>JBBMOI010000004.1:38525000-38582500 GCA_038088405.1 Porites divaricata
CTTTATAATCCTGCAAGGAAATCGAGTAGTATGAGCAGATGCCGAGGAAGATTTTCGTGAATGTATTGTGAGCATTTCCCATTGCCGAGCATCTCAGTTTTGCCGAAAGTCGTGCCCGTGAGTGAAGATTCTAAAGGATATGCGGCTCAAGCAAACCCGAAAAACTCATGCACTTAAATGTTAAAACCTTTCTTAAGAATCGCTTGCGACTTATGAACAAAAATTAAATGCTCTGCGGAGGTTTCTACAATACTATCTTTTGTGGATATTTCTCGAGTGCTAAAGTCAGTGTGTCAGCCGTGAGAACATGAACATTTTCCAAATGTCGATAACATTGAGATTTCACTCCGCTATACCCAGGCTCGACAGTTGCTTCTACGTTAACCCCAAGGCAATGTTTGAAATCGCTTGAGTTTTCTAAACAACTTCCTGATGTTATTAAACGAATTAAACGAGACATTTCGCGAAAACTGGACGTGAATTTCTGACTTCCGGGCATCTAGTGAATGGTGACGGGTCTGCACATAAGGTACAAGAGCAGTTGGATGATAGACGAAGGCAAAAAATAATAATAGGGCAATTAAGGCTAGGGCCTACTTTTTGTTATTATCGGTAAGTTCGAAAAGGTCTGAAAAAAGACCATTTGGATTCATAAAGTCTGTGAGATCGGTTCTTTTTTCACCAGGTGGTTTTCAGTCATATTACAAGACTTGTTACAGGAAGTAAGTAGCTTCTTGACTTAAGTGTTATTTGGTGAAAAACAAAACAGAGTTAAGGGCGGGGGATCAACGCAGCTGCGGTGTGCAAGCCTGTTTGAGACAAGAAAAGATCAAAGATTTTTTGTATAGTCCCCATTGCTTCGTTCCTGGAGCAATGCGAAATTAAGGGACCAAAGGCGATTGAAACTTGTCAACGGAAAAGAAAAATGAAAGGACTGACTTATTCGTTTCCTACACTATTGCAACGAATTCGTCAATGAATCCTGGCAATGAATCTACTGATCGCGAGATTGTGAGTCAGTGCTCCGAACTCTGTTAACTTTTTGACTTAACTGATAGTCTACCGGGAGAACAAAACCAAGTTAAGGGGACCAACGCAAAGGCGATGACTAAGCCTGTTTAAGATAAGAAAAAGATCAAAGTGTCATTAACATATTTGTTTGTGTAGTGCCCATTGCTCTGGTCCTGGCAGGTGTCCTGGGGCAATGAGAAATTAAGGGGACCAAAAAGGTGATCAGTGAAATTGTCAACGGAACGAAAAAGGAATGGACTATTTTTTCGTCTTAAAGAATTCGCTGATGATTCCTGGCAATAAATATACTGCGATAATTTCTTTATTCGATTCCTGATATTCAAATGACTGTTAGGTAAAAGCAAAAACCTCAGTGAACCAGATGAAAACTGTTTCTGCGTAACGTGCCTTATCTCTTCTCCTAACGGTGTTTTGACAAGGCCTTAAGAGTTGTGGATTTTTTAGTCATTAGCACAACCTCTAGTACTAATAAGCAAGAGCAAGTTTGTTGAGACTTCAGTTACATCAGGAACTCCTGGGTATAGTAACGGAGGCCGGCAAAATGTAACTATCTAAAGGTAAGCTCTATTATTCATTTTGTTCTTTAGATGTTCATTCGCTGTGCAGCATTGCCCTGTTATGTAATCAACAAATTTTAATATAGTTCCCACAGTGAAAAGCCGACAAAATTTTTTTTGTCGCGCGGTGTTACTGAATTGCTTGGATTATCGGGTTCACTTGATTTAATTTGATGAAGTTAAAGTAAACTCATTGAGCAATTTTAAAAAAGAACTAAGTTTAAAGGAATTTAGCTCGTTATGCATGTTGTTCGTTTCGATCAGTCGAGTTAGAAATTTGGGTAAAATTGTGACATAAAGGTGGATTGGTCCCCGCCATCACAGTTTTAGTCTCTGAAAGTAGGGATCGGCAATAGATAAAGGGAGAAAAGTTATAAGAGGAAAACCTAAGGCCAAGCGAAGATATCTGTTCCAAAACTGGACTATTTCGACTTATAAAATCGTATGGAATAGTGATCAAAATTTACACATGTGTGTCTTCATCCCGAGGGTCCTCAGGTGCTGCCACTGAGGACTGTTTTAAAAGGACGACAGCAAATTTTCCGGCGCAAATGTAATTGTTATTTGTCACACTGTTGGCCAAATAATGGACCTGGGCGATGAGTCTGTTAATGAGAACGTACCGGGGTGGGCATTTCGATCGATTTCATTGCAAACAAATAGCAATTGGTTTGACAGTGAAAAACTGGCGGAAAATTAATGACACACTTAAAAATGCTGACCCAAGAGCACACATTGTTTCAATAAAAGTAGCGTAAATTAAAATGTTACGTTGGTCTGACTTAAATATGAAATTCAGGTAATGAATTCTTGATGGAACTGGTCACTAGCGGGCACGTTTTAATGGTGATCCAAGGGATAATGTTTTGTGGTTATAGTGCCATTTAGTATATATCAGGAGCCCACGTTTATATCAGTCCAGTGGATATGAAAACAAAATTTCCCGCGCAGTCCTATAACCTCTTACTCTGTTAAGAATTTGCTCTTATAATAATCTACCATATTGTTTGTGTCGATATAATTCGACTTTTAATTTGGGAGAATTCGTGAAGAAAAACTGATTTTTTTCTTGCGAGGATATCTATAATATTTAGTGCAAGATAATAAAATGTCTGGTTTCTCTAAATATAAAATGTTTTGTCGCGCATTGTAACTTTATTTCTCTGATTATTGGGTTGATTTAATTTGATGAAGTTAAACTATCAAGCCTTTTCAAAAAAGAAGTTTGTTAAAAGAAATGTACGGCTCCTTGTTCGTTTCAATTAGTCGAGTTAGGAATCCGGGTTCGAGTAACTAAAATTGTGACATAAAGGTGGATTTCTTTTCTCGAGGTTGCCCATTATTTTTTAGTCCATGAAATTAGAGATCGGGAATGGATAATGTCAGAAAATAATTAAGATAGATGTAGCTTTTCCAAAAGACTATATTAAGACTCATAAAATCGTGTGCAATAGTGATAAAAATTTACAGATGTGTTGTGTCCTCACTAATAGAGGGTCCCCACATATACGCCAGGATTCCAGGATTTTTTAATTAGGATATTAGCAAATTTTCTTAAAGCAAATGTAATTGTTATTGTCACACTTTTGGCCAGATAACGTAGTTGGGCGATGAGGCTTGCCAGAAAAAGGAGTGCATTTCGATCGATTGCCAAAATGGAATAGCAACTGGCGGAAACTGTTGATACTGACACACACAGTCAAAGTGAAAATTGCCTTCAAAACACAAAATTACTTCCGTCATGGCGGCGTAATTGAAACGTTGGTGTGACTTAAATCTGAAATTCTTGCTGGAAATGAATCGAACGCTAGTTTGCACGGTTTAGATGGAATCCAAGGGATAATTTTTTTGTGGATGATAGCAGTTAGGAGCAACTCTGGCCTGGCCTGTTTATATTCAGAGGGTCTGAAAACAAAATTTCCCACGCATTCCCTTAACCTATTATTTGTTCAGAAATTGCTCTAAAAATGATTTATGACTGTTTGTATCGATGGAAATCGACTTTTAATTTGAGGGAAAGCGTGAAGGGTAACTTGATTTTTTTTGCGAGGACATCTATAATATTTGGTGCAAGATAATAAAATGTCTGGTTTCTCTTTAATAGTTGTTACTTCCTCTGTGCAGCAATGTGACCTGCTCGATAATTTTTGGTAATCATAGCGGACTAGGCTGAACATGTGCTCTAGGGTCTCCGCGTGCTTCAAGCACAGGACACCATTACTGTTAACTTTCTGAGTTAAGTGATATCTACGGGAAAACAAAACCGAGTTAAGGGGACCAACGCAAAGGCGATGACTATAAGCCTGTTTAAGATAAGAACAAGATCAAAGTGTCATTAACATATTTGTTTGTATAGTGCCCATTGCTCTGGTCCTGGGGCAATGAGAAATTAAGGGGACCAAAAAGGTGATCAGTGAAATTTGTCAACGGAACGAAAAATGCATGGACTACGTTTTCGTCTAAATGAATTCGCTAATGATTCCTGGCAATAAATATACTCAAATGACTGCTAGATCAAGGCAAAGATCTCAGTGAACCAAATGAAAGCTGTTTCTGCGTGACACACAGTCAAAGTGAAAATTGCCTTCAAAACACAAAATTGCTTCCGTCATGGCGGCGTAATTGAAACGTTGGTGTGACTTAAATGTGAAATTCTTGCTGGAAATGAACGCTAGTTTGCACGGTTTAGATGGAATCCAAGGGATAATTTTTTTGGGGGATGATAGCAGTCAGCAGCCCATATGGTCTCTGGCCTGTAATATTCACCAGAGGGTCTGAAAACAAAATTTCGCACGCATTCCCTTATGCTGTTATTTGTTCAGAATTTGCTCTAAACATGATTTATCATACTGTTTGTATCGATGGAAATCGACTTTTAATTTGAGGAAAATCGTGAAGGGTAACTTGATTTTTTTTGCGAGGACATCTATAATATTTAGAGTAAGATAATAAAATGTCTGGTTTCTCTTAATAGTTGTTACTTCCTCTGTGCTGCAATGTGACCTGCTCGATAATTTTTGGTAATTATAGCGGACTAGGCTGAACATGTGCTGCAGGGGTCTCCGCGTGCCTCAAACACAGGACACCATTACTGTTAACTTTCTGAGTTAAGTGATATCTACGGGAAAACAAAACCGAGTTAAGGGGACCAACGCAAAGGCGATGACTATAAGCCTGTTTGAGATAAGAACAAGATCAAAGTGTCATTAACATATTTGTTTGTATAGTGCCCATTGCCCTGGTCCTGGGGCAATAAGAAATTAAGGGGACCAAAAAGGTGATCAGTGAAATTTGTCAACGGAACGAAAAAAGCATGGACTACGTTTTCGTCTAAATGAATTCGCTAATGATTCCTGGCAGTAAATATACTCAAATGACTGCTAGATCAAGGCAAAGACCTCAGTGAACCAAATGAAAACTGTTTCTGCGTGGACGTGCGTTATTTATACTGCTAAGTGTTTTGGCAAGGCGGCAAGTGATTGTTTTGGATATTTTCGTTCATCTTTTGGTGACGAATTAAATTAGCACAACCTCTTCCCTGCGAGCAGAGGTTTCTCTCTTGTATGGCTTTTAGCGTTTACGAAGTCGTTCGCGTGCATGGCTTGTCAGGCTGTTGCGTAGTTTGTTGCTCGCAGGGTACACAACCTCTAGTATGATAAGCAGAGCAAGTTTTTTTGAGCTTTCAGTTACCTCAGGAACGTCTTGGGTATACTAGCGGAGCGCGGCAAATGTAACTATCTAAAGGCAAGCTGCATAAATCATTTCGTTATTTAGTTGTTAACTCTGTGCAGCATTGCCCTGTTAGGTACTAGTCAACAAATTTTAATATAGTCCCCACAATGTAAAGATAAAATGTTTTTGTCGCCGGCATTATAACTTTATTTCTCTGATTATTGGGTTGATTTAATTTGATGAAGTTAAACTATCAAGCCTTTTCAAAAAAAAAGTTTGTTAAAAAAAATGTGCGGCTCCTTGTTCGTTTCAATTAGTCGAGTTAGGAATCCGGCTCCGAGTAACTGAATTTGTGACATAAAGGTGGATTTCTTTTCGCGAGGCTTCCCATTATTTTCTAGTCCATGAAATTAGAGATCGGGAATAGATAATGTCAGAAAAATTATAAGATAGATATAGCTTTTCCAAAAGACTATATTAAGACTCATACAATCGTGTGCAATATAGTGATAAAAATTTACAGATGTGTTGTGTCCTCACTAATAGAGGGTCCCCACATATGCGCCAGGATTTTTTAATTAAGATATTAGCAAATTTCTAGTTGGTCGCCAATGTAATAATTGTTATTGTCACAATTTTGGCCAAATAACTTATTTGGGCGATGAGGCTTGCCAGAAAAAGGAGTGCATTTCGATCGATTCCTGTGCCAAAATGGAATAGCAACTGATCGACAGTAAAAAAATTGGCGGGAACTGATGATTACTGACACACACAGTCAAAGTGGAAATTTGCCTTCAAAACACAAAATTGTTTCCGTCATGGCGGCGTAATTGAAACGTTGGTGTGACTTAAATGTGAAATTCTTGCTGGAAATGAACGCTAGTTTGCGCGGTTTAGATGGAATCCAAGGGATAATTTTTTTGTGGATGATAACAGTTAGGAGCCCATATGGTCTCTGGCCTGTTTATATTCACCAGAGGAGGGTCTGAAAACAAAATTTCGCACGCATTCCCTTAACCTATTATTTTTTCATAATTTGCTCTAAAATGATTTATCATACTGTTTGCGTCGATGGAAATCGACTTCCGATTGAATTTGAGGGAAATCGTAAAGGAAATTTGATTTTTTTGCGAGAATATCTATAATATTTAGTGCAAGATAATAAAATGTCTGGTTGCTCTTTATATTAGTTGGTACTTTTTGTGTGCTAAAACATACTTGGTTGATTATTTTAAGCTTAAGATAGACTCGAGGTTGACTGTGTTGAAGCAAAAGTCAGAAAATAAGCCCCTCCATGTATAAGCTCCCCAAACTCGTAACGCAAAAACCCTCCGTTTAATCGCCCTTCCGAATCAGTAAGTCGCTGGGGGCTTGGTACTTGGAAGTTGCCCTCAAATACAGAGTAAAACTAAGAAAAAAGGTATATTTCCTTCCAACTATAAGTTAGCCCATTCAATTGTGAAACGCAAATTGCCCTTCGGCCTCCGAATACAAGCCCCTTCATAAGTAAGCCTCTCAAAAAGGGTCCGTGAAAAATATAAGCCCCAGGGCTTATTTTGAGAATCGAATTTCACGGTATTTAACAGAATGTGCTGTACAAAAGTTACACGGTTAGTTGTTTTGATTAGTCGGGTTAGAAATTCGAGTAAAATTGAGACGAAAAGCCCAAATTTATCTTTTCCCGAGAATCCCCATCATAGGCGGATTTTGGCGAGGGATTGGCCGTGGGGACCGCGGCCACCCACTTTTCTTTGGCATTTTGTGTTATTTGTATAGAAATCCGTCTTAGAAAAATATAAAGTATCTAGGATACAGCTGTTAAGTATCCTGGCCACCGCTTTATGAATTTTCTGGATCCGCCTCTGCCCATAATTACGGTGTATGGTGCATGGCTACACATCACACTAGGCATGCAAAAAATTTATGACAGAAATAAGGCCGTAGTTGTTTTTTTTTTGCTAAAATATCTTCATTCGAAAAAGCCATTTGGTTTCATAACATCTGGGTGATGAAATGGTGATCAAAATGTGAGATCGCTTTTTTATTACTTGGCTGAGTTTGTGATGAATTATGTTCTTTTTAGTTCAGTTACCCGAGACTCACTTTTGACTTAGGTGTTATCAAGTAAAAATCAAAACAAAGATAAGAAAACGATCCAAGGCTGTAACCTTATTTGTTTTTAAAATTCGTATTGTCCCCATTGCTCTGGTCCTTAATTGAGGAATGAGAAATTTAAAACTTAAGGAGATCAAAGGTGATTGAAACTTGTCAATTGAACGACAGATGAATGGACTTCTACAACTTTTTCGTCTAATCGAATTCGCCAATAAATCGTGGTAATGAGGGAGTTTCTTTATTCGAGTCCTGATATTTAAATGACGGGTATATTAAGGTAAAAATGTCAGTGAACCAAATGAATATACTTTTCAGTTCTGCGTGACATGCGTAATTATCTCACTGCTAAGTGTTTTGGCAAGGCTCGTTGTTTTGGATTCAGCACATTAACCCCTAGCATATTAATCAGAGCAAGTTTGATGAGACTTCAGTTGCATCAGGAACTCTTGGGTATACCAGCGGAAAGCGGCAAAATGTAACTATCTTAAGGTAAGCTGTATAAATCATTTCGTTCTTTATTTATTTAATAATTTGACCAGCTGGGTAATCAACAAATTTTAATATTGTCCCCACAGTGCATGTAAAGATAAAATGTTTTGTCGCGCAGTTTAACTGTATTGCTCTGATTATCGGGTTGATTTAATGTGATGAAATTAAACTTTTCAAAAGAGAACTTAGTTTAAAGGGAATTTTAATAGCTCGTTCTTCGTTTCGATCAGTTGAGTTGAGTTAGAAATCCAGTTAAAATTGTGACATAAAGGTGGATTTTTTTTCAGGATGGTCCTCATTTTTCAGTCTTTTAGCCCATGAAAATAGGGATCAGTGATAGATAATGTCGGAAAATTTATAATATGAAAACCTAACGCCAAGCGAAAATAGCTTCCAAAAGACTATTTAGACTCATAAAATCGTGTGGAATAGTGATCAAAATGTACTAAGATGTGTTATGTCCTCGTTCTGAGGTTCCTCACGTATGCGCTAGGATTATTTAAATAGGACAGCAGCAAGTTTCCTGGCGCAAATGTAATCGTTATTTTCACACTGTTGTTCAAATAATGGACTTGGGAAATGAAGCTCTGCTTAAGAGAGTGAGGGCATTTCGATCGATTTCTTGGCAGAAAGGTAGCGATTGATTTTACAGGGAAAAGTTGGCGGGAAATTAGAGACTCTTAAAAAAAGGAGTAAAAATTGATCCAAGGGTGCAAAATTACTTCACCCAAAGCGACATAATTAAAACGTTACGTTGATGTGACTTAAAATTAAACAGTATGAAATTCAGGTTTTTGACTGATCCTTGGAATCCAAGGGGTAATGTTTTGTGGAGGTATAGCGCCACATTTGTTCAGAGCATCTGAAATCCTGTAAACCTGCAATCTTGCAATCCTGTAACCTGTTGCTGTGAATATAAATTTATGAAATGAAGTGCAACTGTGAAACACTTTGTGGAAAACTTAACTTTATTACTAATTTATACTAGCACTGTTTATCTGGTTAAAGTTGTTTGCTTCGATTAAAGGGCGCGATCACAGAAATGTAGCGACCTGACTTTGTCCCAAGGGCTTCTCCCCTAAGAAAAAGGGAAAAGTAAAGGGCGTTAAATTCACTGGAAAAATTTCGCGACTTTCTATTTATTATTTGGCAAAATAGGAGAAAGATATGTATCCTGTTATTTTTAAAGAAACGATTCAAAGTAGACAGACTGCAAATTATCCTAGTTGTTAAAAAATATATATATATATCTCTACGTGTCGCAACTGTTCATCAGTAGGATGCCTAAAATGATGTGAGTCAGGTGGGTCACAGAAGAGATTAATTTTTATTTTAGTAGCTACATGGAAAGATTTTGGAAATATTTCAATATCTTCACGGTCTTCACGAATGAATAACAAGTTGGCAAAAGCCTTGCTGATTTGGGGGATGGTTGAACGAAAAGACTGACCTTCTCAGTGTGAAAAAGAAAACAACAACAACAAGACTCCACACCTTCTTTGACGTAACTTCATAATCACAAATATGGTTAACAGCATTGCGCGGGAAATTTTGTCTTCTGTTCAGACTACGACTCTCAATACTTCGTTTGCTGTACCCTCGCAAAATATTACGTTACTTCCGATTCCCTCCAAATTTGGCCCACAGGAAGTTAATAGATTTAGCCAATTATGTGCCTAGTTCCAGCCCCCATCGTGTTTTGAGCTTCACGCAACGATTTTTTAAGTATGGCGATTTGATTTGATGCGGCACGATTTGTGAGTGATTTGTGGCGGCTTTTGCGAAGAATGAAAGCTTGTATCGACGAATTTCAACCAAATACAAGTCAAGCAAATTATTTTTGAAGGTTTCTGGAGGATAACAAGCAAACAAAACCGCGAAATCGAGGTAAGAAAGAAGTAAGAATCTTTCCGTGGAATGCGCTGAACTCCGTCCCGCTCAGCTTTTTGCCTTAAATCCTTTCTTATTTTGATGAATTATATCAGCGAATTTATGTTTGCTTGTTTTTAACTCGATATTTCGCCGAGAAACTGAAAAATAAAGCGTCTCTCGAAGGTCAACATAGGCCACACTGCACGAGGTGACGATAAAGTGTCGAGTGCCAATGCTATATTTATTAGCTCTGACCTCATTTGCATTATGTGAAAATTTCTAGAAAATCGCTAGTCGCTCTATACTTTCGATCGATTTTCAGGCTTTTTTTCTTAGACATGGAAAAAAAAAATCATTTCGACTGTATTACACAAAATAGACATCTCTCCTGCCAAAGTTGCATTCTTTATTAATTAAATTTTTAAAAACTCTGTGGCTATATGCCTGGCAGGGTTGGGTCTTAAAAAAACTAAATGAAATCCCTTCTGGCAAAATCTCTTTTTCTAATTGTCTGAAAGGACAGTATTCCATCTTTGTTCAAAATCACCAAGCGATCAGGAAAACAGGGATAGATTTGCAGTTGAGCGGTTGTGGTTTCTTGATCATAGAGTGGAGTCGCCGCCGTTTCGACATTTAGGGTGTGTTCGTTTCTGTGAATCCAAAAACGGATTTTCGATCTAAGAACGGATTTCGCATTCCTTTCGGCAAATCCAAATCCGGATTTTTGATCTTGTGAATCCTTTCTGAAAAAGGATTCATTGGATTTGAAATCCGAAGAATCCAAATCCAGATTAATGGTTAGTGATCTATGCTGTTCCATTCACAGTGGATCCAAAATTAGTCCGATGATCCAGCGGTATTTCCAGTTGAAGTATTCCCATAGAGGCGGTAGAGTTTCCTTGTTGCTGTCATTTGCCGCAAAACATCTGAAAACATTAGAAGATTGTTCCTGGTACATTAAAATATCCATATACTAACCATTTGTCTCTAAAGATTGCTTGAAATCAGAAATGAGTAAAAGTAACAAATGAAGTGTTATCTAACTACAAACTCGCTTGTAGATGCTACAGGCACTCGATCGTGTTACATAAAAAAATCCGAGCTATGGAACTGGATCAAACTGGCCGACATTCTTTAGATAATTTTCAATTTTAATGCGCTTCTTTCTTGGTCTGTTTTATATGTTCCGTCGTCACTATTCGAACTGCCGACCACTAAATTCTGCACGGTATAATTGCATAATTTGTCAAACAGTAGAAAACACGTCATTTTTTGGGAGGCTGTTGTGCATATTGCACGCATTGGTGAAAGGTTACCAAGGTTACAAATCCAATTTCGGATTTCACGTTCCTTTCGACTGCGAAATCTGGCAAATCTAAGATCAAAAATCCGTTTTTGGATTCACCGAAAGGAACACACCCATAGAAAAATTTCATGAGTAGCAGCACGTGACTCACGGGCACGTTTTCGCACAGGCCAAATACCGGGCAGTCTGAGAGGCGACTGGAAAGTAAGAAAGCCTGTTGTTAAGCCAAAGAATACATACTTGCCTCCTTTATTTTCCCAAAGCAATAACGACGATACAGTGCTTTCATTTTGAGACCTCATTTGCAAGGCCTCTAGCCACTGCAAGCTAAACGGCTCTTGACATGGCTTGAGTCTTACAAGACACGCTCCTCTAATTTTTTTAATTGGTGAAGAATACTGTACTTTCAGACGATTAGAAAAAGGGATTTTGAAGAAAATCCAAAAAATTTTCTGGCTGCCGGGCATTTAGTTTTTTTTTAAGACCCTTCCCAGCTGCCAGTCATATAGCCATGCTTTAAAATAATTGTGCAGATATATGCCATGTAAATATTTTTTGCGAAATATTATGGGTTTTCCAAGAGCAAAATATTTTATTTCTGAAAGGTTAATTTTTGTCCTTTCCAATGAAGTAAAGCTTTATAATACTATGGAACTGTAAATGATAGCAGAGATATAATTTTTTAAAGTAATGGTCAATAATACGTAATAATGCTGAAGACAAAGAGTTAAAACCACATTATTTGACAAAAATTTTGAATTTTATGAATATTTGGTGGGGTAATTTACCTGCTATTCAAACATATACTTATATTTGATCTTTTTTATTATTTATTTGGTCACAGTCATTTACAAGAAAGAATGGCCGAGGCAGGTGCCTCGGTTTGCCTCTTGCTGGCTGGAATCCTGTTTTTTCAGACTCTCAGATTCCAAACTGAAGTGAACCTTGAGATGGATGGAAGAAGGCGGAATTTGAAACTAGTGAGTAGTCTCTATATGTTATAGTTAATTTTTTTCTTTTCTTCAACTTTATTAGGATACATTACAATACCTTAAATGGATGCTGTTAAATAGGCAAGAAAGTTGTTAACATGTCCTTGAATTCAATAAATCCTTTAAAAGGCCTTTGAATAATTTTATGCACTATTCTTTGTTATTTTTTTGAGTTTTCCATAACTTGTACATGCATGTGGCAAAATAGCGTTGAGCTTTCGAGCACAAATTTGAGTATTCATGTTCTTTTAGATCACATCAGTCAGCCTTCTTTCAAACATTTGTTGGACAGTCAAGTTTCCATGAAATGGTCTGGGTATTTTTTCCTTGTTATTGTTGTTGTTGAATAAGCTTGTCTTCAATGGTGATCTTCAGCAATCTTCCAAGTTAAAAGTTTGGCTTGGTGACCATTTGGCAACCAACTCTTTTCGGTTAGGGAGACTTTTTACAAATCAAGTTCATGCCAGCTTCAAAATTTTAGGTGCCATGACAACCAAAGTGGTTGTCACTTGGGGGGTTGTTTAGTGGCTGTTTAAGGTGGCTTGACCCAGTATTTTTATAGGCACACCCTCTATTATCGACTCTTCTGTACTTAAACAAATCGATCTGTATTTTAAAACGATTATGACACATGGATTGCAATTAGACTAATTTTTGTTTTAGGGTTAGGGTTAAGTTTTTTGGTGTTATTTTTCAGCCTCACGTGGCAACGATGTCACAACAGTTTTAGCTCTTAATTGAATTTCAGCCCTGTTTGGCATTTTCTTTTGAAATGCTTTAAGCTATGTATTCTTTGGATAAATGTCTATAAGAGGAATTTCTATAAAATGGGTATAAATTTGCATGCACTGAAGACTGGACTTAATGCAGATAAATTTGCTACTCTTTGGATGTTTCCAAAAGGGTTTCTCACTCATTCATTTTGCTTATGACCCTTATACACTCTATAAGCCGCTGAATGCAAGTACACTTGCTCATTTTCGAAAAACATGAAAACGTATGAATCAGGGTAAAACGCAATGCTGAGCTCTTTTCGTAGCATCTAGGGCTATTTTCACGAAAAACAGCGATTCAAACAAAATTTGTTGATAGATATTTTAAAACGTTTTTAGTGCATCAATTGATCAGTGTACTATTAAATCCCCGAAATTCGTGGCAATTGAAAACTTCTAAAGTTGCCTAGCATGGGCGCAAAAATGAGTAAATATTGAAGTGATGTCATATACCTGGCTAAGTTTTTGGTCTGGGACTTCCTATTGTCTTGAGTTTAGCACAACATCAAATTCCCATGTAGCACGTGATAATTTACCGTGCTTGGTTGCCCTCTGAAATTCTTTCTGAAATATGGTAATGCTGTAGGATGGGAGAAAACAATAGCGAATAGATTTTAGAGGGCAACCAAGCACGGTGAATTCTCGCATGCTGCATGGGAATTTGATGTTGTGCTAAACTCGGACAATAGGAAGTCCCAGAACAAAAACTTAGCCAGGTATATGACATTGCTTCAAAAGTGAGTAAATTTTACTCACTTCTGCGTCCATGTTAGGCAACTTTAGAAGTTTTCAATTGCCACGAAATTCAGAAATTTAATAGTACACTGATCAATTGATGCACTAAGAACATTTGAAAAAAATCTATCCACGAATTTTGTTTGAATGGCTGTTTTCGTGAAAGTAGCCTTAGAGATTATAAAAAGAGCTCAGCAGTACATTGTACCCTGATTTATACGTTTTCATGTTTTTTGAAATCACGCAAATTTACTTTTGTTCAGCGGCTTCTAGAGTGTATAAGGGTCATTTGCAAAACGAATGAGTTAGAAACTCTTTTTGGAAGCATCCAAAAAAGATGCAAATTTATCTGCATATCCAGTCTTCAGTGCATGCATAATTTACACCCATACTTCACACTGAGCTGAAGACATTTATCCAAAGAATATGCAGCTTTAAGCATTTCAAATGAAAATGCCGAACAGGGCTGAAATTTGATTTAGAGCTAAAACCATTGTGATGTCATTGCCACATGACATTTATTCTGATCGGCCAAAAAATAATACCAAAATAAAATTTAGTCTAATTGCAATCCATGTGGCATAATCGTTTTACAATACGGATCGATTTGTTTAGGTATAAGAGATTCAAAGATGGAGGGTGTGCCTATAAAAATACTGGGTCGAGGCCACCTCAATGATTTTATTATGGTTAATTTTTCATTGATATTCAGAAGGAGGAGATCCCTGAATTTCTAATTCAAGGCAAAGATCAAGAAGGTTTTGAAGAAAGATACATCAGTGACTTCATAGGTAATTTTTCAATGGATAATATTTTCAAAACTGCATCAATTTAATGTAGTACTGCATGACCACCAACCCAATAGACACATGTAGGTGACATGAAACTGCAACAAACCCCTTCTTCCACTACATTCAAGAAAATTAAAGGCTTTTTAGGACTTTGTCTTTCACATATTTAACTTCCTTATAAATCCCCAAGTATCCAGGGAAATAACTTTATACCAACCAGCCAAAAGTTACTTCAGGGACACGCATACTGAGGACAGTCAAGAAACATGTACATGTTTTCTATAATTTTAGTTCTAATAGTATTTAGCTAAAGCATCAGAATACAACGCTTTCTAAAAATAGAATGACATTTTTAGAATGGTTACTTAGGAGTCTGGTGTAAAAGAGAAAATTGGAAATTACTAATTTATCATGGAATTGAAATTTCATAACTATTCTTGCTTAGCTTGAAAAAGGCTATTAACCCAATGATCAACTGAAGAGCTTTAATGTTGTTCTAGGGAGAGGCGTGTTCTCAACAAAGAAGTTTTCAAAGGGTTAATTCCTTCTTGAGTACAAAGGAGAGCTTGTCTCAGAGGATGAGGGGTATCAAAGGGAGGAGTCATATGGGGCAGAGCTAGGAAGCTTTCTCTTCTTTTTTAAGGATGGATCCAAATGTTTATGGTATAAAATTATTTTACACTATTATAATATTAATACAGAAGAACTTGACACTAACCGAAGAAAAAGCAATAAAAAGGTGTTGGGGTTTTAAAATTGTGGGGGTCTCTCTCAGAACCACTGCACACAATTCAACCTCATCAATGAGTATAATTTAAATCTACCTATGAAAATAGGTTTCATAAGGATGTTATAATCACTAACATGATATACTACATGTATTGTGATGTTTTGTATTTTTGTAATACTATCAACTCTTGCCAGACTGGTTATGTTTAATAAAAGGAGGGGTGGAGAAGCCTCAAAGATGCTTTTAGAAAGTTATCATCAAAGACCTGACTGGAAGCAAGTAAATAACCCTGAAATCATGGCGTCACTAAGTGGCTTTGAAAGAGAATTATCCAGAAGGCAAGTGAGATACTAATTAAGCCACAACGGTTAATTAATTAAGTTTTACACCATATAAATGACAAAAATATACCTCAATTTAATATCACATTGTGCTACTGAAATTGAACATTTAAGACCCTATCCAGTAAACCTAGCCAATGTTTATTATGTACTTATCTGGAACATGTATAGCTTATTTGGTACAACCATTTTTTTGTATTTCTTTAATTTTGTCCTGTTTTATATAAGTCCCAGGAGAAAGTGGCAGCTCTGTTTAAAACGGCCCTGAAAAAAGATTTTTAATGGCAAAAAAACTAAAATTAGTCCTTGTTATATTAGTACAGAGATAGCCATTTTCAGTTTTGATTTCAGTAAGGATATTTTACACTGTTTTGCTTTAAGAAATCAGTGTCCAACTCTCCTACTGGAAGATTTACTCGTTTGAACCCTCCTTGCTCTCTGGAGTTAAAGACGTTTGAGTTTATACCTTTCCCAGTTTTTGGGCTTTATCCTTGCCACCTTCTCCTTGGAATTTTCAGCAACTCCCACGATTGCCACAAGCACAGTGGCAACTTTAAACTTTTAAAATTAAAAGTCCTTTTCTTCTGATGCTAAAAGCAAGGTTTTGGGCCAGTTGAGAAATATTTTTTCCATTTTATTCCTCTTTTTAGTTTAAATTTGTATAATATTGTTTAAACAAAGATAAAATATGTTTTGTAATTATTATCTTAATGGTAATCTTAAAACAGATTAGACATGGTTGAGATTCGTGGTAAGAGAGGAAGAAAGGTTCCAGTGATTTTGACACCAGAGGTAAAAGAAAGCATTGATCTCCTAAACAAGGCGAGGAAAGCTGTGTGAATTCCACGTGAAAACCCATTCATATTCGCCAGACCAAGCAGACAGTCGCTGGAGCACATGAGGGCTTGGGATTGCCTACGCAAATTTGCAACAGAGTGTGAACCACCTCTCTCTAACCCCACCAATATTATAAGTACCAAACTCAGAAAATACATTGCAACCATTTCTCAAGTACTGTCTCTCAAGGAAACTGAGGTAGACTGGCTTGCACGACACCTTGGTCATGATATTCAAGTACATAGGGACTTCTATCGTCTACATGAATCCACCATTGAAATTGCGAAAGTGAGCAAGTTACTTCTAACTGTTGATCAAGGGGAAACAAAAAAATTTGCTGGAAAATCGCTGGCTGAAATTGACTTAAATGGTTAGTGCAAGATGGTTGTTTGAGGTGATGTAAATTTCATATCTACTTAATTTTGTCTTGTTCTTCTATTTCTGTTGTTTTTCATAGCATCAAATTACAAAATTTAGAATAAATTGCCTGTAAGGCAATTTTTCTTTTGTTTTGAACGAATTTGTAAAGTTGGATGATGTCATTATTTATATGCATGCACTGCATGAAAAATGTATGTACGGGCATGTTCTTGAAGAAATCAGAGGGTAGAAGATCAAGGAACACCGCAAAAAAAGTTGTGCACTGTGTTTCAAAAGAGCATTTCTTTTACCATCAACATTATTTCAAAATGGTTTAAACATGTGAAACTTCTTTCCAGTGTTTATTATATTTTCTAGGGCCATGCTGAAACAACGACTTATGGGCACCTTTTGCTGTAGTACTAGTGAAGATGATAATTTTACAAGCAAATGATAACACTAAGCAGCAATTTTCTCCTTTTTCCAGACATTGCAGACCCAGATCTTTCAGATATTGATGATAGTGATGATCTTGATACTGGCATGGGTGATGAAGACTTTGGCAGTGGTGACAGTAGCGTTATTTCCTCAGGTTTGTGTATTCTCCCTGTCAGAAAAAAAGAGAAAATTGAAACCCCTTTCCCCAGCCCCTTGCAACAAGAAGAAATAGAATGAACACATTTTTTCAAAAACCAAGAAGGTCAAGAAATAAATACTTCCTGTCTCACATCCCAGGTGAACAAATCACTTTAATTTTTAGCCACATTCTGGCGAGTAGGGTTAGCCATATATACCACCATTTACATCAGAAATGAAGTGCTATCATTCATAAATTTATTGGCAAAATAAAAGCAACGTCAAGTATCCCTCTGGCTTAAGAACTAGGACTTCTTACCAAGCTTATTTCCATGGTATTTGCCAAAACAAACTTGTTGGTTAGGTGGCTTCTAGCAAGTGCCTCACAGTAAAGGCAGCCTTCTCTACTTAAAGGTACATTGTCATTTTCAAATTCTAGTCTCGATTGCTTAGTCCATTTTGTAACTTTCAGGAGTTCTTAACATTGATTTACAAGTTTCTCTATTTAGCACTCAAGTTGCATACAAAGAAGTCAAACCCTCCAAAAAAAGGCAAAAGCTGCAGAAACCCAGCTAAGGACAGTGTAATGCCAAAGTCAAAGAGTAAGTATTATTGACTGGTGGCATGGCATGAGTTCTTCAATATTTGTAAAAGAAGGGATATATTCAGGTTAATGCCTTCTCTTAAGTCTCAAGAAATGATAGGGAGTTTCAGATTCATTGTGTGGAAATATAATAAATCTGACTTTTAGTTTTCTTGCAAAGTAAAAAGTGCTGAAGGTTTGAGGTCTATTAAGGCCATTTTTGGTAGGCCTTTTTACCCATCGCATTCAATAAGAAGGGTCACCATTAATAGTTTTGTCTTTTTCAGATCTCTCAGATATGGAGAGCGAACTTATTAATGACTGTAATGAGGATGGTGCTATTTATAGTAAGTGTAAAGAAAAAACACTTTCAGGATTTTAACCTGTGACATTTAATTAAAGCCTGGTCCTGTCACAACAAAGCTAAGAAATAAGAAAACATTGTATAAACCCTGCAGCTTTATGAAAAACCCAAACAATCATTGCCCCTCTGCCCCATAAAAATTAATTATGGCTTCTGGTGTTTTTTCTTAATGCGCACCTTACCTCACAATGCAGGTAAACAAAAACAAATGCAGCATACTATAAATACACCCTCTAAAATGAAAAATATTAATAATAATGTGCCAATCACATAAGTTGCAGTGGTTGCAAGTAATCATGTTGAGCTGACAAGGAAACTACAACCCAAGGCATTATAAGTTAACTCTGTATGCATATTTCTGACAAAATTAAAGTGATGACTTGGCATTGAACAGTTTGGTCAGGACTGAATAACTCTGAATAATAAGATAGTATAAGTTAAATGAGTGAAGACGATTTCATTGCAAATTTGTGGGGGGTGACTAGACTTGCCCACAAGTTGTGCACAATTTTTTCCATGACTGCAAAGCGACACGTTACATTCTGTTCAAAATGCCTGCAAAAAAGTCATTAATGCCCCCATCCCAGGCAAAAATTGCAAAACTCAGACAAAGAAAGTGCGGACTAGAGTGAGTTGAAATCTGAATTCTCAGACTACTATTACATGTATGTTTTTACTTGTTCAGCACTCAAAGTTCCAGCGAAGAAGACAAACCCCCCGAAAAAATGTGTCAATTGCAAAATCCCAGCCAAGGAAAATGCAGGCCTGGGAACACCAAAGACAAATAGTAAGTAAAGAAAATGTTTCCCAAAAGAGAAAGTTTTATTTAAAGTTTCAGGTGTTAATGTCTCAGATATTGTCTTTGATTTGGTTACCATTGACAACTTCTGACATTCATGCATAGTTAAAACATGCTAACTGACTCTGCTCATGCCCAAGTGATTGCTTACGTGTATTACTAATTCGGATAGTTTAGGAGCTGCTTGTTGGTGACTTCTCTTCCGGGCAGGTGCTACACGACCCATTATTTTGTTACTGTCAGTTTGCTAATTATTAATTTATAACTAATTTTCTTTAGATAAGTATGCATAGTTTGTTTTTAACTCTTACATTTATTTTTTTTTTACTTGTACACAACTCAAAGTGCCTGCAAGGAAGTCAGCCCCTCGAAAAAAATGCAAAGCTCGCAAAAACCCAGCTGAGGAGAATGGTGAGTGTGTAATGCTGCAATCAAAGAGTACAAATTATCCCATCTTGACTTGTGATTTTGAATGCTGTGAAAGAAGGTCGAAATCTTCAGTTGAAAGCCCACTTTTTATTCTCAGGAATTAACAGGGTTTCTTATCAGTGCCTTTAATTTAATTTAGAAATGTATTGATTCTTTTATTTTTCTTGCAAAGTAAAGAACTGTCCAAAAAAGTCCAAAAAGTTTATCTTGTGGTCTTCTATTTGTAAGGTTGTTCAATCAATCCAATCCTTTTATTTAAACACGTGACTCTTAGGAGTACTAAAGTTCTCGTTAAAACGTGTGCGTGTATGTAAAATTAGAAAATTAAAAATTAAAAAAGATTATGGTAGTAACCAATACATTACATTCTGATGAAAACTTGTCTATGATATAAGCAGAATACTTTTTAACATGTTATTGATGTTTTTTTGTTTTTATGTTTTGTTGAAATTTATAATATAAATATATTTTAATTTTGCAGGGCCTTTTCACCCATGGTATTCAATAACATCATCCTTTACATTTACAACAGAAAAAGGTCATTATTAAAAAATTAATTTAGTTTCATATATCTATTATTTTCAGATCTTTCAGGCTCAGATTTCTCAGATATGTATGGTGAACTTACTGATGACTATAATGACGATGGTGCTATTGATAGTAAGTATAAAGTAAAAAAAACATTTTCAGGATTTTAACCCCTAACATTCTTGAAAATTTATGCCTGGTCTTGTCACAACAAACAAAAGAAATAAGACAACTTGAAACCAAGAACAACAGTGCCCCTCCGTCCTAAAAGGGCTTCTATCTTAATGCACCCCTCACAATTCAGGTAGAAAAAAACCTGAGCAACATGCTATAATTACACCCTGCAAAGTAAAAAACATTAAAGTAACAAATTATATGCTATCCCCATAGTTTGTAGTGGTTGCAAATCATTATGTATTAAGGTGACCCCATTATGAGCTCTGTATACCACCCCCCAGGAAAAGGAAAGCAAAAGTCACAAAAAACCAGGCAAAGAAAGTGCAGACTGTACAAAGCCAGAGTCAAAGAGTTAGTGAAAAAGCCAACATTTACAGACTTTGCTATGTTTTTACTTGTTTAGCACTCATATTGCCAGCAAAGCGGTCAAACCCTCCAAAAAAACGAGTCAGTCGCAAAATCCCAGACAAGGAAAATGCATGCCAGGGAATGCCAAAGTCAAAGAGTAAGTAGATAAAATGTTTACAAGAGAAGGGACTTTCAGTTAAAAGGTTACTCTAAGCCAAACCAGCCAAAAGGTTTTCTCTGCAAATATTTCAACCAAGTCAACTTTCCATCGGCTTAAATTATTCTTGTAACTAAAATATCACGCTTGTGTAGAACTCACTTAGCTGGTGTACAGAATCTATGATGTTATTGTGAGAAATTCTAAAGCTCTTGACACCATATAAAAGGAGGGGAATTTGTCGGGGAATACGAAGTAATATCACTGTTTTTAATTTGAAAGAATGGGTAGAGTAAAAAGGAATTTACTGCTTTCCTGAATCCACAAACAAATAATATTATTAGCTATATCTTGGCTAAGTTGAATATTAAGTTTGTGTGATTTGGTACTTAACAGTCATGTCAAAATGTTGACTTTTTGCACTCAAATTATTTTATTGGTTTGCTTTGGTATGTCGCTATTCAAATTTGGTGATGATCAACTTTTAAGCTCTTTTGTTTTGCAGAGTCAGTTTCCCATGTTTTGTGGACAGAAGAAGAGAAAGAAGCGGTTTTTAAGCACCTTAGTGCCTTTGTCAGACAAGGAAAATTTCCAGGAAAAAGAGACTGTGAAAATTGTATTTCAAAATCTAATGGAGCATTAGAACGAAGAGACTGGCGTGCTGTAAAATATTTTGTTAAAAATCAAGTTGACAAGAGAAAAAGGGTTCTTGCCCCTAAGAATAGCTAATTATAAGTCATTATGAGCGTTTTGAGGGGAATCCGCTGTTTCGGCTATCCTCAATGTCAGCCTAGCTAAAATTCGACCTGGAAAGCTGCAAGAACAACAAAACCAGTGTGCTGTTCAGTATTTTGGGAAAAATCAGACTGACAAGAGAGTGAGGGTTCTAAGAATAGCTAGTTGAACTGGTCTGTTTTTGTTATCTAAGAGTTCTACCATTATGGAAAACTATTCATGTCTCAGGGCTATCACTGAGATTACATGTTTTTAGGTGGATACAAAAAGTAGACAGGAAATCACACAGCTACAAATTTTTTCTTTGTTTTACTTTTACTCTATTTTTATGAAAGTAGCCAGGGTCAACTTCATAGCAGTCTGGTCCCTCAGTGACCCTTAACCCTTTCACTGCCAGATCTAGAGTGCTTGATAAATTTTTCTAAGGAGAAACTAACTTCGATTCTGTGAACCAAATCCTATGATGTGACCATTCAAATGAAACCTCTCTGCATTAACTTACACATATTGCTATTTGTTTTTCATCGAAATTTGCGTTTGGCTAAATTTGGCAGTGAAAGGGTTAATGACAGTCCTAATTCCTTGCTTGAATTCTATCCCATCTCATGTAATGGCATTTCCTTTTCATCGTAGTGACCGGCATACTGTTTAATATTTTGTGAGAAATCAATTTGATAAGAGAAAAATCAATCTGACAAGAGAAAGATATCCTTGTCCCGAAGTCCAAAAAATAGCAAAGTGAATTGGTCTGCAATTTGTTTTGCAATACCTTTCATGTCTCAGGGTTTCACTACTATCAAGTTTTGGCTGGGTGAATACAACAAGTAGGCAGGGAATCAAACAGCGAGGGATATATTTTTCTTTGTTCTATTTTCATTCTATTTTTCTAAGTAGCCAGATTCAGCTTCATTGTAGCTGAGGAAAATCTCTGGCCCTGGTTCCTGAAAGGCTGATTAGTGCATATCTAGGATAATAAGTTTGTTACATTGTTTATTATCCTTCCTATAGATTGCTTAGAGTAACATTCTGTTATCATCACTGAGTCTCGAAGTAAGCCAAAACAGTATTTTGTAAGCTCAAGTGACATGTTCGTAGACAACTTAGAAAAAATTGTTAAAAACTGGCTTAATCATGAGTTGTCTAAACTGTAGTTAAAAACAACTGCCCAGAAAAATAGCTTTCTTTAATCATTTAAAAACTTGTTTTTTTAGATCCAGCACCTATAGATTTATTTTGCTGTTCTGATTCTGAGTCACTGCTTACAGTTCAAGTGAATTGTTTTGTTGGCTAGGATCTACAAGGCAACTACAAATGTTTATGTTACAGTTATAAAAATTGTACCATAAACTTTAGAAAAAAATTAGCTCCCTTTTATCATTTAAAAACGTATTTTGTTTAAGATCCCATAAATTTATTTGCTATTTTTAGAAGTGAGCCCTACCATGACTTCTTGTAAACGGTTCATGTTTTATTGACAAAGTTTGGGTTACAGTTATAAAAATGCACTATAAACTTTACAAAAAAATAGCTTCCTTTAGTCAGTGAAAATAAAAACGTTTTTTAGATCCTATAGATATATTTGCTGTTACTAGAGGTGAGCTTTAACAAGATTTCCTGCCAGCGGATCATGATTTAATCACTGCTCACAGCTTCAATGAATTGTTTTATTGGCTAGGATCCACAAGTTTCTACAGTATGGTATTTCAAGTTACTCATATTTGGTCAGTATTAATTCCAGATATCAATTTTGCCATATAAAAATTATAGGAAGTTGGAGTGCTTCATTTAGCTCACAATAGGGCTTGAGTGATCTTTTTTTGGAGTATTAGCATAGTCAATGAGAGTGTTAAGCATAACTTGTTTTAATTAAAAAGAAAACATTTATAAAACTGTTGTCAATCAGTTGAGCTGTTACCAACCAAGCATTTTAAAAACCAACATCAGAGAAGAAGTTTATTTATGTTGCAAACTAGCATACAATTTTATGGCCTTTGCTCTTTCAAAAGATGTCTACAACATGGCACACAGAACAGGTTATTTGGTTTATAACAGTTCAGTGCTGCAACTGTTAAAATTAATAGCTGTACTGCAGCTTAGAAATAAAAATGAGTGAGAGTTTAGTGCTAGGTTAAAACTTGCATTAAAGTGTTAGTTACATATACTCCAAACGTCTCGTCTTCTCTTGTCCCGAAAAGCCACTTGCAGTTCCAAAGGGTATAGGCATGGCACCAGAATAAATTGTGTATATGCAACATATAGGGAGCCAACTCAATTCAAAGTGCTATTAGCATGGAAACAGCTTCTGCAGAGGTCAATTTGTCATTTTTAAAAGTGGAAAGCCATCGGGCGACTTTACGGAGAACAAGAAGAAGGACTCAACAAAACTTCAATTGTCTTTCGAACTCTTGCAATTATTACCATGAAAAGTTATTTATTGAAAAAGACAAAGAAAGGTCAAGGTTTCAACTTTTTTTGCCCACCCTTTTTTAGTTTGGACTTCCCCCTTACCCTACAATCCGCAAAGGTGGTTAATAATAATAATAAAAGCTTTATTTATACTGAAGATATCTATCAGTATTTTACAATGCTGGTCTTTAAGAGATGTCCAGTAAATAAAATTTACAATAATAATATTATTCTAAATCACATTTCAGAGAAGCTAAAAACTGCTAAGATAAGACTACTAAAAGGACTACTAATTTAAAAACTACTAAAAACTAATTACAATATTAACCCATTCGCTCCTGGAGATTTTGCCAAAAAACGTGTTTTGAAGCTAGTCGAGTGGTTTTCTGGTCACTGTCATGCTATAAAGAGCTAAAACTTACCACAAACCCGTTTACCAGTCGTACTCTTCACGGCCATCTGATCCAGGTGCAAAATATCAGCTTGCGAAGTTCGGGTATCACACGACATGTTGTCACTAACTCCAGAATTGAAAAAAAAAATGTTTTAACAGTCTGTCGATCGGTGTTCTTCAAAGAACTAGTACACCAAAAACCAGGGAAGCTGACTAATATCAACTTTAATTTAGCTGAGAAAACTTTCATGACACAATCAATTTCACTGAAATGAAAGGAAAGTTGCATTAAGACTTATCTTTACGTCTTCTCCCATTTTGTCCACTTCACTGATGTTTTCCCGAATCCAGCACAATTGTTTTTTTTTTTTTTGTCACTGCCAGAGACGAAAAAACAATTGCCTTTTCATTTCCTTGGGATTTTAATTTCGTGCATCGGTCGTGTTGCACGTGTTTCTATGTCATGTACGCCACATTGAACCTTCTTGCGAGAGGGCCCTGGGAAAGACTCGAGTACCAATTCCAGTTCCAGTATCTTCTGGGTAATTTCAAAGATGGCGAACGACGCGAAGTTGGCTGCTATACAGCGTTTACCGCTATACAGGCTGTATATCCTTTGTCCAGTTAATGGCTAAATGTAACAAGTCTTTATGAATCATGGATTAAGGTTGCCAGCCTGACAATAGTGTAATAAAGCCATACAGGATGTCACGTTGAACCAATGTACAGATCTTCTAGTACCAGGTAACTAAATGTGGACTGTAATCAGTATGTAGGGTATTTAAAGGATTCAGGCTACATCCCAGGCTTTCATTGATGATTGTCGGTTGGAATCCTCTTTAAGCTTCATCATTTTATATGTCGTCTTTGTCATCTTCCTTGTGTGACGTAATTATGAAATTACACAGAGAGTAGGATAAGATGTTTAAATTGGTTTACACTTGGTAGTGAGAGAGAGTCAATGATGAATGATACGCCGGGGGAGTTCAATAAAGAGTCAGTGAAGAATAGCCAACAGCATCTTGGAAATGAGGCCAATGTAGCTTTGCACAACTTTGGCTGCTGGAAATAATGCAAACATCTGGTTTCAGTATTGCCATGAATTTCATAAGTTGTTTAATGGGTACTAGCAAATTATTACCCTAAAGGACTGGTCAGTACAGGAGGGGGTTGGCCAGGAATTTTGGTGCCATTAAAAAGGGGAGCCTCAAAAAAAGCCATGCAACACATTCAGGGGTGGGGGTGGGGGTTATGAATAATTATGCTTTAATTTTATTAATAGCAGGTATATATATGTACAAAATTTAACACTTTTTTATTTCACACTAAAATCAGTGGTTTTTAGGTTTGATTCTATTTTCCTTCTTTTTTTCTCTTTTTGGATGTAGATCCTTTGGTTGTAGGGTACATCCTCTTGCTTTTATCTTCAAGGGTTTGCATTTTGTTAAGCTTTCCATTATCTTTGTTTTGAGAACCCAAAACATTTGTCATTTAATTTGTGGGAAATGATTCTTGGCCAGATTTAAGTTTGCCAACTTTTGTAAATGCACTTGCATCATCCTGCTGACCAGTATTTCTCAATGTCTGAACTTGAAGTCTGTTGGCTTCATACCAACGTCTTCTGCCAATCTTTCTTCAAAGAGTGAAGCGTTTTGGTATATCCTTCAGTTTAGTGTGATGGTCATATTGTGTTCTACCCTCTGCATAGAAGTTTTGTTGAAACAACCTTACATTCTATGGCCGCTTTCAGTGGCATTCATAAAAGGAAGGTAGTAAGTCCTAATTAAGAAATTTTGCTCGAACTGTTTTGGGGAAAGGAATATAACCATACTTCTTTTCAGCCCAGGGAGATGGTTTGGGGTTTGGTGCTATAAACCACATAACACTAATGTTAATGTTACGTATGTTAATTATTATTTAGACGCCCCTGGTAAGGGGATGAGGGGGTGGGTCACTCATATTTATGTTAGGATTTAAGGGTGGGCTACTAAAATCATGTCTGCCAGAAATTCAATAGTTCTGGCCCACCCCCTCCTGTTCTTTATGACCAGTCCCTAAGCACATTTTCTAATACTTTTACCATTCAAAGGGCATATTATCATGCAATAAAATTATTTTTAGCACAATTATGTGATGGCCTTCTTGGTTGCCATATTAATGTCACACAGAGTAAACTTGGGAAATTGGAAAGAGCTATATTTTTAGAAAAGAAAATGCTATCACATGGAAAACATTCATGGAATTTTTTTAAAGAGATCTTTTGCTAGATGCAGATAAAACCCTAGGAGTCCTTGTGATTTTGGATGTTGGATATTTGCTTTGTCACTTGAAAACCAAGAATAGGCATGGTGCAAGTACAGTTTTTTACCAGGGCCTAGCTGAAGGCAGGCACTGGTCATAAAATGCAACATGTTTGTTCCTTTCCCTTTTTTTCAACATTACATTGTAAGGGATATATCGCTGACAGAGATATATCGCTGGCTCATAGATTGAATATTTGGAGAGACAAATTTACGCGTGATCACTCCTTAAGAGTGAGCCTTCCATTGTGAAACGGGTCAAGAATAAAAGCAACTTATCGAAGCTAACTACATTGAGTGAACCTTCCATCGTGAAATTTATCAAGAATCAAAGCAAACACTTATCAACACTTAGCAGAATTCCACTGCTATTTCTAAGAGGTCTCAACAACAAGAATAGCATGTTGAAGAAATTTGTCTTCAAAAAGATTTCAAAGATTCACATACCAGTCTTCAAAGTTCCATCACTATGTTAATAAAGTGAGAAAATTTTATCATGCATGATATTAATGTAATAACAATCGCGATCCAAAGATAATTAAGTTAAATCTCTGCTTTGACTTATGAAGCAACAAAACAGAATGTTTCAAATAACCTTTGTCACGCAATATTTATGTTAGCGAGATTTGAAAATTCTCAACTGTTCAAAATGCGGGATTCCCTAACATTTTCTCTTTTCACATTTTTCATTAGATGGTGTTTTTTTCTCTAAAGAATATTTGTGATAAAATAGATTTTCATGCTGCGTGACAAACTTGTTGATTTAAACAACCCTTAAACGTGGGTTGCCAAGGCAAAAGTGGCCCAGGTAAAATTCTCGAAGTGATTCTTGTCTCATAAAGAGTACTGAAAAACTTCCTTTTGGAAGGGGACAAATAACATCGCTACATTTTCTGAAGGGTACAGAACAAAAATAATACTGATTTCTGAGGGAATTT
The DNA here is from genome assembly GCA_038088405.1 of Porites divaricata. Classification (NCBI taxonomy): domain Eukaryota; kingdom Metazoa; phylum Cnidaria; class Anthozoa; order Scleractinia; family Poritidae; genus Porites; species Porites divaricata. The sequence continues at coordinate 38,552,337 of JBBMOI010000004.1, forward strand.
TAGAATAAATGTTAATTTCCGAAAGGGGTAACTCAAGCAGCTTACATCAGTTGTTGCCCCCTGAGAAAAACCAGCAGCTTGGCAAGTATCCACACTAGCCACCTACACTTAATTGCAAGCCATAATTTTATGTTATTTATACATTGTACTTTCTTTACTTTAAATTCAGTTATGAATTCATTTTCTTGAATGCTGCCATAGCCACTGGCAGGGAAGTTTAAGATTGTGGCGATGGTAAGAAAATGTCGCATAAAAATGAGTTTGCTTCCTTTGAATCATCACCGTGTTTTTTTCCAACCCATATACTATGTCAAATGTTGGTGAACTCACAGCAAACAATAATGACAAAAATCTTGTCAAAACTTGAAATGTAGTTTTTGCTAGACTATTAAATCGTCTTCTTCTTTTGATGACATAAAAAAAAACTTGACTGTGATTTCTTGCATAATTTTGGCAGCCTGTCATTTGTTTGTCCCCTGATAAGCCACTAACATTGTTTTTTCCCATCAATCCTTTCGCATGTGCAAAGGTGGTGGGTATCAAATAGAGTCTATTAAATCAGTTGTTGTTTTGGTAAAAAAAATGCTTTCCAAAATGTAGATTTTTCTCACATAAATGTTAGCTTCAGCAAAAAAATTAACACAGCATGTTTATAAAGATTTTCACTTTTCAGGCATTAGGTAAATGAAGTATACCTGCTGAGTTTTCTCCTTAAAAAGCTTTTCGAGTTCAAGCTCGCATGATGGTCATACTCAGTCTCATTCAGTTACAGCTAGTTTGAAATTATGTCCTTAAGTCCAGGTGTGTTACTCTTTCCAATATTAATAATAATGATAATATATTGATAAGTTTCACGGTCGCTATTTGTCAACATAGAACTTCTTCCCCCCTTTGACTTAGTCTATTACTAAGTGGTCAAGTGTTCCAAAGCAAACTAATCTATAATTTTTTCTGTTATTTTGGTCAGATAATCCGATTTCTTGTGATTATGTGATTGGATGTGTTTCACATAGAGTACAAAATCATACAAATATTGTTGGTTCCCTAGTATCATCTTTAACTTTATTGGCCTTTTAAACAAATTAATGCAAAAAATAGAAGATAAAAGCTGGATTCCGTGCAAAAACATACCAGTCAATAAAGAATTAACAGGTCACTATTGGCAATTACTGACAAGCCCCATACGTAGAACCAGTTTTGTACAATTAGCACTTCCTTATAAGTTTAGCAATCTCCATAAATTGTTGTGTACTATCATGTCCCCTTATGTTTGGCAAGTAATTCCCTATATGTTGGTGTGTATCATTTCCCCTTAATATGTTTTGCAAGCAGTCGCCATAAGTTGGTCTGTACTGTCATGTTCCCATATGTTTGGCAAGTAGTCCCCATAGGCTGGTGTGTATTATGTCCCCTTATGTTTGGCAAGTAGTCCCCATAGGCTGGTGTGTATTATGTCCCCATATGTTTGGCAAGTAGTCCCCATAGGCTGGTGTGTATTATGTACCCTTATGTTTGGCAGGTAGTCCCCATAAGTTGTTGTGTACTATCATGTTCCCAAAAGTTTGGCTCTAAACACTCCTTGAGTAGTTAGAGGTAAAGGAGTAAATGTCTTAACTATATGAAGAGACAGGCAAACGAGCAACTAAACAAGATTTTTCTTTTTCGTCTTCCTCAACAGAAGAGGTGGTCCACGCAAGTAGGGTATGGAAACACAGACCTCACAAGTTAGGTCAGTATGTCCCCATAAGATATTGTATGGCAAGTAGTTCCCATAAGTAATAAAAGTTGAGTAACGGGCAGGTCCTCATAACTTAGACCCCACAAAAAAATTTAAAATTTCCTTTAGTTTAATCAAGTGTTTAAAGAGATGGGAAAGTAAGCTATCAAACATCCTTGTTTTTTTTTTAATACCTTCAACAGAAAGGTGGGTCCTCACAAGAGGTGTATGGATACACAGACCTCACAAGTTGCCAAAGGTGAGTATGTGTGTGTGTGTGTGTGTGTGTGTGTGTGTGTGTGTGTGTGTGTGTGGGGGGGGGGGGGGGGGAGAGATGTAGGGAAGGGATTTGCAACAGACTCCAGACCCTCCAAAACGGAGCTGCCAGGGTGGTAACTTCCTCTAGTTACGATAGGCGATCAGTTGAGATACTGGATGAACTTGGGTGAGATAATCTTGAGACACGAAGGACAAGGCAATTAGTCACAATAATGTATAAACTGAAAAATCACATTGCACGACATCAGTTTGGCTCAGATTTTTAATACTACAAAGTCTATGTACTCCTATAATCTAAGGAACACAATTGTTTGTACCAAGACTGTATACTGAGGCTGAAAAAAACAGCTTCCACTATAGAAGGGTGGTTCTCTGGAATAGTCTATCAAACGCCGTAAAAGGACACACGAGCTTGAAATTATTTCTCTCGCATTTGTAATTTTAGAACCATTTTAATAACAAAACTTATCTGATGTTATTTTATTGCATGAGTTTTGCACGGCTCTCAGGAAGAGCATTTTTATGAAAGAGATTCCGTGATTAAATAAAGATGATGATGATGATGATGATGATGACGATGATGACCCCGTGACAGTATGTCGCCGGTGCCCATTTATACACCTGGGTGAAGAGAGACAAAGAGGAGTAAAGTTCCTTGTCTAATGAAACAACCCGACGGGCGAGGCTTGAACCCCGAACCTTTAGTTCCAGAGTTCGAGGTGTTAACCGCTCGGCCACACACGCCTTCACGTGGTAATGAGAACTACACTTTTAATTGAAACTGTCCAGCCTGAGATGAGTCAATTTATGAATAATGTGCATCGGTTGATAGGTTGTTAGGTTGTTTTAGCCAAAGCTCCTTTAAAAAGGCTATTTTAATTACGAAATAACCGGTCCGGCGCCCTAAGACTAGTACGTTTTAATTATAATTTATAAGTTAATACACTATAGCAAATTATAAAGACTCTCACTAAGTAAGTAGAATGACATATTTTTTTAAAACCTAACTAATTTTCCTATGACCTATATATATTACTTGACGTACCAAAATAGAGGCAGTGGCCTTGGTAAATGATATTAACATACAATGGTAAGAAAATACTCTGATAAATTACTTCTACCATATTAAAATACTTAGTACATAGTATGTTAAGGAATTGGTGTTCCCCAGCGACGAGGCATAATTAGAGGCTTCCGTATTCGCAAGCTACATAAGGATTACTGTCATTCAGAATTTAGTCTTTAACATTATATAACTCGTCACTGAAAGAGTTATTCGAAGCTGAAAATATTCACTGATTGATAAAAGCGCACCAAAAACAGGAACAATTCTTAAAGAACAAACTCGATTAGAGAAGTCTTTAACTAAGTTCTGTGGTAAGGAATATCTTAAAAAAAAGGATTGATCCTACACCAACAAATTCTTTTCAGTACGGAGAGTGACACTAAATATTTTCAGAGACTGCAGGCAAGGAACAGCTGGAGAAAAAATTGCTCTTAACATCTAAATGCTAATGAAATTGCTAAAAAAAATTGACCTGTATACTTACAGACGTTAAAACCGAGTGTTCAAATACGCCTCAACCATAGTAATAATCATTAGCGATATGACTCAAAGAGAGAGAAACTACAATTGTAGGTAATCATTAGTAGGCGTATTTTCCTGGGATTTTCACAACAACAGGGTCTTATGGTGGAGTATTTACAAGGGACTGCAGACAAGATGGTGGCCCCTAAAAACCAACCTAGTACACTACAGTAATTTATTTAGGTATTTGAGGGGGCTGCATGAATTTTTTCTTGGCAGAAAATTTTTTGTAATGATTACTTTACTTAGTCCATTGAAACGGCTAATTGTACCGTCATAAAAAAAATGACGAAATAAAAACTGTACATGTTAAAAAGGTAGAAGTCTTGTTTCTTGCCAAAATCTTTCAAATAAGGTACCACAAGCAACTCTTGAATCGCAGTATAATCAGACATCTTTACCTCCTTTCTGTTGAATAAGGCTAACATAGTGAAGCTCGAGCAGGTGACCCAGCACAAGCCGGTAGCTACCACTAACATCAAACTCTGGACAGATCATTACGTCATGGCGATGCGGAAGACTGCTGATCACGTGAATGCACGTTTGAAAGCAGTTTGCCACGCCGTGTAGAATCACATGATCACCCCATGTACCATCCTTCATCATGCTTGTGAGGTAGGCATCCCAAGATGGATATCCATCAACAAAATGAAACAGTTCTGTCCCATCCGGCTGTGAGAAAAAAAGAAAGAAAATACTGTAGTTAATGAAGAAGAGGTAGAGTGTGTTTTTAGAAGGTATGTATTCAGGCAGCTGCGCTGTCAGCTCTCTCTGACACGACACCATTGGTATCGGCACTAGAAATAATATATCCACCTCAGAAGTGTAGGACGCACCAGTTAGACGTCTTTTTTTGAAGTGGAACATATTAACGTCGATGACGTCTTTATCTCATTTGCGCGCCAAGAATCAGTGAACCGGAAACAGAACAATAAGGCTATGTTCACACTTTACCGGATGACACGAAAATCCATCCAGTATAGTGTGAACATCTATCCGATATGTGACCCTCCTCCACTTTAGAGATCGGCGCGGCCTTATTCCCTTTCGTAATCGGTCTTTTCCATTTTTAACGGTCGATGCCACCATTAGTAACCAAGCCTTTAGTCATGATAGATGTAATAAATTCCCTGGATTTAGTTAAAAAAGGCAAATAATACGTTTTTGAATAGTGTTAGAAAGAACGGCGTCTGAGCCCAAGTTGAATTTTTGTTAAAATTTATGGAAAGGGCTAGTGTCACCTGTTATTGATTACCAGTTAAGAAAAACAGTTTGAGAGTGTATCAGGGTTCGTACCCGTTTTTGAACAAAAAATTCAAGGACTTTTCAAGGACTTTCAAGGACACATTTCCCATATTTCAAGGACTCTATTCAATTCAAAAAGAGCCTTAATTCTATGTCTTTTTTCAGTTCTTCCACAACATAGGTAATTTTATCTCGAAGGTGTTTCTGTGTTTGCTCCCTTTCCTTTGGAGTTCTACTTAAATTATAAAGTTAGCACCGACCGCAATTTTCAAGGACTTTCAAGGCCTTGAATTTTTATTTTAAAATTCAAGGACTTTTAAGGACTTTCAAGGCGCGTGCGAACCCCGGTGTATGTACTTAAATGTTTTCGGCATTTTCGCGGGTCGGTGGGGTAGTCTAGTGGTAAGGGAGAGAGATAAAGATACGAAAGGTCCGGGTCCGAGGTCCGGGATTGACCCTGGGTTTCGATTTTCTTTCTTTTCGTAGAAACACTCTCAATAACAGATCAAAAATTTTCTTAGCGTCTAAAAAATTGCAGCGACCGCTTACGAAAGAAACAGCTGCATCGGCGTCTTAAAGAAATCGCGCCGAAATCACCGTTCTTATGTATAAACTGAAGCCCCATCCGGTATGATTTTCCAGCCCGCGAAAAAGCTAGACAATAGGAACCTTAAGCAAGGACGACGACGACTGCAGTGAAAACGTCGCTAAAAAACTGAATTTGCGTTCTTTCAAACATAATCGCGTCTATTTGGACCCTCTCAATATATCAAATGCAGGCGACTTTTCCTGAAGTTGAATTCTTGGATTTTATTCAAGTTCAAAAAGAGGAAGGAAAATTCGTCGTGGCATGTCCACGTCCTCCACAAAACGGCAAATTAGGAGGTTTCACGTCGTAGTCGTGCAGAGGACGTCAAAGAAATGTACCAAAAAGCATGATGCACGTGCTGAGCTGTTGTTTTGATCATTAAACCTATTGTTTTTTGAAGTCGTCGTTGTGGTCGTCGTCGTAGTTGCTTAAGCTCCCTAGAATAGTGTGAAGACGACCTGAGATGTTTGCAATGGACAATGAAAGCGTCATGGTTCAGTGATTTCAAGTAACAGGTGCCTTAAAGACCACATAAAGACATGACACACAATTTGGACTAATCTATGACATCATTCGCACAATATAAGGACATGATCCCTACAAGTTACATAAATGGATGTACTAAATACTACATAAAAAATAGCTCGTGGCGTTATCTTAATGAGATTCCTCCTCATTTTATTCACGAGCAGTCTAACCAGTTTGACCTATACTACTCTCCTTAGAAAAGGCCAGAAAAACAACAGTTAAGAACGTCAGGGACCAACACTTTTAGGGGGGTGGAGTAGGTTTAGGAGGTTTTAGGGAGGTGTCCGTTACACGTGTAAGAGAGGGGAGGGGGGAAGGGATGTTCACAATTAAATTGTTTACTATTATGCGACGGCCATGCGCGTATACTGCAAATATGTCCACTCTAAAAATAATAAAAAAGAATAAGGCACTAACCAGCTTAGGGTTTTCCCGAAGGTGTTGAACAATAGTTCGGCGTAACTCATCATGGGAGGTTGTGATTCCTTTCATAAGGTCAAGCTGTTCTGAAAGTGCAAAAAACATGCAGTTTCCCTCTCCTTGATTGTCAGAAATTGCAAAACCTTTTTCCAACGCAGTCCTCTTTAAAGCCTGCGACAGCTCAGTTTTGCTGGACTCTATGCGTGCTTCCCGTATGATTTGTTGAAGTACAATAAAAATGGGTTCACCTGTAAACGGAAGATGCAAAAAATTAACATAAGATAGAGGTTATTTCATGCCAGTCTAATAGGAGATGGTGGACTGGTCTAAAGCTCAAAACAGCAGATAATTTCAGTAAAATTTACTGTGGTCTCCAAAGAACAAAATAACCTCACTCTACTGCAAAAATTTATTTTGGCTTGGTTTGTTTGACAAAACAAACAATGACATTACCGGGCATCGGTCCTGTTGCAGTATGTTTTTCAAAACCATTCTGTGGAACGTCATCTTCTTGGGTTTTTTCAACACCTGTAAAGTTTAAAATATCCAGTAAATTTAAATGGTTTGGCCTGTAAGCGGGAGAGGGAAACACTTATTTTACGTCAGTTTACTTGGAGATGCTACACTAAACATTGAAAAGCTAAAAGCACCCAAAAAATCGAAAGTACCCTGGTTCAACAGAAGAAAATAACCTCACTCCACTGCCAAAATACATTTGGTCTTTGGTTTAATTGACGAAGGAAACAATGACATTACCTGCTATCGGTCCTGTGGCAGCATCCTTTTCACGACCGCTCTGTGGAAAGTCATCTTCTTTGGTTTTTCCAAGTCCTGTAAGTTAAAAAAGAGATGGTTTACAGAAAGAAATGTCACTCTTAAAAAAACAAAGATTTCAACCTCAAAAGCCGCCCATTTTTGTGACAAATTAAAAGCCAAAAGTTTAGCTGGACTTTTTTTGTTACTTCCACTTTATATTTAAGAGAACCCCACCAATTGTATTGCATATGAATAGAAATCAGATGACTTTGATGTATCGCAATGTTATGGATTTTAATTTTCATGTATCGTTAACTCCTTTAAGTGTAGCCAACATGTTATAAACTTATACATAAAAGTTTGAAAAAAATGAAATTGATCAGTAACACAAGAAATATATGGAGAACGGTGTGGAGAATGTTACTGCCACCATTAAGGTTACATAGGTTAACGACAATATTTCTTCAGCTATGCACATGGACCACGACACATAATATAGTAAAAATGTGTTTATGCACTGGCTATTGCAGAAGTAATGGACATACTGACAGCTATTTCGAAAAAGGGTGTCGGAAAAAATGTGACGCGACAATCCGGAAAGGTAATATGGGATATGATCAATCCGCTGTTCCTGACACTGTAGCTGTCGAATCTTCTATTGTTGCTTTCCTTTAGCATTCGCAAACATACGTGTATGGCCTCTCGTACCATTCTTTCAAATTTCTTTCAAGAACAGTGAACTCAAAACCACCCACAATACCTTTCGGGATTGTCGCGTGCACTTTTTCCGACAACCTTTCTCGAAATACCTGTATACAATTTGATTTCTTACCATAGACCATCTTACAAATCCTGTCAACCAGGGCTTGACACTGTCCCTCCCAACTAAATCTTTCATCATAACTTCTTCGCAGACTTTGGATTTCCTCAAGCCGCTGTGTCCTTGATTTTTGACGGATGGCTGCAATTGCCTTTGCCCATTCCTTGGGGTCATCAGAGTCGATCACAAATGACTCACCCATTGGAAGACCACGCAGTGCTTTTCCAAATCCGGAGTTTCCACTAACTAGAATGGGAAGACCAGCTGACATGGCCTCCAATGCTGTCAAACCAAACCCCTCAGTTCTTGATGGCATAATGGCCAGATCGACTTCACAAAACAACTCTCTCAATCTTTGCTTGTCTTTCACAAATGATCTAACAATCAGCTGGTTCTTTGAAATGCCAGTCTGGAGTAAGATTTCTGCGACGTCATCCTGCCTTCCATCGGATGCACCAACGAAAACAAGACTATAGGAACTGTCCTTCAATTCAACTATGGATTGAGCGGCAATGTCGTATCCTTTAAGACTAAAGTCTTCAAAATCACCGCCACCGAAGGTTAACACTTTGAAATTTACATTCTCTTGTTCACAATGCTCAACATCTGAAAACTCTGTAAAGGAACCTGGTACTAACTGAAAGATTTCTCGACGAGATGAACGCAACTGGGACGAGATCGCGTCTTTCAACTTGGGTCCAACGGCTACGACGAGATCTGCAATTTGACAAAGGTCTACTTCAGCTCTGTTCTTCCCTTCTCCCTTGGCAATGGCGCTTGGATAGTTCTTATGCATTGCCAGCTCTTCAGGCTCAGTGTGAACAACCTGCACCCACTTACAGCAATGAGACTTTCTTATGATCTGTGCTTGTTTACCAAGCTTTGCTCCATGGCCAATCACAACCTGAATGTCAAGGTCTTCTGGCGGAACGATCAACCAGTCAAGAGGATCACTGTAGGCAGGAAGGCGCCCAGCTTCCCGGATGGAAATGTTGTGACTTTTGGCAGCTCTCTTATGCTCTTCGCCACACTCAAATTCAGGTACAAGAATGGTGACTTCTACGTTTGCGTCTTTTGCCAGATGTATGGCAAGAGTCCTGTTTACTGTTGACAAGCCACCCTTAGCCAAAAGCCACCCAAAGCCACCCCACTCATTCGCGAGAAGGGTAACTTTTAGTACCAGACGCTCCGAATGAGCTTGCGCAGTATCAGGTGATGATGATGGAGTACACGCCTCCTGCAAAGAAACCAAAACTGCATATTATAAAATATAAATTTTACATCTGGGGGAATCTACCTTTTTGAATGAAAGTTTGCAAAACATGTTAACACGTTAGATGCTATAAACTTATTGCTCAACAGCAAAGCAAAAACAGAACATTTAAAAAGACTTGAGAAAAAGTTATATGACCATTGCTATGCCTACAGGCCAATGACAATTAGTGATACATGGTACCAACGCTCGCTAAGTTGACAGCAACAAAGCCTTCACCGCAGAGAAGCTCGCGCTAGGATGAATGAAGGCATACGTTGTACATCATACTATAACGTAACAAAGCACATGCATAGACTTTGTTGAAGCCTTTTTAGTTTAAATAGATGGCTACCTTTTAAGTACATAAACTTTAGTAGTATGTGTATTCTCTTCATATAAGTAATATGCTAACAGCACTGCTAGAGATTTCATTTCACTGCTACCCACCTTACTTTCTATTTGTGAGAACCACATTTGCTGTCCCGTAACTGTGAGTACCTCCTCTACAGGTTTCTTTTTGCAAATCAGAGGATCACCTTCTCTTAACTCAAGGAGATGAAGGCAATCTTCATGAGAACATGCAATCTGCTTATGCCTTGAACACTTTTCCCGCTGACAATAAGGACAGGCGACCCGAATATGATACTGCAATCCACCTTTATAGAGATCACGTGACAAAGCTTCCAAAGTTGCCTCCACAAACTCCCGAACCTGCACTGCCACCTCATTTGTGCCATCCACAGAGATCGGCTGGTTTCTTTGCTTGATAAAGAACTTAATAAACTGCTTCTTACAAATAAGAACAAAATCATGGACAATCTGCTTCCCAATAACAAACCACGCTCCATTTTGGTACAGGGTAGGGGGCTGAGTTGGACCAGCCTCAGAACACCAATGTACAGATCGAGAAACAAGCCGAGTGAACAAACCAAAGGGAACAGAACCGCTGACGAAGTAAACAAACAAGGGACAAGGGTCGAGGGTTGTGGGCGCCATGGAACAAAGAGAATCAGGCGGCGTTTTGAGTTGAGATGGAACAAAGTATTTTTCCTCTGTCTTTGAAGATGAAAATTTCGCAATCAATCCAAATTGTTCCATCAAATCCAGAATGTTTTTCCTGGCAACACCCTTCAGGAAAAAGTTGGAAAACACAAGATCAACCAGTTCCATACAGAGAACACCGCTTTCTTTAACTTCCTTCCAGTGCTTGGCAACCTTAGGAACCTAAGACAGAATAAGGCGAAGGACAATGACAAAGCTTTTTTAAAATAGTGATATTGTAGGAGCATTTTAAACTAGTTAATTGTTGGTTATTTCATTTAATATTTTAAGTAAACAAACAAAGAAAAAGATCTAGAGTTTTCCGTTTTTGTGTGTGGATGCATATAAAATAAAAGTTACTAGCAAGTACTACTGTGTGAATTATAAGTAAAGAGGACAGCCTTCTAAGCATTCCTCCGTTTAATTCGTCACACAATCCTTTTCAATCCTGTGGGAAGATTTACAAAGTTTTCTTTTCTTTACAACGCGGGAGAAGGGAAAACAATGGAAATGTGGTTGTTGTGGTGGATGGAAACAACAGAAATGTGGAAAAGAAAAAAAAGGGATGTGGGAAAGTGAAAAAATAGTTTTTAAGTTGTAGAAAGGGCTGGTTTGCCATGATCCTCATTAAATATTCACAATTTGCGCGCCAGGAATCAATAAACCCGAACAATGAGACAATAAAAGCAGTATGAAATGTAAGTTGCATACCTACGTTACGAATCAAGGCGAGTTAGCCCTTATTCCTTCGACAACCTGAATCAACTAATGAATACTTTCCCTAGTTCTTACATTGACATGTAGTCAACCAAACAAAAAGCAAAACATTCACCTACCAAGAAATAACTGGAAAACCTGTCTAACGAGTTAAAAATAACACACGACCTTATCTTAGGGCCTGTTTACATGGAGGTGGGGGACCCCAGGCAGGTGAGGTAACCCACTTAGGTGGGGTAACGGCCTGTCCATATAATTTCTCATTTTAATTTGATCACGTTCACATGGTAGGTTGGGTGATCAGCCGCGGGTTACCTCACCTACCTGGGGTCCCCCACCTCTACGTAAACAGGCCCTCAACGAGATTCAACCGCATTTTATTCATGAGATAAACACAAAAGGTCATGACGTCATAGGCGTTTATGTATTCCAGCGAAGATTCCACCGCAAAAAAGGCTGATTTTATGCCTAATATACCACTGGGGATAAACTACGAGTGGCCCCTTATTTTCCTCTGGGATATTTGAGCGAGCGAAATACAGGAGCGTTTGTCACCTTCCTCGCGGGTGGCAATTTTTACGCACGCAAGCGTAATCTCTCGTTCTACTATCCTTTAGGAAAATGAGGGACTACTTGCCATCTAGTTGGAGAGGGTTGCTTGACAAGCTGAAAGGACGTCAGCGTAGGAGACAATACTGTTTGGTACAAGCTAAACTCCTCCGTTTTTTGAGTAGGTTGAGCAGTGCTCCGCGCGCGTGCATCAGTTAGGGCGGTGAAAAGTCAGGCTTCCTTCGTAGCGGAGCTCCACGCGCGCAAGCGGAGCCCCATAGCTAAGTAAATCTACCCATCCCAGAAAAGTTGGTAATTACGCCCGCAAGCCCGTCCGTCCGAACCACAGGGAAACCAATGTTCATCTAGCTAGTTCGGCAGCACAGGAAAACTGATTTGCACACATATTGTACATCAATGTTGTGATCAATTGACAGCTGTCAAAACAGGGTATCTGTTGACCTGTATAACCAGACTGTATCGCGAGCTCAGGTGTCGACCCAACAAGGTCGAGTATATTTTTATCCGCTGACAAGTTTTCAAATGATCACAGGCTCAAGTTTATTTTTCATATAAAATATGTTGTGTTTATGTGCCTCACAATGAAAATTTTGAATTCAAACTGACCTTGGATACGAAAATTCAGGCAGCTATTACAGGCAGGGAAGACAGTTGAACTTCTCGCCAACTTCTCGCCACGGTGACGCGTTGGTAACGCTCTACGTCCAATTTTTATGCTCTGATTGGTCAAAATTTGACAGGTGAGTTCATGCGGAAAATTTATGCAGCATCTTGAAATTTGTTTATTTTGACAGCTGAAGCTGACAGAGTTTTGTGTCATCTTGTGACGTTTTTAACTGTCTTTTTCCACTGGATGTACGAAATGAAATTCAGCTGCTATCAAGAGTCTTCTGTTATTCATGACTAGTTTGTTTATTGGGTTTCAAGGTTGAGAAATACGTCGCTTGTCAAAGTCGGAAATCCGATTTCGGATGGCATCGTTTTCGTTTTTCAGGCTTGATGCGTAAGAGGGTTGAAAAGTATGAAGCGATTCTGGCCTTACTTGATAGCTGTCAGGAGCTGCATCTCGAATGGTAAGCCTGAGTAATTATTGTATTTAATGTTCATTTTTTATATCTAATTTAATGAAGTCGAGCGTAGTTTATGCACGTTGGTAAGATTTGAGAAAATGATCTGATCGAGTATCAGGTTTGATATAAGCTTACAGAAATTTAAAAAGCCTTTAGACATTTCTCACCGCAAATCGAAGGAAAACGTTCCAAAAAACATTTTATAATTCTGGCTGTAAAAGAAAGTTTTGAGCGATTTTCTTGCCTCGAGTTCATCTTGTACACGTTCGTATGTTGAACGAGTTTTCTAGCTCCCCGACGTAACGTGTCAAAATAAATGATTGATTGATTGATTACTTTGAAAAGAGCAAACATCGGGAAGCCGGCTTAAAACATGAACTTAAGCTTTAAGATTGAAGACTCAGGATTTTTAGAGACAATTTAATACCTGTATTCGCGAATGAATACAATCTGAAAACCTCCACCCACTTGTCACCGCTCTGTGGTAGTAGCCAACTCGAAAGCTTGACTCCCTTGGCTGCTACACACTTTTTTCCTTTGTTATGTTTAATTCAATGTATAGTTAGCTGTGTTTTTACTTCTTTTTTTCTTACTGTTGTTGTATTGTAATTGAATAAGTGTGAATAAATGAACTTGAACTTCACCATTGTTGTCTCTGTATATGTTTCACCGAATTATATTTCTCTTATTGATTGTTAGTAGCCTCTCTTACAATTTTAATCGCTGTGCCGTTTGTTTTCAGTCGCTCATAGTACTGTTTCACCTCAGATATGATGTATAAAAAAGTATATAAAAGGTTGGTTTACACGCCCCCAAATTTATTGGCAAGATTTCGTAAAGTTTAAAACTGGTCGAACGCCAAACATTCGGCCTGATTTTTTTCCAAGAATTTTTATTTTCCAGGCCTAATCTACTGTGATCAAGAGTCATTATTGCTATTTTTTGGGTGTACATATAAGGCCATCAACTCGATGTAAGATTTGGTTCACTAGGGGACTGTTTGCAGATTATTTTTCTCTAAAATCACTTAGCTTTTCCCTCAAAAGTAACATGAATGTGCTCTAAAGTTAACTGATTTGTGGAATATTTAAGCAATAGAAAACGTTTTCCGTGTTTGCATAGGCTGATATAAACACGAGAGGGGTTGGGAGAATTCGAGACAGTTATGCAAACCCGAGACGAAGTCGAGGGTTTGCATAACTGTCTCGAATTCTCCCAACCCCTCGAGTGTTTATATCAGGATATCCAAACACAGGAAAAAAGTTTTCCATTGCTTTTATAAAATAACTTTCCTCAGAAAAAAGCAAAACTCTCTTGTTTAAAGCATTGATTAAAAGAGAAATTCTTACCAGTCGCGAAGTCTAATACACGAAGCTTGTACGCGTAATCAGTCTTTGTTTTGCAAAACAGATGCTTTCCAAAATACGGGTTTTTCTCGCTTAGAATGTCAGCTTAAGCGAAAAACAATTGACACACCTTCTTTGTAACGATTTTCCAAGTTTCAGCCGACGAAGGAATGGGTAAATAAAGTAAACTTGTCGAGTTTTGAACTCGAAAACTTTTTCAAATTCGTGCTTGCGTGATTAGCGCGCGAAAAACAAAACATCTTGACGTCAAACCATGTTTACATACTCTCATGCAAACACTCCTCTCGGCCAATCAGAGCGCGCGTACTATCTTTATAAAAGTTTATCGTTTGATTTAAATGATAAATTTATTAATGGGAGCTTCGCTTTTAGCCCTGGCTAAATTTCTATATATTGTATACAATATGTGTTTCCACTCTGTTTGGTTGTCCAATTCCTTTGAGCCTACATAAAGGGTAAATTGCACGTAAATTGGTTATAAGTTTCTATTATTGTTAGCGGGTGCCTCGTGATGCCACTTGATGTCCTTCGAAACTGAAACAAGAATCCTCTTGGGATATTACCACGTTCAAATAAGAAAAAGCAGTGAAAATGTTTCATTGTAATGTTTACTCTTAGTGACGTTAGTATAGCGGGTTGATTACGGAGACGACTGCTGACCAGGCGTTAGTACTAATTCAGTTGTTATAGGTTTGGTCGGGTGAGATTTCATTTCAGAATTACATCGCCTACCCTAACTGTTTTACACTGGGGAAATATTAAATAGCAGCCCAATCCACTACGATTTTGCTGTTTACAAATATTTTAGGAACAGTTAACAGTTTCAAAAAGATAGCGTGCAATGCACTTGATATAATCATTTTTATTAGCTACAGCACGGCTGAAAACCTGTGATGTTATCCAAAATGTGGACCATTATAAACCTTGCAAGTTTTAAAACACGTTTAAAATCCATTTCTTACCATTTTCGTAAAATCTGGAATAGTTATGAGCTGCCCGAACAAGTTTATCAGCCACTGGGTACTCAAGATGACTGTGCTACGGTGCTTGATAATTATCCCCAGATCATGATAGAAATTCACCATAGTGGTAAACTCTTTCTTATCATGGATGAAGCACTTCTTCCTGGCATAGGCCCGTAGCTTCGTTATACTCAGGTAATAAACTGGCTTGGAAAGCAAAGCGTTGATGACTTTCTCAAAGTTCAGCCACCTAGTTTACAAAACCAAAGAGAAAATTGATAGCGCACGTTTAAGTATCCATGTCACATATACACAGTATACCGTATACCTGTACTGACTAAAGTACAGGGCCCAGCTGTGTCAAAGGTGGATAACTCTTTTCACTGGATAAATATTTGTCCAAAATCCCGTGGATAGTGCCATTAGGTTTCCTAATATTTTTCCGCTTGATAGTGATTCATCGTTTGAACATACGGGACAAGATGCATGCAAACGCCCCAAAACATGACTGCTGACATGTGAAAGGCCGTGAAAAATTTTTATTAGTTGATATTAATCGTCTTTCTAAAGTTAAAATGAGATAAATATAAGCTTAAATAAAGCAGGTCATGTTCTGAATGTTCACCTTGTATCATGTAGTTAACTATAGATTGAACGGAGTGTGTGATCCACTTTACTTTACCTTTTCAAAAAGACAATGAAATGTACACAGTGCTTTCCGCCAATTCAAAATAAGATTATCAAACCCTTAAGGTCAGAATATTCCTAAAGGCCAGTCAAAACTGCTTTTCATGGTTAACTTGTTTCAATTATAAACGAAATATTCATTTCTTATAACCGCCAGGTGGCTCATACAGGAATCACTGAATTTTTTCTGCGCTCGCTGTAATTTTTTAACCAAAGTAAAGGACTACGATGAACCAGCCTTTAGATGTTTTACGGTCACGCTTTTATATAGCGTGACAGTCAACGAGTTAATGATGACACCTGAAACACATTACATGTAAAAAAAAACTTACAAGGACTGGTGGAAACAAACGCCATACACATAAACCGTAATTTCAATGCGTTGACATGAAAATTATTTTCACTATTTGCTTTAAAGGATTCTGTTCTTGTATAACCATTATTTACCTCACAGGTATCCTCTCCCCAATGTAAGGCTCCTGTCTTAGCACTTCCATGATTTTGACTTGTAGAGCTTGGATCTCATCAATGTTTTCATCTTTCCCGAAAACTTTATTCTTGATCTTTCTGTGAGTTAATTTTGCAGTGTTGTCAATGCTGAAGATAGGCCACACCACATGTCCTTCATAGTCCTTACCAGCAATTGCGTTCTGGATTTCTGTTTTCATTGTTTCAATGTCTTCAAAAGGTTTGTCTGCATGGGTTCCTACAATGATCACTGGGGGGCGCAAATAATGAGGCACCTCTTTCGCTACATCATCACAGGTTTCTCTTCTCATCTGTGCGACGCTATGCACTGTTGACAGCCAAGACGACAAGTTCTCAAGATTTGTTTCTCCATTTGCGTTTTCCAACTCAACATTACGAGATCCTTGTCTTACACAGGGCTTGGCTGTGTCATGCAATGACTTGGCGAGGTTGCACACCAAGATATATAGGGCCCGTGATGATAAAAATACAGGATGGGATGCATAATACAGGTGTTGTCCAGCAAAATCCCACAGTTCAATACTGACAACAGATTCTTCAGGCTTAACATCTTCACCATTCATATACTTTACTAAATTTACAGCTCGATCCTTGATCTCCTCTGGAGGTGAAGTAGTATCAACCACTAACTCATGATCGGATCCTGCTAATGTGAGTTCACTAACACTGTCTTCGTTCGGATCACCAACCTGTAGCAGAGTACGAAAAAAATAATAACTGTTGATTCTGATTCTAAAAGACTTATCGTAGCTGGCCCGATTTCGGGGGTGAAGAGAAATAATGGAGTAAGAAAAAAGGAAACAACGCCATTTTGTGGGGCGGAATAATTGAATAAGTAGGTTTTTTCGACGGAATAATGGGTTCTTTTTACTGCAATAACGTAAATTTTCCAGCCGGAGTAATAAACACCGGATTATTTCTCATCACTCCCATATTCGATTATTCAGCCATTTAAAGTTGTTATTGATGACAAAAAATTATCTATAAGCTCAAACATTGACAGAGGTACGATTATTGGAGGTATGTGGTATCCCAAACATTAATACGCTCTTGCATTTTTTAAGGAACAGTAAATTTAAGAATATATAGAAATATGGTGTTTGATTGAGTCCCCCAAGCCCTTGGCCTTGCTCCTCGCATGAAAAAAAAAAGGAAATAGTATATTAGGGAAATTGTGATTGCCAAAAAAAACTGAGCGAAAGGTATAGTCAAGGCCTAATTAACATTTAAAAGTATAAATAAAGACCCGGCTTTACCCACTTTGGTTTGCACACGCACTAATAACCCAAAGGCTAAGCTTACGTGTGGATGGGTTCAACCATGGAAATATAACAAAATGGCTGATAGTAGCACAATTCTTCACTCGGGACTGAACTTTCTAGACAAATATAAAAACGCTAAATTTTTAACCAGCACTGAAAAACCACGATCTGGCAATTATTACATATTTTCCAAACGGACATCGTAGTAAAGGGCAGGGAAGCCGTGGTGAGTTTCTCACTAAAACCTAACTTATGAAGCCAATAATCAATTCATAATAACTAATGTTACGTCGTTCTTGTAGTAACGATGAATTCACGAAAAAATATCACATTTCAAAGACAAAAGACAAACCTGGTTCACAAGAGCAACTTCTTCCTCAGTACCAACCTGTTTCCTATTCTTGTTATAATCATTTTGAATTATTGCTTCACCTCTTCTCTCCACCTGAACCGAATCACGGCTAACTGGAATATAATACATCTTTTCCACCACCACCTCTGCCACATCTTTCGAACATCCTAGGAACCCTTGTTTTCTCTCATCAATAGGCTGCCAGTTCCTGACTTCATCAACGTTCAACTGAAATTTTGAAGGATCCACTTCAATTCCATCAGTACTTTTTTCTTTTGGATTAAATGGTAGACCAATGAGAGACTTCTTTAAACTTGTTTTTCCTGCCCGATCCTGCCCAATAAGCAATACTCGACCACGGTAAACATTGACAGCTCCATCTTTAAGAGCACTTTGATAAGCGAGCTGTGCTTTTTCTCCACGTGCTTCTATTTCTAAAGGAGCTGGTAGAAAAACGATCTATTAAGGGTACGTAATGTCTTAGAGGTTGCGTAGTTTATTGGCTTCTAGTTCACTTGACTGACCTAGTAGGTCATGGGGGGGGGGGGGGGGGTTAACTTTCATCAGAGACTTAGTCCTACACCAGTGTTAATTGTGCTTCTTGTGATCTTTCAGTGTGGTCTTTCAAGTTATTAAAGCAAATCTAAGGTAACAATAATTTTACTGAATTTCGTCGGTCTCGCATAAAAAAAGTGTGCAACACGTTAGGATCGTACAATATAAATCAACATGTCATCAACTGGATTATAAGCTTCTTGAGTAATAGAAAGCAAAGGGTTTTCGTTGATGGAGTGTCAACAAAGTTTGTGGACATCAATGGAAGAGTCCCACAAGGAACTGTGTTCCTGTCCTGTCTTGTTTTTTTTTCTCTCTCTCTCTCTTTTTTTTTGTACGGTAAGTGGCATCATGGTCGTACATCCAAACAAGAACCTTCTCTTGAAGTATGCTGACGAAACCACGTTGAGTGTCCCTATAAGATCTTTAGTCGAGGTGCAGAACATCCTACGCTGGTCTATTGAGAACTGTATGACCTTGAACCTCAAAACGACGTGCGAAATGGCGGTTATAGAAAATGCTAAGAAACCAATCCCGGAATCCGTGAAAGATATTGATATGAGATGAAGGGGGAACTCAAGTTATTAGGGGTGATATTTAAAGAGCTTCCATGCAACTAGGACAGGCATTTCGATCGTATCATTCATTCTCAGGCTAGTTCTAGATTATATATTTTAAGAGTTTCTAGATATTATGAATACTCTTTACAGGGGCTAATCCTGCTATTTGATTGCCTTATTATGTCCTTGTTCAGTTATGCTATTGAAGTCTGGACCTGTGCCTATGATAGTAAACACCTTTCTCAGATTGATAGGTTTTGTAAGCGTGCAGTAAAATATGGCTATACTGCTATATGTTTACTCCCATAACTGATATAATATGAGAAAGAGATTTAAAACTATGGAAGAATGTGGCCACTGACAATCACTGTTTAAATGATCTTCTCCCCATGAAGCGTACGCGGAAACTACGAGTCAGGGGCCACGATTACGTTTTGCCGCTTTTTAGGACCGCTTTTAAGATTTTCAGTTTACATCTTATGCTTGTGAGTCTTGTGGGTGTTATCTTCAATAAAACTTCATCATCATCATCATCATCATCATCATCAACCGCTCCCATTGTGTATCAGGGACAGCACCGTTAGAAAATAAATTGAGATCAACTGTGCTTCATTATTCTATAACTGCTCACTTAAAGCCTCGTTTCAAAAACAGTTGTCTTAGTCTCAGTCTCTCAATTACTACGTCCATGTAAGTGCACAGTCCCTTCAAACGAGTGATCTCGCCTTCAAATTTTGTGGCGATTGTTGGGCTGGTGCCTCTACCTAAGGGCATCTATTTGCGTACAAGTCAAGTTGTCGAAGTCTTGTCGTCATATGAACGTTTTAATGGCGGCTGCCACCAGTGCCCATTTATAGTAAGGACGGGTGAATCTTTTGTCCTCGAGGTAAAAATCAACAATAAGTATCGACTAAGTAAGACTTTTAATTACTAATCCGTGGCTCAAGCATAGCTGAAATCATTATTAAAGGATTACAGGGAAACCCGTTAATACGGACACTGAAGGGGCCATAGAAAGTGTCCGTATTAACGGGGTGTCGTTATTTAGCGGGTCATGATATGAAAGAAAAAAAATGCTGTTTGCTAGAACAAAATACAAAAAAAAACAAAGAAATAAAATAAGATATTAGCATCGTCAAATTAAACATCAAATTAAACATCTCCAACATTCATTTCGCGGACCCAAATCCACGAAAACTGACTATAAAATCGCTTATCTATATATTACTTAATCACTCTGTTTTCTGCAAAACTAGTTTGATTCCTGAAAAATTGACGTCTACAAATCATTGTTTGCTTTAGGGCTGGGGACATCGACATGCAATGGTCTATCGCGGCGCACAGTTTATAATGAAGTGTCCGCATTAGCGAGGCTGACTCTCTATATGAGAATCTGTCCATTGGGCAGGAAAAAAGTTTCCGTTGTCCCCATTAAAGGGTGTCGTATTAAGCGGGTTGAATTTAGAGAAAATATATGGGCTTTCACCAAGGACAAAGCAAACTGTCCGTAATAAAAAGGTGTCCGTATCAAAAGCGGGTGTCCTAAAGCGGGGTTCGACTGTACCATTGATAATCGATATAATGGATGAAAATTGATTAAAATCGATGAAAATTGATACTCACACTTCTTTCCATTTTCGATATTTATCGATTACCGATATTTATCGCTTAATTACTATCGATTAAAATCGATTACAATCCATTTTTTCGATTATTGAATTTCATCGATTGTACACGCCGAGTTAAACCCACGCTACTTACGGCAATTATTGTTTTTTTGTTAGATTTTGAAACAAGATTACAACATTTCTCCCTATCCTCTTACTCTTTAAAAGACAGTATTGAACCGCGAGAATCATTAAACGAAAACACCCTCAAAGCGCTTCGTTTCCTACCATTTTTTAATACGGCGTGCTTTTTTAATTTGAATCCTCTGAGTTATTCCGAGCTAAGTTTAAACAGCTAAGTGAAAACAGCTGTCACAATTAACTAGTAAGCGTCGGTATGTAAGCAACCACCTAGGTAGAATGTTCAGCTCAAAAGCAAATCGACTATAGTGAAAACGTAACCTGTGATTAACTAAAATTGCGATATGTAAGGGTGTGATGGAATACAATATTTGGTGTTCCTTAACCTTAGATATTGCAATTACCCGGAGTCTTGCCATTAATCTTCTACTTTTGTATGTTTCAATGATTATTCCCATAATTTTTATAATAGTTACTTTTCACAGCGGATTTGAAAATTTAAAACAGGCGAATTAATTAAAGTGAATTAATACGTACAAGAAACTTACCATTGATATTGAAACTACAGTTGTAGCACATCTTGATTTCTCAAATCCTCAAATTCGCGAAACCCCCGATAACTGGAAACAAAACTGACTTCCCTTCGCCAGGCAAATACTGGAATTTTATCTCGGTTTTTTTCGAACTTCCAAATAACTAAATATCCGTTGTGCTCACCTGCAACACCACTTACAAGTACTCCTTTCTTCATCAACTTCAGAGCACATCTTATTGCGTCAACAGTTAAAGGATTATGACCCACACTCAGCTCCCTCAGGTCACTAATGTCAGCAGGTAGTTCAGTTAGTTTATTGTCATCCAGGTGCAGCTCTTTAAGCTTGCTTAGCCTCTGTATACTGGTAGGTAAACCAACCAACTGGTTGCTACCCAACAACAGATGCCTCAGCTCTCTGAGGTCAGCAATCTCAGCAGGTAGTTCAGTTAGTTTATTTGCACCTGAGCACAGCCTTTCAAGCTTGGTCAGCCTCTTTATATTGACAGGTAAACCAACCAACTGGTTGTCACCCACCCACAGCTCCCTCAGCTCCCTCAGATCGCCGATCTCAGGAGGTAGTTCAGTTAGTTTATTTGCACTTAAGCGCAGCCATTCAAGTTTAGTCAGCCTCTGTATACTGGTAGGTAAACCTACCAACCGGTTGTCAGTCACCCACAGCTCCCTCAGCTCCCTCAGATCACCGATCTCAGGAGGTAGTTCAGTTAGTTTATTTGCACTTAAGCGCAGCCATTCAAGCTTGGTCAGCCTCTGTATACTGGCAAGTATACCAACCAACTGGTTGTCACCCACCCACAGCTCCCTCAGATCACCGATCTCAGGGGGTAGTTCAGTTAGTTTATTTCCACTCAAGCGCAGCCATTCAAGTTTAGTCAGCCTCTGTATACTGGTAGGTAAACCTACCAACCGGTTGTCAGTCACCCACAGCTCCCTCAGCTCCCTCAGATCACCGATCTCAGGAGGTAGTTCAGTTAGTTTATTTGCACTCAAGCGCAGCCATTCAAGTTTAGTCAGCCTCTGTATACTGGTAGGTAAGTCAACCAACTGGTTGTCAGTCACCCACAGCTCCCTCAGCTCCCTCAGATCACCGATCTCAGGAGGTAGTTCAGTTAAATTATTTGAACTCAAGCGCAGCCTTTCAAGCTTGGTCAGCCTCTGTATACTGGTAGGTAAACCAACCAACTCGTTGTTAAATACATTCAGCATCCTCAGCTCCCTCAGGTCACCGATCTCAGCAGGTAGTTCAGTTAGTTTATTTCCACTCAAGTCCAGCCATTCAAGCTTGTTCAGCCTCTGTATACTGCTAGATAAACCAACCAACTGGTTGTCATTCACCAACAGCTTACTCAGCTCCCTGAGGTCACCGATCTCAGCAGGTAGTTCAGTGAGTTTATTTCCTCTCAATTTCAACCATTTAAGCTTGGTCAGCCTCTGTATGCTGGTCGGTAAAGAAACCAAATGGTTCTCTCCCACCCGCAGCTCCCTCAGCTCCTTGAGGTCACCAATCTCAGCAGGTAGTTCAGTTAGTTTATTTGCATTCAAGTACAGCCCTTCAAGCTTGGTCAGCCTCTGTATACTGGTAGGTAAACCAGTCAACTGGTTGAAACTTACACTCAGCTCCCTCAGCTTCCTGAGGTCACCAATCTCAGTAGGTAGTTTTGGTAGCTTGTTACCATCCAATTTGAGCACGATAAGATTTTTCAGCTTGCTGATACTTGCTGGTAATTCAATCAGGTTGTTTATATCCAGCAAAAGTTTCTCTATTTCACTCAGTTCAGTGACTGCATCAGGTACTGTGAAGAGTCCTTTTTCTTCCAGATTCAATACTCGTAATTTACCTTCATAATATTTAAAGTAATCTCTCAATTCTTTACTGGAATAATGCTCCATGTTTCAAATTGTGAATAACAAGTCTAGACACGTCTTCTTATCATCGAGAAATAAAAAAATAGCAACCTATGGAAAAATGAAAATCATATCATCAATATAAGTGAATTTTAGGGAATCAAAATAAAATAAATCTAGAGCAGATGCTAAGTGGCATTCCATCCTGTTGACCAGTCACTCAAGTGCAAAATTACCCTTGGTGGGTTGTCATAGAATGAGATGATAATACCACATCAGTAGAGAGCCAGCCAGCAATATTTGCAAAAAGATGCTTTGGAAGCTCTACAGGGTGTCCCAAAAGTTCGTTCCTCTACTTCATAAGTCTGTATTATAGTACGATTGGGCTTGGTAAGCAAATCATTTCAACAAAAGTTGTGTCTTTCAATGTAGCTCACTATTTTCATAGTTGTTGTGCCATCTTTTGACTCGAATATTCGATGTGTACTTCCACGTCAAAGGTGCGCGTGCGCTAGTGTATGTTCCAGTCACATACTTTTTCAATTTCATAGCCCGAATTGCTCGAACTCCTTCCTTGTTTTTTTTTTGTAAATATCACGAAAGATAAATTCCCTTAACGCAAAAACGTTCAGTCGCGTGAGAGCATAAGCTTCTATACTTCGATTTACTGGCTTATCATTTGGGCGTGGCCCCAAATAGAGTAATGCAAACTTGTTTATTTTGTCGCAAATGTGCAATGGGCACGCAATACGTGCTAAGGTAAACAAGGTAAGTAAACAAGCTAGGCGAGGCGAATGTCCGCGATGCAAACGTCATTCAACGCTACATATTCTCCTTTATCGTTTTCGTAAAGTAAACCAAACTCCATAAAACGTGCCTTTGGAATCTCACGCAAATAAATGTAGTTTTTTTAATCCTCAACACTCTCTGGCGGACTCATAAAAAAAAATCTTCTAGTATCTCCAATTTGAACTTGAATTTGCATCACCATGTTGACACATGCAGAGTTTAAAAATAGAATACGTTCCCATGAAAAACCTGAAAATTTAGACAGCACGTGATCAAAACATGTTGGTACGGCGCCAAAAAGGTTGTCAATTTCACGACAGAGACTAACCGACAACGTTTCATTGGCCAAAACTGACAGGTTGAAATGTGAAACTACGCGCAGAATGGTAGTAATCCAATGATATATTAAATTTCAAAGCAGCAGAAAGAAGCAGGTTGGATAAAATTTGGCGACGGTGTTTCGAGGAACGTATTGTTGAAGTATGTTATCGAGGGTTAAACTTACAAATGCACACACTGTTCGCGGTAGGCCCACACTAAAATAACACCGAGTGTTTTCATAATGGGCTGGTCCGCGAACTCAAAGAAAAATTAAGGAAATTGTCAAGACATTCAATGACCATGGACCTCATAGACGCAACGACAAATCGGAATATCAGGAGTGTACGTGAAAAATCGAGTTTGAACAGAAGAATGTGTATCAGGTTTGAGAGTCGCAAGATTTGTGTTGCTGGTAAATGATTTAGATTTTCACAATGCGGAACACAAGGATGTGATAAAAATCTCTTCCGATGAAGGAAGACTGCGAAGATTGTCAACAATATTGAATCCAAAAGGGACTCAGGCTTCTTTGGAACTACTGATAGCGGTAACAATTCTTCTTATTCCATCAATTTTTGTTTAGCAGAGTGACTCTTAATGTACTTGCGCGTTGTATTTTTCATGTGTATATTGTGGCGGATTCTCGACCCCAGTGCTTACGGGTTTGGGAATGCGCCCGTAAGCTCTGGGAAACTCTGCGCCGGAGTAGCCAAAAATCTGGCTATTTGGGCCTCACAGCGCATGCTCTTTGATCCAACCTTTTGCTTCTTCTATATCTGCTTCATCGCGAAGTGTTGTGTTGCTTCGGTATTAGAACGGAAGAAATTCAGTTAACGGCCGTGAAGAATTTTCAGGTATCCAAGGCTCTTGTGGTAGCTGCTGAGAAAATACCGTTAAACGTTCCCAATCACAGATTGAGACTTGAAGTTGCGTATTCTTGGCAGTTGATTAATATTTCTGTGGACTACTTCACGAGGCGGTAAGTGAAACCCGAATGGCTTGTTAAAATAAACGTATGGAAATTCCAATAAAACTTTCCAAAATATGAATTTAGCGTCCTTTTATTTATGTTTGTTCATGAACATTAACACTTCAGCGAAGCTGCTTTGAAATGTGATATCGTGAAAAGAAGAAAACTATAAATATCTAGTCGCATTGTACACGTATCACTTTTACTTTTTCTGGTTTTGTTTTTCTTGGAAGTCTGTTTTTGGGCAATTTACGACAAGAAGCTGAAGATTTCATTCATACTCGGCTACTTCGTGTGAACAAGATACGTGGAAGTCGAAGAAAAATCAGCAATGTGTCACGCTTCTTAACTTATAGCTGGCAAAGATGTCGGTGTATTTTTATTTTATTTTATTTTACTTTTTTGCATTCAAATATTTTTCTGGTTCACGGTTCAATTTTCGATATGTAGCTAAGCATTTTTATTTGAAAATTGGAAAATCTAGTAATTCTGCCTAATTAGTCGTTCAAATGTTGTTTTGTAATCGCTGATATCAAGAATCGGCCGGCCCTGTTTACTTCAACATGTCTAGGGAAAAAACCCGCTCACACGCCAGACACGCCGCACATTCAACCGCTCTCGTGCAAACTTGAATAGACCAATCAGAAACACTTTTATTGTTTTTTGCTGAAACCAATCAGAGACAAATCTTGCTCCAGGGTTCCCCAGAGCTCTCAATCTCGTTCCCAGAGGCCGCGATCCTTTTGTACAGCGACGGGGATCACTAACCTCTGGAAGAATCCGTAAAAACATCTCTGATTGGCCGATAAAATCGTATTCATCGCATGCAAATTTCTTTGCTAATCAAAAAACAGTGAGCACGTTGATTTGATTTTGACGGGCCACTTGTGTACACATAAATCTCATACGACCTGGAACCGTTAACAAAAACGTTAACCTCGATCGATAATTTCCGAAATCAGGCTAGTGACATTTTTTTCAAAATTTCCTTTGTCTTATTTTTTAAAGTCATTCCAATGCTTTTTTTTTTAAGAGATAATTTACATTTATGCCACTGAACCTTTCAAATTTGCATACACTGTTGTGTTTATTCCGTGCACGAAAGAATGTGTATCGTCGTGACTAACAAATGCTCATTCGCGGCGTCTAAATAAGTAGACACTTTTGTCCCCTTTACTTGTCTTTCTTCACTAAATACATCCATCAAAGGTCACAGAAGAAAAACTGCTTTGGAAAGAGGAAATTGCAGCAATGTGCGAGCAAGGAAAATTTCCCTTGCATTTGAGACCTTCTCTTGGTCAAATGGGTAAACAATTTCACGCAGGCGCAGTTAAACCGGAACCAGGATTTTGTGGTTCCGGTTTTGGATTCTTCCAGAGCGTTCGTTGCCCCATCCGCTGGACAAAAGTAACGGATGCTCTGGGAACGAGATTGCAGAGCTCTTGATCCCTCTCCTTTACATGCGCAGAAGAGCTCTGGGTCGAGATTGATTGTGGCGCGGTAAGGTACGGTAATGTGCCCGATGTCGGGATTTTGCATTATCAGCAAGTTTTGTCTTTAAGAGTGTTTTGATTCCAGTGAGGTGACGACAAGAAAAGGTAACGAGTAAATTGTACGGAGGGGAAATTGTTTTGTGCAGGAAATAAAAGAAGTTGAATTGAGATCTCGTCGTGGGAAATTTATTTATAACAAAACTTACAATCCAGTTCGTTCAAATAAGGTTAATCATTTTTCTCGACGCGGTCGTGCGCCTAGCAGACTACCGATGAAGAGATTAAAATCTTTGTTAAAGAAAACACGGATAGTGATACTTTTTGTATGGAACGGAATTCTGAAAAATACACCATTGTTAGCCTGCGTAGCAAGCGTTTCTGTGCGGTTTAGGAGCAAAGAACGAGGAACAGGAGTCAAAGACCGCGCAACAAATGGCGCAAGCAAAAGAACGGTACGGCTTTTGGCTTTCGTTTTATTTCTCGTTCCTCGGTCTTTCTTTGCTCCGAAACTTAACGGAAACGCTTGCTACGCAGGCTACACCATTGTCATCTAAAATTCATTGTTACTTTAAAAATAGAAATGGTTTATATTTAAACCGGTACAGAAGTAACTGTAAGAGTGTGAGGTTTTTACCATAGTGCAAGTCCAAAATTAGTTCGAAAACAAGGGAAGGTTTATCTGTCGTCTAAGCACAAAAGAAGAGGCTATTTAGGTGGGTGAGGTATCAAAATAGGGTTTTAAGTAAGTATCTGTCCCCCTGATTCACCGGGATTATTTTGGCTAATTTAAGCATTCAACTGATATCGAGAAGAATCCAGAACCTTCATTTTATGTCGACGCTACAAAAAACGATTTATGCTCAGTCCGCGCGTACTGTCAAGGAAACGTTGTAGTATTGGGGGGAAATGCGGGACGACAATGTGTTGCAATGCGTTTGCACGCTTTAATTTACAGTACTATAAGAAGGATTGCTTCAGTCGATGATATGATTGAAATAATGATTGTAGGTTATCAATGATATTCTAGTCTGTCATAGCTTGCAAGACAATCTATGTTAATGTTAATGACAGAATTACCAGAAATTGTTACAGTGTTTGGGCGATTTTTGTAGCTTTTAAACAGTGAAAGTCACTGGGTACAGCATTTGAAAAACTCTTGGCTCTGAACTTTAACTGTAGGAATTATTGGTGTTGATTCTCATGCTAGAGATATGTATGGTAACAGTCATAGTCAAGGTACATGTGTACATGTATTGTTGGAAATACCATCCATGTATAAATTAGCACAATATTTTCAGAGTCTATTTCCGGATACATGTAGGAATGAGGATATATAATAGCCTTATAATGAGCGTATAAGGGTGTACATATTGCCAACTTTGAAGTTGATCTTTGTTCAAGCAGTGTTGAATACCATAGTTTATCAAATGTTAATAGTTTATACCAATGTTCTTGTAAACAGTGCTGTGCTATAGCCGCAGTTTATGCAAGGTGCTACTCTTTTTTTAATCCATGTGGACACTGGACTTCAGGAACTTTATCCGCCCTTGCTAGTACTGGGAATATACTGCATGTACAATGTGATGGGTGTGAAAACACATCTGTTGAAACGTCTGCAGCAGATCTGCAGATAGTCTACAGATCTTCTACAGATGATCTGCAGAATGTCTGCAGAATATCTGCAAAATGTCTGCAGAATGTCTGCAGAACTCATCTGCAATTTGTACAGACGTTCTGCAGACGAAGGAGGTATAAATAGCAAGCATAATAACAGACGTACTGCACCAATCAAACACCTTTTATTTTTACCGTAAATACATAAAATATTCTCTCAAATTGCGCCGAAAAAGCTTAGGATAGCCGTTAACTACAACTGAAAACCTATAACTTTAGTAATAAAACAATGCAAACCACAAAATTAAAACGACAGAACATTGAGAAGTCCCAGCTCGCGGGTCATGAGAAACAAAAGCAAAACTAAATCACAATAGTCTGACCTGTAAACACACGGTCACAGTCACTCGCTTAAATTTCTCAAATGAATAACACATCAAAATGCTGACATTGAAATAACCGAGCTCAATAACAAAGAAGGATTTTTGTCGGCAGCTAAAAGAGATCGAGGAACGCAAGTGTTCGATCATATGTGTGCGGTTCAGACGGCGACGGTTCGTTTCTCCATGATCCACGATGAGTTGCATTTCTTTATGAATGGACCAATTCATTTGTGGTTCAGGTTTTGCTATGTTCCAGGTGATACTAAACGAACATACATAACTTGGGCAAATAATCTTTGATCAAGACTCTTGCAACGTAATGTTTCCTACGCAAGCTTCGTCTGTTTCCCATTCATTACGAGTCGCTTGAGGCACAGTTGATTTTTAACCAATGCTTTTTCCATCTTCGCTCTATAAACAGCTAAAAACCTTTTTTTAACTTTTTGAATCCAAACTGGACGCAAATAACTTGCTTAACTAGCGAGAAAACGATTGAACATTTCATTCAAGCAGAAAAACGGTCGCGAGGAAGATGAGTAATAGGATCTTCTAGTAAAGTGTGGACCAATTAGATTAGGTCTAAAATGTCTCCAGGGAATTTACCCGATCGCGTATCAGTCACGGAAGGTCTACAAAGAATAAATTTTTGAGATTTATTTTGAATTTACATGAATTTAAAACTCCACGTCTGTAAGATTTTATTTTGAGTTTAATTAAGTTTAACTGTAATGAACGATGAGGCACATGGCTTTCGTTTAATGTTGCTGTGTAAAACTGGTAAGTACTCAGTCATGTTTTAAGGAACTGATTTACCTGCAGCATTCATGAATGTACTTTGAAAAGCTACATAAGTCTTGAGAGTGAATAAAATAAAATGAAAGTAAGGTAATTTCCCGACACTTTTTATAATAATTGGATGAAGCTTATGTTTAAATTTATCGACAAAGCAGCGGATGGACCCGACCGAAGAGTCTTAGTTGTCTAATTTCGAATTGATAAACACGCGCGCTAAATTAATTAAGACGGCTTGCAGACTCTGCAGGCTTTACAGATCATGTGCAGATCTGTTTTTCATCTGTTTCTCGTCTGCAGGAAAACATCTTTGCAGACGATGAAGGCATTGCGTCTGCTACAGACTGAAAACAGACTTTACAGACGATAAAATAGTCTGCAGCTAGTCTGTTTTTCGTAAAACAGATCTGTTGCAGATCTGCTGCAGATCTGTTGGTTTCCTACGGGATATTATGCCAGTTTATCTTCCTGAAAGTGAGAGTATCTGTGGAGCTGAGATAAACCTTACCTGTTTGCGCTGTAAACATTGGTGTCCTATGTTGGAATTTGGCTGAGAGCAAATCTGTGTTTAAGATGTGCTTTTCAAAACATTGTCATAAGTGACAGGATTTTTGTCGTGGATTGGAACATACTGTATAAGCTGTGTGGTTCAGCGAAGAAGTAGAGTAAAGGATTTATCTCTTATCGTGGGATATGATGAAAGTTAGGTGAAATAAGACTCTTTAAAAGTTGAAGAAATTTGTAAAGTTACACGAAGTAAATACACTTTGTATTATGCTCGTGCAAAATTGAAAGCAGTGAAAGGAAAAATATTGTGAGGAAACACA
>JBBMOI010000004.1:38587500-38757500 GCA_038088405.1 Porites divaricata
CATGAGGCGCTGTTTTTATCATACAGACCTCGGACAGAATGCAGTATTTCACAATTTTGCAATACAAATTGCACTCGCTCAATATTCAGGACGATCGAAGCACGTGTGGGCTTTTAGCGAAACCGTTAAAAAAATTTCCAAAATCACCTGTACGGCTAGCCAGTTCTCACTTTTGACAAGTGCCAAAGTCGACTGTTTAAATTATGATTAATAGAGTTATACGCTTCAACATAATAAAGAATTTATTATGTTTATTTTTTATTTAATGTTTTTATAACGATGTGTAATCTTCAAAAGCGTTTGATACGCGCGGCATTTTGACTACTCCTGCATGCAAGCGATGTTCATGAGCGACTGAAAACAAACGGCAGAGCGATAAAAATTGCAAAAGAGACTACCAACAATCAATAAAAGGACAATAATTCGGTGAAACATATACAGAGACAACAATTTTCATTCACGAACTCAAGACAGAAAATCCTTGTTTATGTTTTCCATTTTGTAAGCCGGCTTCCCGGTGTTTGCTTTTTCAAAGGTGAACTCGAGGCAAGAAAATCGCTCAAAGCTTTCTTTTACAGCCAGAATTATAACGAAATATTCTTTGGAACGTTTTCTTTTTATTCGCGGTAAGAAAATGACTAAAGGCTTTTTAAAGTTTTATAAGCTTATAATCAAACCTGATACTCGGTTTGCTCGACTTCATTAAATTATATATAAAGAACAAACGTCAAATAAATAATTAAGTAGTTATAAGAGGATGCTTTACCATTCAATTTCAACTCTGATTATTTTCTGTCATTTCCTGATTAACTCTGTCACCAAACCATTTAGTTCAAAAATGACAGAAAATAATCAGAGTTTTTTTTCATTTTTCTCGATATTCTGTCTCATTTTTACCAATTCAAAAAACCACATTAAAATCTGTAAACTGTGAAAAATTATGGACAGTGACAACAATAATGGCTCGCCTACGGCTCGCGGAAATGACAGAAAATAATCAGAGTTGAAATTTTATGGACAGGCATCCTCTTATAACTACTCTAGAATAATTCAATCGCGAATGTGATAAATATTATTACAAAATAAAAAAAGAAAAGTTTAATTAATAATATAAAAATAATTTTGATTTATTTATATTGTAGAAATGTTTATCGGATTTGTTTTGGGGGTGAGGTGAGGTGAGGTGGGGTGAGGTGGGATGGGTTGGATGAAAGAAGTATGATAAATATTATTACAAAATAAAAAAAGAAAAGTTTAATTATAAATATAAAAATAAATTTGAAATAAATATATTGTAGAAATGTTTATCGGATTTGGATGATTGGGATTGAGATTGGGATGGGGTGGTTGGATGAGATTGAATGATAAATATTATTACAAAATAAAAAAAGAAAAGTTTAATTATAAATATAAAAATAATTTTGAAATAAATATATTGTAGAAATGTTTATCGGATTTGTTTTGGTGGGTGGGATTGATAGATTCTTGATGGGATGGGGTTAATCGAATTATATTTTACTAAATTCTCTTATTCCTCACCAAGAAGATTAATCTATTATACCTAAATATTCACTATTTCCTTCTTCAATAAGATAATCAGTTCTTTTTATCATATCTATTTGTTCTTTATATGTCTTTTTAAAATATTCATCATATTTTTTATCTGTAAACATCAATGAAGAATAAGTCATAAATTCACC
Organism: Porites divaricata; assembly: GCA_038088405.1. NCBI lineage: Eukaryota > Metazoa > Cnidaria > Anthozoa > Scleractinia > Poritidae > Porites > Porites divaricata. The sequence goes on from JBBMOI010000004.1 coordinate 38,589,201, forward strand.
GTTATAATCATATAATTCACTATAAATTAAATCTTTAAAAAGTTCATCATTATTATAGAATTTTGGATCCATAATTGCAATTTGAAGATATTTATTTTCTTGTTCTTTGATACAATCTCTTTTTTCTTTTTCCCATTTTGATAGAGGTTTTTCTCCTCTATCATATTTATTCAAATTAATCTTTTTTACTTTATTAAATAATAAAGTTTTTTTATCATAGTTATTATTAAAAAGTAAGACATAATTACTATCAAAATGTAATTCATATTTTGGTTTTTTAGAATTGTCATTTTCGATTACATATAAATTATTATCAGGAAAAAGATTATTTTTACGTTCAAAAGCAATTCCATATCTATTATAGTCATCCAACAATCTGAAGTAAAAATCACTGATGTCTACTTCACTAAAATAGCTACCATATGGAAGGTGTTTTCTAAGATAATATAATATAATTTTGAAAGGATGATTAAGAAATATTTCTTTTGATAGTTTCATATCAAATGGCTCAATTTCCATCCCTGGTTCAACAAGGAATTTATCAAATTCGGGGCCATCAGTGATCATTTTATATAAGGATTATATATTTTGAAAAATAATTTTGATTTAAAAAATAATATATTATAATAATAAAAATGCAGTTGTCAAGTTACGATCGTCTCACACCAGAAAATATTATTTTCAATGAAGCCAAAGAATTCAAAGTCAAAGATAGCAAAATCAAGTACAAACGAATCCCAATTGAAGTCAAATACCCAAATGGAAAGAAAGGTGCTCTTGTAATTGAAACTCCGTTTCTTTTCTCTTTTGGAGTAAATGAAAAGAAAAACCAAGAGAATAACAAACTTGTTGGTTATAGTATTCCAGTTTGTCTCTGGGGAAAAGATAGCGAACCAAACACAGAGGAAAAAGAATTTTTTGATGCATTGAGTAATATCAGGGAAATATGCTGCAAACATCTTGAAACTGAATACGGATCTGATATGGCATCAAGTTTGTCTTCCCCCCTTTATTACAAACAGGTTGAATTTGTTGATAAAAAAGGAAAGAAGAAAACAAAAAAAGATGAGTCAGCTGCTCCAGTTCTTTACGCAAAACTTATTTACTCTGAGAAGTCGAAGAAAATACTTTCTTTGTTCAAGACCAGGGGGAAGAAAGATTTGAATCCTTTTAAATATATTGATCAGTATTGCAATGTCAAAATGGCATTGATAGTTGAAGGAATATTCTTGAGCAAGACTGTTACATCTATTCAAATAAAAGTTCATGAGTGCTATGTAAAACCATTGAAACCTCGAGAATCTATTTTGACAATAACCGAGGAAGAATTTGATAGTGAAAGTGATGATGATGATGTGACTGTTGAGGTTGGAAATGTTGAAGATATGATTATTTCCGACATTGAGGAACAAACATGAGATTTTTAATACAAAATTTGTATTAAAAATTAACCAAGTCTTTGAAACTCACCCATGAGTTAAATTTATCAGGGTATCCACTCCATTTTACTAATGCTATCTTTTTCTTGTTATCTCTTCTGATAACTTTTTCTATTCTAAAAGTCTGCTGTTTTGCTTTTTGAAGTTCTTGTTCGTAAAAAGATCCCTTGATCGATTCCGACATCAGATCAACAATTGAATACGTAACAGGTTTTGTTGGATTAATCTGTTTAATCACAAATATTTCCTCTGTCCAGTTTGGCGTGTAACCTTTATCAAATACCTTTCTTTTGTACTTTGAAATTCTAACGTGGTCTCCAATCTCGAACTTTGGTTTCTCAGGTTTCAAGAAGATAGATTCGCCATACAAATTCGACCAAACTGTTTTTTCATTCTTCTTTTTACTCGCTTCAACAGGAGTCATCTTAATACTAGAATGTCTTGTATTATTGTAATCATTAACCAGTTTATCTATCTTATCCACGAATACAGTGTTGTTATTCACAGAGAACATTTTCCACATCTTGTTTTTCATTGTCCTGTTCCATCTTTCAACCACACTAGATTTCTCTTCATTTTCAGTGTGATATAGTTTAATACCTTTGCTTTTCAGAAAATCTTTGAAGTGTTTGCTGATAAACTCAGAACCTTTATCAGTCCACAACATCTTTGGTTGTCGCCCTCTTTCAAAAATATCATCAAATGCTTCACTGACAGTTTCAGTTTTTTTGTCTTTCAGACCTCTTATCCAACCATACTTGCTAAACACATCAATGACCATCAGCAAATACTTTATCCCCTTGTTCCACTTAGCAAACTTTTGCATCTCAACCAAATCAGCAGTCCAGATATCATCAATTCCATTTGAGATGACTGATCTCTTTTGAAAGTTTCTTGTGATTGGTTTGTGAAGTTCATCGGCCAGTTGTTGAGACCAATCATTTCTCAACGCCGACGCGCGTTTTTTTGAAGACCAAGCCCAAGTTTCTGTTTTGTATTAATTAAGAATCGAGCAGTTGTTCCCCATTTTGGCATTTCACCATAAGGAATCTGATTCAAAGATTCTACCATTTCTCTGTCGCAATCACCTTTGTTTTTTCCCATATCATAGCATATATCATGATAAGCTGCAATTTCATCAACTTTGTTAAAAGGTTTGACGTGCCACTCAGTTACTTCTCCGGTATTTGGATCGTAAGTTACTTGTTTTTCAAGAGGATTATAAGGCCCCATATACTTGTATTTACCTGGAGTCCATCCTGCTTTTGGTTTTGGGAGTTTTCCTATCCATTTGTGAATATCAACTCCACTTCCAAAACTTGTCAGAGGATTATTTTCCCAGAATCGATCGTCAATGATAATCTGATATTTGGTTCTCAGGATCTGAGGCCATGTATCGGGATTGGCAGAAATGATATTATTCATATCTGCCAGAGCTTCTGGATTGTTCTCAAAAAATCTTGTCTTTTTCATTCTTCGTGAAGGTTTTTCAAATTTGAAAAATAATTCTGGATTGGATCCTTTTTTTATTATTCCCATCTTGGCTTCTTCAGCAGCTGTTGGTCTTCTCCAGAATTTCCCAGATGTCACGCCATGTTCCGATCCAAAAGCTGATTTCGTGATATCACCAGATTTATATCGATCAAAGACTGGTTTCAAAGATGGAATCAATTCTTGAGTTGTTTTCATTGCAATTTCTGGAGCTTTTTTTACAACAGTCATTGGATCAATTCCAGCTCCATCCAAATCGCGTCTGTTGGTTTTATATCTTTTTTTGGGTCTGACTTTGGTTGATAGTTGATCCAATGCCGATCCAACAGAATCTTGAATAAAAGGAGTCAATTTATTGATCGCATAATTTACACCCTTTTTTTGTAGTTTTTTATTTCTCATTGCTTCACTAGTTCCATACTTGACCATTTCGACTGTTTTTTTCCCCATCCAAGGAAGAGTATGTTCAACGAATGCTTCTGCAGCTGTTCCAACAACAGTGTCAAATAAATCTCCTCCAGATTGCTTGCCCGCCTTCTCAGACGGGCTTATTAGTTTTTTGTCTTCTTCTTTGTTTTTCTTTTCTTTCCCCCAGCTCCAGTTTGGGAGGTTGTTCCCATTTTAACATATCTCACCTTTTTAATTCCGCAAACCGCGCAATGACAAAAGAATTGTTTTCTTCCTCTTTTATCAGTTTGGTAACCACTTGGCTCGGTGCAAGGTGTTTCCATTTTATCTTTGATGCAATATGATTCTTTCATTTAGTATAATGTTTAGATAAAATGTCACTGAGGGCTAATTTTGTAAAAAGTGAACTTGAGAAGATTTATAATAAGTTAAATGAGAGCTATGAATATGCTAGTTTTGCAAGATTGGAGAATGATAATCGATTCTTTAAAATATTTGAGTTGATTGCAGAGTTAAGTGAGAAATCAAATATTCTCAAACAAGTTGTAAGGGGAAGTTTAGTATAAGCATAGATAAAATGGAAGCAAAATTCTTTTCAGAGATAGAAAAAAATATGGATGTTGAAACACTCAAAGATTTTGAGAAAGAAATAAGAAAAAAGATAATTGAAGAGTTTGAGATTCTTCGGGGAAAGAATCCAGATCTTTCACGAGTTTTAATGGCTGGTGAATGTGAGATGTGGGAAAAAATACGAAAAGGAGAATATTCTTGGTTGAAAATCAAATCCGAGAAAAAGAAGAAACTTTTTAGATTGATTGATATTTACACAAAATTTGATTCTATTGTTGATACTGTAAAAGAATTGGAAAGAAAAGTTGAGAAGGTCAGAAAGATGAAGGATGCACCGGTGGATTCAGATTAAATATATAATTTATATTTAATCTTGAAAAATATTATTACAGATTATTTTATTAGAATCTTTTTTATATATAAAAATAAATTTTTCTTTTTATATTTTGTAATAATCTTTATCCTCCAAAGTATTCTTTTATAAAATCACTGTTGTCATTGTCAAAATGAGGATTGTGTATTACATCAAGAATACTTTTTCCATTCTGTCTCTCAAACAAGTAGTAAAGACACCAATAGCCGCAAAGAACAGTGTTTCGATTTTGTATTTCATCCAAGGAATAAACAATATGTTTTCCAGAAGACCTGAAATACTTCAAAGACTCATTCGGCATAATCAGACCAAATGGATCAAAATACTCGACTACTGAATCCAAGTTTCTGTAACAAACCCAGTGCGTGCCAGGTCCTTGCATATCATCAAGATTAATTATTCCAATCTCTTTTTTTATCTTTTGAGGAAGGTTGTCTCGACTAAAGATTCCTCTGAAGTGTTTCAGGCCAAGTTTTTTCACCCATTCCATCAAGTCAAAGTTTGAAAGGGGTTTAATTACAAAATGGAGTTTGCTGTGAGAGTTGAGTTGAATGGGTTGTTTTTCTAACTTTTGCCTTTGGAGTTTTTTTTTGCCTTTTTTTTTACCCCCATTCCTATTGGATTTTCCCAAGTTCCAATAAAGGGGGGTGGATAGTAACCCTCTCCTTGTGTGGGTGGAACATAAACACTTCTCGTATTACTAGAAGTTCCCCTGTCAACCTGAAGACCTGATCCAAACAACTTTGAAACCAGACTAATTGCTGCTGGTATTCCGAATGATGCAAGTGTTCCCAAGAGTCCACCTTCTATTTGTTTTCGAGTCGGTTTGATAACCAATCGTCCTCCTGTCTTGAAAACTTTGTTAATTTGATCTATTTGTGCCTTGGTAAACTCACTTGCAAAAGGAGGAAGAAGTGGGAAAAACTTTTTTGGAATTGGAATACCTCGTCCAAACAGTTTTTTCAATCCTATTTCTCCAAGTGCATTTGCAGCTCCGGAGGCAAGTGCAGGAGCAACTTTTGAAACTCCCTTTACTGCAAGGGGAAGAAGTTTAGCACCAAATCTTGCCAGACTTGTGAAAAGGTTTCCCCCGTGTTTTACCAAACTTCTGATCTGTGTTTGACTTATTTTCAAGTCTGATCCTGTTCCATTTGCAAGTGATTTTTTTATTTTTGTTATTTGTCTTTGGGTCAACATTAATTCATCAGGACCAGTGAGATGAGAATGTTTTAATCGAAGTGTTATTGCTGTTCTTTTTTGAATTGCACTTGAAAGTTTTGATTTTTGTCCGTCTGAAAGTTTTACTCTATATTCAATATAAGTTGTCATTTATATATTAGTTATATTATTTTTTTTAAGCTCTGAGGAGTAGTTTTCCACTCTTCTGTTCTATTTCCGCTTCTCTTTCGTGAAGAACAAGAGCGTAAATATTATAATCAGCGTCTGGATTGGCGCTTAGTTCGTAATGAAAAGATAATTTTGTAACTCCATCTTTCAAGTCTATTTTTTGTTTTGTAAGATCAAAATAAACAAATGGGAAAAGATTTTCAAAATTTGATCTATTGAGAAGAGTGCCTCCTTGAAAATCATTGTTAGCATAAACATAATTCATCACTTCTCTAAAAACTCTTGCTGGATCTGTAGCTGGTTTAAAGGCAATATCAGGATATTCATTCCCATTTCCAACCTCGAGATAGCAACGTGAAATATTAGCATTGTTTGGAAGATTAAAAGTGTTGTATAAAAATGGATTTGCTGTTTGTATATCAACATTGGCTGTGTTAATTGCCCAAACAAAAACATGACGTGGTTTTGAGATACCATTTGTAATCCTGAATTGACCTGTTTGTTGCTGCCCATTATTTGATCTTTCAACTACTTCATTAAGATAAGACCATTTGTAAGGTTTAAGATAATTATCAGCGTAAATTTTTTGTCCTTCTGAGTTAAAGACTAATCTTGGAACAAATAGTTGAAATCTTGTTAAAATAACTCTGCAGTCTGCTCCCCCAGTTCTCCAGATGATATTGTTATCCGATTCTAATTCAATATTTAACTCAATTTTTGTATTTGGAAGTAACTTGTCCTCAAGTGTTTCAAAAAACGAGTATCTGTTGAGAGGAATTTCACAATGCACTGTTGCTGAGTCACCCAGTAAAGCTTTTCTCAGGGCAAAACCTTTGTTGTAAGTATTACTATCTCCATCAACTAAATTTGCTCTTTCTTCAGCATTATTGGCAGCATTTCTTACGTGCTGAACATCTCTTGTTGAGTATTTTACTCTATTAGCATTTCGTGATGTGTCAAGATAATAAAATTCATTTGTTCCAACACTAACAACATAAGAGGGATTGTACTCAAGCAAATTCTTAATATTTACAACATGATTTGCGTAATTACAACTATATACATCTCTTCCGTTTGCCAAGATAGTTAACTTTTCAATTAGAGAACTGGATCCATTTACAATTCCCATATTATCTCCATCTGCATCGATATCAGCTCCAGCTGCTAATCCATTAACTTTAAAATCTACCGAAAGTCTCGCGTTATACCAATCAAATGGTGTTGCCTCGCCTGAGTTATCGGCTACAAATCTATGACCTGTTTTGTTTTGGGTTGCATTATTTGCTGGTGCAACATCCAAGGCTTGTTCAAGATCAAAAACAACATCTTCATATCTTTCAAGATATTTTGGGTTTCTAAAAGACTTCATTTTAATAAATAGATTATATTATTTTTTTCTTCCAGATCCAGACATAATTTTTAGCACATTATTATTGATTTCTTGCTGTGTCATTTTTCGATTATTTGTTTTACGAGATGGAGGATTTTTACCAGAAAGCATTTTTACTATTTTGTCACCAGCCTTTTTATTTGAACTGGCAGGGGTTGGTTTGGGAGGCGGAGCAAATGTTACCTTTTTTCTGGTTGGTTTTCTTCCAATAAAGGATTTTACCGAATCCATCAATCCTTCTCCGTAAATATGTTTTCTTGAAAACTTTTGTGTGTCAGGATCGTATTTTTTTTTAAACTCTGATTGACGCATCATTTTATTTATATAATTATACAACATTGCTATCTTCAGTATGTCGAAGTAACAGTGTCATAAACCAATCAATACCATTCAAGTCAACAGGTTGACTGACAGAATCAGTTATTTTTATATGCATTTCTGAAATAGTATTAGAACTTACAGGACAATAAAGAGGCCTAAATGGTTCAAATGTGAAAGGAAAAGATCTTGTCAGATTATCCGTTGGAATAACTGCTATTGTGTTTGTATTAACACCATTTACAACGGAGTCTTTTATAGCACTCACATTAATATTGAGAGAATCAATAGATTTTGTGATATTTGGAAGTTTGGTTCCATATTCAGTTTTGGTCACAAGTTTTTTCTCAAATCCAATGAGTTCTCCGAAATCTGTTCCTCTCAGATCGAGTTGAAAACTTCCCTCAAGTGTTACCAGGACTCGATAAGTGGAGAGAATGAAAGACAGATTTATCGAGTAATTCTTCACACCCTTTGCGTCTGTTGTGTGATGATTTTTTTGTTCCATGTACTGATGAATGTAGTCATTAATGTCAGAATAGGAATACATTCCGTCTGTGAAGGTGATAGTTTGCCATGTAGATCCGTTGTGGGTGTATTTAATTGTGTTGTTTTTGTAACTACTCCGGATGTTATACCAAGAGTAAGTCATCGATAACCTGTCCAAGGCGAGAAAATGCCTGAATTGTGGGTCAAGTTTCAAAGGAGGATTAAATTTGACCAAGAAATCGTGTGATTTGTTTACTCCTATTTTTTCTCTTTTTACAGAGGAAATATGAATAGCACTTTCATTCATTTATAGTATGTTTGGATAACTTTTTTGAGAAGTTTGTTAAGTTGGTTATTAGACAGGATCCCGAGATCTCGGAGTCGATGGGCTATTTGAATGAATTCAGGCAGAACACCGTTGTTTCCTGCGGCAAGCGATCCATTGAGTAATTCAAATCTACGAAGTAGTTCTTGTGGGTTGCTGAACAATCCAGAACCAGTTTGCTTCCTAAATTCTAAAAGATCCACTAAATTTTTCATATATACGCTCATTACATTGAAAGTTTCTATTTTTTCTTTTGTTTCTGGATTAGGTCCCCTTTTTTTTGCTGTAGATTCAGCTATTAAATACCCTTTTTCATTTGTTGGAAAAGTTGCTCTGTTTTTAAGTTCTTCATGAAGACCTAAGATATCTGATTTGACATTTTCGATTAAACTATCAAGATCTTTAATATTTATATTTTTATCAAAATAATAAGAAGGAAGAATATCAAAACCATTATTTTTTAGTGTATCTTGTGATTTTTTATCAAGTAAAAACCTATCAAAATAATCTTTAGTTATTGTGAATTGAGCTTTATCCTCTTTTGGTAAAGGAGCTTGAGTTTGATCGTCTTTTGGTAAAGGAGCTCGAGCTTGATCGTCTTTATCATCTTCTCCGTCTTCAATAGCTCCTACTCCTGGTAACTCTTGCATATCAGCCAATCTCTCAAACTGGCTAAATCCATCTGTAATGGCTTTTTGATTGGCTCTGATACCTTCTGTAAGAGCCAACTGATTTCGCAACATTTCCTGGTTTTGAGTAAATATATTTTGTGCTTTTGAATCATCAGGTTTTTCAAACTGAGAAATCAGAGGTTTGAATGTTTCAGTAAATCCTTCTCTCAAATTCTGTTTTTCCCAAATAGTCTCTTTTATTTTTTGTCGAACCTGTTTAATAAGATTATCTGCTTCAATCTTATTTTGTGAATATTTTTTCATTTCTTCAATATCCATTTATATATTTATTATATAAAATGGAGATACCAAATTATGACAGCAAGGACAACAGCGATAAAAAATTCAAGCAGTTGTTTCCTTTCATGCCATCGGATACATTTCGAATGCTGATTTGTGGAAATAGTGGAAGTGGTAAAACTAATTTGCTCTTCCATATGCTAATGAAACCTCTGTTGTATTACGATGAGATTTATCTTTACGCTCGAAATTTGGAGCAAGATAAATACAAGAGACTGATGCAAAAAATGAGAGACATGTCACATAAACTCGGTTATGAAATCCTTTCTGTGAGTAATGATGAAATAACTCCTGTAACAGAAATGGATTTCGAAGACAATCAAAAACTTGTGATATTTGATGATTATGTCTGTGATAAAAATCAGAGACAAATCGTTGATTATTTTATTCAAGGTCGACATAAGAATTGTTCAGTTATTTATCTGAGTCAATCATTTTATAAAACACCGAAAGATATTCGATTGAATTGTTCTCATTATTGTTTGTACGAATTTCCGTCTTCCAGAGAAGCAAACAGAATCTCATCTGAATTGGGAGTTGATAAAGATATGTATAAAGAGGCAACACGAAAACCATTCTCATTTCTTTATGTAAATAAACCAAAAAAAACCATTTCAAAAAACTTCACTGATTATCTAAATATTAAATAAGATGGGAATATTTAATGAACACTCTTCTAATCACTTTCAATTTGCAAAAGGAGTTCAAGGAGCTCCAGGTGTTGGGTTTAATCTCACTGCAGATGGAAATTATGATATGGTTGGAAAAAAATTGACAAATGTTGGAGCACCAACATCTGACACCGATTCAGCAACCAAAAAATATGTTGATACAAATTCTGGAGGTGGAAAAACATCACTTTTGACAGTAGATTCAAATATTGATATGAAAAGTCAATTCTCAATCACAAAACTCAAAGCACCTTCAAACAATGATGATGCTGCAAATAAAAAATATGTTGACGATTCCAAAGTTGATGGCAGTGTATTTTTGAAACTTGACGGAACAAGACAAATGACTGGAAATTTGGATATGAATAACAAAAGAATATTCAATCTTCCAAATCCAACTGGTAGCAAACAACCAATACCATTGGCTTACGGTGACCTTGCTTATCTTCACGTTAATGGATCAAATACAATGACTAATCATTTGAACATGAATAATAAAAAAATAATTAATCTTGTTACACCAACAAATAACTCAGATGCCGTTCCCAAAAAGTACGTTGATGATAGCCTTTCTAACCAAGACTTCAGTTCTTTCTTTAAAAAAGATGGAAGTAGGACCATGACTTCAAATCTTAATATCGGAGGTCATAAAATAATTAATCTTGAAGATCCAGCTTCAGATTCGGATGCAGTCACCAAAAAGTATGTTGACAGACATCTGCACCAAACTCAAGTTCAACCAAGTCATTACAAGGATGAGTTTGCTTTTTTGATGTCAAGTCCAACTCAATGGACAGATGAAATAGATAATAGAACCAGTTTTATTCCAAAAAAGATAACTTTCCTTCCAACTCTTAAAGGAAACTTTCACGAATACAATACAAGAGTTCTTTATACGACTATATTAAAGAATTTTCAAGGTGGTTATAAGTACAAGATTGGGCTTAATTTCTTTAGACTGGTTGGAGGAGCTGATTATACCCTTTGTCTTGAAATACTTAACATTGATTATCAACTTTGGCATAAAACTCAGATAAGCGTTGACAACAACACGTCACAAGGATTGCAGCTTGGAAATGTTAGTGTAAAAAAACTTCAGCATAGTTTCATCGATTCAAAAAAACAAACACAATTTATGTATTACCACAGAGTCATTATTAATTTCAAGAAGTTGACAACTGGAAGCAGGTTTTTTATTCACATTTTGGTCAGTATTCCAAATAATGGAAATGATCTGGCTGTGTATCCTCTTCAGTTTTCTGGAGTTTACATGATAGCTTATGGTATTATGAGCAAAGTTAGCAATATCGACCCAGATAAAGTTTATGACTATCATAAATCATTTGAAATTTATAGAACACAAGTAAAGTACAATGTTGACATTAACGCAAACAATCTACATATATTGAATCTTGCTCTCAACAGAAATCTGAATAGTAGTGCTGCAACAGTTGGAATGGTAAAAGAGTTGATTCCTTTTACGATAAACCATGTTTATAGTCGATTCTTTGAACAAATTTATGATTTTACAGATGCAAATAATTACGAATTAAAAAGAGGTGCATCTGGTATTGTAATTAGTGGCCTGAATCATCTTCATAGTTTGAATGGTATTACCATCCCAGATAAAGACTTGAGTAATATCAAAAGGGAAGGATTAAATATTAATAATTACACCATTACTTTAAATCCCTCTGCTAATTTCAAAAATTATACCCTGTGCCTGGTTTTTTATCACTGGGATAATAGAGATTTTGCTTTGGTTAAGAAAAATAAACAAAATAACCAACATCTTATGAGTTTAAATTATACTAAGGCCGCTGGTTATTTAACTTTACTCACCTCTAGTAAAAGACAATTTTTTAGTTTACCAAATGGTTTTGATGGAAAAAAAATTGTTTTATGGTTGGCGCATAGTGTTGATACAATTGTTACAAAAGTTAGCTTGAGTAACCTCAGCTCAACATTAACTATAGATAGCGCTAATTACGTACCCGATCAAGATTTTGACTTCACAACTGAAGATGGAGTTTTGAATAAAATTATGTTTTCCCCCAATTTTTACGACTTTGACTCCGAAGCATTTAAAAGAATAATGATACAAGAGAAACTAAATGGAAGTTATATACTTTAAATAATAAATGAAGGACTTGTTTGAATTTAATCACATTGATAACTCACTAACAGAATCAGAGATCAAAACTCTCAAAGACTTCTACAAACATTATCACAAGAAATTCTGGTGTTTCAAGAAATCTTTCAAACGATATAAAATTCTTGATGAAACATTGACTCTGTCCGGAGGAGGACTGGTTGTAGTGGGAACTATTGCCGGAGGAATAACACTCAATCCAATAATCCTGGGCGTTATCAATGGTCTTGGAGTCTTGGTGAGTTCGGTTTCAAAAATGAAGAATTACAAGAAAAAGATTGAAATGTCTCAAATTGCATTTACAACCTATGAGAAAGTACTGGTCGAATTGCGATCGGCTTTGAGAGGTGATGATTTTAACAAACAAGAATTCGTAGATCGAATGAAATTGATAGATGAAATGATTATCGATCAATCTCCAGTTGCAGATAGATTCTCAAAAAAATATAACAAGAAATATTTGTAAAAGATTATTACATAATTTGAAAAGAGAATTTTATTTTTAACATAAAAATAAAATTGATTTAATATAAATTGTAATAATATTTTTCATCATGGCAAAGTATTACCACCCATCATATTCAAGATTCTTCACAACTGATAACGGCGGTGTTTATAACTCAAGAACAGGAAGAGAACTTGGAAATAAACCATCAAAGAATGGCTTTGTTAGAATCTCAATTCGACCTCGAGGTTCAAACCCAATCAGCTTGTTGAAACACGAGTTTATTTGGGAAGCCTTTAATAACGAGGAATCAAATAAATACTTCAAGATAATTCACATTGACGGAGATAAGCTAAATAACACACCAAATAATTTGAAAAGAGTTATTAATGAATCCTCTAATCCAGAAGGACAATCCAGAAAAATTGTGGCAACTAATCTGACAACCAATGAAAACAGATTTTTTAACTCAATATATCAGGCTTCTAAAGCACTTCAGATTAATGCTGGATCTATTAAACTAATCTCAGATGGAAAGAGGAAAACAGCAAAGTCGAAATTGAATGGTAATAAGTACACTTTCAAATATGCTAATCCAAACGACTTGAATGTTGTAAAAGTAATCAAAGATAAAATAAAAAATAATATTGAAAAAGGTTTGTACAAAATATAAATTAAGAAAAGTATTTTTATATTATAAAAAGAATTTAAGAATTATAATTTGTAATATTATTTTTCATCTAAAACTAGGATAGAAGATGTCAAAATCCAATCCAAATATAGATAAAGATTATTACAAAATATAATTTAAAAAAAGTTTTTTTATATTATAAAAAGAATTTAATTAAAATAATTTGTAATAATATTTTTCATCTTCTATCTACTCTATAGATAGAAGATGTTAGAATCAATAGTGGCTTATGTGAATTTCTATTTTCCTTCTCATAAAACAAAGTTTTATGACGACAACTTTATCAAGGCCTGTTTGGTTTATCGGTACTTGTATATAAAATACTTCACTCAAAGATTGGGTTTTAATCAAATTCTTTACAAATTGTCTGACTTCAGACACAGTTGCAGATCAAACTCATCAATACTATCCAATCATCTTATTTTCAATCTCGCTTTTCGCGAATTTCGGAAACATTTCAATCTCGGTCGAGGTTGTGTTTACACTTTCAACTCACCAATCAAATCTGAAGTTCTTGGTTATTTGACTGGGATCATTTACTGGATTTTTCACAGAGGTATTGAGTGATTTGTAACTTTGCCACCAATTCTCATAATTTTCCAGAGTTTGATCTCCGATATTCAGTTCAACAAGACTGTGTTTGGGATTATTCATTTCTTCCAAAATTTTTTTTATAAGGAATACAATGTTAATGCTTCTTTTTCGATTAAATTTTTTATTTAATTCTTCCATGATTCTGTTGTCTATTTCCAAAAGTTTTGAATACAGATTGTATTTCTCATCTTCAGTAAGTTTAAATCTTTTTGAGACTTGTTTGACTTTCTTTTCAAAATGGTACTTGCGCTGGTAAATACTTTTCTTTCGGAAAAGCAGCCGATCCTGGTCTCGTTTGTCAAATGAATCAAAATATCGCCCATTTTGCAATCCACACTTCATGCAATATACATATCCTGCAACCAAATCAAAATCAGTTTCTTGGCAATTTGAGCAAGAGATCTTTCGATCTGTTTTATCTGGAGTTTTGGTGTAACTATGAAGAATATTCATATATTTTTTTATTTCATTTTCAGAATAAGACATTTTATTTATGGTTTAAATAATTAATTTTATAAATAAAAAAATTTGTATCGCATTCCATCTTTCTTAGATTTTGTGATTTTATTTTTTTTACTGCAGTTCATGCTTATAGTTTGGGGATGAAGTTTATGATATTCTGCAACTTCTTTGAGGCTTTTAAAAAACTTTTCCTCTTTAGTTTCTAATTTATAAGAAACAACTTTTTTACAGTGCGATTTTCTTGTATTTTCCGCTTGAGTTAATAGTTGAAGATTGGTTATTGAATTATTTTCTTTGCAACTATCAATGTGATCAACCTGTTTATCAACTGGGATCTCACCGTTAAAAGTCTCAAAAACAAAACGATGAATATAAAATTTTCTTTTTTTATTATTTTCGTAAAAATAAAATACTAAATAATTATTTCCATTATTTATAAATTTCAAAATCCGTTTTTTATTTCTTTTCAAACTAAGTATTTGACCGCAACGACTAGCTAAATAATATTTGTATTTTGGATGGCAATAAAACTTAATATCTTGATATTTAACATATTCTCGATTACTCATGATTTTATATTTTTAATATAAAATCCTTAAACCTTTTTATCTTAGCGCCTTCGTATTCACTTTATCTTTACATAAAATCCTTTTGTCATCATCTGAACTCAAAGCTAATTTGTTGACTTCTTTTGAGTAAATATCATGGTTCTCACTTTTTATTACATTCATCGTTCTCATTTGTTTTTCACTGAAAAATAAACACCGAACATAATCTTCAAAATCAATCTGTTTTTTGATAACTGCCTTCTTAATTCCTTTTAATTTTTTTACAGTATTTGATTCTTCGATTTTGAAAGAATATATCTTAGGTCTGAGACCGACAAAGTGAGTTATTTGCCGACCAGCCACCTCATCTTTGAACTTCCCAATCATTTTCTTGTTAACTCCTGTCAGTATTCCTGACTCATGCCCCTGCGGGTAATCCGATGTGTCAAATCTAGCTTTTATATCTGGCAAGATATCTTTATAAAAATCGTCGGTTTTTAACTCATACATAAGTGAGTCTGTATCTGTAAAAAGCAAATGAGCTTTTTTGTAAGAATATTTCTTTTGGACAAAATTATAATGAAAGTCGAACATTAACAACTTTGACAAATCCAAAATAGCCTGCCCGACATACACAGGTTTATTGAAATATATTTCAGTTTTCTTTAAGTGAATCGCAAGCAAATTCCTGTCGAAAATTGTTGCTCTTTCGAAATTAGGTTTGCATGATAATTTCGAAGCTTTTTCTCGATTATCAACCAAAAACACATTTTGTCTCTTCCGAATATTCTCTATAGTCTTTCCAAACACAGAATTATTTAGTAACTTAAAAAAATCCTTCTCAAAGCTGTTTGCAGCTGTTTTACGAAGTTCTGTATTTTTTCTG
This sequence comes from Porites divaricata, assembly GCA_038088405.1. NCBI lineage: Eukaryota > Metazoa > Cnidaria > Anthozoa > Scleractinia > Poritidae > Porites > Porites divaricata. The sequence goes on from JBBMOI010000004.1 coordinate 38,604,771, forward strand.
ATATAGGGCTCCATCCAAGAACTCTGATTGAAAGAAATTCCTCGGTGTACAGCTGTGATTTTCAAACCCAGTTCAAGACATTGTCTCAGATTACGATAATGTATTACATAGTTTTTATGAGGTTTAAAGTGAGAAATAAGTTTCTCCACTCCACCTACTTTCATCTTCTCTGGAGCCAAAGGATAATCATTGTGTGACTTCCAAAGTTCTTTTGGATACTCTAAATCAACCTCGAATATATAACCAGTCTTTCCCATGTCATTCATGCTGCTATTTGTTTTTTCAAGAATTTCCATCACCTTTTCTTTTGTCAAATTGGAAATCCATTTAAATCCATTAGTGGGAAGAGATTGAGACATTGCCCAACCATAGAGATTATTAGCATCAAGATATTGAATGTATTTAGAAGGCTTGTCTGGGTCATAATCTTTCATATATTTATTATTCGCTTCTGAATATCTTTTTGCTATATGCGTCATTCCACCTCTGATTCCTCTTTCAAACATCATCAACATATCATAATCACACAGTAATTCAAGTTGTTGTCCTGTCTCTTTGAGACAAGCATCCCAAGCCAATCCAGGAGATGTATAATAATGCGCCGGATCCAGTTTGTAATGCTTCAGGCATGTCCTTCGAAAGTTTTCAAAAACATCTGCCAGAAGCAATACATCAGACTTGAGATAAAGATCGTGATAATCTCTGATTGTTTGGCATTTGAACGTATTCCAAACATTGATTGCGTGACTGTAATCTTCTTCCGAAATGTCTTCATCATTCAATCTTGAATAAAATTGCTCTTTGGTTGGAAGTTGTGTTTCACTCAGTTTTTCAAGAGATGAAACGTAGTCATAGGGATAAACTCCCTTTCGAAAGAGAAGTTCAATATTATCTTTCATTATCTCTTTTGTATTTTGAAAATCATCCGGCTGCAGGTTTCCAACAAGATTTGTAAGACTCGTCTGAAGAAACTTAAACGAATCGATGAATCTTATCTCAAAATTCAAAGTCACCATCTCTCCAGTTTTCCGAGATCTGTATTCGTCGACTTTGATCTTCTTTGAAAACGAAATATACTTCTCTTCAGTCGATGGAATACAATTCAACTCACCCTTCAAACCTGAAAGTTTTTTTATAAACAAATGCGCATCATATCCTTGAAGATTGTGAAATATGACAGGCAGTATCAATGGTTTTTTGCATTGAAGATTGCAGCTGTTATGCGAAGCTCCTCGATATTGACCGGTAAAATGACAATGATCCCGGACTTTATCATCTTTTAATTCTTTTGAGCAAATATGACAGATCCTGGCTTCTTTGAAAGATTTCTGTTCTTCCTCAGTTAATCTGAGAGGTTTTGGATGTCGATAAAAATCATCGTATAATTTTCTTGTTATCATTGCAAGTTTTGAAACAAATATTTCCGCTACATTATCACTTTCTTTCTGTTTTGTAAAACAGATTGGTTTAAAAATATTTGGGACTATTCCCTTGATATAGAAACAAAACCCCGACGGTTCATGCTTCTGGTAACCAAGTGTATATGAACCTGCTGGATTGGGTTTGCACGTTTCCAAGGATTTGGTAAAACATTCAAAATCAGCGTAAACCACAAAAGGTATTGGAAGCTGTTTAAAATAATTTTTGAATCCCAACTTCGAATTTTTTGCTGGCATTTTTACAACAACTGCTTCATTGGAAGAACAATATTCAATATGACGCTGAAACAATTCCTCCTTTGAAAAATGGGAAAAGCATCTTTTGCAAATGTGTATTCGACCATTCGTTCGCGATGTTATTTGAGATCGGAATAATCTTGAAAAACTTTTGATAAGAGAATAATGATACTTGCCATCTTTCTCAAACAAAAACAAATCGATTGTTTTCTGAGGATCTCTCTGTGCCATTCGGAGAGGGTAAAACTTATTTCTCTCATTGACTGAAAACACATTTATTCCTGGTAGATCTGGATTGAGTTTTTCGAATTTTGAAATGTCTTTTATTTTGACTGGAAAAGCAATTCCTTTTGTATTCAAGCTATTTTCTTTTTGCTTCAAATCTGTCAATCGAAAATCATTTTTGTCTCTTGGATGAAGGTATCTCAATACGCACCATAAAAAGCATTTCTCATCTTTGTTTCGAATGCTTACTATCGCTTTCTTTCTCATTATCCAATCTGGAAGTGGAATATAAGATGATCCTCTCATTGGGTTGTAATCGGCAGTGTGTATCTCAAGATGAATTATTTCCCTGAAATACCAACCACTTCCATTCTTCTGATAAATTGCAATCTTTTCAATTATGGAGCTAATAACCCTGGTCAGTATTTCTTTTACATCGGATGATTCAAGATTGATATGTGTTTCAGAATTAAAATAAGCTTTATCTTGAATGGAAAGACTTGTCTTTCCATCGCTTGACTTTCCCATTTGCTCCATCATGCAAACAAGAACAAATCTGACTTTAATATTTCGATGATTCCTGAGAAACTCTTTGAGATAAGCAGCCTTGGATTTGAAAAACTCGAATGGCGTAATATCAGTTTGCCCCTTTACAATGTATTTATTAGCAAATCCTTCCAAAGATGATTTCTCTTTCTCAATTCCTTGCTCATATTCTCTGAGAGCTCTCTCAAGTGCTTTGCGCAGATAAGAAGGAGCATCTGGAGGAATTGATTTATTCTTGATACACTCCTGAAAATAATCTCTATATGAATTGGATTTGGGTTTTGATTTGATTCTTTCTCTTGTTTTTTGTATTTTCTTTATATCATCAATCAACTTCTTTTTATACTCCTCCTTGAGTTTTTGTTTATTATCTTTTTTTATTTTTTTTAGCTCTGAAATAGAAAGATTAGTTAGATCAGTAGCCATCTTTATTTATTGGTTTTTTTATTTTTAAATTTCAATTATTTTTCTGATTCACATTAGTAAAGTCTTGAAACAAAATTGTTTTAAGACTTAGAACATTCTTGGATCAAAACCAGTATCCCATAACTTCTGTGCAATGGAAATAAATTTTTCTTTAATATAATCTGGAATTTTCTTTGATGTCTCATCTTCTTTTTCGTTACCAAAATCATCTGCTTCATACAAAAAACTTACTATTCCTAAAAATTCTTTAGTAAAAGCTGCACTCTCATCTGATACATCATCCTTAATTTCCGCAACTTCATCTCTTAACCTATAAACCCTTTTTTCAACTCTATCAAGTATATTTTCAATTTTTTTAATATCATCTCTCGCTGAAGAATATCTTATTGTTGGCCACAAACTTCCTTGAGGCGCCGGTGAATAAAGAAGATCTAGACTTTTATTTATTTTTTTCACAATTTTATAAATTCGTTTTTTAGAAAACGAAACATTACTTTCACAACCTCGATCAATTTGCGTTTCTGGCTTGAATCCCATTTTTATTATTATTTTAAAGCCTTTAAACCAGTAATTAAATTTTATTTTTCTGCCTCAAAACTCTATTTCCCCGACCAGAGCAGATTAACACTCCAAAAATTAGCCGATTCGGGATTTTCATAAGTCAACTCACCCTTCTTATTCTTTATCTTCATCGCCCGAGAAAGATATTTTTCTTTTCGCTCGTTATCTTTGTGAATTAAAAAGTCTGGATGTTGCGACGAACCAAAATGCAAATTCTTTCCACTTGGCAGCTTCACCACGTACTTGTTATTTTTCCGCCTTGAATAATCAAGAGATTCGGCGCCGAGTTTTTTTGCCTTTTTGCTCAACTTCTGAAAATCTTTTCCTTTTACAACATATTTATCATCATCAGATGATGATTCCTCTTCCTCAGGAACATAATCTGGATCTTTATCATGTTTATAACCATCTTCAACAATGAAATCTTGGTCCTCAGGGCTTTGATATTCCATTTTAGTAATTGTTTAGATTATTTTTGCAGGGTAATCCCCTGATTACTAATTCAGATTATGATCTCATCAAAAATAACCTCACGTTTCATTGAAAACAATAGATTGCATTCCAGAGTTCCCTGGCAACCAGCAAAACTGAAAATAGATTTTGAGTTTACTTTCAGCGATTGAAATTGCTAGGGAACTCTGGAATGTATTGACGTCATAGTTTACTTTGAATTCTTTAAAAATAATATTTTCTAGAAAGAGACGATCGTAACTTGACAACTGCATTTTTAAAGTTTATATTCTTCCCCATCCCCATGTAAAGACTCATCTAAAACGATACTATAATATTTAGATTTCCTTTCATCTTCTTCATCTTTGTTACGATTACTATGTAAAAACATACTCTTTACATCATAATCTTTTTCATAATCATATTCATCTCCATCATATTCTCCATTAAAAAAATCTTCAAAAATTTCATCGTCAGAAGAACAAATATCATCATAACAACCAAAAGATCTTCTTAACAAATCATCTTTATAATTAATAATATAAAATCTATCATCAGTACCATTAGGTGATCTTAATGGAAAAATAAAGGTTCTTTCTTTGTGTATTTCATTCTTATCAAATTCACAAAAAATCTCTTTCAATATTTTTGTTAAAGGGTACAATTTCTTCTTAATATATTTAAATTTTTTTCCTTTTGCTTTATTCAGGCCATTTACCAAGATGCAATATAAAATTAAGTTAATCTGCATTTCTGCAAAATTCATTCTTCTACCTTTGAATTGTAAATCAATAAATTTATCCATACTATTACCAATAGATACGCCTTTGCTCATCAATGAAGTTTTAAGATTCCTAAAAAAGTATTCTAAAACTTCATTTCTTTCTTCCTTAATTTCACTGTCATATCTGTTAAAGTATTTAAAATAAATACAAAACAAAAAATTATCCACATTTTGTATAAAAGCATCATTTGGATCAACTAAATCATCTTTGATAAAATAAAAAAAGTGATCGTAACCCATTTTAGAATATGATTAGATTATTTTTGTTGGGGAAATCCCCTGATTACTAATTCAGATTATAAGTCAAGTCTAGTCATGTCTGGTAAACAGGATATGAATCATAACTATTTAGCTATTGTTTGGTGTCATGAGACAAACATATGTTTTTTTTCATCCAATCAAAAGCTTCACATTTTCACTTCACAATTGTGAAATTTTTTCAATAAAAAACATTTCATTTGTGAAATTCATTTGTGAAGTTGTCTTAATCTTCTCCCCCTTCATCCAAATCCGATAAACATTTCTACAATATATTTATTTCAAAATTATTTTTATATTTATAATTAAACTTTTCTTTTTTTATTTTGTAATAATATTTATCATTCAATCTCATCCAACCACCCCATCCCAATCTCAATCCCAATCATCCAAATCCGATAAACATTTCTACAATATAAATAAATCAAAATTATTTTTTATATATATAAATAATCTTTTCTAAATATATTTTGTAATAATCTTTATCATAATTCTTTCATCCAATCCATCCCACCCCCAAAACAAATCCGATAAACATTTCTACAATATATTTATTTCAAAATTATTTTTATATTTATAATTAAACTTTTCTTTTTTTATTTTGTAATAATATTTATCACATTCGCGATTGAATTATTCTAGAGTAGTTAATAGAGGATGCTTTACCATAAAATTTCACCTCTGATTATTTTCTGTCATTTCCGCGAGCCCGCAGGGCGAGCCGATTAATCCTGTCATTTTTACCAAATTTACAAAAGTTACAAAATTTGAATCAGATTTTTGGATTTTTTTTGAGTTAGAATATTTGGTAAAAATGGAAAAAAACTCTGATTATTTTCTGTCATTTTTGTACTAGATGGTTTGGTGACAGAGTTAATCAGGAAATGACAGAAAATAATCAGAGGTGAAATTGAATGGTAAAGCATCCTCTATTAACTACTTAATTACTCAGGCTTACCATTCGAGATGCACTGAAAACTATCAAGTAAGGCCAGACTCGCTTCAGACTTTTCAACCCTCTCACGCATCAAGCAAGGTGAAAAAGGAAAACGATGCCATCGGAAATCAGATTTCCGACTTTAACAAGCGACGTATTTCTCAACCAAAAACCCAATAAACAAACTAGCCATGAATAACAGAAGACTCTTGATAGCAGCTGAATTTAATTTTGTTCATTCAGTGTAAAAAGACAGTTAAAAGCAACACAAGTTGACACAAAACTCTGTCAGCTTCAGCTGTCAAAGTAAACAGGTTTCAAGATGCTGCATAAATTTTCCGCATGAACTCACCTGTCAAATTTTGACCAATCACAACCCCAATCACAGCATAAAAATTGGACGTAGAGCGTGATCAACGCGTGACCTTGGTGAGAAAAGTCAAAAAGCAACTGGCATGTATTCCCTGCCTGTAAAAACTTGCTGAATTTTAGCTTCCGAGGTCAGTTTGAAATCAAAATTTTAGTTGTCCGGCACATAAAAAACACAACATATTTCATATGAATTGAAAAAAAATTAAACTTGAGCCTGCGATAATTTGAAAACTAGTAACTTGTCAGCGGATAACTTCAAAAAGATACTCGACCTCGATGGGTCGACACCTGAGCCCGCGATACGGCCAGGTGATACTGGTCAGCGGATACCTTGTCTTGACAGCTGTCAATTGATCACAACATTGATAGTTTTCTCCCTAGGCTCCCTGGGCTCCCAAACTAGCTAGAAAGTGTGAAATTGAACATTGGTTTCCCTGTGGTGCGGACGGACGGTCGCTCGCTCGCTCGCTCGCTCGGTCGGTCGGTCACGTGATTACCAAATTTTCTGGGATGGGTAGATTTACTTACCCATGGTGCTCCGCAGGCGGGCTTCGCCCGCCAGAGCTCCGCTATTATGGGTAGGTGAACATGTGATCAGGTTATGTAATACATACACCTTATTCGATGGTTTAGCATATAATACGTGCGGATATTTTTCGAGTTGCGTAGTATTTTTCCGAGCCCCGCAAATACGAGCAATGAGCAAAATGTCCGCTCGTATTATATGCTAAACCATCGAATAAGAGGTTTATTATTCCACTACAAAAAAAAATTGCTATTTGGCAATTGGTTTCTATTTTTTGGTAAGAGTATTCAGAAACATCCTGATTCCGTCTGGGAGAATGACGTTAACAATGAGCAAAATGTTCGCGCATATTATGCCAAACCATTGAATGAGAGGTTAATTATGTACTGCAAAAGAAAAATGTTATTTTGGCTTCTATTTTCTAGTAAGAGTATCCAAAACATCCTGATTCTGTTAGCCATAGTTGCTCCTTCTCCATCCGCCGGTATTCGCCCTGTTGTAAACCAGTTAAACCAGGACACTACAGTGTATTACGGCCTCGTATTTTGCTTGTTCTCTTGACCTTATATGGTAAAATGACATAATAGTGGAATAATAAAATAAATTATAAGGTGACAAAAATAATTTGATTTCTGCAGATCTGGAGATAATCCCAGGAGAGGGTGCTTAATTGATTTTTAATGGCGGGGAATGGGGGTTGTCTATTTCTAGGGAATGCTCATTTTGCTGTATTTCAGCCTCAAGATAGCATTTGCCTTTGTTTCCAACAGACAAAAAAACTAAGCAAGCATCTTTCAATATACCCATAGTGACTGTTATGGTCATAATCGTAGCTTGGACCTTTCCCTTAAAACTATCCTCAAACACTACTTTCAGAGGAGCTGGTTCATTTAACATCTGGTTTTGTGATTATTTAATCCCTAATAATCAAGTTATCTGTTCTGACTGTAAGTTTTATGCTACCCTTTCGAAAGATAAAAGCCCAGTATACCATATATTCAGTAATTAAGACATGGTGTTAAAGGTGGTAGGGGAAGGTCAGAAGCTTAAAAGAACACTATCCCATTGATCTGCATTGCACTCAGTTGAGTTTGTTAGTTACACCACTAAACCTTCTCAAAATTACAGGTCAATGGTATAACGTTCCTGTTAAGTTTTTATTTGAGTGAAATTGGGAGTTTTTGGTGTTGCAGAATTCATTGCTATTGACTGGATCGAGGACGGTGAGAAAGGAAGCATTTGATGCCAGATAAAGGCTTATTTCTCCTGCCAGCTTCCATACAAGCTCAGATAATATTGTAACAGGAATAAGCAGAAATGGAACAGAAACAATTATATATATGCCAATTGAGCTAGTTATTAAAATGAAAATGAAAGACTTTGTCAAAAGTGTAAATAAATTACTTGAGACAGGTAAGGAAATCATCAAAGGAAATCTTGTCGCATCATGTAGGGTGACAGTTCTGTTGTCTTTTCAAGAAAAAACAGATGATGTTTGCGCATGCACTTAATCCACCCCCGAATATGAACGACCAACTTCCTGGACCCCAACCCCCAGATAAGCACAATTCAATCCAGTCCCTAATTTATCACATAGGAATGGCTTAGGACATTATATGAAGTCTTACATGACATACATACCATCACAATTTGCTTTTTATGATTGTAATGGTGAAATAATCTTTGTCAGTGATGAAATTCATGCTTAAATGCCCTAGGAATCAAAACTATGAATCAAAGAAAATTCAAATTTTGGGAGAAAATGAAATAAATTCCAGATTAAAACAAGGAAAAGCTCATGACTCGATTTTATCCAGCAAATTTGGTGTTGTATCTGAGAGACTCCCGGATAATCTGAGAGAGTTGGCATGTATGGGTTAATTTAAGCATTTGGATAATTAGTGCTTTGGGGTTGTGTATCCAGCAAGGTGTTGATGTCTTGGCCACTCTTTTTATTGCCCAACTTTATTGTCTCAGGAATTCCCCGTTGCTGTAGTGAATTCTTGAGACTCAGCAATTCAGCAGGGGAATTTTGGGAGTTAATTTTTGGACCAGGGGTGACTTTCAGGTGTTGTTAGAGGCCCTTTTGATTTTCTTATAATCCCCTGACTTTAAATCTGAGGTACCCCATGGGACAATAAGATCATTATTACACCCTGTCACCCAGCTCTTTCTACTGGGTAGGGTGGTCTGCCCGTATTTACATTTTATGGCTAGTTACAGGCCACTACCCATACTCATATACACAGAAATGGCATATCTTAACCCATTCACCCCTGAATATTTTACAGAGAAATGTGTTTTGATGCTAGTCGAGTGGTTTTCTGGTCACTGTCATGCTAATATAGCCATTTACAGGTCCTACACTTTGCAGCTTCTGAGCCAGATGCAAAATATTATCTTGCAAATTAAGTTTGGGCATGTGAAGAAGGCAAAATTTCAAGACAATTTTTGGGTTTAAAAGTGACACAGCAGTCTTGACTTTTACTTTTCGCTTTTCTTGCCTCATTTTATTTTCTCTTCCTGGGCATTTAGTAGGCTTCATTTTGGTGGGAAAGGTTTTTAGGAAATTAAAGCTTTTAGGATCTTAGGATTAGGTGAAAGGAAAGGTAGGTGGGCAGTGGAACAAGATTTTCATGGAAATTTTCAGGTCAATGTTACATGGTTTTTTGCCTTTTTCTCTGGTGTCCTTGACTGAATTGTGCTCATTCTGGTATGGTTTGAAAGATCTCTTCACTAAGCACATGTTACATGTAGTGGACAAAGTTGTCCTTGACCGTTAAAACTGATGACGCCACAAGTGGTAGAAAGGAAATGGATCCGCACGGACGGTTACGGGCTACTAAGGGGCGAATGGGTTAAGGTCTCTGATATACTTCCACTTCCACAATTAGAATAACAGGTCATTCGAACGGTTATTCTATGTATTCCTATTCCACATAAGATCAATCAAATGCACCCTTAAGAATATTCAGCCACTTCATTTGCACTTTAAAGCTAAACAAGGAATAACAAAGAACATGCTTGTCATTCAGAGAGATGCAAATAAGAGGCTGGGTATTTTTAAGTTTATACTACCACATGAGAAACTTCTGCAATTTGATTAGCTTAGAGCAGTGGTATTTCAGCTTGATTTGAAATTACCTACATGTGAAAATAATACAAACCCTTCGCTGGCAGTAGTATAACAAATAATAGCATGATTTGTACGTGATATTTGGCATAAATACCACTTGTAAAATTTCAAAATTGTCTCAAATTTCACTCGCCTAACGGCTCGTGGAATTATGTATAACAATTTCGAAATATCACTCGTGGTATGTTATTCCAAATATCACTGCAAATCATGCTATTATCTATACTAATAACCATGGAACGAAGCTGACACGAGTGAGCGCAGGGAGTGAGCTTCTCATACCTCAACAGCTTGGTCGTATTAATTGCCATAGCCATGCACTTTCAAGTTCGAGTTCAAACAACCTTGGAACGAGTTTAAGCAGGTTTAAGCGAGAGCATGCAGGAAGTGAGATTTTTCATACATAAAGAACTCGCTCTTGTCTATTAAATACAATAACCAGGCACTTTCTATGAACCTCCGTATTCTATATGTAAGATACAACTCTTACCTAGGACTGCTGATTTGAGGAAGACAGCGTTTGATGAATTTTGTCTTCATATGTTGATTGTTCTTTGAAAGCTTCTTACACGGAATGCAATAAAATTTTGGCTGACTGGCGTCGAGGTCATTCCTGATTTCCTCGTTCCCAGGGCCTAGCGTCTCTAGCTAATAGCGTGACGGCCAGAAGGAACGGGAACGGATGTACCGTTGTAGTTATGTCCTGTCTTGTGAACATGTCCTCTGACGTAATGTCATATGCAAGCCAATCAGGTCATGCGATCTATCGTGGTAGTCGCGGCATAGGACTGGAAAAGAATCTCCGTTGCAGTTTGGTCTTCGAGCAAAATTTGCAATTCTAGCGGGTCGGGGACGATAGTAAAATTTGTCTTGCAAGGTTTAGTAAACATGGCGGCCGAAAGGCTGCGAAGGAGAATATATTTAATACTGTTTTGGTATTGTACAACAAGAACTTCGAAAAAAGAAGACCGGCTGTGCGTCGTTAAAGTTAAATTTCACGTTTTTACATATTCTAAAAATATGAAGAGCGCATTGAGCAGTTTTCTCCGGCTCTTATCTACGTATCGATCAGCTTAATTAATATTATCCCATACTCAGTTAAGTTAGCTAATACTTGTCGGAGAGGACAAGGCAAATCGCTTTGTTTATAATCTTTTCACTATCTACGCCCCTGTACAGATCATACTCAAATCTGCATCCTATGAATATTGCGAACTTGGACTTGGATAAAACGCGAACGCTTACGAAAATATGCCGCCGGCTATGACTGATCGTTTCCGTTTCTGATATGCAAAGCTAGCGATCATAGACCGATCTTTTAAGCATAAAACGCGTAAGTTCGCTGTTTGTGTTATATTCTTCATTAGCGCAGGAAAAAGTTAGTGTTTTTTGTAATATGACCGATGACGGCTGACTGTGAAACGGTTGTAAAATCACTAGTTTTTCTAGAAAGGTGTCTGTGACTTTTGGTGATTCATTGGTAGGACACAGTTTGAGTTATCGCAAAATCTGACTCCTTTCTTAAAGTCCACAGTTTGCGATAACTCAAATCCTGGCCTGAAGAGCGAAGCCTGTATAAGGTCCACGATCTGGGAACCACATTTCGCGCTGTCGCAAAATATGGAATTTATTCAGGGGCACCCAACGAGCGTTTTCTGTAAAATATCTGTTATTGCCTAGAATTTTCTATCACTTGAGGACGACTAAAAATTTCTAGATGATCGTTCCACTTATGTAAATTTTTCGACTCTTATCTCACAGATTCCCTACGTTTTTCTGAAGTTTAATTTTTCCATTTTACTGCCTAGGTTAGGCTATTTTTCTTACAAAAAGGGAAACCTAAAATTTTCGGATTCGAAAATGTGATTTAGAGAGGAATCAGAAACATTCTCACTTTCGTAATACGTTAAATTGCATCTAAAATTTTCGGGAAAATAATAGTGAAGCCCTTGAAGGTCTAAAAGTTCTCTGGGTAGCCTAAAAAGTGTTTTCAATGTATTTAGGAGGACGCAGTCGTTGGTTACCCCTGGTTATTGGAAGGACATGGAATGCTTATCTCAAAGTTCGCCATGGTTTGCGATATTTTTTTGGCGCAAACCTTGGTTTTAAAACATACAACACAGACTGAGTTAACGCAAAATAAGCCACAATTGTCAGACCACATTATGCGTTAGCGCAAACCTTGGCCCCAGTAAAGTGCACCTATTTTTGCCAAGAATGATCTCTGACGCCGGTCAGGTAAGTTGAGTGGACGCGATTTGTGAGATAAGAGCAGAAGAGTTAAATGCTGTATTTTGCAATAACGCAAAGGGTGGTATCGAAACATCACCATAGTTTGAAATGTTGCAAACTAAGACTTCTGCAACAAGGGCCATAGTTTGAAACGTATATGTTATTTCAAAATATGTCTTTGTCTTTAAAAGAAGGACAGTTCTTATTGGTCCGTTCCGGCAGTTGGTCGAACCGAAAATGGTGGTTGTACTATGGGAGAAGTACTTTCATTGGGTGTAGATGAGGTTGATCGGCAAATCTCCCTGTTTTAAATCACAGAAGGTTTAATTTGCACTGCCATGCCATTGATGTTCTAAAGTAAATAGATGTTCTAAATTCATTCTCTGAATCCTTACTGCCAAACTGAAATTTTTGCTTGGTATATGCAGCTGGCCTTTCAGAACCCCTACCCCATTATTACATGTATACTGCCTATTCTACGGACCCTATAGCTAGAAGCCATCTTATCCACTTTTTGACAAATATGATTTTCGCGATCACAATATATGTAGTCCTTTCTTACTATGCATGTACCTTATAAAGTCAACTTTGCAACCGCGACTCTTCTGTTGACACGATTATAATGTTCAACCTCATTATAGCTAATCTAAACGTGAAAATGCGACCTCGTCCAGCAGCACATCCCCATCAGGATGAAAAGAAAACAACAAAATACTATATATATATGTGATGTTTCAATTCGCGGGAAACATAATCAAAAATGATGCTAAAAAACTGATCTTTTCCCTCAATTTAGTTTTTCTGTTGGGGGTAGAGGGTGGCTGTACACAGGTTACTGCCAAAAACAGTTAAAGACGTTGTTTTGTTGATTACGTCTGATGCACCTATGACCACAGGAATTACTTGCGTTTCTATGGCCACATTTGATCGAGCTTAATTTAGTACCGTTTTCTGAATTAGTTAATTCCATCTCGATGCATTGATGGAAGTATTTCAGTCAGAGGATATATCTTCGTCAACGACAATGAAAATGCTTTGTTTTTTCTTGATAACAATGTCAAGTCGATTGTCAGATATTTCTCTGTCATTTCATCAACAGAGGGGGACCACAGAGGTTCAATCTCAACTGGTACCCAAATTTTCAGATGCTTTCTTTTTGTCAACTCATTTATGAGTTTTTGTCAAGCATTTGATTAGCCTTCGTCGAATTCATCATTTTTGGCAAAAATTTGCCTTTTTCGAAAAATCTGTCATTGTCAAGGTAGCCTTTTTTGTCATCTCATTTGAATTTTGATCAAACCTTTCATGTATTCTTCCCAAATTTGCCATTTTCGCCAAAATTTGCTATCCTCGTAAAAATCTCTAATTACCAACTGACCATTTTTCGCCATGTCATTTGGCAAGCCATTAGTTTCCTTTTGCCAATGTCACTATTTTCGCCAAATTTGTCATTTTTGTAAAAATCGAGAACTGTCAACATGCAACATGCCACTTTTTGTCATCTCATTTGAATATTTGGCCAAACCCTTGATGAATTTTCGGCATACACGCCATTTTTGCCGAAATTTGCCTTTATCACCTAAATTTGCCATATTCTTAAAATCACTATTTCTACAAGATGCCCGTTTTTGTCGTCTCACTTAAATTTTGACAAACCTTTGATAGATTTTTCAGAAATTCGTTGATTTTGTAAAAAATGGCACTTTCGTAAAAACCCACAATTAACGACATCCTTCTTTTGTCATCTTGTGTTAATTTTTGCCAAACCTTTGATAAATATCTTGCCAAATTAGCCATTTTCTCCAAAGTTGCTATTCTCGCTAATCATCGACAGGCAATTTTCCCAGACCTTTGATGAATCCTTGCCAAATTCGCGAATTTTGCAACATTTGCCATTTTCGTTAAAACCCACAATTATCGACATGTCTGTTTCGTCATCTTGTTTTAATTTTTATCAAACCTTTTATAAATTCTTGCCAAATTTAACATTTTCGTAAAACTCACAATTATCGACATGCCTCGTTTGAATTTTGACAAACCTTAAATGAACTGTTGCCCAATTTTCCATGTTTGTTATAATCGCCATTTGTCAAGATGCCCCTTTGTGTCATCTCTGTCAAACCTTTGATAACTCTTTGACAAATTTGCCATCTTCGCAAAATTTGTCATTGTCCTAAAAATCGCCAACTATCAACATGAAACCTTTTTGTCATCTCATTTGAGTATTTGGCCAAACCCTTGATGAATTTTTGGCACACTCGCTACATTTGTGGAAATTTGCCTTTTGTCAATATTGCCTTTTTGCCACCTCATTTGAGGTTTTGCCAGATCATGGATGGATTTTTGCTCAATTCCCCCATTTCCCAAATTTCCCATTTTTGTTAAAACCGCCAACTGACAATATCCCTGTTTTGTTGCGTCATTATCTCAATCCTTGCCAAATTGGCTGGTTTCGCAAAATATGTAATTTCGTAAAGCCCTCAATTATCGAGATACCTCTTTTGTCATCTTGTTTTAATATTTGCCAAACCTAAATAAGTTTTTTCCAAATTTGTCATTTTCTTAAAATCGCTATTTGTCAAGATGCTCTTTTTTTGTCATCTCATTAGAATATTTGGCCTTACCCTTGATGAATGTTTGGCACACTCGCCCTTTTTGCCGAATTTGCCTTTTTCGCCTAAATTTGCCATCTTCTTATCATAATCGCCATTTGTCAAGAATCGCCTCTTTGTCACCTCAATTGAGGTTTTTCCAAACCTTTGATGGATTCTTGCCTAATTACCCGTTTTCTCAAACTTGCCATTTTCGCGAAAATCGTCAACTGTCAATATGCCTCTTTTGTTGTCTCATTTAAATTTTTTGCCAGACCTTTAATGAATCCTTTGCCAAACTCGCCAATTTCGCAAAAAATGTCATTTTCGCAAAACTTACAATTATCGACATGCCTCCCTTGTCATACTGCTTACATTTGTGCCAAACGTTAATAAATTTTTGCCAAATTTGTCATTTTCATAAAATTGTCATTTGTCAAGATGCCCCTGCCCCTTTTTGTCATCTCATTTGTATTTGGCCAAACCCTTGAACTCTCCATTTTTGCCAAAATGTTCGTTTTCGCCTAAATTTGCCATTTTCTTATAATCGCCATTTGTCAAGATTCCCCTCTTTGTCACCTCAATTGAGGTTTTTGACAAACCTTTCATGGATTCTTGTCCATTGCCCGTTTTCTTTAATTTGCCAATTTCGCGAAAATCGCCAACTGTCAATACGCCTCTTTTGTTGTCTCATTTAATCTTTTTGCCAGACCTTTACATGTAATGAATCCTTTGCCAAATTCGCCAATTTCGCAAAATATGTCATTTCCGTAAAACTCACAATTATCGACATCCCTCTTTTATCATCCTGATGCCCCTTTTCGTCATCTCACTTGTATTTGGCCGAGGCCTTGAACTCTCCATTTTTTTGCCGAAATCAAATTTCCCTTTTTCGCCCAAAATTTGCCATTTTCTTATAATCGCCATTTGTCAAGATTCCCCTCTTTGTCACCTTATTTGAGTTTTTGCAAAACCTTTGATGGATTCTTGCCAGTTTCTCCAATTTGCCATTTTCGTGAAAATTGCCAGCTGCCAATAAGCCTCTTCTATTGTCCCATTTAATTTTTTTCCCAGACCCTTGATGAATCCTTGCCAAATTCACCAATTTCGCAAAATATGTCATTTTCGTAAGACCCACGATCATCGACATGCCCCTTTTTTCATCCTGTTTTAATTAGGGTTAGGGTTATAAATATTTTATAAATTCTTGTCAAATGTGCCCTTTTCGTGAATAGAAAAATGAAAAAGCTAACAGGGATAATTCGCCATTTTCACATCTTCCATAATAGGCCTTGTTTTGCATGAACAGTCTTTAATTTCTCTTGGAACGACTGTAATACCCAGGGGAAATAAAGTGCAAGGGTCATGGAAAAATTGGGGGGGGGGGGGGGGGGGAGGCAAAGAAGGCGTGTTATGGGAGATGTCAAAATGGCGGATGAAGAGTAAAAAATCGCCTTTCTTTGTATACGCCACTTCCACATTTCCCATAATGCGCCTTATTTTCCCCCAAAAATTTTGCGTAAGCAATGTTTTCAATTTCTCTTGGGACGGCTATAATACCCAGGAGAAAATAAGATACAGATAAGGGGCAAATACGGTGCATTATGGGAAATTTGGAAGTGGCGTATATTACATTTAAAAAAAAAGCTAGTTTGCTTTCGTCTTCATGACTATGCACGATTCCCATAATGTATGCCTTCTCTTCTTTTTGAGATTCTTCCCAAAGAGAGGTCAATTCGGCCCTTACTATACTACTTAAATAAAGAGGCACAGCTTTTGATGCACTTTGTACATGAACAACGGATTACCCCAATGATTCAAACGCTAGGGCCGTTTATTCCTGGTATAAACTGGGAAATTCAATATTTAGGCCAGCTCACGTCACGATACCAATTACCGGTAAGCCAGTTAAGGCCTCCTTTATATGTAGAAACGTTGTCCAGGGTATAAGGGTTTAGCCGTCCTGGGTGCCAACGTTTCGCGCATTTACGCTCGGTTAGAAGGATGCCGCGCCTAGACCGATCACCCTTTCGATGGTAGGGGGCCACCGTTTCTCCACACAAACACTTTGAAAGCATGCGCGCTCGCTGTTTTAGATAATCAGAGCGTGCGCGCGCTGTTATCGTTAAAGGAAGAGACACCCTTTTCCCGGGATAATTTTTCTTCATATAAATGGGGCCTATAAAGTCAGTGCTACCTTAGCTTCCCCACCAACCTACAGCCTGTGGTCAAGCAGGGTACGAGGGCACGCAGGGGGGCTTAATTAATGGTTGATGAACTCGTTATAATACAATAGCCATCCCTACAGGCACTGTCAAACCTTCAGTTATAGATGAATATAAAAGCAACTAGTTAACCCTTACAAAACTAGCTCTGGGTCAGTCTATACATCAGGCAAAAAACTGCATGCTATTAACCCTTCCATAAGCTTAATATAAAATCGTTCCTTTCTCATGCATGTCTTGATACCCCTGTACCCTGACAGAAAAGGAAGTGCAACAGAGATAACATTCCCCACAGGTTAGCATCTATAAGCAAACATTCAGATACTGTAAGTATGAGATGAGGAAAATTGATTCAGGAAAAGGTTAACATCTGTTCATTCAAAGAATGGTATTCTCTTTTAAATTTTCAGTGTATAGCTGAAAAAAAAAAAAAAAAAAAAATTCCACGTTATATGCCATTTTCCCGGTAAGTTAATACATTATATTTGATACGTGATTTCACCAGCCTTTGTGATGGAGATACGTAGAAATAATAGCAACACATGCACAACTGCTGAAGAGACGTTATACAAAAAATAGCAATTTATAAAATACAATCGGACAATACTAATGAGCACTTAATTTTGCACATTTATTTTAGTTGCTTTATATCATGCACTGAAGACGAGGGAGAACCCCGCCTAAGATCTAAATTGAAGGAATCCATCCCAAGTACATAACGATAATAGTTAATGCTTACAGTGTATTGGCTGGGCTGTCATTAAGAGGCGGAGGGCTGGGATCTCCTCCGGCTACTATGAACGTGGTCCCCAGCTACTTTCATACAAAAATAACGGAAAAATGGAATCTAAAGAAATCCCTAGCCATTTGATCAACGCCTACTTGTGATATTTCACCGGCAACTTGAAATCTCAGTGACAACAGTGGAACTATTAGGTAACCTTAAACCTAGTGATTTATTTTACTTGGGCTTGGGTAACATTCCTATTGAATGCAATTAAGGTAAGAACTTGAAAACTCACTTAAGTCCAGGTTTCCATGTAGGCACTATCATAAATCATTCTATAGCCTTCCAATATCCTTTATATCCCAGACGCTATGATAAACCATAATAGGAAATTTTTTTATGGTTGACATTTATGTGTACAATCAAATTTTAGAGTGAAATATCAGGAAAATGTCTAAAAAAATTCAAAATTGCTAGCAAAGAAAAAAAGAAAGCACCTAGCACTTGACTTCCCAATTGGTACCACTTCATGGAAAATCTCTCCCAGGATTAACGGTTATGAGAGCAAATATCCCGGCCGTATAAATTCTTGCCTTAAGTTTGTTAATTTATTTACACTTGATTTAATAATGAACGATGAATGACAGAAATTTGAGGAATCACGCCCATAAATTTATTTTTCAGGAAAAATGCCATCTTGAATTTGGAGCAATTTAATAAAAGCTGGTTAAAAAGTTAAGGTGTATGTTTCAAAATTACCTGACTCTTATGAGGAACCCAAATATTTACAGATCTTTATGATTTGCAACCTCGTTCCCAGGTTCTCTCTCCTACCCGTCGAGAGACCCTGGTTGGGTCTGGTCACGTGTCTCCCAGAATCTGGGAGATTACAAACAAACGACTTGGGGGAGGGGCGGATAAGTATGAGATTTGTCTCTACAAAGCGTAGACGTCGAGACCAGTGGAAACTGTGTATCCGACCTTGTCTAAAGAGTCCTGTTTTTTAATAGTTCCCGGACAGTAGTCAAGACAAAACCTCGAACGCCGAATCCGTTGACAGCGAAAGCGTAACTTCCTGCAGAATATCTGGATGTTTATCGGATGTTGCAAAGGAAATCATGGATTCACCACTTGTGCAGTCAAAAATATTTTAGGCGCTTGTATTCATACCGAAACGCAGTAGGCTTAAATTGCCATTTCTATGTTATGGAGGCCACCTTTAAAAAGCAAACGTATGTATTTTCAAAACTATGATTATGCAGTTCAAAGGGGGACCATTCGAGCTAAAATATTATTTTGACCGTGAATGTAAAATGAATCCTCTGCTTTCAACGTAACTGCTTTGTTTTGTCACCGCTAATGGTTTAGGATTCGGCCGATTACCAGCCGCTGTCACCGACAAACATTGATTCTTTCAATGCAAGTTCAACGAACAGGGATTTTCCCTTCAATGCGGATAAACACGCGCTTGTGCCTTACTCAGGATCGTAGATTTTAGTATCTAATTGTCGTCATCGGTTTAACTGCGATAACACGAGTTTTTTATTTCTCCGCTGGTAATTCGCTTGTTTATCTGGTGATAGCTCTGTTTAGGCAGAAATTTCCCGAATTTCAGTTATAGTTGGAGGCTTAGCAAATCTGTCTTGCCCTTTCGATCTTTGCGTGAACGGTGAAAACGAACCAGACAGAAAAATTGAGAGACAAAGGACTCCTCCCTCGCAATTAATTTTGTTCTGGGACCACGTGACCAGACCCAACCAGGGTCTCTCTCTCTCTCTCGCTCCGTAGGGACGGGTAGGAGAGAACCCTGGGAACGAGGTTGTATGATTTGATCCCTACCCTTATCCTCTCTTTCCTAATGTTAATATCAATACTACAAAACGTTGATTTACTGAACCAAATATCAAGGCTCAATTGTTTTCCTTTTCTAGTTTGTGAAAAAATATTGTTCTGTGATGGGGTTCTGTCCATGCAAAACCTGACCTCCCTTCTGAAGAGAGCATCTTTAGGTACAAAATCTGCAAAGATAATGGATCAACATTAGGATACTTTATTTGGCAGGTATTTAAGTATGGGGTTGGTGGGCTGAAGCATTTGAGAATGGGGTACAAAAGTGACTTATCCATCCGTGGCTGAAAATTCTAACCTCTATGTAATAGTAAATGTGGAACCTGCATTTTGTGTTCGATAAAATCAAAATACCCAGCCTTTTACTTCCCTTCCCCATAACATAACTGTTAATGATAACTTCCATGTGAAACCAACTCTTGCACATTGTAAGTGACCACCTCCCATAATTGATTAGGGATCCAAAAACATCAAACTTTTTACAATCAGACTCTTGTAAAATCCTACACTACTCTTACAGTATGTACAATGCTTTTCTTGTATAGCAGCTGTGAATTCAAGAAACCTCTCAAATTCATCTGAACTTGAGTTCCATTAACAGAACACAAGATAAAAAAAGCAATGGTCATCCTTCTACCATTTAGGCCTGCCAAGGGTTAAATTGTTTGCTAAACTGGAATATGTTTTCTTGCAAAATAAGATCGAGTCTATACTAAAGATCACTAAAGGGGTTTATTGGTAAGGTGAGGAAGAAAACATAGGCAGGAAGGTCTTGAACACGTAAGCAGGTAAGCAACGTCTGACACACTTCCACTTCAACTTTAACCAATTGCTGCTGAGTTAAAGTCACTATAATTATGAGGAAACTGAGACTACTCAATTGGTCCTGAGAAGAAACCACATTCTTTGATGATACAGCAGGATACTAAGGTTACAACCTTGCTCCTGTTATTTCATTATTGTGCTCAACTACCTTCTGCACCTGTTCCTCAACAGCCTAAATAAGTGAGGTTTACTGAATCAGCCTAATCAGAGCAGAAGACAACCTGCTGTTTGCGAGATCTTACCAAGCTTGTATTTGCAAACGACCTGGCACTTGTAGCAGGACTAGAAGAGGTTAGTAGAACTTGCTGTCCACACATTAATTTCATTAGGTGCTTTTACTCATCATTGGGCCAGTAGTGAACAACCAGCAGCCATTCACCAGTACTTTGAAATCCGACATGAGCTCTCAGTACATGATGGTGTAATATTCAAGGGCCAGCGATGCATCATACCGCAGACCCTACAACAAAAGATCAAGCAGAAGCTACACTACTCCCTTATTGGGTCCAAGGTTGTTTATATAGAGCACAGGAGACAGTATACTGGCCAAGCACAAGTGCTGAAATCACTGACTACATCCAGAAATGCCACGTCTGAATGTCACTTCAGAGTAACTAGACTAAAGGACCACTTATCTGTCATGAGCCCACATCAAGGCCATGGGGGAAAGTTGCCACTAACATCATCACACTTGATGACAAGAATTATCTCTGCACAGTAAATTACTACTCTGGGTACTTTGAAGTGGATCAGTTACACAGCAAAACAGGAACTGTCATCATAAAGAAACTTAAGAGACATTTTGTCACACATGGAACATCTAATGAATTGCTAAGCGGCAAAGAACCACCTTTTAACTCTGCAGAATTTGAGAAATTTTTGCAATCATCTGGGACTGAACATGTAACCAGCTCCCTGGGCTACCGCCAAAACAATGAACAAGTAGAAAACACAGTCAAGACTGCAAAGAGCTTAATCAAGTAAGCCAAATTATCAGGAGCCGATTATTTTCTTTCTCTACTAACCTGGAGAAACACCCCAACAGAGGGGCTGAGCACCTCGCCAGCTCAGCGTATGTTTGGGTGACGTACGCGAACCCACCTTGAAGGAGATCTGGCCATTGGTGAAAGGTGAGACAGTCAAAGTAATGTCACTTCTCTGTGACAAGAGCCAGACATGGTTCAAAGCAGAAATAGAAGAACTAGCAGATGTGTGATCCTATAACATGAATCTGACAGAAGATGGGAGAATCCTCCGCAGAAACCGCAGACATCTCTGCAGGAGCAGAGAGCCATTCTACAGCTCACAACCTAGTGAGACTCCTGTAGCCCTGCAACCCCCGGATATGGTCGCCTATCTAGAGAAACTCCAAAGACCTCACCCAACAAAGGGTCAGTCATTCCCAACAGTGCCATCTTGGGGGGACCAGTCTAAACAGCAAACCAAAACCCCTGTTGCAATACTTAGCAAGGCCCAACCTCTGTGCACGACGTCTCAGCTAGTTGAAAATGGGATCACAAGAGCTGGTTGGTTGTCAAAGCCACCTGGCTATTTAAAAAAACTTAATGATTGACTACACCTGATGATTGTAGGAGACAGTTAAAAAATAGGGTTTTTTTCTCGTTCTTTTTCTTGCTTAGACATTGAGCACTTTTGAAACTGTTGACTTTGTTCAAAACATTCTGTGTTCAGTGCTTTGGCTGATGTTGTTATGCTTTCACTAGTTACAGTGTATTAAGTGCCCACTGTGCAATGAAGTTTTTTTCTATTTTCATTTTATTTGTTAAAAAAAAGAAAGAAGGAAAGGTGTCATGGTAAGCCTGTGGTGGTACGTTGTAACCCACATGACCTAAAAAACAGGTGCTTTTGTAGTAGCTTTGAGGCAGTCATTAAAGGGACACAGTCAGCTATGGGACCACGCTGACCTGGACACTACTTTTGCCTGTTTTGAAAAGCGTTTACCTCAACCTGAAATCAAACCTACGCGTCGGATACATGTAGAAATCTGCTTCAATCCTGCGTAGTGTTTCATTCAATCCTCGATCTTTTACTGAAAATCTCTTTTTGAGTAAACTCTTACTCGTCCTATTACATTATTTTATCACATTTGGTTAAAAACAGTATTTAAAGGAACATGAACAGAAGAGGTGAAAGACGCATATGCACCGGGTGGGAGGAATCGCCTTCGTTTACCGAAATAACAAGAGAAATGAATCAGTAACATTGGCGAGGAAATAATCGTTATATATATTTGGAAAATCGATGAAAAAGGTTTCTCGGCTGTGAACCTTCGACAATGATTCAATTTCTCACCTCTGCTGATGTTCGAATTCGGAAGCATTCGTCGATGTTTGGCTTTCCCTGGAAAAATCCACCGGTGAATTCTCAATGGTATATAAAAAAATGAGTGCTCTGATGTGGCTTTGGGCCTATAATCACGTCACGATTTCAGCTTGTGACTAGTTTAACTCTACAAGGTTTGTTTAGAGTATTCCGGATACGCTTTTGTTTCATGCGTGTTTTGTGACATGCAAATCAGCTAAGAAATGGTTTCCAACGCACAGTCATGTGCATTAGCTGACTGTGTCCCTTTAAAGATTGAATTTGCCTTTATTGAGCATTTGAGACTGCTATTGTTACACTAAGCATAAAATTGTGCAGAGTCTCTGAGAGCTTTGAAGTTGTTGAGAATTTAATGACAGCAAGTGTCTTCGGTGAAAAGTCAGTCTCCAGAAAAAATGCAGAATTTTCTTCCTAGTAGACCTTCTTTGTTGCATGTGACCACCTGGAAATTCTGCACAATTTCCAAATACTTCTTGTGCACAATCAACAGCCACGAAGATGTTTTATTAGGCTGGTAGAAGATTTTGAGTGATAAATCATCTTACCATAACTTTATCGAGTAGTGAATGTTACTAGCTAATGCATTTTCATGCACACCATAAAAAAGACAACATTTATGCAAAGGACAATATTTAACCACTAGTGCATTACAGGGAAAATATATACATACATTGTATCAATGAAGCTTATCAGCCAATCCAAGCCTTTGTTTGCTTCTTTTAATCCCTGGTTTCTTTCATGCCTGTAAAAAAAATTGAAAATGAAAAGAAAATATAACTCAAGAATTGTTTTTTTTTTTCATTAACATTCTAAAATTCATGGACAAGAGAACATTTATTACATGTCTCTATACAGCTACAGAGAGTGTCTACAGTAATAAAGAAAAGATATAACCTCAGAAGTACATGTTTTATTATTAAAAAGTATAAGAAGCCCGTGTGTCTAGACTTTGTTGTGAAAGTCTGCTTTGTTGTGTGAATTGTATGTTTTTGCCTCCAATCTCAACAACTTTATTCTTAGTGAATTGGGCAGATGTCCTTTCTGATGGATTCTAATGTTTTTTCCAGTTCGTCAGAGTTTCTTGAAGCTTTTAGCACAGGAATTTAAGCACATGCAGTTTCTATTACATAAAGATGCATGCACTAAACAACTCCCTGATACATTATGTACATCTTTATCAAGAGAACATTGAAGCATTAATGGGATTTTCAAGAATAAAATTGAGGGCAAGCTGAGAAAAATGCCCAGAAATTTATCAGAACAAAATTTATTTGGTTTTCATCGGTTTATCATGTCATGTGATGATCTCAGTGCTTGCACAAGTTATGGGCATACTGTACATACTCTTGTTGGCTTTCATAGGCTACGTTAACAAACAGCAGAATATCAAAATCTACATGTACTCATTAGAATCTGATGAAATTTGGCAGAATTCCTGTTCATATAATTCCACTTTATATGAAGGAAACATAAAAAATTAAAGTTGAACAAACTTTAAAGAGTTTTTCACACTCAGTAGAGTGTAATTACTTTTTTCTCACTACACAGTGGCCACAACTCTTAAGGCAAAAGTTTGGAAAAATTAAACATAACACCTCTCATTGCTGATTGGTTACATTTTCATGTACCACATGAATAGGAAAATGGAAATTAGAAATGTTGATGTCGGGTAAGCAGGCATTTTGTGGGGAGGAAGGATACACAACTCCCCTAAAAATACTGTGAGGGAGGCTAGGTTACAGAAACAAAATGAGACAAATGTTTGCAGAAAAAAGCTGAGGATAATAAAGGTATGGTATTTAATACTGGATAATTAACGAGGGAAGGAGAGTGGAATTTATCTAACTCACCTATTAAAAAATCTTTGAATAAAGTTGAAGTTAAGTTAATCTACATTTTAGCATAACTCAGCTGTAACGTGGTGCTCTGGCAGTGCACTATTCTTCATAAAACAGACCAAACTGCAAGCACTGTAGATTTTACTTACAAGTAACTGTATGAGTACATTTGTTTAAGGTCTTCAGCATGCACAGTTGGTACATTATTTAATAACAATTGTTTGATATCAACCTGAAACTACATAGCAGACCAAAGTCCTTTTTATTTGCCTCTTTCAAACTGCCCATAATACACCTTGTTTACCCTTGTTTATCTGATACACAAGTGAGGAATATAGGAGGTGGCTGAACAGCATGACAGTTCACAATGGTAACTTTAAGAACAGGAATTGTATACGGCCCCCACGACTAAGAACCTGCGTTTTTCCAAGTTAGTCTAAACAGGTTCTTATAGAAATGGTAGTTAGCACATTAGTTAAGGCTATTTAGGTTCTTAAAAAGGTTACTATTTTCTGAAGAAAAAAAAGAAATACATGTACAGCTAAGAGTATTTAAAAGTGATTCAACTTTAATATTATTAACTGGCTTGCTGAAAAGTGGGCCCAGTTCATAAAATGCCTTCAATTTTTTCTCTGGTGCATATTTCTAGCAATTACTGGTGGGGGTGTGCCATCCTACACTTCAATTCCTGACCCTAGACTTATAATTATTTCAGACCAATACCTATCAGGCAAATGTAAGGCAGTACCCTTCCAAGATTTTTTGTTCACAGAACAAACGCTATCAATAATTATTAACTGACAAATGGGGGGGGGGGGGGGGGGGGGGTTATTCCTGGGAATTCATGGAGGGGGGAGGTGTGTTGTCTTGCTCTCCAAATCCTGACCCTACACCTTATTTCAGATCAATACCTCTGAGACAAATGTAAGAGAAAACTCCCCCACGAATTTTCATTGTCTTTACTTACGGTGATAAACGCTACTGGCTGCCATAAATGAAGATGTGTTTGAAGCTAGAGTACTATGCTTTTTCATTGTCTCCTTCAAAAGTTGCTACGATGAGTACCTTTTGTGATTTTTCTTCCCTTTTTGTTAAAGTTTAAACCTTTTGATGAGTTTTTTCCCTTCCAAAACGTGATTGCAAATCTCTCTGTGTGTGTAAGTACATCCATTGAATAAAGACATTGCTCAACCTATCATTGGCACTTTTTTCAGTGCGTTTTACAAAAGATAGTAGAATGGGTCGCTTTGAGGTTTGTCATTGCTTTATGTTAAAGTAGAATGTGACAGCCAATGTCTCTTTTTATCTTATTGCAATTATTCTTCCTCTGCATGTGAAATGCCATTCCTTACAGGAAAGGAATGTCCCAGAAAATGTGCTCATTGTAGATCAACATGTCAAAAAAAATATGGGTATATATTCACTAGGAGAGTTAGAAAGGCTTTAAATGCAATATCGGACAAAAATGAAACTTAAATTTAATTTGCTTTGTTAGTTTTAAGAGCCTGAATTGAGAAATGTACTGCTTGTTAACAGTGGTTTATGACCAGTAGAACGACAAGAATTTTTGGAATTTCTGGTTGAAAAAGCAGTTCAGTCTCCCTTTTTTCTTTGAGGTCAAATCAGTCAAGTTATGCTGTCACACTTTATTTTGGGGGGCAGAGGGATTGGCAGAGGGGTGCATGAAAAATTAATAATGCTTTTTGTTTCTTGCTTAGAATGTCTAACTTGCTTACTTTTTTCATAAAATTATGTTGGAATTATGTGAAAAGTCACAGCCCTGATTTAAAAATGGTACTCATTTTTCTTGTTACAAACGTCTTTCAAAAGGGTACAAAGTTCAGTTGAGTTTATGTTTAACGCTCACCTGAGATGCTATGTCACTAAATGGTCAGTGACAATGTGGTGGCCTTGACAGTTTGCAAAGACACCCTCTCCCAGGAAAAAAAATCTGCATACCAAATTAGAAGTTATGTAAAAATGACCATAAATTAAAAAGAGGAACTAAATCATTGACCTCACTGGCATATAAATCTCAGTTGGAGTGACAAGGCACCTATGTCTCCAAAGAGTATTCTGAATGTTGACTTATCTGATATTTACCTAGGTGTACAGAATTTTTTCCACAGATTTTACCCGTAGAAGCGGTCAGCAAAGATGGCGGAAGTGTTTTGCTTACTGTGTGTGATATGTCTTCTGTTCACTGCTTAATGCAGATTTTTACAGCATTTTTCTTTATTTTTTGGTGTCTCCATGCGTCCGTTTATGTAACAAGCGAAAAGCCATCAAACAACAAGCCTTCTCTAAAGGACCTTGAGTCGCTGTTCGATAGCAAACTCAAGCCGATTCATTCCAGGCTAGACGACCTATTCAAAAAAGTTGATGACAACTACAAGGCTCTACAAGCAAGACTTGATTCACTTGAGGCAAGGAATGCGAGCTTAGAAGCCGAAAGTGCTAATCTGGAATGAACTCGATGAAAGATTCAAGTGTTGTACTTCTAATCAATTTAAAAAAGAACTAACTTCGCATTTCATTAGTCTCTATTAATCTTTACTGATATTTTGATGGTTTATACACATGTATCTATCTATTTCTTTTGTTTTGTTCTGTATGTTTACTTTGGTGCCAAGTTTATGATATTTATATGTACCATTGTATTTGTTGTGCCTCTTTCCTGACTCTCACATTTTTAATTATCATAATAATTACGATCACCCAACTAGAAATAGCTTTTTAGTTACCGTATTTTGAGTGTCCCGCTACTATGTAATTATAATTATAATCTTGTAAATTCTTTTAGTTGTTTACAGTAGTAGGAATAAACTGTTGTTGTTGTTGATATGTGAAATTCAGCATGATAGTGAGTCCAGGACTACTGTAGCTCTTATGCCGAATTTTAAAATACAAGCTACACTGTATAGTGGACAACTAGAGCTGGTCCCTGCTTTACTTCACTCACTTTATAATTAACATTCTCTAAAAGACCGACATCTCTTTATTGACAGACGCTTTTTTCTGATCCCAGAGGTGTCCATCTTAAAGAGTTGAGGCTAAACCGCACTCACATTTCTTGCAGAATTTTGATCCAAAAAAGTCTCACAGCGTCATCTTCCAAATCAAAAGCAAGACACATCCACATTGAATTTCCACATTGTTATTCTTAGCCACTTTCAGAGAGTCATGCAGTCGGCTGACTGAAATAAATGACTGCACTAATCCCTAAACTTGCTATTTGGAGGGCCCTCATATATACAGGAAACTCTTTAACCTAAACTTTGAAATAGGTTCTCAATTTCTACAATCAAGTGTTAACATATTATTTTCTGAAGGAAGACTTCAAAATCCCCATGAACAATGCTTCAGTTTTGCTTGTTGTTTTTCTTCAAGCAGTAACTTAACTTATAATTTGCAGCAAAATCAAAAAAGCTCACAACTTCACGATCTATAAAAACAAGAGCTAGCCTAGCTTGAGCTTATCTGCACCATGACTCTAATCCTTATATAAAAAAAAGCCTTTTGAAAGAACTGCAAATAACACCTTACCTCAGAAGCTCGAAAATCATTGCATCTCTTCTTCTTCTTACTGGATCATTCTTCTTGCTACTGTCCCTCTTCCAACTCTTTATTTGGGCACGAGTTCTAGCTCTCCAACATATGAACATATGCGTTGACCGAGGAAAGTTTCGAACATAATTCGCACTTCTGTAAAATTCTCCAAAAACCCATCAACCAAAAACGCTGGATCAGGTAAACGAAACGAACAAACCTCATACTACAGCCCTCCCCTAGTTGGGAAGTCAAACGGTGAAGACACGATCACAACGCACTTTGATTGGAAGAAACGAAAACCCATTCTATTGGTTGATAGGTGAGAGGACCAAACTGCAACGGAGGACACAACTGCAACGCTACAAACGGACCATTCTCGGCTTGCACTGTCACGCAATGAAAAATAAAAATGCAAACCATTCAATACAGAAGGACTAGAATCTGGGAAATGAAAAAAGATAAATATACAAAAGCCCTTGCCAAGAATCAGGTCTGTGAAATATTTCAAATGCCAGATATTGGGAAAAACGTTTTACCTAAATTTATAAAGCTTTGTATGGAAACTCCATGTTGGTGTCCCTTTCAGGAACACCAATATGGCCGCCGGATACCAACAGAAAAATCTGTTTTCGAGTTTTCCTACTAATGCGTGAATTCTTCCCTTGAGGAACTCATACAGATTACAGTAATATTTATTCTGAAGCAAGGAATGTTTAGATTGCAAAATCTCCCAAAATCGGTAATGTTTTTAACCCACATAAGAGCTTTCCCGGCCACTAGCAAAATGCCGCGTCACGCAAAAGCCTGGAAATTCAAGCGTCCTCTCTCGCAAAACGAAGAGCCCTTTCGAACCAAAAATTTGTTTATGTAAAGATGTTTAGGTACTGTAATACCTCGTGAAAGTAGAAACTCAGAAGAATCGATAGTTTCTTAGTTTGATTTTTGGTGACATCACGTGCAACCCAAGAATAAGAAAAAGGGAAAACCCAAAACCAAAAATAGAGAAGACAAGACAAGTTCAGAAACTGATGAATAACTCTTGAAGACAAACAAAGTATATTAACGCCTCCCGGCTAGCCCAGTTGGGAAAGTACGGTCTGCCGAGCGAAAGGTCGTGGGTTCAAAACCCCACCCCGACCAACAACCAGCGTCTTTACTAGTAAAAACTGTTATTTGAGACCTTGTCTCAGTGCTTTGAGTTAAAATCCTTCAGTTGCACTTTTTATTTCCAAAGCGTAGTAAATTTTGATCGAAATAAATAGAAAACGGGCGAAACAAGCCACGCGACTAAGATAGTGCATTAATGACGATTTGCAAACTTGAAAATTCGAAAAAATCGCCATGGTAAAGGAGCAAAAACAAGGCTATAACAATACTTTATTCAAATACATATGCCTATAAGCATGATACACATTTAAGAGGGTGTCAATGAGTTTAACTGCTTGACGAGTCTTAAAGTCAATAATTTTTCCGCTATCGTAAGCGTATAAATTACAAAATACTTTCTGACATTAATTAAGCGCATATGGAGCAAAGTAGACACATAAAAGACATAAAAGTAAAAAATTAACACAAAAAGGTGACGCTTTTTCTAAGAATAACACAATTATTTAGAGATCAGATATGAAAAAAATCCCTTTTTTGTGAATATTAACTTGCCTTCCATCTCCCCGTGACGTTTCGTGGTATTTGCTGTGAGTGAAGAACACAGTATGTGACTGATTCAGGAACATGGTGTGGCGATCAAGCTTGTAACCCTTCTTTTGCGAGGCCATACCTGTATGGATTGGATTCTACCCTTGTAGAGAGGCCCTGCCATACCCTGCCAGAATGGGGGGGGGGGGGGGGGGGGTCCCACGTCGTTCGTCTGAATTTTAAAACGTCTCGCCGTCGGTGTTTATAATAAATGCTTCACGTCGCTGTCGGAAAGTGAACGAAAATTCTTTGTCTTTGTCGGAATTTTAGGAAAGGAGGATAGCGATGCGTTGTAAAGAAACCATTACAGTTCTGCAATTGCTCAGTTTAAAACATTTAGCTTATCGAACACCTATGGTCTTATTTGACATCGTATTCTCATACGAACGACCCAATAGAATACAATTACACACAGAATTCAGAATACATTATTTTTATAAAAAGCATTGCTTCTTGACCTAAGGCAGAAGTTCAGGGACAGGTAAAGCATACAAGAGATGTAAAGTGTGCATAAAATGACGACAACCTCTATCCCAGGTCTCCCTCCCAGGTCTCCCTCCCTGATAGAGAGAGAGGGGCCAGAACTAGACTAAGGTCTCCCAGGAGTTACGCGGGGTCGCTTCAATAAATTGTAACGCGACGCGCGCTCAGGAGGTCCACTGAAGCTCGCTGACAAGAGACGTTCTCTGAAGCGCGAGGAAATTTGAATTTCTTGGCATTCAGACTGGAGATAAATTAGCCAAAGCGCCGTTCTTTGTAGCTTATTCTCGGCTTTGCCGTCACTGTCGAGATTTAATTGGCCGAGGGAGGTAGTCTCTTGTCGCGATTACGTTTTACGCTCTGTCGCTACTTTTTGGGTCATGTCGCTTGTCGACAAACCTCTCTCCTGGGTGTTACAAGGTTCGTTAAAAGATATGTCCCATATGTACAATTGCAGAGTGGCTCAGAAAGAATTGCAAATATGGACCATAAGGCACATTACCCGTCTGACTTCAAAAACATCATAATTTATGAGTCCAAATGCTACAAACACGATCAAGCTACAGTGTCTGTCGACTTTGGTTGTGGAGATTCACTTTCACGCAACCACGCTTATGTCAGCCTATGGGCTAAACCTACAACAAAATCCTCTCAACAGCATATGTGAGTAATTCATCGAAGAGTATGACTCTGACTCTGATTCCAGTTTATCTTCGCCTCAGCTATCTGAGGATGAGGAGATGGAGAGTGATGTTGTGGTGCCTTTAACCTTGAAAACGCAAAATGGCCGACAGATAAAAGTAGTGGTTAAGCTGGATTTGTAAGACCTGTTGTAACAAAGTAATATTTAGGCTGCTTTGATATAATGTTCAAGAAAATTGAAAAATGGAAAGTGTCATAATACCTACCTTTGGGAGCCTTGACGGTAAATGATTTGTAAAAAACTACCCTATCAACGGCTATAAACGTCTACGGGATTCAAAATCATGCCAATTAACCGACTAAACGTTTTTTTGCTACTTAGGCCATACCCTTTTTTTTCGTTTAGCGTCGAATTTTCTGATATATTGGGTCGGTCTGTCAGATCGAACAAAAAAAAGCTAAAAAAAAAATAACAAGTCTCGGAATAGTTAGGCCCTGGTACCTCAGGACGACGTTAAAAGTTAACATTCACATATTTGGATTAACAAAATACACAATATACTGTAAAAAATGTTCATGTTTTTGTTCCTGTTGTTCTCTGAGGTGTTACTATGCTCATTTTTCAGATTAAAAGAATTATTTCAAGTGAAAAATAGTTTAACCATGTTATTTTTTTTTCTTCTTAAAATGCCACAAATTTGGGTCGGTCGGATGACGCTAAACGGAGAAAAAAAAAAGAGGATGGCCTTACTGACTAAGTAGCAATGTTTGAGCTGTTTACTGACTAAGTAGCATTACTACAGCTGTACCCCATTGGCACCCTCATTTGAAAAGGCGGACCGCGAGGATATAAACAGTTAAAATAAGAGCTACAGTAAAACTCCTCATATAAGAACCTAGAATTTTCGAAGTCAGGCTAAACAGGTTCTTATATTTTGGGTAGTTTTTCACAATTCAGGCTCACCTGATAAGGTTCTTAAAAGGTTCTTATTTTTCAGAGAGTGTCATAGTGTAACCATTGGCAGAAATATTAGAAATATTGTACTACTAATACATAATGGGAAACAATCAAGGTCCAAGAACAACATCAATACATTTATATATTTTTAAATAAGATATTAAGATTGTGAATCGTCTATATTAGATGGTAGCTTTATGGAAAACATACTTCTATAGTTAAAATTCAAACAAATCTAAATCAATGAAAGCATATACACAATAACCTTTTGTCAAAAGTTTCTCACACAATTAAAATCGAGGATTTTGACAATCAAAATTGGAGTGATTTTTTTTTGTCAAAGAACGTATTTTTCTTTGCCAGGCTGAGCAGGTTCTTATGTTTTTGGGTATTCAAATGCCAAATTTCAGCCTGTAGGTTCTTTGTGTCAATAAATAAATGTTCATTCACCTTTTAAAGCCTTTTTTAAATTTGTTATCAATAATGTTCATCAGTAAGGAGGTGGTTTAGTAAATTGTTCCAGTCTTTGATGATTCTTAACTTAGCTGAATTCGATTGCATCTTGTATGGATGGTTGGCTCTAGCGTTTTACTTTTACAATACTCGAAATAGTCATTAAAGTCTAGGCCATTTAATCCAAACACTGTCTTGTAGCATTCCACTAGAGACAGGCATTCTCTTCGATGCTGAAGTGTGTTCCAGTTTAGTAATTTACATCGTTCTTTGTATGACATCTCGCGTGGTATTTGACCGAGATCAATTCTCGATGCTCTTCGTTGAACTTTTTCGATAAACTAAATATAGGGCGACCATACCGGGCATGCGTACTTTAGGATCGGTCTTACCAAGGACTTATAGAGCATAGAGAAAATTTCTCTGTTCTTGCATTGCCACCATGCAACTTACTGTGCGCTTTAGTTGGCCCACCACTTTGTTTACTAATTTCTATCACATCCACGTCAAGTCAAGTTTATTGTGTAAAATACGCTTAGCCATTTGTGAGAAAACTCACTATCTAGTTTGTTTGCAGGTATTAGACATTAAAATAAGAAACTAAAAATGAATAGACAATAATAGTTAAAACTATATACAAAATAACTAATTGGAAAGATAAAATGTAAAATCTATTTACATAAGACTTGAAATTTCTCAAATAAGATAAAGCTAAAAGTATTTACAATGCGATAGACTGGTGGTTAGTAGTAGTAGTAGTTAATTATTTAAACCTGACAGTCCAGTTTTCTAAACTATTTCAAAAAGAAAAAACTTGAACTGAAACTGGACGAGACCCGACACTAAGCAATTGTAATCAATTAGAGATAATTTTCTGCAATAATGGATGTTAGATACATGATTCGTGATATGAGGGAAAATAGGGTCCTTGCTCGTGACCTCTCTCCCCTTTAACAACCTGACTTATTCAATGGCTTATTGAGGAATTAACAAGACTTGTTTACAGATCTTTTTTAACAAAAAAAGTCAAATTTAGTATATTTACAATGGTCAATCTTCACGGTGTAAAGTTTCAAACTAAATACAATTTGCTAATTTGCTTCCTAACTAATGTAATAAAATACTTTATACACCTTTATTTTCGAAAAGTACTTAATTTACAAAAAACAAGCAATTACAGAACTTTAAGCAAAATTAATCACCAGCGATCTATAATGAGTTCGCCTAATTTAGTACAAGCTGCTTGTGTGAGATCAAGATGTTTGTAGCACAAAGCGTTGTTAGTAGTAATGTTTTAAACTAAGGGGTAAAGAGCACTGTTCACTTGTCAGAATTTACCGACGACCAGACCGTTTCCATGGTAACGAGAATTCACTTTTAATTGAAACTGTCCAGCCTGAGACGAGTTACAATGTAATTCATGAATAATATGCATCGGTTGATATGTTATTTTAGCCAAAACTCCTTTAAAAAGCCCGGGGCTAAAAATTAACTCTAGTGCTTGGTGGCCATTCGGGCCAGTTTCCTTGAATTCTTAGTGGCCCCTCCCAAAATGAAGTAGCCCTCGATTTCCTCTAGTTTAAAAAGAAAAACTTGAATAAACACCCCATGGCTTTTGACGGAGCGTTAACTAAAAGGAAAGAACACAAAAAGGCAATGCCCCCAGTAATGCCATGAGACATTTTTCTTTAACATTTCGGCCATTCATTTGGCCCTATAAAATTATTAGAGGTGTTGAGTGTTTATATTTATTCAAGTAAATAAAGTAAACTGCAATAAAGTAACTTCAAGAATTTATTGGTACTTGTTGTAAAAATCATTGTCGGTGTAAAGTCTGTTCTGAAAGCGAAAACGTGTGCTTCGAAACCATCCTGCACGAACTCTGGGTACGTCCAGAGTCACGTGGCAATCACAAAATCAAAATGGCATCTATATGTTTATGTTGTGAATGAGGATCGCTCGGGAAATCACTGTTAAAACGGCTAGAGATTTCCACTTCAGAACTAAAAATTCACCAAAATGGATGATCTTAGAGTCGAGGCAAAGAAACGAAGAGAAAGGCAGTTCAATTAAACTACATATCGAGTTTTATTTTTAACTTTATACTTCGCATAATTTACATTGCAACTTTTCGAAATTCTGTATCATAGTCATAGTCGCACATTGGGCGTTCAAACCTTAACTTTTGGTGGCCCTGGTCAGTTTTAACTCGCCACTGGCGACCGTGCGACCGCCAATTTTTAGCCCTGAAAGCCTATTTCAATTACGAAATGACTGGTCCGGGGTCCTAAGACTAGTAAGTTTTAATTTTTAAGTTATCGGTAATACATAGCAAAGTATCAAAAGACTCTCACTAACTATGTAGAATGACGTATTTTTTAAAACCTATTAATTACTTTTACTATAACCTATACTACTTGATGTACCAAACTATAGAGGCAGTGGTCTTGGTAATATGTTAACATACAATGGTAAGAAAAATACTCTGGTAAGTTACTTCTACTGTATTACTTACATAGTATGATAAGGAATTTGCGTTCCCCCGAGACGGGGTGTAACTAGAGGCTTCTGTATTCGCAAGCCAGATAAGGATTACTGTCATTCAGAAATTGGTCTTAACTACAAATAACTTGTCAATGAAAGAGTTATTCTAATGGCTAAAAATATTCACACATTGATAAAAGGGCACCAGAAACAGGAACAATTCTTAACGAACAAACTCGATTGGAAATGTCTTTGACTAAGTTCTATGGTAAGGAATATCTTGAGAAAGGATTGATCCTATACGAATAAATTCTACTCAGTACGGAAACTGACAC
This sequence comes from Porites divaricata, assembly GCA_038088405.1. Classification (NCBI taxonomy): domain Eukaryota; kingdom Metazoa; phylum Cnidaria; class Anthozoa; order Scleractinia; family Poritidae; genus Porites; species Porites divaricata. The sequence goes on from JBBMOI010000004.1 coordinate 38,639,896, forward strand.
TGAATATTTTCAGAGACTGCAGGCAAGAAACAGCTGGTGCAAAAATTGTTCTTATCATCTAAATGCTAATGAAATTGCTAAAAAAAGCATTTTTCACCTGTATACTGACAGACGTTAAAATCGAGTGTTCACACACGTTGCAACCATAGTAATAATCATCAGTGACTCGACTTAAAGAGAGAAAAACTAGGTAATCAGTAGTGCGCGCATTTTCCAAGGATTTTTACAACAACAAGCTCTAATGGTGGAGTATTTACAGGAGACTGCAGGCATGATGGTGGCCCTAAAAACCAAGTTCTATGAAGAACGCTACAGTAATTTATTTGAGTAATTGAGGGGGCTGCATGAATGTTTTGAGGGAGAAAATTTTTAATTATGAATATCTAGTCTATTGAAGCGGCTAATTGTACCGTCCAAAGAAAATTGACGGATTAAAAACTATACATGTGAAATAATAGACGTCTCGTTTCTTGCCAACATCTTTTCAAAATAAGGTGCCACAACAAAGGTTCAGTCAGTTATTCCACTCAAATATCTTCAATTTGATATCGCGAGTTAGCAACTCTTGAATCGCAGTATAATTAGACATCGTTACCTCCTTTATGTGTAATAAGGCTAACATAGTGAAGCTCGTGCACGTGACCCAGCACAAGCCGGTTGCTACCACTAACATCAAACTCTGGGCAGATCATTACGTCATGGCGATGGGGAAGACTGCTGATTACGTGGATGCACGTTTGAAAGTAGTTTGCCGCACCGTGTAGAGTCACGTGATCACCCCATGTACCATCTTCCATCATGCTTATGAGGTAGGCATCCCAAGATGGATATCCATCAACAAAATGAAACAGTTCTGTCCCATCCGGCTGTAAGAAAGCAAATACTATAGTTGATAGAGAAAAAGGTAGAGTGTTTTTGTAGAAGGTATTAGTTTAGGCAGCCGCGCCTTCAGTTCTCTCTAAGGCGGATCCCATTGGTATCTCGACACTAGCAGATATTTGTGCTCCTTAGTATATAGGGCGCACCAGTTAGACGTCTTTTTTTAAAGTGAAATAAATTAACGTCGATGACATCTGTATCTCCTTAGCACGCCAAGAATCAGTGAACCGGAACCGGAACAATAAAGCTCTGATCATACTATACAAGAAAGCCTTTGGTGAAGACACTAAATGCAATCCGTAAAGTGTGAGCATCTATCCGATATGTAACTCTCCAGTTAAGAGATCGGCGAGGAACAGCTTCTCTCCCTTTAACAGAAATTGCTCCGAAATCTCGGTTGTTTTGTGTGAACAGAAGCCCTATCCAGTATGATTCTCGCGCCGGCGAAAAAACTATACGGTATAGTGTGAACACAGATTAAGTTGCTTGCAATGGACAATGAGGGAGTCATGGTTCAATGATTTCAAGTCACAGGTGTCTTTATGACCAAATAAAGACATGACACACACAATTTGGACTAATCTATGACATCATTCTCACAAAATAAGGACAAGATCCCAACCTGTTACACCATCAATATAAGAATAAATGGATATACTAAATACTACAAAAAAATAGCTCGTGATGTTATCTTGCTTGATGAGTTTCCACCGCATTTTATTGCTGAGATAAAGATGTCATGTCATCGACGTTAATTTATTCCACCTAACACCTAAAAGGGGTCTAATCTGTGTGCCCTAATTACTCTCCTTAATGTAAAAAAAAAAAAACAACCGTTAAGAACGGCAGGGAGCAACACTTTTAGGGAGGTGGAGTAGGTTTAGGAGGTTTTAGGGAGGTGTCCGTTACACGTGTAAGAGAGAGGAGAGAGCGGAGGGGGGGAGGGGAAGGGATGTTTACTGTTAAAATAATGTGAGTTTGGAAATTGCGACTTTTAAACCAGTATGTAGTCATATCCTGTTCACACAAAACTAGTGTTGGTCGACATTTCAAGTTTAGAAATATACCGTACAGTTAAAAAATAAAATAGGACATGAGCATGACAATCGCGCCGACAAAAACAGATAAAAAATTTCTCCGTATCCATTTATGCCTTCGACTCAAAGCATAACTTGGGAAAAGAATGTGCCTTTTCTCAAACTCGAGCTTATTAAGCCATGCTTAATTTAACATAAGTCGACGAATTTTCTTAGGTTTGAGTTCTTAATGACTGTATCCCAGCCCGAAAACAATAATTCACTGTGAAGGGTTCGGTGCCCTACACAAAACGTCGCATAAGGAAGTTTTGCGTCGCAGTCGTGCAGTGAACGACGAGGCAAAGTACAAACAAGCATGATGCTCATGGAGAGCTGATGTTTTGATCATAAAGAGTGAATTCATTTGCAGCGTGAAGCCGTCACATTCAATCGCAGGAATTTGAGGCCCCCTCCACACATATCCGGATATATATATTTTTTAAATCGGAGATTTATTTGTCCATTTTAGTCTTCCGTCGACACGTGACCGGCATTTTCGGGCGCCGAAGAAAACAGGTTTTCAAAAATGGTCCCAAGAGTGGAGATTTTAGAAAACGACGTGCGGATGGACGAATACAATCATTTTAGCGTTTTTATGAGGACGGGCGAAAAAGATTAAAAAACGCTTCGTGTGGACGCGTATTTCGGATACGTGTGGACAGGGCCTTATTGTTTTTAACTTTAAGAGGAATTAAAACAATGTAGCGGACAAATGCGACAGCTATGCGCGTATACTGCAAATGTGTTTACCCTAATAAGGTAATAAGATACTTACCAGCCTGGGGTTTTCCTGAAGGTGTTGAACAACAGTTCGGCGTAACTCATCATGGGAGATTTGAATTCCTTTGACGAGGTCCAGCTGCTCTGAAAGTGCAAAAAACATGCAGTTTCCCTCTCCTTGATTGTCAGATATGGCAAAACCTTTTTCCAACGCAGTCCTCTTTAAAGCCTGCGAAAGCTCAGTTTTGCTGGACTCTATGCGCGCTTCCAGAAGGATTTGTTGAAGTGTACGGAAAATGAGTTCACCTGAAAGCGGAAGATGAAAAAGAAAAGATGAAAGTTATTTCACGCCAATTTTATAGGAGACGATGATAATGATACTGATAGAGAATTTGTATGGTGCTAGAACTATAAAATATTCAAAAGCGCTTAACATTAAGTTACAATTAAAAAAATTCCTAAAAAGCTAAAATTAACAACAACAATAATAAAAAAAATTCCATGCAATGCGAAAGTCTAAAAAGTCTAAAATTCTTTACAAAATTAAAATTAAAATATTCAAAGCACTAAACTTCAGAGTTATCCTAGTAAACTATAAGCTTTCCTAAAAAGAGAAGTTTTAAGATGCTTTTTAAAAATGGCGAGGCTCCTACTTGTTCTTTTAGTTAATGGCAGCGAGTTCCATAAACAGATGCAGCACAGTGCGCTGGTCTGACGCTTACAACAGTCGACAATTTCAGAAAAATTACTGTAGTTTTAAAAGAACAAAGTAACTTCATTCACTGCAAAAATATATCTTGGCTTTGGTTTGATTGGCAAAACAAACAATGACATCACCTGCCATCGGTCCTGTTGCAGCATCTTTTTCAAAAACATTCTGTAGAACGTCATCTCGGTTTTTTTCAACACCTGTAAAAGTTTAAAATTAGCAGTGAATTTAAATGGTTTGGCCTGTAAGCGGGAGAGGGAAACAGTTATTTTACGTCAGTTTACTCGAGATGCTACACTAAACATTGAAAAGCTAAAAGCATCCGAATAATCGAAAGCACCCTTGTTCAACAGAAGAAAATAACCTCACTCTACTGCAAAAATAAATTTTGTCTTTGGTTTAATTGACAAAGGAAACAATTACATTACCTCCCATCGGCCCCGTTGCAGCACCTTTTTCACAATCGTTCAGTGGAACGTCACCTTCTTTGGTTTTTTCAAGACCTGTAAATTAAAAAGACAAAAATGTCACTCTTAAAAAAGGAAGATTCCAACCTTAAAAGCACTCCATTCATTTTCTGTTATAAGCCAACAGTTTGGCTGGTTTTTTTTTTTTTTGTTATTTTCTTTTCACATACAAGAGAACCCCACCATTGTTGCTGCATATGAATAGAAATCAGATGACTTTGATGTATCGCAATGTTATGGATTTTAATTTTCTTTTATCGTTAACTCCTTCAAGTGTAGAAAACATTTTATAAAATTATACATAAAAGTTTTAAAAGTGGAATTGATAAGCCGGTAAAAAAGATCTTGATTATTAAACAAATTCTCCTCATCAGCAACACGAGATATGTATGGGGAACAGTGTGGAGAGTGTCAATGCTAACATTAAGGTTAAAAAGGTTAACAACAATATTTCTACACTGGCTATTGCAGAAGCCATGGACATACAGCGATGAACGATGAAGGTCAAATGAAGGATAATCCTGATAAGATATGCATTTTAACATTTTGAAGTATTAATTATTATTACTATTGTTACTTTCCTATCGGTAAATTTGATTTCTTACCATAGACCATCTTCCACATCCTGTCAACAAGGGCTTGGCACTGTCCCTCCCAACTAAATCTTTCACCATAACTTCTTCGCAGTCTTTGGATTTCCTCAAGTCGCTGTGTCCTTGATTTTTTACGGATGGCTGCAATTGCCTTTGCCCATTCCTTGGGGTCATCAGAGTCGATCACAAATGACTCACCCATTGGAAGACAACGCAGTGCTTTTCCAAATCCAGAGTTTCCACTAACTAGAATGGGAAGACCAGCTGACATGGCCTCCAATGCTGTCAAACCAAACCCCTCAGTTCTTGATGGCATAATGGCCAGATCGACTTCACAAAACAACTCCCTCAATCTTTGTTTGTCTTTCACAAATGATCTAACAATCAGCTGGTTCTTTGAAATGCCAGTCTGGAGTAAGATTTCTGCGACTTCATCCTGCCTTCCCTGGGATGCACCAACGAAAACAAGACTATAGGAAATGTCCTTCAATTCAACTATGGATTGAGCGGCAATGTCGTATCCTTTAAGACTAAAGTCTTCCAAATCACCGCGACCAAAGGTCAATACTCTGAAATTTACACCATCTTGCCCAGCATGGTCAATATCTGTAAACTCTGCAAAGGAACCTGGTATTAACTGAAAGATATCGCGATGAGATGAACGCAACTTGCACGAGAACGCTTCTTTTAACTTGGGTCCAACGGCAACAACGAGATCTGCAATTTGACAAAGGTCAACTTCAGCTCTGTTCTTCCCTTCTCCTTTGGCAATGGCGCTTGGATAGTTCTTATGCATGGCAAGTTCTTCAGGCTCAGTGTGAACAACCTGCATCCACTTGCATCGATGAGACTTTCTGATAATCTGTGCTTGTCTACCAAGCTTTGCTCCATGGCCGATCACAACCTGAATGTCAAGGTCGTCTGGGGGAAAACTCAACCAGTCAAGAGGATCACTGAAAGCAGGAAGATGCTCTGCTTCCCTGATGGAAATGTTGTGACTTTTCGCCGTTCTCTTTTCTTTAACTTCACACTCAAATTCGGGTACAAGAATGGTGACTTCTACATGTGGGTCTTTTGCCAAATGTATGGCAAGAGTCCTGTTTATTGTAGACAAACCACCCTTAGACGACCCCCACTCGTTCGCCAGGAGGGTAACTTTCAATATTAAACGCTCTGAATGACCTTGTGCAGCATCAGATGACGATGAAGAAGAAGTACACACGTCCTATATAGAAACCAAAATTGAATATTTCAAAATAGAAAGTCTACATCTGGGGTTTCTTTGCAAAACATGTCATCAACAGCAAAGCAAACACTGAACGGATGGTCTTTTCTGAACCGTGCACACAAATCAAAAAAAAAAAGCGCTTGAGAAACGTCTATGAATGCACACTGTTATGCGCTTGCAGAAGGTATTTAAGGCTAGCCATTTGTCAGGGCAAAGAGCTAAATATATCTGAATAGAACTTTGAGTCATATATGCTAGCCAACTGGCCTTATCAAATTACTTGATTTTCAGTACTATTGCTTGCTTCTTTTTACCCAGCCAGAGTCTTGTGGTAGAATAAATGAAAGCCTACGTTGTACATTATTATAATCTAATAATGACACACAAACTTTGTCGAAGCTTTTTTAAGTATAGAAGTCCAGAACGCAATTGCTGATAAGGACCATGAAGGACATGTGGGGCGGCCTAGATGACTAGCCTTTCAGTGACATAATATTAATTTAATAGCAATCTAACTTTCCATTTATAAGTAACATGCTAACAGCACTGATAGAGATGGAATTTCAGTGCCACTTACCTTGCTTGTTGTCTGAGAGAACCATTTTTGCATTCCTGTGACTGTGAGTAGTTCATGCGTAGGTTTCTTTTTGCAAATCAGATGAACACCTTGTCTTACCTCAAGGAGGTGAACACAATGTTCATGAGAGCATGCAATCTGATTATGGCTTGGACATTTTTCCCGCTGACAATACGGACAGGCGACCCGAATATGATACTGCAATCCACCTTTATAGAGATCACGTGACAAAGCTTGCAAAGTTGCCTCCACAAACTCACGAACCTGCACTGCCACCTCACTTGTGTCATCTAATGAGATCCGCAGAGGATGGTTTCGTTGCTTGATAAAGATCTTAATAAACTGTTTCTTACAAATGAGAACAAAATCGTGGAAAGTTTGCTGCCCAATCACAAACCACGCTCCATTTTGGTACAGGGTAGGGGACTGAGTTGGACCAGCCTCAGAACACCAACGGACAGATCGAGAAACAAGCCGAGTGAACAGACCATGGGGAACAGAACCGCTGGCAAAGTAAACAAACAGGGGACAAGGGTCCAGCCTCGTGGGCGCCATGGAACAAAGGGAATCAGGCGACGCTTTGAGTTGAGATGGAACAAAATACTTTTCACCTGTCTTTAAAGATGAAAATTTTGCAATCAAACCAAATTGTTCCATCAAATCCAGAATGTTTTTCCTGGCAACACCCTTCAGGAGAAAGTTGGAAAACACATGATCAATCAGTTCCATGGAGAGAACACCGCTTTCTTTAACCTCCTTCCAGTGCTTGGCAACCTTAGGAACCTACAACGGAATAAGGCGAAGGACAAAAACAAAATTTTTTTAAAATAGAGTTACTGTAGGAACATTTTAAGCTAATCAATTGTTGCACTTGTAAAGTTCCGGTAATTTCATTTAAAATTTTAAGTAAAGAAACAAAAAAATATCTAGAGTTTTCCGTTTTTGTGTGTGGACGCATATAAAATAAAAGTTACGTAGACCGCCTAGCAAGTACTACTGTGTGAATAAAAGTAAAGAGCATAGCCTTCTAATCATTCCTCCGTTTGGTTCGTCACACAATCCTTTCCAATCCTTTGGGAAGATTAACAAAGTCAAGTTTTTCTTTCTTTACAACGTTCACGATAAACCTCGCGCTGACGGAGACAATAGAAATGTGGTGGTGGTTGTGGATGGAAAGAACAGAAGTGTAGAAAAGAAAAAAAAAAGAACAAGTTGGGAAAGTGAACAATTGTTTTTCGTGGTTGAAAGGGCTAGTTTGCCTTCGTCCTCATTAAATATTCACGATTTGCGCGCCAGGAATCATTAAACCAGAACAACTTGGAACAACTTGTTGAACAATGAAAGCGGTAAGAAATATAACTTGCATAACTACGTTACAAATCAGTGATTCTAAGTCACAGGCGAGTTAGCGGTTATTTCTTTGACAACATGAATCAACCAATAGGTAGGTAGGTAGGTAGGTAGGTAGATTCTTTATTTAAAAAACTCGGTAAAATCTTCAGTAACAATGGAGTAAAAATCTAATTACAATTAATCAGACTAAAACTATCGATATACTGTTTTACAAGACTGCCGAGTGAGAGTCCGACGACTCAAATACATGTTTAATTTGCTCTTTAAATTTCCAGACTGATTTAATTTTTCTCACATTTTCGGGTAAAGAGTTCCACAACAAAGCACCGCTGTAACTGAAACTTCATTTCAAGTAGTTAGTACGCGGCTTGGGCAACGACAATTTATGAAGGGAATTGCGCAAGTCATAGTCCGTGCTTCGTTCGTGAAATAGGTTCTGCACGTACACTGGAGCTTGTTCATTTAGAGATTTAAACATCATTATTGCTTTATGCTTCTTTCTCCGATCCTTATAACTAATTTGTCCCATTCGAGTATATCTAGAAGCAGGCTCGAGCTAGTCCCATAGTTGGCCTTTAAAATTACTCTAGCTGCACGGTTCTGTAACTTTGTAATTTGTCACTCAGTTGATCACTTAAGCCATCCCAAACGAGGCTACAGTAATCAAAGTGAGGTTGAATTAAGGAGTTATAGACTAGTACCGCAGTAGATTGGGAGATAAGGGGCCTGATACGTCTAAGGGCACCTGTAGCCGAAGTTACCTTCTTACACAATTCGTTAACATGATTAGACCAGGAAAGCCGATTGTCGATAATGAGACCTAATGATTTCGCGTGATCAACATTGCTGATAACTTGATCTTCCAATTTGATGTTTATTTCGTTATGGCTTTCCGCAAGAAGCTTCTGGCGAGAGCCAATAACCATAAACTCGGTTTTCGCAACATTAAGACTAAGCTTATTGGCTCTTAGCCAACAATGAAGGTTCAATAGTTCTAAGTTAGTCTCTTGTTCAAGGTCAGCGAGAGAGGAGCCAGAAATGGTAATAGTTGTGTCATCTGCGAACATTTTAGCGCATGCTGAATTAAGGCAGTTTGGAAGATCGTTTATATAGATTAAGAAGAACAAAGGACCGAGAATACTACCCTGTGGGACTCCGCATCTTAGTTCGCTGAATACTTTTCACAGTTTTTAGTCAACCAATCAAAAAGCAAGACCTTCAACTACCAAGAAATAACTGGAAAACCTGTCCACCGGGTTAAACCACCTAAAAATAGTAGATGAACTTATCTTAGAGAGATTCAACCGCATTTTATTCATGAGATTAAGGCAAAAGGTTATGACGTCATCGGCGAGTATGTATTCCAGCGAAGAATTCCACCGAAAATACTGTGCCTACTGTAGTACTGGTCCCTCATTTTCCTCTGGGATATTTCAGCGAACAAAATACAGGAGGGCGCGTCACCTTTCTCGCGTGTGGCAATTTTCACGCGTGCTCGCGTAATCCGCCTGCCCTACTATCCCTGAGGAAAATGAGAGACTACTTGTAATCTAGTTGAGGAGGGTTGCGTAACAAGCCAAAAGGACGTCAGCGTAGGAGATAATACTGCTTGGCACAAGCTAAGCTCCTTCGTTTTTTGTGTAGGTTAATCAGTGTTAACATTACATCCCAACCCACTACGATTTTGCTGTTCAAAAATATTCGAGGAACAGTTAACATTTTCAAAAAGATAGCGTGCAATGCACTTGATATAATCATTCTGATCAGCTACAGCATGGGTGGACACCTGTGACATCATTCAAAATGAGGGCCATTACAAACCATTGCAAGTTTAACAACACGTTTAAAATGCATTTCTTACCATTTTTGTAAAATCTGGAATAGTGATTAGCTGCCCGAACAAGTCTATCAGCCACTTGGCACTCAAGATGACTGTGCTACGGTGCTTGATAATTATCCTCAGGTCATGATAGAAATTCGCCATGGTGGTAAACTCTTCATCGTCACTGATGAAGCACTTCTCCTTGGTATAGGTCCTTAGCTTCGTTATACTCAGGTAATAAACTGGCTTGGAAAGCAAAGCGTTGATAACTTTCTCAAAGTTCAGCCACCTAGTTTACAAAACCAAAGAGAAAATTGATGGCGCGCGTTAAAGTATCCATGTCAGTCACGACATAGTATACCTGTACTGACTAAAGTACAGGGCCCAGTAGTGCAAAAGATGGATAACTCTTTTCACTGGATAAATATCTGTCCAAAATCCAGTGGATAGTGCTATTAGGTTTCCTAATATTTTTCCCCTTGATAGTGATTCATCGTTTGAACAACCGAGGCAAGAAGCATAAACACGTTCCAAAGCATGACTACTGAGATGTGAAAAGCCATGAAGACTTTTTACTACTTGGTATTAATGGTCTTTCTAAAGTTAAAATGAGATAAATATAAGCTTAAACAAGCTTAACTAATACAGCTGGTCATGTTCCAAATGTTAACCCGGTATTATGCAGTTTACTATCGATTGAACGGGGGTCAACCTCGTTCCCAGGGGTCTCTCCTACCGGTCCCTACGGAGTAGGAGAGAGAACCTGGGTACGAGGTTAAACGGGGGTGTGATCCACTTTACTTTACCTTTTTTAAACGACAATGAAATGTACACAGTGCTTTTCGGCCAATTCAAAATAAGTTTATCAAACCCTTCAGGGCAGAATATTCCTTATGGCCAGTGAGAATTGCTTTTCATGATTAACTTGTTTCAAGCAACGAGATATCCACTTCTTATGACCGCCAGGTGGGTCATACAGGAATCACTGCATTTTTTCTGTGCTTGCTGTAATTTTTTTTAACCAAAGTAAAGGACTACAATGAACCAGCCTTTAGATGTTTTGCAATCACACTTTTATATAGGGTCACAGTCAACGGGTTAATGATGACACCTGAAACACATTACATATCAAAAAAATAATCTTACCAGGACTGGCGGAAACAAACGCCATACACATAAACCGTAATTTTAGTGCGTTCACAACTCAACCCTTGAAATTATTTTTAATATTTATTTTAATGGATTCTGTTCTTGTATAACCATTATTTACCTCACAGGTATCCTCTCCCCAATGTAAGGCTCCTGTCTTAGCACTTCCATGATTTTGACTTGTAGAGCTTGGATCTTATCTATGTTTTCATCTTTCCCGAAAACTTTTTTCTTGATCTTTCTTTGAGTTAATTTTGCAGTGTTGTCAATGCTGAAGATAGACCGCACCACATGTCCTTCATAGTCCTTACCAGCAATTGCGTTCTGGATTTCTGTTTTCATTGTTTTAATGTCTTCAAATGGTTTGTCTGCATGGGTCCCTACAATGATCACTGGGGGGCGCAAATGAGGCATCTCTTTCGCTTCATCATCACAAGTTTCTCTTCTCATCTGTGCGACGCTATGCACTGTGGACAGCCAAGACAACAAGTTCTCAAGATTTGTTTCTCCATTTGGGTTTTCCAAATCAACATTACGAGATCCCTGCCTCACACAGGGCTTGGCTGTGTCATGCAATGACTTGCTGAGGTTGCACACCAAGATGTACAGCGCACGTGATGATAAAAATACAGGATGGGATGCATAATACAGGTGTTGTCCAGCAAAATCCCACAGTTCAATACTGACAACAGATTCTTCAGGCTTAACATCTTCACCTTTCATATACTTTATTAAATTTACAGCTCGATCCTTGATCTCCTCTGAAGGTGAAGTAGTATCAACCACTAACTCATGATCAGGTCCTGTTAATGTGAGTTCACTAACACTGTCTTCGTTTGGATCACCAACCTGTAGCAGATTACGAAAAAAAAAAACTGTTGATTCTGATTCTAAAAGACTTTCTGTAGCTGGCTCGATTTTGGCGGTGAAGAGAAATAATAGATTAAGAAAAAAGGAAATAACGCCAAAATCTGGGGCGGAATAATTGAATAAGTAGGTTTCTTTGATAGAATAATGAGTTTTTTCTACTGGAATAACGTAACTTTTCCAGCTGGAATAATGAACACTCGATTATTCCTCTTCACCCCCCGATTCGATTATTCAGCCATTTAAAGTTGTTATTGACGACATAAAATTCTTTTTTAGCTCAAACAATTAAAGTACAATTTTTGGAGGCATGAGGTACCCAAAACATTAATATGCTCTTGCAATTCTTAAGGAACGGTAAATTTAAGAATATTTAAGCAATAGGAAACGTTTTCCGTGTTTGCATAGCCTGATATAAACACGAGAGGGGTTGGGAGAGACAGTTATTCAAACCCAAGACGAAGTCCTGGGTTTGCATAACTGCCGAGAATAGGCCATTTGCACTAAGAGGTAATGTGACATCGTTTTATATGAAAATAAAGGTAATATGATTTTACCTTCGAAAATCAGTTAGTGGGTCATATCTTAAACAAAATAATAGTGATTTGGTTTTTCAAACCCGCACCATTTTCTTAAAATGAGTAAGTTTATATCTGGTCACGTGACCAAAATGTGATTTTTAAAATTATGAATTACCTCTTTCTAAACGCAAGTTTTGCACTTAAACTTCAAAAAAAATGTTGAAAAGATGATGTGGTAACGTTTACAGCACATCTGAGGGTAACTATCAAACGTTTAACAAGATATAAGCAAAAAGTAGTTTTGGCCGCCATGTTGACAAGCAAGAGTATGCCCTCCAACATGGCGGCCAATACAAATCGGTCAGCACTCGTTAACATCCGTCGAAAGGCCCTTGGACACCTTATGAAGTTTACACAAGGTAGATTAAAGTACACAAAGCATCAACCTCAACCCAAACCCTAATCAGTAAAGGAAGTGCTTAACCCTAATCAGTAAAGGTAGTGCTTAACCCTAATCTGTAAAACGCAGTGCTTAACCGGCTAATCCAAAGCGATAAGGAATACTACGTTGTGTAAACTTCATAAGGTGTCCAAGGGCCTTTCGACAGGTGTTAAAAAGTGCTGACCATACAAATCATACTACTTTGCTGAAAAATCAAAGAGCCATAAAATGACTCCCTTAAATGCGTTTCCTCTCAAATTTCGAGTGTAAAATAATTCATATTTGCTCTGTCGATTTTTGGCATCAGCAAGATTCCAACTCATTGTTTAAAGGAAGCATTGGTCACATGACCTCTTAATGCAAGTGGCCTATTCTCCCAACCCCTCGAGTGTTTATGTCAGGCTATGCAAACACAGGAAAAAAGTTTTCTATTGCTTTTATAAAATAACTTTCCCCAGAAAAAAAGGACAACTCTGTTGTTTAGAGCATTGATTAAAAGAGAAATTCTTACCAGTGGCGAAGTCTTGTACACGAAGCTTGTACGCGTAATCAGTCTTTGTTTTGCAAAAAGAGATGCTTTCCAAAAACGGGTTTTTCTCGCTTAAAATGTCAGCTCAAGCGAAAAAAATTGACACAACATGTTTCTAAAGATTTCCCAAGTTTCAACCGACGAGGAAATGGGTACATAAAGTAAACTTGTCGAGTTTTTCAACTCAAAACCTTTTTCAAATTCGTGCTTGCGTGATTAGCGCGCGAAAAGCGAAACATCTTGCCGTCACAACCATGTTTACATACTCTCATGCAAACACGCCTCTCGGCCAATCAGAGCGCGCGTACTATTTTAGTTATTTCATAAATAGAAATATGGCGTTTGATTGAGTCCCCCAACCCCTTGGTGTTGCTTCTCGCATAAAAATGAAAACAGTATAGGGAAATTGTGATTGAGAAAAAAAAGCGAAAGCTATACTCAAAGTCTAATTGACACTTAAAGATACGGCTATACTCAGTTTAGTTTGCACACGCGCACTAATGACCCAAAGGCTAAGCTTACGTGTAGATGGGTACAACCATATAAATATAACAAAATGGCTTATAATAGTATCATTGTTCATTCGGAACTGAACTTATTAGACAAGAATAAAAACGCTAAATTTTTAACCAGCACTGAAAAAAAAACCCACGATCTGGCAATTATTACATATTTTCCATACGAACATCGTAGTAAAGAGCAGGGAAGACGTGGTGAGTTTCTCACAAAAACCTAACTTATGAAGGCAATAATCAATTCATAATAACTACTGTTAGGACGTTCTTGAAGTAACAAAGGATTCACGAAAAAAAAAAAAAAAACACGTTCTAAAACCAACAAAGACAAACCTGGTTCACAAGAGAAACTTCTTCCTCTTCTGCATCAGTATCAACCTGTTTCCTGTTCTTGTTATAATAATTTTGAAGAATTGCATCACCTCTTTCCTCCTCCTGAACCCAATCACGGTTAATTGAAGTATCATTCATCGTTTCCACCACCACCTGTGCCACATCTTTCGAACATCCTAGGAACCCTTGTTTTCTGTCATCAATGGGTTGCCAATTCCTGACTTCATCAACGTCCAACTGAAATTTTGATGGATCCACTTCAATTCCATCAGTACTTTTCTCTTTTGGATTAAACGGTAGACCAATGAGAGACTTCTTTAAACTTGTTTTTCCCGCTCGATCCTGCCCAATAAGTAATACTCGACCACGGTAAACATTGACAGCTCCATCTTTAAGAGCACGTTGATAAGCGAGCTGTGCTTTTTCTCCGCGTGCTTCTATTTCTGAAGGAGCTAGTAAAAAAACCGAATGCTTATGAAAGGTAAGTAATGTCTTAAAGGTCGCGTAGTTCATTGGCTTCTAGCTCACTTGGCTGACCTAAGACGTGAAGGGAGGCAGGGAGGGGGGGGGGGGGGGTTAATTTCCATCAGAGACTAAGTTCTACACCAGTGTTAATTGTCCTTCTTGTGATCTTTCAGTATGGTCTCTTAAGTAATTAACACAAATCTATGGTAAACATAATTTTACTGAATTTCAAATGTGACAGATATAATTAAATGTTGGTTATTTTTGACACTGTTAAACAATCCACCTGCTATCTTAAACTTGTTTTTTTTTTTAATGCGCTTACTTTTCAAGTCTCCATGCATGTTCAAAACACCATAAATGATTATGTTTTGCGTCATCAGAATTATAAATGTTGTTTGCATTCATAAAAAATACCTGTCCCTCTAAGGAAAAAAAATATTCTAAACATCAACGAACTAACTTCATTCCAATAAGCGCCCACTCTCTAATAAGCGCCCCCAACTCGGATGTGTCTTTGTTTATAAGCGCGCCCACTCTAATAAGTACCCCTATTGCATAAGCACCCTCATTCCCAGCGCCCCAATACTAATAAGCGCTGCTATTCAATAACGACAATAACCGACTACTGTTAGATTCCCAAATTTTCACTCAAATATACAGGGACTGCCATTGGTTGATTCTTGGTCACATGGCCTTGACTAAAATAAATTAAATGTATCCCGATCGTGATACATTTGAGCAACAGGGGTCTTTTTTGCATGAGCATGCGCGACCGCTGAACAAGCGGTGTGCATGGAGGCTCACCACAGGGTCTGCCTTCATCAAAATGGCGCGTCTCAAAGCTATCATCGCGATTATTTTGCTCGTTGGTCTTGGCGAATGTGCTCGTGATTTAACAAAAGGTGTAGTTTGCAAAAAAAAACTCTCACATGGTCTTAACAAAAGCGAAGTAGACCGGCTTTAACATACACGAGCTACTATCAACTTTCATCTCCCCACTTGACCTGGCCCCAGTTGTTCGAAAGGTGGATAGCGCTATCCACTGGATAAATCACTATCCAATGGTTAGCGCAATTGGTTGTCGTAATACTTAACCGTTGGATAGCGATTTATCCGGTGGATAGCGCTATCCAGCTTTCGAACAACCGGGGCCTGGACAACAGCGCGCGTATATGTAGCGCCAGTAGGATTGCGCGGACCTCAGCAAAGTCTAACAGGCATCCCAGCCACTTTTTGAGCTAATTTGATAGGAAATATAGGACTTTTAAGTACTAAATATAGGAAAATATAGGATTTTTTAGCAAAAATATAGGAACTTTATAGGAGGTTATATAGCTCAAATTAAGTAAATAGTGAAAAAGAAATACACAATTCATAACATTTTACAAACTATTCATTTATTTTACCAAAACTGTTGTGAAAATTGCTCTTACAATGTCAACGCGCTCAATAGGTAACAAGGATGTAGAGTCTTTAACTGAACTACAGATTTAACAACTTAATAAAAATATAGTGTGTCACAGCTTTTGCAATAACACTGAATGTTTAGACTTAAAAAGTAGATGAACTTTCTTTCTTTTTAGATCTGCCATAACTTTGATGATGGCATTCAGCTTTTGTAATATTCCAGCTCTTAAATCTTTCTCTTTTTAGTTGGTGAACTACTTGCAGTCAAGAGTTTTTTAAGTAGTCCATCTTTTCTTTTCAAAATGTTTTTCTGCCTTTCTCTTGTAGTCATGATAAGTTTATTTGCATCATCAATTTTCTTTCTTCCACTTTCAAGCATTGCTTGAGCTACAGCAGCCTCTTTAAAATCTTTATTCTTCAAAGCCTCTTTCAATTTTTGATTGGCTTCCTCCAAGATCTTATTGCCAATTTCGATTTCTTGTTGTTGTTCAGTCTCTTTTTTCTCTAGATCTTTACCCTTTTTTTGTAAATTTTCTCGTTGCTTTGTTTGCTTTTCTAGTTCCTTCTTCTCTTTCTCTAACAAAGCAGCTCTTTGTTCTCTCTTTTCTTTCTCCTTTCTCTCTTCCTCAAGTCTTTTAACATAATTTGAATGAGCAAATCGTCCAAGCTTCAAGAGCTCCTTGGTGATGGGCACAGCACTGGGATTATTATCAAAGGCCTTCATCCCATCAGAAGTCGAACGAATACCATTGATAGATGACTCACTCAACCTTATCCTCTCTTTAGTTACACTTTTTCCACTTTCCGAAAAACCTCTTTCCACATCAGCATTTCCATGTGCTAGAATTAGTGCTGACTTAACTACTTTAAAAACTTGAGGATATTTGACTTCACCAAAGACATCTTTCAAAGTACCAACTTTGTTCCAGTATACATCTACTCTTGCTGGTTTCTCAGGCTGTTCTTCAGAAGTATTCCATTGTTCTGGAATTTGATCTAGTTGGTACAATTTCCATTCATCACAAAGTGTAGTGATGTTGACATCAACATGCAACTTTCTAGCCAAGCCTTTGATTGCATTAGAAGACCAATCTGCTGAACGGTTCAAGGGATTAAGCACTCTACACTTCTTCAGAATTGCATTATCAAGTGGTAACTTCTTTAACAGATGCTTCCCAGAAGCCTTGAAAAATGGCTTCACTCCGAGTGTAAACATCTTCTTCTTGTCTGCTGATAAACTTGCACATGCTTTCCGGGTTTCCTCTCCAATCTCGATGCCAGTGTCACCAAGTTGAATATCACTAGAATCCAAATTGAGCTTTAACAAATCTGTCTGATTCAAAGCTTCTTGCTTGATAAATCTTCCTAGGAACATCTTTAAAATAGACACAAACTGATCATATAGAATATGAATAAGTGGCTCTTCTTTTTGAAAGTTGACTAAGAATGAATTAAATATGTCTGCAACAGAAATCAGGAAATGCATCTTTGCTGAGGTCTCCTTTGAGTTCAGCTGTCTCATTATCCTAATAAATCTAGGATTGCTTTGCACTTTAGCATCTTTTTTTGACTCTTCTGAAAAATACTTTTCAAGTCCCTTTATTTGTTCACAAATTCTCTGTAGTGCTGGTTGAAGAGTTAACCATCTACTGTCAACATGTTTCAGAAAGTATTTCTTTGGTAAACCTAGACTTTCTTGGACCTCTTGATAGTCCTCTCTTCTTGCAGCAGACAATTTAAACCATGTATGTATGTCTATAACAAGTTCAGAAAGTTCATTTCCAAATTCATGGAGGCCTTTAGCAAATGCATTATGAAATATGTGAAGGTTACAAGTTCCAATATCAATCAGACCATGATTTCTTTCAGGCAACTGCAAAACCTGCTCATTTACAAGATTCCAGACAGTTTTGTTGACATTTGGCCCATCACTCTCTAGCATCTGCAAACAATTTAGGGTTAGCCCATTATCATGGATAGCAGATATCAGTTTCTGGGACAACTGTGCTCCAGTTGCATGCCCCATTAAGTAACTTTGAAGATGATGAACCTGAACTTTTCCTTGAGCTACAGACCAGAACCTTATCTTTATATCAAGTTGCTTCTGAATTTGGGCATTGGTGGTTTCATCATAATGTATGGTGTACATGGATTGGGAGTTCAAAACATCATCAACAACAATCTTCTTAAAGTGAGGTCCTGTAGCTTCAGAAACCATATAAGAAACCTTTGACGAGCTCATCGAAAAATCATCTGGAATTTTACCTGGAAACATGGCATGCAATGTATCTTTTATGTTATCACATGATGCATAACTGTAGTGAGAGCTTACAACTTTCAGTGACCAAATAAGCTCAGCTCGAAGAGATTCATCCTTGTAAGAGAAGCAAGTTAGATTTCCAGTTGACTTCAATTGTTGCACATCAGTTTCTTGGGAGGTAGCAGCTGTTGATGTTGAGTTGTTGTTAGGAGGACCTGACGTAAAAACAAGTTGTTGGCCACAAATTATACTACCAGCCAGTTTCACATGCAGCTGTGTCTTTGCATGCTGCAAAACCTGTTGTAAACCTTGATTATCACAACGGAATGTTTTTTTACAAATAAAGCAATGTGCTGTTTTTGTATTGTCTTTAACTGGCTTACACCAACTTGAAATTTTATTTCCTTGAGCATCTGTTTTTAAAAGCCAATCACTTTTAAAATTTGTTTTTCCTCCAGGCATGATAAAACAGCATATCAGCAAAATAAAAAGAAGTGACAAACTCTTGAATAACATAACAATGCACATCAATAATCACACAACATCTGGATGGTCATCATCAGATAGAATTATCGTGTCAGTGTCACTTTCTCCAGTTGATTCGAGATACCAGTCAGTTCCAAAACGTGGAAATATCGTGCACAATGCGCTCAGCTGTGAAAGGTTAATCAATTCTTCTCTGTTTTTGAGATTTAGTTCCAAACAGTCGTAAAACAATGACCCAATTAGCTCTGGTTCAGCCAGAGCCGGCCTGATTTTAGGGTTGACTAAAAACGAAGGGTGAAATTCCTCGGCAAAATGCTTCACAAGTTCTTTTACAACCACATATCTTAAATCATGGATTGTTAGAATCTCTTCTTTTGTTATCTGTACTGGCAATTCTTCAAAATGTTCGGCACAAATCTGTCTTAAATCAAGATAAATGTAGAAGTTGCTTGCACAATCTTCCATTGCACCGGACCATGTGCACACGATGCTAGCTGTGAAACCAGGCCTCTCAAGTTGGAACACAGGGATCCCACAATAAGTTGATTCATTAAAAATTATATGTCACATGAATATCAAATTATTCATAAAACAAGCTTTTTCATGTTAAAAAATTTAAGTAAAATATAGGAAATATAGGAGGATTTACTGAAATATAGGCTCTTTATAGGATCCTATGAACATTATAGGAAATATAGGAAATATAGGAGCTCTGGGACCACTCTAAACAAAGGGCCAAAACGTTTGTTGATGGAAGTAAACACTTTCAATTTTCTTTGTTTTGAAATGGGAAAGGAGCAGAAATATTAAATGAATGAGACACAGTCAAAACTGCATTCAATAGGACCGAAATTAAAGTCGAATCTTGTGAGCGATTTTGATGAAACAAACGGTGAGGTTTGCCAAGAAGTACAGTAAACATGTGACGCCGACCAAAAGTTAAAAATTATTAGAGCACTTAAGTTCTGGCTAAAAGAAAATTCCTGTAAAAGATGAGTTACAATGTTAGTCCACGTAAAAACAAGAAGTTCTAAAATTTTCCGATAAACAAACTTTGTATCGCTAAAATACTTAAGGAAACAATTTTCTATTCCAACTGATAACGGCGTGGTAGTCGCCTGCTGATCGTTATTTATCCACTCCCGAAATATGGCTAAATCAGCTATCAACAAATTATTGACAGAAATCCTCTACGGCATCCAGAACTAATTTACATCCGATTTATAGACAAACACTAAATAGAGAATATTTTGCTCAATAGCTACGCATCAGCAATGCATTCTATGCCAAACTTTGCGGTTCTTGAAGAGGAATCAAGACACGAGTCGAGCGCCAAACAACAACAAGCAGCCATGTTCGTGTCAGACATCCTTGAGAAACTTGCTCTTTCACCTCGTTCAGCGCATCAGTCTCCACTTTAAATCACTAGACCTTTACTTATTTTGTACAACGAAGGTCTTTCCTAAGTTCCTGCTACCATTTCAATCTCAAGCAAGCTTTCAAAGTGAGTAATTTGGTTCCTATGACTATGCACCACGGTCGCTGTCACTGGTCGCGTGCTCTTTGTTAAGTCAGCGGTCGCGCATGCTCATGCAAAAAAGACCGAAAAAGACCCCTGTTCATTTGAGCAATTGTACCCCGCTCGGGATACATTACAGCACTTGATCAAACCATGGTGGAAGGTGGCGAGACAGAAGACAGGAAAAACACTGCCAGTTTTCTTTATCGTGAATGAACATGAAGCCTCAAGCTAAAAAGCAACGATTATCAAAGTTATCCCAGAAGGGGCCATAGAAAGTGTTCGTATTAACGGGGTGTCCGTATTAAGCGGCTCATGTTAAAAAATAGAAAAAACGCTGTCTGTTAGAACAAAATATGAACAAAGAAATAAAATAGTATATTAGCATCGTCGAATAAAGCATCTCCAACTTTCGCAATTCGTCACTCCGCGGACTAAATCCACGGAAACACTAAAAAATCGCTCATCTATATATTACTTAATCACTCCGTTCTCTGCATAACTAGCTCAATGCCTGATAATAGTCTCAAATTGACGTCTACAAATCATTATATCCGGTTTACTGCAGGGCTAGGAACATCGACATGCTGTTAACTAAACGTTTTTTACCCTATAAAGCAATGGTCTATCAGGGCGGACATTTAATACTGAAGTGTCCGTTTTAACGAGGTTGACTTTCTACGAGAATCTGTCCATTGAGCAAGAAACAAGTGTCCACTGTCCCCAATAAGCGATATAATGCATGAACATTGATTAAAATCGATGAACATCTATATTGATATTCACAACTCTTTCGATCCTCGATATTTATCGATTACCGATATTAATCGTTTAATTACTGTTGATCATGAAAATCGATTACAATCCATTTTTTCGATTGTCGAATTTCATCGATTGGGCACGCCGGGTGAAACACGGCTACTTACGGCAATAATGGTTGTTTTGCTGTTAGATTTTGAAACACGATTACAACATTACTTCCTATCCTCTTACTCTTTAGAGACAGTATTAAACCGCATTCATAAACACATTCAAAGCGTTTCGTCTCCTAACATTCTTGAATGTTGCGCGCTTTTTTTAATTCGGATCCTCTGAGTTATTCCGAGCTAAATTTAAAAGTGAAAACAGCTGCCGTCACAATTAACTAGTAAGCGTCGGTATGTCAAAAAACGCCTAGGAAAAATGTTCAGCTCAGTAGCAAAATCAACTCAGTGAAAACACAACCTGTGATTCATTAATATTGCAGTATGTAAGGGTGTGATGGAAGGCAATGTTTGGTCGTTATTAACCTTTGATATCACCCGGAATCATGTCATTTATTTTTTACTTTTTTTTGTTTCCATGATTGTTCCCATATTAACAACTTAATCGCTTAACTATGTAGACCAAGATAGAATACACAGACTTTGGCAGTAAATGGGACTAAAGGTTGTTGGGTGCACCCTGGGGTAAAACAAGGGTGGCAGCAACACACCCCATAAAGTGCATGCAATAAGGGTGGCAGCGACACACCCAAAACTGAGTAGAGCAATAAGGGTGGCAGCGACACACCCAAAACTGAGTAGAGCAATGAGGGTGGCAGCAACACACCCTAGTAATGAGCAGTGCAATAAGGGTGGCAGCGACACACCCTAGCAATGAGCAGTGCAGTGAGGGTGGCAGCGAAACACCCTGCACGGTATCGGACGAGGCAACGAGTGGAGCGCATCCCCACCCAGGAGTGAATAAACTAAGGTGGGGTGGGGGCCCCACCCGGCCTGCTACGCGGAGGTAAAAGTAGCAGGTGTGCACCCAAAATACATCCCAAATACTGCCTGCATATTATACTATACAAGTATGGAAGACCAGGAGTGAAACGTTGTAGTAGCGGGTTCCACGCCTTTGTCCTGAGGTGTTTGTGGCAGCCAACAGACCAGGAACCTTCTGGAGGACAGAAGGTGGAGTTCTGATATAGAGAGTGTAGAGCAAAACAGAGTAGAGCAATGAGGGTGGCAGCAACACACCCTAGTAATAATGGAATGAGGGTGGCAGCAACACACCCTAGTAATATACGTTTAGATAAGCCAAGGGGGAAGACCGGCTTCAGCTGCTAAGGTAGCGGCGCCGATCCTGAAACTGTGGGATGCATAGAGCTCTGAAAAAATACCAAGCCGTTGAAGGAGGGGGCGGATGATAGTGGTGACTTTAGCCCTGGTGAGATAATTGCCAGATTGGAAGAAGTACAGTGGAGATGTCCCGCTGGTTGGACGCAGAGCAAGGTACTTCCTCAGGGCTCGCACAGCACAGACAGAACGATGAGATGGGGCAATCAATAGCGAACAGCCCTGCCGGTATGGGTCCGTCTTTGATGCCTTCAGATGTAAAGTAAGACAGCCTGTTGACGTAACGGAAACATCGGTAGTGGACAGATGCACTAGGGGATTGAACTGAGATGCTGAAGGTGATGTGAATTCACTGGACCGGAGAAAGCCATAGAAGGCTAAGGTAAAAGCCGACCACAACATCAACTTGTCTGTCGGTAAGTAGTCAGGTGCACGAGCTAGCTCCTCCTTAATCTGCCGAAGAAGGGTCATAGTGATAGGGAGGCGCTGACGAGATGTGAGGCCCAAGGTGCGCTTGATTCCACGCAGGAGGAGATGAAGGAGGGGTGCTGCCAAGAAGGGATCTGGTAGGGTGTTTTCAGTGTGGGCAAAACGGATTGTTGCCATGTATAACTTTATGGTCTTGAAGCTGACTTGATCAGCAAGGTAGGCTGCGAAGAAGCGTAATGTAGTCTCTGTGGCTGGAAAACGTGGCCACCCCCTGGATGCACAGAAGTTAGAGTATCGACGAATGCCTGCCTGGTAGGAGCGGCGGGTTGAATCCGCTATGGCCTGGGACTGGAGAAAAGTTAGGCGGGCTGCCAAAGGGTCGTGGCCGACGGAGGGACCAGAGTTGGTTCCAAATCTGCTGCTGGTGCAAGAAGACGGAACCGGGACATGTTTGGATATCGTCGAGCGGAGTTTCTCCGGGAGCGGTGGCAGAGTAGGATCGTGTTCATTGGGAACAATTTGTTGCCGGGACCCTGGGATGCCTGTGGAAGACTGGGCACAAACTTGCTTAGAGAAAGGCCGCCATCTTGGATGACATTAGGAAGGGTTACACCGTTCAGGTTTTGTTCCGTTGCGGTGATCGCCACGACGTTCAGGGGGCTAGCCGGGGACAGAAGAGGCACGTCTGCTAGTAGACCAGGAGCTTCACCGGGGCCAGAACGTTGGGAGCCAACTGTTTCAGCTATTAACTCGCGAAGCTGGCCAAGTTGGTCAGGCCAGAATTGATAGCCCGAAGTTGGGGAAGGTTGTCGGCGACCGGCAGAACGAGAAGAGGGGCTCAGGATCCACGGAAACGCCAGAATTCTCGGTTGAGGATGGCAAGTGAGGAGCGATGGCTTGAGGTGCGGGATTACTGGCATGTTCGTGTTCGAAGATGCGTTGGGTCAAGCGAGATCTCGTACCCGTGGTCACGAGACTTCGTGCCGAAGCTAAAAGGATCAACGAATTGCTTGGCAGAGCGTTGAGTTGTGCTAGCGTGAGTGATTTCGGATCCATAGTGACAGCTCGATTGCGGCGATTCGCTGGACGAGGAGGCATAATCGAGGAAAAATAAGAAACTAATGCGTAGTAATTTTAAGGACAGGAATGGCGGTCGGTCGCAGTTGTATTTGCTCCGCTTCAGTTTTATTTTTATTTTTGTTCTGTTGTCTAAGTCGTTCGTTGTGTCATCCGAGTACGTTCCTCTTTGGTTTTTGTCGTGTTTTAAACGATGGTGAAGTTGCGATGAACATTGATGAAATGGATTTGTACCTTGCAATTTGCTCGTCATGGATGAAATCGACCCGCCATCTTGGATTACAATCCTCAACAAAGACGAGCCGCTACTTTACTTCGCGAATACCTTACACACCAAACTCTATTTCTACTTTCAATGTTACTCGACTTCGGCTGGCAACCAGCGGTGACATCAATCCTAACCCTGGTCCTTCTATTACATCGTTTACAACAAATCGCTTTCGGCAGCGCCATGAATTGCAACGACGTCGTAACCCTTGTAACCTCGTGCAAATCAAGTGTGAATCTGATCTTCATCTTAGAACATCGACAACTAATCTGACTATGTCAGGATTGGAAGTCAAGAGTGGAATTACCGACAGGGTTTGGCCTATCAATACTGTGGAAAGTCGAAGAACTTTTCCTTCTCAAGTTAAAAATTTGCATACTGCTGCTAACAAGAATAATCTTGTGCAGATTTGCATTACTTCGAACAGGAAACCTGTTATCTCCAACAAATCTACTTTATCGGCTCTGAAGTTGTGTTTGTTTGGCCTCCTGAATTGTAGATCAGTCCGCAATAATTATCTCTCTACCAAGGACTATGTTGTGGACAAGGATTTTGATATTTTTGCTATTTACCGAGACCTGGCTCAACACTGGGGATTATGATAATTTCGTAATCGGAAGTCTTACCTCAAATGGCTATCGCTTTTTGCACTCTGCTCGTGATAGAAGAGGTGGTGGCGTCGGATTGCTTTTCAAAAGTTCGTTGCCAGTTAAGCAGACATCAAAGGTCTATCTGGACACCTTCATTTCCTTTGAAGCCATCGAATGTGAAGTTAAGGTTTTTTCGCAATCTGTTTCCATCCTTATTGTCTATCGTCCTCCACCGTCATCTGGAAACAATCTTTCTACTGAGCCTTTTATGAATGAATTTTCGTCGCTTTTAGAATCCTATATCACTAAAACTGGTTCACTTGTAATCGCTGGTGATTTTAATTTTCATATTGATGATACAACTGATACTGCGGCGGCTAATTTCCTGAGCTTATTGGAGTCATTTGATTTACAACAACATGTTCGTAGTTGCACCCACAGAGCTGGAGATACTTTGGATCTGGTCATCACTCGTGATGCTGAATATATTTTAAATGGTATTTCAGTTGACGATTCCTCAGAGATATCGGATCATTACACTTTTTGTGCTGATCTTCGTTTTGTTAAGCCTGATTGGGAAAGGAAGCGTATTTGTGGGCGGAAATTAAAAGCCATCAACTTGGAGCATTTTCGACAAGATGTTGCATTGTCTCCTCTTTTGTCTGAAGCATCCAATGATTTACTTACGCTGCTTCACTTGTATAATTCGGAGTTATCTAGTGTTTTGGATAAGCATGCGCCATTAAAATCGCGCATTGTTACTATACGTCCCGCTGCTCCATGGTTTAGTGAGGAGATTAAACTGGAGAGAAGAGTTCGTCGCCGACTGGAAAGGAGATGGCGTAGGACTAGATTGCCCGAAGATCGTCTGCGTTTTATTGAACAAAATCGTATTTTCAATGAGCTATTACTCTCTGTCCGCTCACAATATTAAACCAAGCTTATTGATGATAATTGCCTTAATCAGAGGAAACTGTTTGGCATTGTCGGTAAGTTGTTACATCGGAGTCCTGCACCGCAGTATCCATCTTGCTCTTCCGTGGCGGATCTTGCAAATAAATTCATTGGCTTTTTTGGTGAGACGATTATTACTATTCGACTTGAACTGGAATCGAACCCTAAGCAGGGAACTTATTTATTTAATGAAGTGATGGTAGCAACAACTAGACTCCATCGCTTGAGCTGTCCTTCATATTCGACCTTACTTCAGATTGTGCACCCTTTGGCATCAAAGTCTTGTGAACTTGACCCTGTACCCTCTAGAATACTCCTTGGTTGTCTTGATCTCCTTTGCCCTGTGATCTGGAAAATTGTTAAGCTGTCTTTGGAGACCTCTGTCATGCCCACTGAACTTAAACAAGCTGTAATTCGTCCTTTGTTGAAAAAGCCGAGTCTTGACTATCAGGAATTTAAGAACTTTCGGCCGATCTCTAACCTCACCTTCTTGTCCAAAGTCATTGAGAAGGTAGTGGCTTTGCAGCTTGTTGACTACATTGACAACAATGGTCTGTGTGAAGTCTTTCAATCTGCCTACCGTGCTCACCACAGCACCGAAACGGCTCTTCTCAGAGTCTACAATGACATTGCTATGTCCATTGACCATCAAAAATCTGTTGTTTTAGTTCTACTGGACTTGTCTGCTGCTTTTGACACAATTGATCATTCTCTTCTCCTTGCTAGACTATCTACCCGTTTTGGCATTTGTGACCAGGCACTGGACTGGTTTCGTTCATATCTATCTGATCGCACTCAGTATGTCAGAATCCAAGATGTCTCTTCTGATGTGCATGCCTTACCTTATGGTGTACCTCAGGGTTCCGTGATGGGCCCCTTACTGTATTCTTTGTACACTTCCCCCTTAGGTGATATTGCAAGATCTCATGGTGTATCTTATCACTTTTATGCTGATGATACACAGCTATATTTATCTTTTGAAACGTCATCGCCTGAAGATTTGTCAACATGTACATCTGCTCTTGAAGATTGTGTTAATGATATTAACCTTTGGATGTTAAATAACAAGCTGAAGCTGAACAGTGGGAAGACTGAAATTATAGTTTTTTCATCTTCCTATCGCACACGTCCTGCGTTAAAAAACCTGGTGATTGCCTCTGACTGTTGACTGTTCAACTACTGCTAAAAATATTGGGGTTATTTTTAATAACTCTCTATCGATGTTGCCGCACGTTACTGCTGTTTGCAAGTCTTCGTTTTTTCATTTACGCAATATTTTTAAGATTCGCAAGTTTCTCTCTCACGATACATGTAAAACTCTAATTCATGCCTTTGTTACTGCAAGGATCGACTATTGTAACTCATTGCTCTACGGTCAGCCTAAATGTATCTTGAAACGTTTACAGAGTGTCCTAAATAGTGCTGCTAGGCTTATTCACCTTACTAGTAGATATGAGCATGTTACGCCGTTGCTTATTCAACTTCATTGGCTACCAATTGAACAAAGGATAACTTTCAAAATTGCAGTAATTACATTTAAGGTGCTTCATGGTGCTGCACCTAGCTATATCACTGATCTCATCAAGCCTTATACACCTGGTAGACTTCTTAGATCCTCCAATCAACTTTTACTTTCTACGTCTAAATTTAATCTTAAAACTTATGGTGGCCGGTCTTCTACTATAGCTGCACCTTCTGTTTGGAATGCACTTCCATTCGAACTTAGATCTTGTAATTCCCTTTCTTTTTTTAAATCTAAGCTCAAGACTTGGCTTTTTAAAATTGGTTATGATGTTGTAGTATAGAATGATGATGTTTTTATAGGATGACAATCATGTAGTTTTGTAGTTTTGTACGTTTAGGATTTTGTTATTATTTTTATTATGTAAAGCGCCTTTGACCATTGGGAATTTTTATAGGACGACAATGTACCTTTGTAGTTTTGTAGGTTTAGGTTTTTTTTTGTTATTTTTATTATGTAAAGCGCTTTTGGACCATTGGGAATTAGCGCTCTATAAATACTGTATATTATTATTATTATTATTAGTAAACTTCTGTGAAAAATACAACGCGTGCACACAAAGTGAACAAAAACAAAGGCGCACTCAGTTAGCACTGATGGATATAAGCAAAACATAGTATTGATTACAGCTACTCACAATGGAAACTTGTTAGCACAGAAGTTTGTAGAAACAACTGAAGGTCAGTTATTGATGTAATCTAAGATAAACAAGGAGCTCTAAACCTGAGCTGAGTCACGCAGTGTTCTTTTATGTGCGATAGCAACATATTTGCAACCCAGGGCAAAGTAGTTCACAATGAAAACAACGGCTGAAGTACGCTCTAATTAGTTAACTCTATTTTACGAGTAAAATGTCCAATTACTAATTTATTATAGCTATTTTCACATCCGATTTGAAATTTTAAAACAGACACATTAATTAAATATAATGAATTAATATACAAGAAACTTTCCATTGATATTGAAACCACAGTTGTAGCATACCCTGATTTCTCAAACCCTCAAATTCGCAAAACCTCTGATAACTGAAAGCAAAACTGACTTCCCTTCCCCAGGCAAATACTGGAAACTTATCTCGGTTTTTTTTTCGAACTTCCAAATAACTAAAATATCCGCTGTGCTCACCTGCAACACCACCTACAAGTACTCCTTTCTTCCTCAACTTTGAGGCACATCTTATTGCATCAACAGTTAAGGGATTCTGACTCACACCCAGCATCCTCAGCTCCCTCAGGTCATCGATCCCAGCAGGTAGTTCAGTAAGTTTATTTCCAACCAAGTCCAGCTTTTTAAGCTTGGTCAGCCTGTGTATACTGGTAGGTAAATCAACCAAATGGTTGTCACTCACACTCAGCTGCCTCAGCTCCCTGAGGTCACCAATCACAGAAGGTAGTTCAGTTAGTTTATTTCCATCCAAGTACAGCCATTCAAGCTTGGTCAGCCTCTGTATACTGGTAGGTAGACCAACCAACTTGTTGTCACCTACCCACAGCTCCCTCAGCTCCCTCACATCACCAATCTCGGCAGGTAGTTCAGTAAGTTTATTTCCAAGCAAGTCCAGCTCTTCAAGCTTGGTCAGCCTGTGTATACTGGTAGGTAAATCAACCAGTTGGTTGTCACTCACACTCAGCTGCCTCAGCTCCCTGAGGTCACAGATCTCAGCAGGTAGTTCAGTTAGTTTATTTCCATCCAAGTACAGCCATTCAAGCTTGCTCAGCCTGTGTATACTGGTAGGTAAACCAACCAACCGGTTGTTATTCACACCCAACACCTTCAGCTCCCTGAGGTCACCGATCTCAACAGGTAGTTCAGTTAGTTTATTTCCAACCAAGTCCAGCCCTTCAAGCTTGCTTAGCCTGTGTATACTGGTCGATAAATAAATCAAATGGTTGTCTCTCACACTCAGCTCCCTCAGCTCCTTGAGGTCACCAATCTCAGCAGGTAGTTCGGTTAGTTTATTTACATCCAAGTACAGCCTTTCAAGCTTGGTAAGTCTCTGTATACTGGTAGGTAAACCAACCAACTGGTTGTCACTCACCCACAGCTGTCTCAGCTCCCTGAGGTCACCAATCTCAGCAGGTAGTTTTGTTAGCTTGTTACCATCCAATTTGAGCACAATAAGATTTCTCAGCTTGCTGATACTTGCTGTTAATTCAATGAGGTTATTTCTCTCCAGCACAAGTTTCTCTATTTCACTCAGTTCAGTTACTGCATCAGGTACCCTGAAGAGTCCTTTTCCTTTCAGATCCAAAACTTCATGCTTTAAGTAAGCACTCAAATTTGTACTAATATAATGCTCCATGTTTCAAATTGTTAATAAAAAACTTGACAGTTCTTCTTATCATCTAGAAATCACAAAAATAGTGACCTATAGAAAAATCAAGATCATATCATCAATATAGGTGATTTTAGAGGATTAAGATTAAAGAACTCCAGAGCAGATGCTGTTGGTGCATTCAAAAAATCTTTTATTATTAATAGACAATATTATTATAGAATTAAGGTGTCAAAATGCCCGTAATCCTTAATCAGGTAATCTTGCCAGCCAAGAGATCTGTTTACAACTTGTACGATAACAGCGAGAAACGGTGAAGATCTGAGTTCTGAGATCTAAAATCTGCTGAGATTTGGTTCGACTAAAGAAACGAGTGACAAACGCTGTCAGGGACAAACAACGTCAGTTTTCTGAAAATATCTGCTCGGAAGATGATTTGAGATCTAGAATTTTTGGAATATTTGTCGTAAAATTTCTTGCTTGCCTGCCTGTCCTTGGATTTTCAAACATCTAAAATAATGGTATAATTGCCCATTTTTAATGGATTTTTACCAGTTCTTTTACCCTAAAACGGTCACCTACAAATTTTGGGAGCCTTTTTTCTGGCTTAAAATTTTCAAAAAAAAAGGTTTTGATCCCTATAACTGTCAGCTACAAAATCCGAACAGATGAAAAATTTTTAGGGGATAAAAATATGCCTATATCTACCGCTTAAATACTAAAATACGATTAACAATGCTATGTTTAAGTGGTTTTGAACTATATTCTTGTTGAGTGCCCCTGCGCAGTGGCAAAATGGCCACAGCGCAGCTAAACCAAACTATCATATATCGACTAACTACAATGACAAGGAAGCACCTGCGACCCTGAATTTCAATAAGCTCAGGAAGCCTGTCAGCGCTGAAGATTTTATTTATAGATTTCACGTTTGAATGTACGTCTGCATCTGCAAAAAGATGCAGACAACAGAATTTTATATATTATTGATCACTGTACGTGTCTATATAATATATATAATTTGTATCTATGTTTTGATGTAGATTAGGTTAGTTTTATTCTTAAACAGACGACCCCAAAAGCTTTTAGAGCTTTAAAAATAATCGTGTTTAAATAAAGATTATGTATGTATGTATTTTGAAAAGTCAAGCGATCCTGAAATGCTTTATAGATCTCAAGTCTAGCGTTTGGTTTTCGCTGGGCTGAGAAGACGAAACCATGTTTTGTGACACTTAGAACGTTTTTAAGCTCGACTGCCGGTCAAGGTGTTGATGCGAAAACACTAAATGACGGGCAGTCCCAAAATTCTCTCTTTCGTCTTCTGAGCCCAGCGTAAACCAAACGCTAGACTTGAGATCTATAAAGCATTTCAGGATCGCTTGCTTTTTCTTAATCGACATATGATAGTTTGGCTTAGCTGGGGTTTTTCGATTTGGGAAAATTTTACTGAGAATATAGGACTGCCGGTCATTTAGTGTTTTGAAAACCTTGACCGGTTACCGGCCAATTGCCAACAACAAAAGATACGAACGAACAGTAAATAAAGCGAAACGAAATAAAATACTAAAACGAAAATAAATACTCACAAAATCTGCAGGACGCGGTAAAAAGTGAAAGAAACGATAATTCGAAGATTACAAATCATAATTCTAACTCGATGTATTTATTTATTTTTCTTTTATAATCTAATAAGGTTCAACTCAGCACATGAGCCAGCCCATAATAGTAACGCAGATGACGTACGCGAATTCGGTACCAGTGTCCGCGGGAGGTAGAAAAATTGAACCAAAAAGTAACCTCGAGTCATTTCACCCCGCCAGCGACAAGAAGGCTTTCATCAAGGGCGAACTTATGCGTTACGCTAGAAATGGCTCAACTTTTCACTCACTCAATGAGACGCGTATGAATTTCTGGAAACGGTTGCGCCTGCCTTTAGGGAGATAAACTATAGCAACAGAAGAAAATGGTTTGCTAAGCCCAACCTGTTACTATCTAAGAAATTCCGGAAAAATAAACTTTCCCTTTTCTTGCTGTATAAAGCTCAAGTGTTTCTTCTCTGCTTTTAAGTAGCTACTATTTTCTTCCAAAGTGTCTCCTCTTTCTCATTTCAATTCAGTCTTAACTCTTATTGATGACCACGAAAAAGGCAAAGATTGAGTGGCTGGTCATCTTAGGGGGGTGGTCACTTACATTTATCGAACAACAGCGGGTCCCTTCCTACGGAAGATCGAGGTCTCAACACATCTACATTTTGGAACAGAATTCATTGCATGCAATTTCTAATCTACAATATGTGTAGTTTCATGGTGTCACTAAAAGATTTTCACACACTTTGAGTATTGTACTTCATACAGCAAACAAAAACACTGAACAGTATGCCTCAAAGACCTCAAATGTTTGCTACAGTGGGATAAAACATTTGGAAATTTTAAAATCATCTGACATCCAAAAAAGTGGTTGTGGTTGCTTTAGACTTTCAAAAAAGTCCTTCGTCGTTGTAGCAAGTCTATGGTTGCTTATGAGCGGGATCATTCAGAAAAGATTTCAGCTGTAGTGATTCAGTTGGGGAAATTTTGGTGGTTTTTTGGGGGTCGCTTATGTGAGGTGGTCGCCAATGAGAGGACGCGTCCTACATGAAAGGTTGACTTATTAGCACTGTTTACTTACTACATGTATCACTGATGAAGTGTGACCAGATTCTGTTATTGTGGTGGTGAAACTGACCATGATGCAAGGAAAATGATGTCATTATTATGTACTGCTCTGTTTGGAATAAAGACCTTAAGAAACACAATACAAATCAGGCTATGGATGTATTATGGGTAGGTGAACATGTTTGTGATCAGGTATACATGTAATATATATTATAAGGTGACAAGAAATTTATTTTCTGCGGATCTGGAAATAATCCCAGGAGGGGGTGCTTAATTGATTTTAAGTGGCTGGCTATGGGCCATGGGGGTGCAAGGGAATGCTTATTTGAGGGGAAGACACTTATTTGAAGAGGTGGCTTAAATTTCATTTTTCAGTATTTCAGCCTCAAGATAGAATTTGTCTTTGTTTTAAACAGACAAAAAACTAAGCAATGAAACTACTAACAACAAATTTTTCAATACACCCAAATTAGGAGTTTTTGGCATTGCTTTCATTGTTGTTGGCGGGATCTAGGACTGTTAGAAAGGAACTGTTTGATGCTAGATATTAAAGGCTTATTTCCACGCTTGGAAATTTTTGTGCAATTTTGGCCAAGTTTAGTGTCCCCGTCTCCCCAGTCCTCTTCTTTGAAATTCTGCGCGGCCATATCGCCAGCCCTGCAAGAGCGAAAATCGGTCAGGCTTTATCGCCATGTGAGAGAGAACTGGCACTAATAAACAATGTTTTGACGAGCTAAATAAAAGCTGCGAAGAAAGAGCTTTTTATCGGTACCTTGCATGCCTTGTCTTCGAATATTTTGAGACTAGCCTTATGTCGGCGAAGAAAGAGTTTCTTTCGAGGTTCTTGAGAGAAAAGTCTGGCTGGAGTAAGCTTTGGAAAAGGTTTTATATCTGCTGTTTGGTTCCCTTATCTCAAAAACGGAAACGAGGAAAACATGAAGAAGGTATTTATCCTTGTTTTGATGCTTTAGATGCTTAAGTTTGGAGCTTACGCGCATGAATTTTTTTTTAACAAAAAATGCCATTTTTAGGTCAATTAGGTTCACATCACGCTTGT
Source organism: Porites divaricata (assembly GCA_038088405.1). Lineage (NCBI taxonomy): Eukaryota > Metazoa > Cnidaria > Anthozoa > Scleractinia > Poritidae > Porites > Porites divaricata. Next base: position 38,672,741 of record JBBMOI010000004.1, read on the forward strand.
TAATGGATGAACTAGCAGGTTTTGGATGACTTGCGAGAAGCAAGAAAATCACTCCCCCGCTCCGAGGTTATCCTATTCTCAGTAAAGCTATTTCTACCAGGGGCGTAGCCAGGATTTTTCAAAGGGGGGGTCACAGAGGCAGAGCTCTCAAGTTGATTTGTTGGGAAAGAGTGAGATCTTGTGACGCCGCAGGCGTCACCCCACTAGGGGGGTCTGGGGGCATGCTCCCCCAGGAAATTTTGAAAAATGGAAGTAGCTAAGACGTGTTTTCCTTCATTCTGAGCAGAAATGTCATGCTTTAAAAGTCGGAGTCCGACTCTGAACTGGAATCCGCCATTATGTGTGGATGCTCAACACGTTACCGGGTCAGCATATGTGAACATCCGCAATAGTCATGAAAGCCACTGGCCAGGGAAACGCTGGCTCTGCACAAGAATAAAGTGTTCGAAGCGAGTACAAACCAAACAAGGACTTAAATTATATCATAAAATATAGTTTATTATAAAGGAACTTCACTAAAGGAGCAAGGAATCTCAAATGCGTGAGAAATAATACTTCAGCGTGAGAGCGTAAGACTGAATTTGTTTGCGTGAGACTTGAGAGCTCTGCAGAGGCTACTCACCAGATCACCATCCGGGGATCGCCGACTACAGGGTGTCCCAAAACTTCGTTCCTCTAATTTCATGCACTATAGCTTTTGATCAAAACTTTGTTTTTACATGAAAGTTTTAGAAGATGTTTATTTCTCTATCAAGTACGTGTATTCAGAATTTCAGTGACTGGCATGCCCTTTTTGTTTTTTTTATCACATTCTGTAGCCGTTACGGCATGAAGTAGACACAGCGTGTAGACCCACAAATAATCTATTTTGAGCTTTTTATCACTGGTGCGCAGGATCCAGTTCAACCCCCAAACAATATTTGTTAAGTTTAGGCAGCTGAAAAAATATACTTTCTAAGGCATTCATCCAAAAAAAGATAATCATTCCGGCCCCCTTCCATAGCAAGGCTTTTGTACTTCTTTACAAATTTGAAACGAGCTGGGCGTTAATTGGCAGACTAAGGAGAGGTTTTTTTGCTATCTCAGGGGCCTCTAATTTTAAACATTTTAAGGATCTTTTCATGACCCTTTTATTTGGCTTGCTAACTATGTGAGACTGAGCTTCCTTGTCGAGTCTCCTATTTTGTATCTAGCCTTCTTTAAAACTATTTTAGCCACTTTATTCAGGGCTTTTGGTCTTCCCCTTAGTTTCTTGCCTTCAAAACCTTCATTTCTCCATCACGATCATTCTACCACCCAACATTCGGATTTTTCCAGTTTTTTAGCAATTTCTACAACAGATAAGCCAGTAAATCGAAGTATACAGCCTTGTGCTCTCACGCAGCTAACGTTTTTGCGTTAAGGAGGTTTATCTTTCGTGATATTCACAAAAAAAAAGGAAGGAGTTTGAACAATTCGGGCTATGAAATACCAAATAAGTGGCTGCAAAATATACTCGCGCACGCGCACCTTTGGTGCGGAAGTATACAGATCGAATATTCGAGTCAAAAGATAGGACAACAAGTATGGAAATAGTGAATTATATTGAAAGACACAACTTTTGTTGAAAAGATTTGCTTACCAAGTCCAATCGTACTGAAATACAGACTTATAAAGTAGAGGAACGAACTTTTGGGACACCCTATATATGGTTTATACCGCTGCTTTCCTTCGTGTATCAGCGGGTTCAGTCGTATTATCGCGGCATGAAGGCCCTTATTAACTAAAGACAAGAGTCTTTACAAAAAAACAAATTTAAAAAACTTTTACGGCCAAGATATTGTCATGGCGTTTCCGCCACCAGAATATTGTAGGTTGTTTGCTCAAAAGAAGGCCTACCAAGGGGGGGTCACGGGCACCCCAGGACCCCCCCCCTAGCTACGCCCTTGTCTACTTGGTGAATTGTCAAGCTAAACAGCGAGGAATTCCGTTCGTTGAAAAGTGGGAAGTTACAATAATACATCATGTCATCTTCAAACAACACCAGTTCAGCCACGTTCAAGTGTATTTGAAGTCTCTTCTTTGACATTAAAACACACCCACCAAACAAGAAAGGTGTCGCTTCAAACTTCTTAATGAAGGTAAGTTAAAGTTATCGAAGCGAAGTTCTTAAAGAAGGCATTTTGAAACTTAGTTGTTACTAAAGAGATCGATAATTAGGACGACAATCGATATACAGAACAGAGCTGCTGCTCTAAATGGCATGATGTCTACTGAGCTGAAATCTTACTGCATGAATGATTTGACTTGTGTTCATTTCATTTATTTGTTTGAAATTGCAATTCCTAATGTTTTCACGCTTCTTCAATGCCGTTATAATCAGCCGTAGTTCGTCGGGCTTCACGTCGCCATGTTGAATTTGTCCTTTGTTAGGAACCAGGCTTCGCACGGTCCCGAAAAAAGTTGGCCCGAATTGAAGCAAAAATTTCCAAGCGTGTTCTCCTGCCAGCTTCCATACAAGAAAGCCATTGTATCAGTATCGAAGAGCTATTTGGTCCATTTCGGAAGTTTAAAACCCCATATTTTGTATTCCCATGCAAGGATTATTGAGAAATTCGAGGTCATTGAGGAGAAGTGCACGACGCCTTATTCGTTGTCGTCAGTGCTGACCTACAAACAGATCAAATGTCACTGTGGGCGTTTAATGTGGTCATCTGGCTTTCATTTCTGTCTATTAAGTTTCTCCAGTCAACGATCTAGCTTTGCCGGATAGTTTTTAAACGGTAAATGTATAAACATCAGAAAGTTCAATTCAAAAGTGGTTTCCTCGATAGAGCCGTGGACGCACCGGCAAGTGAAACTGATCTGTGACATGACTTCCGATTGTCTGCAGCACTTCTGAGCGTGAAAATAGTGTAGTGATTGGTTACAATTAATTAAATGTCAATCTTCAACTTAATGCCTTTTTCCGATTGGTTGAAAACAACCACGGCAAAGTGTTTTCATTTTTCTCAGACAAACATTACATTGAAAGTTGCGAAGAGCCGCTACATTTTCTTACCAAATAGTTTTCCAGCCCGATTCCTTCAGCAACAACATGAATATGCTGGATTTTATGTAACTCGGAACGCGTAGTTCAACTTTCAAGGAAGATTCCTTCAATGGACGAAAAAAAAAAACAGTGCGGGAAATACGACTAGAATACGCGCATCGCGGCCAGACTTATTTGACAGCTAGTCATTCACAGCTGCCTTATTTTTGTTATTTTTTTTAAAATAAGCAGGCTGGATGTAAATTGGTATGCAAATTCCTGAAATTTAATAGATACGTTATGGTACTACCGCACAGTATCTACTCGCAGTACTTTACTGACAATTCAAAACCTCCAGTACCTATGTAACCTGGTGTAAGAAAATAAAAGAACAATAATAAAAAACCGAACTTGGCTTTAACTCTTCTTTATTCTTTCGTTTTTCCACATATTAAAAATATACATATGAAATGTAAAACGTGCATAGGTTTAAGTGGAATTGAGGGATTAACTGGATTGTTTTGGAAACATATTTAATGTATACTTAGTTAAATTGAAGGGGAGATCTTTACTTACAAAAACTGTTAAATTTAGTATATTTACAACGAAACAATTTTTATCTAAATTCAATTCGTTGATTTGCTTCCTAACTAATGCAAAAATACTTTATACAACTTCATTATTAAAAAGTACCTAATTTACGAGAACAACAAGAAACGAAGTTTTAGCAAAGATTACTAGGAATTTGCACGGCGACGTATAACGAATTCACCAACTCCCGTGACTTGCTGCTAGAATGAGATCATGATGTCTGTAGCATAAAGCCGTCATTGTTACCAGTGTTTTAAACTAAGTCTAATAATTAATTCAAAATGTATAAGTTTAATTTATAAGTATTGTAAAACTATAGTTTATTGTAAAAAGACCTCTGTAACTAGGTAGATTAGCGAAACGTTTAAAAACCAAAATTACGAACAACTTTTACACAGGACTAACCCCGGCACTGAATATTGTCAGAAACTGCAGGCAAGAAACGGCTGGAGCAGAACTGTCCTTAACACCTTACTGCTCGGAAGGTCTCTCCTAGTTGGTCACTGGAAACAACGACATGTCATTCTTCCCATTGTTTTAGTATTGTTTGGGGTCAGGGAAACGCACCACTGGTAACTTCTCTTCCGAACAGCTTGACAATGGTGACCACACACGCCGCAAACAGTGATAATAATCCGCGACATTACTCGCAGACAGAGAAACTAGTAATAATTATAATATCATAGGTGACGAAGTACTCCTCAATTTTGGCGCGAAATTTCAGCGTTAATTTGTAATTTCACATGTGAAATTACAAAATTACCATGGCAACCCTTCCGTTAGCCTGCGAACAGCAGACGCATTTCCGGCCGGAAATGCGTCTGCTGTTCGCAGGCTACCCTTCCGTACGTCTCAGTGTCAAGATGGCGACGAAGTTTTAAAATGCCGTGAATGAAGATGTCAGGGCGCAAAAAGACGCTTTAGAAAACCTGAACACATAAGAGAACATCAAGGAGGATTCTAACAGGTATTTTGCCGAAAAAGTCTGAAAAATTCTGAACTTTATAAGCCAAATCTAAGGTCTAAACATTTGAGAGAGTGGAGTTCTCGATCGATACGATCCTAGCAATACTGGATTTTTGACATGTTTGTCCAACGTAATTCGTCACCCATGATATTAATAGGTAATCAAATGGTATACTCGTGAAATTAGGGAATAATTTCACTTGCGTTTTGTCCAAATCCTAATAATTTTCCTCGCCTGAAGGCTCGGGAAATTATAAGGATTTGGACAAAACGCGCGTGAAGTTATTCCCTAATTTCACTCGTCACCATTTGATTACACATACGTACACACATTTTGCTGGGACTTAAACTACAACAAGGTCTAATGACGGAGTATTTACAGGGGACTGTAGGCAAGGTGGTCCCTAACAACCAAATTCTGTTGAGAATACAACAGTAATCAGTTTATCGTAGTACTAAAGACAACTGTGTATGACTGTTTCTGAGACATAAAAGGTTTGCATTGAAAAGGCTACTTGTGCCGTCACAATAACATTGACGGATTAAAAAACTGTACATGATGAAAAATAGACGTCTTGTTTCTTGTCAACATAGCGAATAAGGAGATACCAGGAGCCATAATCGGAGTGGGAGACCGCAAGCGCGACGTCCACGCGGTTCCATCGAAAAAACCAAATGTACTATTTTTAGAACAAGCTGCGCCACCCTCTGTAGGGAGCTTAAGAAAAGACATTTTTGAGCGACGCACGTCAACCGGAAGTGAGTCCTTCTCCTTTACTATATGCCTTGACGCTAACAAATTTGTATTGGTAAGTTTCTTTACTCTTATAAAGACGATTTACCTGAGAGTTTCAACCAAACCACTGCCCAATGATGCAAAAAGTTCACTTCCGGTTGACGTCCGTCGCTCAAAAACGCTGTTGCTTAAGCTCCCTATTAGGGAGCTTAATAATGCGCGCGGGAACACGCAAATTTGCGCGGCTCTCTTGTGAAATTTCAGGAGATGGGCGATCGTTTTGCGACTTTTTTTGAGTGCTCTCTGAAGTTTCAAGTGCTTCATATCTCGATAGACAATGCATGCACAGTGAAAGAATGAGCCAATATTTTGTAAACATCACTAGAAATACGTCTACTGCAAAAACCTCGAGAGGCTCTAATGGACCAGCAGTAAGAATAACGGAAAACAAGCCAAGGAGAAAAATGATTAAAAAAACAACAAAACGAAAAAAAAATTACACAACAAAGAAAAATAGCTTAGCCGAGAGTCGAACATGGACCATCTTCACGGAAGGTAGACTGGTAGAGCACTGCGCCGCGAAGCAAAGGACAACGTTGAGTGGGAAAATTATTAACTTTAAAGTATTATTTCCGTGAAATTCTGCTGGTAGACTCTTTTTGAAAATGGTAGAGCTGTATTTATCATAAATTCAAAGATGTATTTTAGGAATACTAACCATAATTATCTTTTGTTTTTGACAACTTTCCGCCTCAAATTCAGAGGAGGCAATCATGACAGAAATGGAATATATTCATCTCATACGGAGGTAATTTCCGACGCCATTTTCGTTGTTTTTCCTTTACACGGCACCCTCGCAAAAAAATGCGCGCGCGTGTCGCACGAGATGGCACAATTTGTGCTAAAATAGCACATCTGGCTATTTCGATGGAACCAACCCCATTACTGGAAAATGTATCCAGTTACGGTCTTTCTTACCCCAATTTGCTCCTGAAGCCACACTACGGTGCATTTTGTCTCACCTAAGTGACTTGAATTTGATATCGCGAGGTCAGAACTCTTGCACTGAAGTGTAATCAGACATAACTCGGGTGAATTAACGAATGGGTCTCTTAAAATTTGTAAGGGGGTAGTCTAGTTTAAAGCAGATCTAACTTTTTGACTTGAAACTTTGCATGCGGTAAATACTTCTGACAAAATGTTCTTATTCGTTGTCACTAAGGAACTATCTTAGTCACGTGACTTGTCACGCCCGTTTTTTGCCATTTAGTTCGGTCCAATTTTACGACATTTTACAAATACTAGTTAAGGTTTATGGAATTAATCGGCGTTTTGAGTGAACTACAACGTTTCCAGTTGAGAGTGGGACTGGGTCGAGGAGAAAACATTTGATAATTGCATAGGAATAAAATATTTTGCAATTTCCCGTTTAATTTGACTCATTTGACTTTAAACTTAACACTATGGAAAAATAAACGGGAGCTTCAACTGCCATTTTCACCGCGTAATCTGAAAATACTTAATTTGCATAAATATGGACGTGGCTGGTCACGTGACCTTAAGAGGCACAGTGTGAGCTCCAAAGACGGTTTCAATCTTAAGCACATATGTTTAAGTAAAAATTAATGAAGATGGCCGACAAAACAAGAAAAAATGACAAAAGCCCAAAATGGAGCGAGGAGCCATGCCTTAAATCACTCGAGTAAGGAATAAGACTAACATAGTGAAGCCCATGCACGTGACCCAGCACAAGCCGGTTGCTACCAGCAACATCATACTCTGGGCAGATCATTACGTCATGACAATGTGGCAGACTGCTGATCACGCGAATGCACGTTTGAAAACAGCTTGCCGCGCCGTGTAGAATCACGTGATCACCCCATGTACCATCTACCATCATACTAGTGAGGTAGGCATCCCAAGATGAATATCCATCAACAAAATGAAACAGTTCTGTCCCATTCGGCTGTAAGAAAGAAAGTAAGTACTGTAGTTAATGGAGAAAAAGGTAGTCAGAGTGCTTTTGTAGAAGGCATATATTCAGGCAGCTGCGCTGTCGTCAGCTATCCCTAAGGCGGACCCTCAATGTAAGAGTAACTGGTTATACTAGAAACTACACAAAAATAGCTCGTATAACTTAGACGTTATCTCGATGAGATTCTACCGCATTTCATTTATTAGATAAAGATGTCCAGGGGCGTAGCCAGGATTTTTCAAAGGGGGGGGGGGGGGGTCACAGAGGCTACTCACTAGATCACCATCCGGGGATCGCCGACTATATATGGTTTATACCGCTGCTTTCCCTCGTGTATCAGCGGGCTCAGTCGTATTATCGCGGCATGAAGGCCCTAGACAAGAGCCGTTGACGAAAACACTTTACAAAAAATAAAAAAGTGGGCTTTTCAACAATCGCTTTTACGGCCAAGATATTGTCATGGCGTTTTCGCCACCTGAACATTGTAGGTTGTTTGCTCAAAAGAAGGCCTACAAAGGGGGGGTCACGGGCACCTCAGGATCCCCCCCTAGCTACGCCCCTGATGTCACCTACACTTATTTGTTCCACTTCATGCTAATGAGATTTCACTTCTAAAACGAGGTCTAACCTGTGTATCCTATACTATTCTCCTTGTAAAAAGTCCAACAAAAACAATTAAGAACGGCAGGGACCAACACTTTCAGGAAAGTACTTGAGGAGGTTTTAGGGAGGTGTCTGTTACACGTGTAAGAGAGAGTGGAAGTAAGTTAGGTCAGAAATAACCCTACATATATAACCAGTATTGAGAACCTCAAGTTTATCAGTTGATGTTATAACTGTCAAGTTTTACCCTCTTGAAATAAAGTATTCACTTCATTTCACTATATAGACATATGCTGTTGGAACAAAGCGGCTTTCACTGAACATTTCGTACTTAGCAAAATAACGTACTTATAAAAAATTAGGACATGAGTCAGACGATCGAGGCGACAGAAACAAATTTCCTAAAATCGGTCTCCATTTACACCTCCGAGACCAAAATGTGATTAAAGAAAACGAATTTGCGTTAATTTAAATCTTCATGGTCCTTATGTAGCGTTAATTAAAAAAAGGAGAAGAATTTTCTGGGATTTGTATTTTGAGGACATCATCCAGAGCCAAAAACAATAATTCGTCGCCGTACTTTCGAGGTCCTTCACAAAACGTCGCATTAGGAAGTTTCATGTCGTAGTCGTGCAGGGAACGACGAAGAAAAGTACAAACATGCGTGATGCTCATGCAGAGCTGCTCTTTTGCTCATAAAGGGTGGGTTCATTTGCAGCGTACCCGTAAAGCCGTCGCATTTGCTTGCAGGAATTTAAGGCCCCGTCCACAATTACAAGTATCAGGGTATTTTTAGCCTTCTGTCCACACGAAAACGGCCTTTAAGGGCACCCAACGCACAGGTCACCAGAAAGCGGTCCCCAGAGTGGACTTATGAAAACGTCGAATTTTCGTTTACGTGTGGACGGACGAAAACAGAGGTTTTCTAATACGACGATGTCATTTATTATATGCTAGTAGCACTGTGTTTGCTCTGTGAGGGATGCTACCGTATTTCAATCATTTCAGCGTTTTTATGTAGACGGGCGAAAAAAAAAAAAACGCTACGTGTGGACAGGGTCTTATTACTTATAACCTTAATAACAATAAAAAAAATTCAGCGGGCAAATACGACGGCTTACGGCTCGCAAATGAACCCACCCAAGCAAAAATAATGAGGTACTTACCAGCCTGGGGTTTTCCTGAAGGTGTTGAACAATAGTTCGGCGTAACTCATCATGGGACATTTGAATTCCTTTGACGAGGTCAAGCTGCTCTGAAAGTACAAAAAACATGCAGTTCCCCACTCCTTGATTGTCAGAAATCGCAAAACCTTTCTCCAAAGCAGTCCTATTTAACTTCTGCGACAGCTCAGTTTTGCTGGACTCTGTGCGTGCTTCCAGCAGGATTTGTTGAAGTGCAAGTAAAATGGGTTCACCTGTAAACGCAAGATGAAAAAGACAAAATACGATACAGGTTATTTCACGCCAGTTTAATAGGAGATGGTGATAATGGAAATGATGATGAAGAAGAATTTGTATAGCGCTAGAGCTATAAAATATTCAAAAGCGCCTAACATTAAGTTACAATTAAAAAAAATTCCTTAAAACTTAATAATAACAATAATAATAATAAAAAAATTCCATGCTATGCTAAAATCTTAAAAATAAAAGTCTAAAATTCTATAAAATATTTAAAATTAAATTTATTCACAGCACTAAACTTCAGATTTATTCTGGTAATTATTAGCTTTCCTAAACATTAAGAATTTGTTCATGCTTAGCGTGCGTATATCGAGTTATGGATGCACGCGGGAAGTTTGGAGAGCACGAAAGATGCGTAAGAGTTGCACGAGGCGATAGCCGAGTGCAGCTCTAGCTTCTTGAGTGCTCTCCAAACTTCCCAAGTGCATCCATAACTCGATATACGCACAGCTAAAAGCATGAGCAAATTCTTTTATAACATAGCTGACAAAAATGCTTGCTCTTTGATTAACTGTAAAATTCTTGTAACGCGCGCCACAGAAAAACAAATGCTTCTACTGGCTGGTTACAAACACGCCACAATCGCCTAGTTTGAAAGAAAATTCTTTCTGTAAAACTGAGAACGAAAATTTGCTTATTTATTCGTTAACGATCAATTGAAACTAGGTAGAAACAAAGACGAAAGTCTCTTAAAGTCCACCTAAAGTTAAAATAGTCGCATGTTCGTAAGACGTCGTGGAGTATGGTTTGGATCCGGCGCTGAGAGGATGTTTATGTTTTGCTCGGCGAAATCCAGAAAACTTGTATTTTTGGCGAAGACGACTGTCATTCTACTTTACATTCATTTACGACAATGGCTGGTCATTACGGCTACTTGAGAAGACCTGTCAGCAGTTGTTTTTATGAGCAAAAAAATTACTATGTCTTCTTGTGTAATTTGTCTTGTTATTGCAAGAGAAATTTTCCTGATTTAGTCGGATTGTTCGGCAACAACAAAAGTGCATAACAAATTTAAAAACAACAATAAAAACGTAAATTTTGCCTTTAATTGTTGTTAATGACCAATTGCTGTCTTTTCTGTTCCCAGTGAATGTCTCTCGGCTAAAATTTGCTGCAGGTGGTCTTCCGACAAATTCGCGAAACGCACAACTTGCGAGTTTTTTTTAATTCGGCTTTATTTTTGCAGCCGCTCTTGGATCGGGACGTAAAAGGACAATGCCGATCGAAAAATTAGGCAGTTCTTCGCTGGTTTCTTCCATATTTTAAAGAGAAGGAAAACTGCACTGCAGCTTAAAAGACGACAACTTTGTAGCCAGGTTAAAAAAAAAATGCTTACGTCATCTTATTTACGCACGGGCGTGCGTAAATAAAGATTTTGTTCATAGCGGCTGAATAGGACTTATATAGGGCAAGGACGCGCGCTATGTAATAAGAAATGTTTTAAGACGCTTAAGATGGTGAGGCTGCTACTTGTTCTTATAGTTAATGGCAGCGAGTTCCATAAAACAGGTGCATCATGGTGCACTGGTCTGATGCCTAAAACGGTCGACAATTTCAGAAAATTACTGTTGTTTTTAAAATAACAAAGTAACCTCACTCTATTGCTAAAATAAATTTTAACTTAGGTTTAATTGCAAAGCAAACAATGAAATTACCTGCCATCGGCCCTGTTGCAGCATCTTTTTCCAAGTCACTCTGTGGGACGTCATCTTCTTCGGTTTTTTCGCCACCTGTAAAGTTGAAAATTAGCAGTAAATTTAAATGGTTTCGCCTGTAAGCGGGAGAGGGAAACAGTTATTTTACGTCAGTTTACTTGAAGATGCTACACTAAACATTGAAAAGCTAAAAGCACTCGAATAGTCTATGGTTTAATTGCAAAGCAAACAATCACATTACCCGCCATCGGCCCTGTTGCAGCATCTTTTTCCAAGTCACTCTGTGGGACGTCATCTTCTTCGGTTTTTTCAACACCTGTAAAGTTGAAAATTAGCAGTGAATTTAAATGGTTTGGCCTGTAAGCGGGAGAGGGAAACAGTTATTTTACGGCAGTCTACTTGAAGATGCTACACTAAACATTGAAAAGCTAAAAGCACCCGAATAGTCTTTGGTTTAATTGCAAAGCAAACAATCACATTACCGGCTGCCATCGGCCCTGTTGCAGCATCTTTTTCCAAGTCACTCTGTGGGACGTCATCTTCTTGGGTTTTTTCAACACCTGTAAAGTTGAAAATTAGCAGTAAATTTAAATGGTTTGGCCTGTAAGCGGGAGAGGGTAACAGTTATTTTACGGCAGTTTACTTGACGATGCTACACTAAACATTGAAAAGCTGAAAGCACCCGAATAGTCTTTGGTTGAATTAAAAAGCAAACAATGACATTACCTGCCATCGGCCATGTTGCAGCCTCTTTTTCCAAGTCACTCTGTGGGACGTCATCTTCTTGGGTTTTTTCAACACCTGTAAAGTTGAAAACTTCCAGTAAATTTAATTGTTTTGGCCTGTAAACGGGAGAGGGAAACAGTTATTTTACGTCAGGTTACTTGAAGATGCTACACTAAACATGGAAAAGCTAAAAGCACCCGAATAGTCTTTGGTTTAATTGCAAAGCAAACAATCACATTACCTGCCATCGGCCATGTTGCAGCATCTTTTTCCAAGTCACTCTGTGGGACGCCATCTTCTTGGGGTTTTTTAACACCTGTAAATTTCAGAAAAAAGTGATGATTAAAAGAAAAAATTGTTACCCTTGAAAAAAGGAAGTTTCGAACCTTAAAAGCGCCCCATTCATTTTTTGTGACAAGTTATAAGCCAGAAGTTTAGCGGGACTTTTTTTGTTAGTTACTTTCTTTCTATTTACAAGAGAATAGCAATATCGACAAGACAGCTTTCAATCCGGGAAATTGTAGTGGTAAGATCAACGCTATCATCACAACTGAAGGTTTGTACAGTTGAGTATCATCAGCATATAGATGGAATTACATATCATGCCATCGTATTAGGTCACCCAGTGGGGCAACGCATAAGAGATATAGCAACGAACCCAACACGGACGCCTGGGGTACAGCAAGTTTGAGCGGACGAACTGAAGAAGTAAATCCATCAACCTGAACTGACTAGGAACGATCCGTAAGATAAGACTGAAGCCACGCAAGCGCTTTTCCTCTTATATCAAACCTCGATCGAAGTCTTTGTAACAAGATCTTATGATCGACGAGAACGACGCATTGTTTATTATCGATTGATTTCAGTATATCATTTTAAACACGTAGAAGCGCTGTCTCATAACTGTGGTGTTTCTTGTAAGCAGTCTGGAGACTTTCATTCAGATCATTATCACACAAACAATCTGTCAGACGCATGGCTGCAACTTTTTCGATAAACTTAGACAAAAACTTCAGGTTTGACACAGGTAGAAAGTTAGAACAGGATCTAATGATGGAATGTTTACACGGGACTGCAGCCCATGTGGTGGCCCTTAAAACTAAGTTCTATCAAGAACACTTGTACAGTAATTTATCTAAGTAGTTGAGGAGGCTACATGAATTTTTTGAGGCAGAAATTTTTTTGTTATGAATAGTCTATTGATACGGCTAATTGTACCGTAATAAGAAAATTGACGGATTAAAAAACTGAACATGTGAAAAAATGGACCTCTTATTTCTTCCAACATGTTTGCAAACAAGGTGCCACAATAAAGGTCAAATGTCTTCCATTTCATAACGCGAGTTAGCAACTCTTGAATCGCAGTATAATCAGTCATCTTTACCTCCTTTCTGTGGAATAAGGCTAACATAGTGAAGCTCGAACACGTGACCCAGCACAAGCCGGTTGCTACCAGTAACATCAAACTCTGGGCAGACCATTACGTCATGGCGATGCGGAAGACTGCTGATCACGTGGATGCACGTTTGAAAACAGTTTGCCGCGCCGTGTAGAATCACGTGATCACCCCATGTACCATCTTCCATCATGCTTATGAGGTAGGCATCCCAAGATGGATATCCATCAACAAAATGAAACAGTTCTGTCCCATCCGGCTGTAAGAAAAAAAGAAAATACTTTAGTTAATAGAGAAAAAGGTAGAGTGCTTTTGTAGAAGGTATATATTCAGGCAGCTGCGCTGTCAGCTCTCTCTAAGGCGGATCCCGCTGGTATCGGCACTAAAAAAGATTTGTCCACTTTAGCAGTGCAGGAGGCACTCATTAGACCCCTTTTTTTGAAGTGGGATAAATTAATGTCGGTGACGTCTTATCTCCTTTGCGCGCCAAGAATGAGTGAACCGGAACCAGAACAATTAGGCTATGTTCACACTATACTGGATAACCTTTGGTGAAGACACGACATCTATCCGATTTGTGACTCTCTACTTAAGAGATCGGCGAGGCACAGCTTCTCTCCGTTTAACTGAAATCGCGCCAAAACCTGTTCTTATGTGTGAACTGATTTTCGTGCCGGCGAAAAAGCTATACGGTACAGTGTGAACACACCCTAAGCTGCCTGCAATGGATAGTGAGGGCGTCATGGTTCAGTGATTTTAAGTCACAGGTGTCTTCATGACCAAATAAAGACATGACCCACATAATGAATGATTTTCCAGTAATCGGAGACTCATGTTTTGCGCACAGGATCATGGGATCGCCAGGGGGCGAACATTGCGAAAAAATGTATGGCGCGATTTTATGAGAAGGGGAGGTGACTAACATTGGTACGTTAAAATTTCAAGTTTCTGTGTGATTAATGCGATAAATTCTATCGATAAACACTCCTTGCTTGAGGTTGAGAGTGAAATTTACGGTTACTGAATTCAGTTATCTACATGAAGAAAAGGTCTCGAAATATAAAGTGCAAATTAAGGTATAAATGTAGGGACTCATTTAAGCTTTTTAGTTGTAATTACGTGTGGTGATATTTACAACGAATGTAACTACGTTCGGCCGCGATCAGAGCTGTGCGGCGCTGTGCGGGTTGTGACAAGACAACAATCGAAGGCATGTACGTGGCCATAAAAACAAAAAATCCTCCAATACGTTGGTATAAACAAAGCAACATCTTCGAAATATTTCATGGAAAGTACATGGTATAAAAGCATTAGTAGATGAGGCAAAAATTGTACGAGAGAGTGCCGCAAAACGAGTAAGATTTCCGATACAAAAGCGGTAAGTGTGTAACTGCAAATAAATTGATGTGCGAAATTCAGAGATTCCCTATCTTCCCACAAAATGATTGGAAAAGGCATTAAAACTCATTGTTGCTCTGGATCATGACAAAACATTTTGCTAGCGTTTTTTCGGCGAGAAGAAATAAACATGCCAATATGGGGAAGCTGTTTTTGCTTTTAAAGTTAGTACATTTCAAATTCTATATGTACCTAATCGTTCTCACAAACCGGCACAGCGTTGTGATTGCCGCCGAGCTGAGCGTAATTACACTCGTTGTAAAAGTTACTGCAACTGGAAAGGCATAAATGAGTCCGTATTCCCCGCTCATTTATAGCTAAGATAGTACTATATATTTCGAGACCATTCAGTAAATTTCACAGTCGACCTTTTTGCAAGAAGGAGTGATTTTCGATAGAATTCATCGCATCGATTCCACAAGAACTTACAATTTCAACGCACCAACATTAGTCTCGTCCGCTTGTCATAAAATCATGACACAATGCGGAATTCTATGTCCAAAGACTTTGCTATTTCAACGGACAAACAACTCCAAGCCATATATTTCTTTGCAGCGACTTGCAATGTTTGCCCCCCCCCCCCCCCTGGCGATCCCATAATCCTGTGCGCATAACTAAGTCTCCGATTACTGGAAAATCATTCATTTAAAATGATCAACGACATCATTCTCACAAAATAAGGACATGATCCCAACAAGTTACATCATCAATATAAGAATAAATGGATATACTAAATACTACATAAAAATAGCTCTTGACGTTATCTTAATGAGATTCCACCGCATTTTGTTGCTGAGATAAAGATGTCATCGATGTTAATTTTTTCCACTTCTCAGTAATAAGATTTCACTACAAAAAAAGGGGTCTAACCTGTGTGACCTATACTACTCTTCTTTAAAATGTACAAAAAAAACAACAACAGTTAAGAAAGGCAGGGACCAACACTTTTAGGGAGGTGGAGTAGGTTTAGGAGGTTTTAGGGAGGTGTCTGTTACACGTGTAAGGGAGGGGAGAGAGGGGAGAGGGGAGGGGGGAAGGGATGCTTACTGTTAAATTGTTTACTATTATGCGATGGCCATGCGCGTATACTGCAAATATGTCCACTCTAAAAATAAAAAAAAGAATAAGGCACTAACCAGCTTAGGGTTTTCCAGAAGGTGTTGAACAATAGTTCGGCGTAACTCATCATGGGAGAATTTGATTCCTTTGATAAGGTCAAGCTGTTCTGAAAGTGCAAAAAACATGCAGTTTCCCTCTCCTTGATTGTCAGAAATTGCAAAACCTTTTTCCAACGCAGTCCTCTTTAAAGCCTGCGACAGCTCAGTTTTGCTGGACTCTATGCGTGCTTCCCGTATGATTTGTTGAAGTACAATAAAAATGGGTTCACCTGTAAACGGAAGGTGCAAAAAGTTAACATAAGATAGAGGTTATTTCATGCCAGTCTAATAGGAGATGGTGGACTGGTCTGAAGCTCAAAACAGCTGACAATTTCAGTAAAAATTACTGTGGTCTCCAAAGAACAAAATAACCTCACTCTACTGCAAAAATATATTTAATGACTTTGGTTTGATTAACAAAGCAAACAATGACATTACCTGCCATAGGTCCTGTTGCAGAGTCCTTTTCAAAGTCATTCTGTGGAAAGTCATCTTCTTGGGTTTTTTCAACACCTGTACAGTTTAAAATCAACAGTGAATTTAAATGGCTTGGCCTGTAAGCGGGAGAGGGAAACAGTTATTTTACGTCAGTTTACTTGGAAATGCACCCCAATAATTGCAGGTACCCTGGTTCAACAGAAGAAAATAACCTCACTCCACTGCACAAATAAATTTTGTCTTCGGTTCAATTGACAAAGCAAACAATGACATTACCTGCTGTCGGTTCTGTTGCAGCATCCTTTTCACGGTCGCGCTGTGGAAAGTCGTCTTCTTTGGTTTTTCCAAGACCTGTAAAGTCAAAAAAGCTATGGTTTACCGAAAAAAATGTCACTCTTAAAAAAAGAAAGATAATCATTACAACCTCAAAAGCCCCCCATTTTTTGTGACAAATTAAAAGCCAAAAGGTTAGCTGCACTTTTTTTGTGACTTTCCTTTTATATTTAAGAGAACCCCACCATTGCTACTGCATATGAATAGAAATCAGATGACTTTGATGCATCGCAATTTATGGATTTTAATTTTTATGTATCGTTAACTCCTTTAAGGGACCGGTCATTATTTATCGAGAGGGGGGGCGGGGGCTGGTGCAATATGAAATATGGCTTGCTTGATTTTTGCTGACCCACCCTTCTCCTTAAGCATGACTTTCCAGACCCCCCCCCCCCCGCCCCCCAAAGAAAAAAAGAAAAAAATCGGACATGCATTAACTACGAAATAAGCAAAGTAAAGCAAAGTTAGTGGAAATAAATGTTGATTTTTAGAAGTTATTTTAATATTAGTCCTCTCCTCTCTTGCTGTATTTAATTATAAGGATGCAGCTCAACATTTTATTGGCTTATACATTTGCATGTTTTCTTGTGGCCCCCCCTTAAACTTCTGCATAAAAAATGGTGACCCACCCCTTATTTGCACCAGCCCCCCTCTCGATAAATAATGACCGGTCCCTAAGTGTAGCAAACATGTTATAAAATTATACATAAAAGTTTGAAAATAATGAAATTGCTCAGTAACACATGAAATGTATGGAGAACGGTGTGGAGAATGTGACTGCCACCATGCATTAAGGTTAAAAAGGTTAACGACAATACTTCTTCAGCGATGCACATGGACCACGAAACACAATATAGTAAAAATGTATTTATGCACTGGCTATTGCAGAAGTAATGGACATACAGCTATTTCGAGAAAGGTTGTCGGAAAAACTGTGACGCGACAATCCGGAAAGGTAATATGGGATATGATCAATACGCTGTTCCTGACACTGTGGCTGTCGAATCTTCTATTGTTGCTTTCCTTTAGCATTCGCAAACATACGTCTATGGCCTCTCGTACCATTCTTCTGAACTCGAAACCACCCACAATACCTTTCGGGATTCTCGCGTGCACTTTTTCCGACAACCTTCTCGAAATAGCTGTATACAATTTGCTTTCTTACCATAGACCATCTTCCACATCCTGTCACGAAGGGCTTGGCACTGTCTCTCCCAACTGAATCTTTGATCATAACCTCTTCGCAATCTTTGGATTTCCTCAAGCCGCTGTGTCCTTGATTTTTGACGGATCGCTGCAATTGCCTTTGCCCATTCCTTGGGGTCATCAGAGTCGATCACAAATGAATCACCCATTGGAAGAC
The DNA here is from genome assembly GCA_038088405.1 of Porites divaricata. NCBI lineage: Eukaryota > Metazoa > Cnidaria > Anthozoa > Scleractinia > Poritidae > Porites > Porites divaricata. Next base: position 38,690,551 of record JBBMOI010000004.1, read on the forward strand.
CACGCAGTGCTTTTCCAAATCCGGAGTTTCCACTAACTAGAATGGGAAGACCAGCTGACATGGCCTCTAATGCTGTCAAACCAAACCCCTCAGTTCTTGATGGCATAATGGCCAGGTCGACTTCACAAAACAACTCTCTCAATCTTTCGTTGTCTTTCACAAATGATCTCACAATCAGCTGGTTCTTTGAAATGCCAGTCTGGAGTAAGATTTCTGCGACTTCATCCTGTCCTCCATCCGGTGCACCAACGAAAACAAGACTATAGGAAATGTCATTCAATTCAACTATGGATTGGGCGGCAACGTCGTATCCTTTAAGACTGAAGTCTTCGAAATCACCGCGACCAAAGGCTAACACTTTGAAATTAACACTTTCTTGTACAGGATGCTTAATGTCTGAAAAGTTTGCGAAGGAACCTGGTATCAGTTGAAAGATATCTCGACGAGACGAACGCAACTTGGACGAGAACGCTTCTTTCAACTTGGGTCCAACGGCTACAACGAGGTCTGCAATTTTACAAAGGTCAATTTCAGCTCTGTTCTTCCCTTCTCCCTTGGCAATGGCGCTTGGATAGTTCTTATGCATGGCAAGTTCTTCAGGGTCAGTGTGAACAACCTGCACCCACTTGCATCGATGTGACCTTCTGATAATCTGTGCTTGTCTACCAAGCTTTGCTCCATGGCCGATCACAACCTGAATGTCAAGGTCGTCTGGTGGAAAACTCAACCAGTCAAGAGGATCACTGAAGGCAGGAAGGCGCTCTGCTTCCCGGATGGAAATGTTGTGACTTTTGGCTGCTCTCTTATCCTCTTCGCCACTCTGAAATTCAGGTACAAGAATGGTGACTTCTACGTGTGGGTCTTTTCCCAAATGTATGGCAAGAGTTCTGTTTATTGTTGACAAGCCACCCTTGGACGACCCCCACTCATTCGCGAGAAGGGTAACTTTCAATATTAAATGCTCTGAATGACCTTGTTCAGCATCAGATGATGACAATGATGGTGGTGATGATGATGGAGTACACACGTCCTGTACAAAAACCAAAATTGCATATTTTAAAATAGAAAGTGTACACCTGGGGTGTTTACCGCTTTGAAAAAAAGTTTGCAAAACATGTTATTATCAAGTTAGAAGTTATAAACTGTCGTTTAACAGTAAAGCAAACAGCTTGTTAAGAAAGACCTGAGAAACGGTTATGAATGCCCACTGCTATGCCTGCAACAGAGTTGGTGATGTTAATTGACCATTTTAAAGAGAATCTCAGTTCAAGGCTGGCCATTTGTCGGGCAAAGTGCTAAAAGAACTAGAAAATAATTTTGTGTCATATATGGTAGGCAACTGACCTGATCAAATTACTTGATTACTATAGCCTGCTTCTTTTTATCCAGCGAGCGACTTGTGGTAGATTAAATGAAGGCCTACGTTGTACATTACTATAACCTAATAATGACACACACAAACTTTTTTGAAGCTTTTTAAGTATAAATAAATGACTAGCCTTTCAGTAACATAATATCAATTTAATAGTAATATGCCGTAAAGTCCGAAAATAAGCCCCCAGGCTTATATTTTTTCAAAGGCCCTTTTTAAGGGGCTTATATACGGAGGGAAATGGGAGGGACATTTGCGTCTCAAAATCGATTGGGCTAGACTATAGTTGGAAAAAAAATTATGTCAGTAATTTGTACCACGTTTTTACTGAAACTCGCCAAGGGGACCTAGGTCTTTCTAAGACTCTGCCATGCGAGTACTTTGGCTATATGGTCGCAGAAATCCAAGCCAAGAGTGAAGAGTGAACTACGCAAACAGCAATAAACTCTGACACTTTTTGATTGCAATCATTTGGCACGGGGAATAGGTCTTTGGCAAATTAAAAACAATATGTGTCACTGTACCGTTTTTAATTTGTTTTATTTTGTATTTAAGGGCAGTTTCAAAGTACAAGCCCCCGGGGGCTTATATTCGTGTGCGGCGAATTAATGTAGGGTTTTAGCTACGAGTTTGGGAGGATTATATTTGGAGGGGTTTATTTTCGGAATTTTACGTTAACATTCCATTTATATGTAACGTGCTAACAGCACTGATAGAAATGGGATTTCAGTGCTACCTACCTTACTTGGTGTCTGTGAGAACCATTTTTGCTTTCCTTTGACTGTGAGTACCTCATCTGTAGGTTTCTTTTCGCAGGTCAAATGAACGTCTTGTCTTAAATGAAGGAGGTGAAGACAATCTTCATGACAACATGCAACCTGATTATGGCTTGAGCATTTTTCCCGCTGACAATACGGACAGGAGACCTGAATATGATACTGCAATCCACCTTTATAGAGATCACGTGACAAAGCTTGCAAAGTTGTCTCCACAAACTCACGAACCTGTACCGCCATCTCACTTGTCTCATCCGCAGAGATCTGCTGAGGGTTGTTTCTTTGCTTGATAAAGAACATAATAAACTGTTTCTTACAAATTAGAACAAAATCATGGACAGTTTGTTTCCCAATAACAAACCACGCTCCATTTTGGTACAGTTTAGGGGCCTGAGTTGAACCAGCCTCAGAACACCAATGGACAGATCTAGAAACAAGTCGAGTGAACAGACCATGGGGAACAGAACCGCTGACGAAGTAAACAAAGAGGGGACAAGGGTCGACGGTTGTGGGCGCCAGGGAACAAAGAAAATCAGGCGGCGTTTGGAGTTGAGATGGAATAAAGTACTTTTCACCTGTCTTTGAAGACGTAAATTTTGCAATCAATCCAAATTGTTCCATCAAATCCAGAATATCTTTTCTGGCAACACCCTCCAGGAGAAATTTGGAAAACACAAGATCAACCAGTTCCATGCAGAGAACACCGCTTTCTTCAACTTCCTTCCAATGCTTGGCAACCTTGGGAACCTAAAAAGGAATAAAGCGAAGGACAATAACAAAACCCACAACTGACCAGCTCCCAACGTCAATGCCTTCATAGCTCGGTTGGTAGAACATCGCACTGGTATCGCGAGGTAACGGGTTCAAACCCCGTTGAAGTCCTGGATTTTTTTTCAGGCTTCTTTACGCAATTGCATAAATTGCGTTCACTGCGACAATCATTTCTTCGTTTCAATAACAAAACTGTTTTAATAATAATAATAATGGTAATTGAACTGAGTGGAGTGCAATTTGGTCTGAAATCATACGCGTCATTTCAAAATCGGACGAGCGCGCGGCGCGAGTTCGATTTGAAATCACAAGTATGATTTCAGACCAAAATTGCACGACACAAAGTTCAATTACCACTTTATTACATCCATTTTGAAATCGCAGAATTTAGTCAGTACTAATATTTATTGATAAAGTAGCTGGTTTGTTAAAAAGCCGAAACAAAAAGACTTTTGCATCTCATTTTGTATTCGAAACAGAAATGATGCGATATAGAACAAAAATGGTGCGATTTAAAACAGAAATGATGCGATTTAGAACATGAATGACGCGATTTGGAACAGATGCGATTTAGAGCAAAAAATGGTGCGATTTGGGAATAAATCACACTGCTGAGAGCCAATCAGATTGCATGGATCGCCAGTGATTTCAAAGTGGATGTAATAAATATATACACATAAACATGATACACGATACATATTTGAAAAGGTAGACCGCGATGTTATCCCTATAAAAGGTCCCCTAACTGAACTTTAATTAATAAAAATATTAAAAAATTAAAAAACGCTCGTAAAAACCTTTTGTGCAGGTACAAAATGGTATAGTAAGAATGATATTTAAAATGAAAATATATACAATTAAAATATGAGCTACATTGTGAATAAATCTTCATCCATCTTTTAAATCCTTGTTCAAATTTGTTAACGTTAATTTCGTTTGTGAAGAGATGGTTTGGCAAACTGTTCCAGTCTTTGACGATTCTCACAAAGAAGGAGTACTTAAAGGAATTAACTTAAGCTAATTTAGTTTGTATTTTGTATTTTAAAATAGTCTTATTGTAGGAACATTTTATTTAATGTTTTAAGAAATCAAACAAAAAAAAGATCTTGAGGGCCACTAGTTATTCAGTTGAAGCACTGTCCCGTGATACCCTCGTTAAATAAAGTTGATTACTATTATTATTATCTAGTAAGAGTTTTCCGTTTTCGTGTGTGGAAGGATATAAAATAAAAGTTTCGTAGCCTCCCTAGAAAGTACTACTGTGTGGATAAAAGTAAAGAGGATAGCCTTCTAAGAAACCCTCCGTTTGGTTCGTTACACAATCCTTTCCAATCCTGTGGAAAGATTTACGAAGCCAAGTTTTCTTTTCTTTACAACGTTCACCACAACCTCGCGCGCTAAGGGAAAACAAGAGAAATGTGGTTGTGGTGGTGAATAAAAACTACAGAAAAGTGGAAAAGGAAAAAAGGGATGTGGGAAAGTGAAAAATTGTTTTTTGTTGTAGAAAGGGCAAGTTTGCCTTGGTGCTCATTACATATTCACGATTTGCGCGCAGGAAACAATAAACCGGAACAACTTGGAACAACTTGTTGAACAATGAGTGCGATTTGAAATGTAACTTGCATAACTACGTTACGAATCAGTGATTTTAAGTCACAGGCGAGTTAGTTAGCGTCGACAACCTCAATCAACCAATGAATATTTTCCCTAGTTCTTACATGTAGTCAACCAATCAAAAAGCAAGATCTTCGTCTACCAAGAAATAACTGGAAAACCTGTCCAGCGGGTTAAAAATAGCACACGACATTATCTTAGGGCCTGTTTACATGGAGTTGTTGATTGATTTTTTTCGAAGGAATAAGCGCTAATCAACTCGCCTTGACTTAAAATCACTGATTTGTAACGCAGTTACACATTAAACAAGTACATTTCAAACCGCTCTCATTGTTCAACAAGTTGTTCCAAGTTGTTCCTGTTTATTGATTCCTGGCGCGCAAATCGTGAATATTTAATGAGGACCAAGGCAAACTTGCCCTTTCTACCACGAAAAACATTTTATCACTATCCCAACTAAGAGCACGCAGTAGAAATGTGGCATATATCGTACATTTTCTAGGTTTTCAGAGTGAAAAAAGGCAAATTTAAACATTCTTTATCTCGTACTCTATTCGGCACGCAGCTGAATGTGACAAATATAGTTCACTTTTAAGGATTTCTTAGTGGAAAAATACAACTTTAATCATTCTCTCGTAGTCTATTCGGCACGCAGCTTAAATGTTAGCCTTCAAACCGCAGACGTATTTAGACGTATACGTCTGCGGTTAGCAGGCTCCTTAAATGTGACATACATCATTCCTTTTTGGTTTACAGAGTTTAAAAAGTCAAGTTTGATCATTCTTTATTTTATACTCCTTCGGCACGCAGCAGAAATGTGACATACATCGTAGATTTTTCAGGTTTTAGGAATGAAAACAGTTAACTTTGACGCTATCTTTAAACCAAGGAACGGGGAATCAGAGAATGGAAATGGGAATGGGGAACGGGGAACGGGGAACGGGGAACGGGGAACGGGGAATCTTTAAAAGCGGGAATCTTTAAAACGGGGAATCTTTAAAAGCGGGAATCTTTAGAAGAGGGAATCTTTAAAACGGGGAATCTTTATAATGGGGAATCTTTAAAAGCGGCAATATTTAGAACAAAAGGACAGTGTTTGTTAAGTTGGACTAATGTCAGCTTTATTAATCATTAGAAGCCAAATACTCCAGCTACTCACTTTTAGCACATTTTTTTGAATTCGAGAAGACTCATTTTATGAAGGATTTTTTCCCCGGGGAATTTTAAAACCACGACATAGTCCTTTCCCTCTCCTCCGAAAACGCTTACGTCAAAATCAACATACTCCAGCATAACTGCGACTGGCTCGTGACAAACAGCTTTAAATTGTACTATATTGCCGTAATTGAGATCATGCAGTAAACGAGCTTCTTTAGTGAATGCATCGATAAATTGTAAAGCCGAACCAAGCAATTTCTTTACAACAACTGGCTCGCCCGAATTCCTGTCCAGGTCTCTAGCATACTTTGTCCCAAAAACCGCTCCGAACGATCCTTGTCCAACCACATCCTCTTCCCCTCAATCACGCCATTTAAATTCTGGAAGTCCTTCAAAGCGAACGATTCCCTTCTTTTTCGCTGTCAACGCCAAAGGCACTTTGAAATTTCCAGGAGATAAAATGGCGTAGAAAGAGGTAAAACGAAGCACGTAATGGCTACAAATACACAAATATTCCCGCCAAAATGCCGCGCAAAAATTGAGAATTTCTCTGTGGAACACTGTATATCAAAGTTGTAATGAAATATTAAATTCTCCTCAGTCTTCCGTTTCCCGGATGCGACAACCGGGGGTCTGTTTGATTTTTATTTTTTGGAAAGGTAAACCGGATCGCAGGTTATAGATGAATGAGCTACAAATTGTAGAGCTGAGCGGTGGTCACGGAAACCACAGTCTTAAGAGCGACCGAAAAGAAAAATTGAGCAAATTCGAAATTTTTTGGCGAAAGTTTCGCAAAAAGCTCTTTTAGTTTAGAGAATAACAACAAATTCAGTTTGCAAGTTTAGAAGTAGAGTCAGACGGTTTTGGGGGAGGACTCCCGTATAAAAGGAACGGGGATATTTACCATTTTTCGCTTCAGAGTGTAAATTGCAGATTAATTTTGGGACGGATCGCTCAATGGACGTATGCCCGGGGGAAGCTCCAATAAAAAAGTGACGTAGACGCTCGTCGGAAAATTAAAATTTTAAAAACCTCTAGTGGGTCAAGAGATCATGACAGACTATTAACAGACCTTTAATGATTATTATTGGCCGAGATGTCATATGCTTTTATAAAAAAATAAACATGACTACAACTTACAACAAATTTTGACAGCGCGCGCGTTTTTAGTTCATTCAATTGATTGGCTGAAACAGACCTCTACCTTTGTCACATTCAAGCTTTTTCAAGACCAACGCTTTCAAAATCATTCAGTTAAGAACTTGGAAATGTGCAAGGATTGATTCCACACAAGCCTGTTACAGATAACTCGGTTTACAATAATCCGAGCAAAAGTAAGCCAGTTTTTAGAATCATCCTCGATTATGAAAGCGTTTACAAAAGATTCCCGCTTTTAACGATGCCCCGTTTTAAAAATTCCCGCTTTTATAAAATACCCCATTTTAAAGATTCCAGCTTTTAAAGATTCCCCATTTTAAAGATTCCCTTTTTTAAAGATTCCCCGTTTTAAAGATTCCCGCTAAGATTAACTCTCTTAGTTTTGAAATTCAAAATGCAATAAGTACCGCTTCCTTTTGCTGTAAGCTGAAAGCATTCCTCTAATCATAAATAGTAGTATTTTTTTCTTTTTTTTTTTTTGCCACTTTCGCTTTTTTTAGCCTAAAACTATAATTAGTACGACTATCTAATGTATTTAGTATAAGATTTCCTTTAGCTCTGCCATTAATTTGTAATTATGATATATTTTGTTCTAATTATTTTTACTGAGGGAGCCCATTCCTTATAAGCCCGGTGACTTCTCTTGGTCTTCCTCGCCATGACATCTTAAATAATTTTTTTTCCCTTTACTTTGTCCATTTTATGGCAAACAAACAAACCAAACCAATAAAGATTCGGCACGCAGGACAAATGTGACAAACATCGCACATTTTTTTCTTGGTTTATATGGCAAAAACGGCAACATTGGTTATATTCTTGTCTCGTACTCTATTCGGCACGCGATAAAAATGTGACATACATCGTAGATTCAGTTTTTAAGAGTGAAAATAGTCAACTTTGATCATTCTTTATCTCGTACTCTATTCAACACGCAGCAGAAATGTGCATATATCGTACATTTGTTAGGTTTTACAGAATACAGTTACTCTATGTCTCGCACTCTATTCGGCAGGCGACAAAAATGTGAAATACGTCGTAGATTTTTCAGATTTTTAGAGTGAAAATAGTCAACTTTAATCGCTCTCTATCTCGTCCTCTAATCGGCACGCAGCAGAAATGTGACTATTTGGAACATTTTTTAGTTTTCAAAGTGAAAAACGTCAAGTTTCATCATTCTCTGTCTCGTACTCTAAACGGCACGCAGCAGAAATCTGACATATGTCGCACATTTTTTTTAGGTTTTGAGAGTGAAAATAGTCAAGTTTGATCAATCTCTATCTTGTACTCTATTCAGCACGTAGCAAAACCGGCTTTTAATAAGGACGCCGTACATTTAATTTCACTATGATTATCAACTTCGGTTTGTTCTATCCCACCCTATTCGTTACTCTGGAGGAAAATGACAAATATTACGTGCGTGTATCGCCATGATACATGTGCCTAGTTTGGTGCATTCATTAGTCACTCTATTTGGCACGCACGTGAATTGCGACAAAGTTTTCGTAGTTAGGCTTTTCAAAAATAAGTAGGCCTGTTATAAATATTACATCCGTATTAAATAGCAACCTGTTTTCTAAAAGAGCTTTTCTCATTAATAGAAATTACACTTTAGAAATTGCTGTTTTCTATAAAAAATATAACAAAAGTTGTATATACTAACTTTTTTTACCTGATGTCTTCTATTGTTCCTTACTCATTCTCTAGAAGTTAATTTACGGTCTCATGTCTTACAATTTTCCGCTTTAATGCACTTTTGGATCGCCTTTTTTAGCTTTGAGTTTTTTATTATTTACCTTCCGGACACATAGAAGAAAACTTCATTAGCTAAAAAGAACTGACAGCAGGTGCAGAATTTTGTAACCGTTTATGTAACAGGCGTGATGAAATTCTGCCGGGTCCGTTGCATTGATCGAGGGTTGAATGATTGCGTGATTGACCTTTTAAACAAGTCATTTTTCCCTTTCCTCTGTATGAACATATCGCTTTTTTTTTTAAGTCATACGAATTTCCAAATAAATTCGTATTAAAATTTTGCATATCCTGAAATCTGTACTTCTTTTGCTTCGCTTGTTTAGTACTAAATATTCAGCGCGGCGATGTAACAGAGAATGTGTGACAAAGCTCCTAACATTTAGCGTGGTTGAATGTCATTTTAAATTCCAGACACACAATAACGTATTATCTCAATTGACCAAATAATAGTATTTCGGAATGTTAAACGGGAACTTTATTTTACTAGAACAGGTAGATAAATAAATAAAACTTAATCGCTTCGCTTAAAAGAGTTTTCGTTTACACTGTATTTGTCGAGATTTAAAGTCCCTTTAAAAAGCTTTAAACCCATTTGAGACTAATTTAATTGGATTCCGAGGTCAGAGCTTTGTCATGATTATGTTGTAATCGCGTCGATTCAGGTATTTCATAATTTGTCATAATTTATGCGTTGTGCTCTTTTGGACATGGTACTCTATTCAGCACTTTACAGGACCCCAAGTAAGTGAGGTACCCGCTTAGGTCCAATTAACCTCACATTTTAATTTGATCACGTTCACATGATAGGTCGGGTGACCAGCCGCGGGTTACCTCACCTACTTGGGTCCCCCACCTCCATGTAAACAGGCCTTTAAAGAGATTCAACCGCATTTTATTCATGACATAAGGACAAAAGATTATGACGTCATCAGCGTTTATGAATTCCAGCGAAGATTCAACCGCAAAAAAAGGCTGATTCTGTTCCTACTATACTACTGGAGATAGACTACGAGTGCTCCCTCATTTTCCTCTGGGATATTTCGGCGAGCAAAATACAGGAGCACGTGTCACATTCCTCGCAGCAGATCGATGGCAATTTTCACGCGCACCTGCGTAATTCTGTCGCTCAACTATCCCTGAGGAAAATGAGGGACTACTTGTAATCTAGTTAGAGAGGAATGCGTGACGAGCCATAAGGAAGTCGCCGTAGGAGACAATACTGCTTAGTACAATCTAAACTCCTCCGTTTTTTGTGTAGGTTGAGCAGCGTTATAAATTTTTCGCAATTCGCTCCGGGCGTGCATCAGTTTGGGCGAAGAAAAGTCAGGCTTCCTTTATATATACAATATGTATTTCCATTCTGTTTGGTTGTCCAATTCCTTTGAGTCTACATAAAGGGTAAATTGCAGGTAAATTGAGTCTAAGCTCCTCTTATTGTTAGCGGGTACCTCGTGATACCACCTGATGTCCCTTGAAATTGAAACAAGAATCCTCTTGGGATATTTTAACGTTCAAGAAAGAAGGTGCAGTGAAAATGATAAACTGTGCAGTATAGTGAGTATAGCGGGTTGATTACAGGGACGACTGTTAACCAGGCGTTACTACTACTGAATTCAGTTGTTGTAGGTTTCGTCGGGTAAGATTTCATTTCAGAATTACATCCACCAGAAAACGCCTACCCTAACTGTTTTACACTGGGAAAATATTCAATAGAGGCCCGACCCACTACGATTTTGCTGCTCACAAATATTTGAGGAACAGTTAACATTTTCAAAAAGGTAGCGTGCAATGCACTTAATAATCATTTTAATAAGCTATAGCACGGTTGGACACCTGTGAAGTCATCCGAAATATGTGCCATTAGAAACCATTGCAAGTTTAAAACACGTTTAAAATTCATTTCTTACCATTTTCGTAAAATCTGGAATAGTGATCAGCTGTCCAAACAAATTTATCAGCCACTGGGTACTCAAGATGACTGTGCTACGGTGCTTGATAATTATGCCCAGGTCATGATAGAAATTCACCATGGTGGTAAACTCTTTCTCATCATGGATGAAGCACTTCTTCTTGGCATAGGTCCGTAGTTCCGTTATACTCAGGTAATAAACTGGCTTGGAAAGCAAAGCGTTGATGACTCTCTCAAAGTTCAGCCACCTAGTTTACAAAACCAAAGAGAAAATTGATAGCGCGCGTTAAAGTATCCATGTCAGTCATGGCAGAGTATACCTGTACTGACTAAAGTACAGGGCGCAGTCGTGCGAAAGGAGGACAACTTTTTCCACTGGATAAATATCTGTCCAATATCCTGTAGCACATTACATATCAAAGAAAAAATCTTACAAGGGCTGGCGGAAACAAACACCATACACGTAAACCGTGATCTCAGTGCGTTCACAGCTCAAAGTTGAGATGGAAATTATTTAATATTTACTTTAATGGATTCTGAACATTCTGGTATAACCATTATTTACCTCACAGGTCTCCTCTCCCCAATGTAAGGCTCCTGTCTTAGCACTTCCATGATTTTGACTTGTAGAGCTTGGATCTCATCAATGTTTTCATCTTTCCCGAAAACTTTATTCTTGATCTTTCTCTGAGTTAATTTTGCAGTGTTGTCAATGCTGAAGATAGGCCGCACCACATGTCCTTCATAGTCCTTACCAGCAATTGCGTTCTGGATTTCTGTTTTCATTGTTTCAATGTCTTCAAATGGTTTGTCTGCATGGGTTCCTACAATGATCACTGGGGGGCGTAAATAATGAGGCACCTCTTTCACTTCGTCATCACAGGTTTCTTTTCTCATCTGTGCGACGCTATGCACTGTGGACAGCCAAGACAACAAGTTTTCAAGATTTGTTTCTCCATTTGGGTTTTTCAAATCAACATTACGAGATCCTTGCCTCACACAAGGCTTGGCTATGTCGTGTAGTGACTTGCTGAGGTTGCACACCAAGATGTACAGCGCACGTGATGATAAGAATACGGGATGAGATGCATAATACAGGTGCTGTCCAGCAAAATCCCACATTTCAATACTGACAACAGATTCTTCAGCCTCAAAATCTTCACCTTGTATTTCCTTTATTAACTGAACTGCTCGCTCCTTGATCTCTTCTGAAGGTGAAGTTGTATCAACCACTAACTCATGATCAGGTCCTGTTAATGTGAGTTCACTAACACTGTTTTTGTTTGGATCACCAACCTGTAGCAGAGTATGAAAAAAAAAAACAAACAAAATAACTGTCGATTCTGATTCTGAAAGACTTACAGTACATGGCTCGATTTTGGGGGTGAAGAGAAATAATGCAGTAAGAAAAAAGGATATAACGCCATTTTCTGGGCCGGAATAATTGAATAAGTAGGTTTTTTCGACGGAATAATGAGTTTTTTTTTCTCGAAAAATGAAATAAAGTAAATTTTCCAGTTGGAGTAATAAACACCGAATTATTCCTCTTCATCCCCCGATTCAATTATTCAGACGTTTAAAGTTGTTATTGGTGACAGAAAATTCTCTATAAGCTTAACGATTATTGGAGGCATGAGGTATCCAAAACATTAATATGCTCTTGCTTTTTTTAAGGAACAGTGAATTTAATAATATACATGTATAGAAAAATTGTGTTTAATTGAGTCCCCTAGGCCCTTGGCCTTGCTCCTCACGTAAAAAAAAAAAGAAAATAGTATAGAGAAATTGTGATTGACAAAAAAAACTGAGCGAAAGGTATAGTCAAGGCCTAATTAACACTTAAAAGTATAAACAAAGACACGGCTTTACTCACTTTGGTTTAATATAACAAAATGGCTGATAGTAGTAATTCTTCACTCGGAACTGAACTTACTAGGCAAGTATAAAAACCTTTAAATTTTTAACCAGCACTGACAAACCACGATTTGGCAATTGTTACATATTTTCCATACGAACATTGTAGCAAAAGAATGGGAGGCCGTGGTGCGTTTCTCACTAAAACCTAACTTATAAAAGCGATAATCAATTCATAATAACTACTGTTAAGATGTTCTTGTGGTAACCAAGGATTCACGAAAAAACGTCACATTTCACGACCAACAAAGACAAACCTCATTTACAAGAGAAACTTCTTCCTTTACTCCATCAGTACCAACTTGTTTCCTATTCTTGTCATCATCATTTTGAACTATTGCTTCACCTTTTTCTTCCTCCTGAACCCAGTCACGGTTAGCTAGAATACCAACCATCTTTTCCAACATCACCTCTGCCACATCTCTCGAACATCCCAGCAATCCTTGTTTTCTCTCATCCATAGGTTGCCAATTCCTGACTTCACCAACGTTCAACTGAAATTTTGAAGGATCCACTTCAATTCCATCAGAACTTTTTTCTTTTCTATTAAATGGTAGACCAATAAGAGACTTCTTCAAACTTGTTTTTCCTGCCCGATCCTGCCCAATAAGCAATACTCGACCACGGTAAACATTGACAGCTCCATCTTTAAGAGCACTTTGATAAGCGAGCTGTGCTTTTTCTCCGCGTGCGTCTATTTCATAGGGATCTAGTGAAAAAAATGAGTGCTTCTTTAAGGTAAGAGTAATGTCTTAGAGGTTACGTAGTGTAAATCGTCCTTCTTGTTTCTATGGTAAACATAGTTTTACTGAATTTCAAATGTGACAGATATAACAAAATATTGGTTATTTTTGATACTGTTAAACAAACCAGCTGCTATCTTAAACTTGATTTTTTAGTGAGCTTACTTAAGTGTCCATGCATAAATGATGTGTAAAAATTAGTGTTATGTTTTGCGTCATCAGAATTATAAGTGCTGTTTGCATTCATGTAAAATGCCTGTCCCTCAGAAAAAAAAAAACAATTCTTCTGAACATCAACGAGCTAGCTTCATTCCAATAAGCGCCCCCACCTCAAATGTGTTTTTGTTAATAAGCACTCCCATTCTAATAAGCACCCCTATTGCATAACCACCCTCATTCCAAGGGTAGCAATGCCAATAAGTGTCGCTATTCAATAACTGACTATTGTTCCATCCTATCGTGACAAGGTTGACCCTGATTCCAGCAACGGGAGTGAATGGCCGCGAACGCTCTCGATTATTAAAATCCTAAATAGCAACAAGTACACAGGCAAGACTGGCACTATATCAGCCTTAATTACCACATGTAAATAGGTAATCACTTAATATACATACAATATTAGAATTAAACAGGTAATAAAACTAGTTACACTCAAACGGAACAAACAAAGGTACCCTTAATTTATAAAACAGAAAGACTGTCAGACGTAAAGGAAATGCATTACTTTCAGTTCCGGCTCTTTAACATAATGTCACCAGCATTAATTATGATCTCAGCGTTTGGATCGTCTCCCTCAAATTATCGCCCTGTTAAATGGAAATATTTGAAAATAATCGCCTTCCTCGAATTATCCCCCACCCCTCTCGTCATCTTTTCTTTCTTTCGTTAAAGTGGAGCCTAATCCAGCAAAAAGGAATAGTGACAATTCAAGCTCGAACGCCGAGGATATTGACGTTCAAGATTTTTCAAGGAACCAACTTCTGGAACACTTGAAAAGCCCATATTCAATTTATTTCATGTTATCAACTTTTGGTTTAATGGAATAATAAAACAAAATATTTAGGGCACTACGTCCACTGAGCAATACTTGAAATATTTGCCTTCCTCGAATACTCGCCTACTTTTGGTGCGAAAAAGGTAATAATCGCCCCCTGCTATTAAGGGGGCTGAACTCAGTGTAAAGAGCTCGAGCTAAAACCGGTTTTGCCAGGGATCGGGTATTCAAAACCACACACTTTGGCATTATCTTTCGGGCTGTAGGCCCTTTGTTGGTTGGCATCAGTATTTGTGCTGTTCTAAATATCAAACATGGCCACAAGTTTTACATAGACTGAGTACTATTTCGTCTGGCTTATGAAGTTGTTTTACTCACGAAGTATCCAGTGTATTTACGATTAGCTTTTGTACTCAATTCCAGTTTATAAAATAACTGAGATAGTACGCGTGATCTGATTGGTCAAAAACCTATGGTTTATTATACCGGTAAACCCATAGAAAAAGGCATCCGGACCACGAGCCATAAGCAAAACCGGCTATTGATCTGCAAACAATGATTTTAGAAAGGCTAAAAAACAGCACAAGTTACTTACCCAGCCTTTCTTAATATCAAAAGCGTTCGTTTCCACATTTTATTACTGCCAGAGCTTTTAAAGTAATGAAGTACAAAGCTGGAAAGCGGTTTACATTTCACGACGATTCCAAATCGCAGAGAAAGACAACAACTGTGTGAATTTCTGGTGTAGAAAGTCTCCAGGAAAACTTAACCATGTGCCAACCACCAACAAAACGGATAGTTTTAGCATTCTTGATTCACTTTGTCAAAAAAAAAAAATCCTTAATGAAAGAAATTGTTCCAAAAAGAGATCTCCGATCAAGGTATAGTACAAAATCGGCCGCTGCAGGTTGTAAACAAGCTGCCAACGATGATGAAAGATGTCAGAGTTTCGGGCTGTTTTTTTCCAACATTTGCCCAAATCATTCGGTGATATCGAGGTCATAACCTACCTCAAACCACCTGACTTTACAAAACGACAAATATTAACGCGAATATGTGGCTACGGCAAAGAAACTTTTCTCCACCACTGACATATTTTCATCGGTCGCTGTACGTGCATATAAAGTTACATGCGACAACTTCGCAAATGCAGCCACGTCGTTACCGAGGCATTTCTTAATCATAATAAAGTCCAGAAAACAGATGTTAAACCACTGCGGCTTGTAAAATGTGAATGAAGTCCTCCATTACAATAGCTGCCAGTTCCATATGTAAGCACGAAATTCTTACGGATCGACTCAACAAAATACAGCTGCGTATAGTCTGATGTTCAATTAATTTCTACTTCTGTAGTAAACAAACCATGAACTTACTCTTTCATTGTACGTTTGCATGAATGAATATCGACTTTTCCTGTAAAACGGCTTTCATGAGTTATATAATGAGTGCAAAAACTCGTGTTTTAAAGTGCTGCTGTTTGTTGTTTGACTGAACTGAGTTTTGAGAAAGTTCAGCGCTATTAAATCGTGAGCCATGATTGGCTTATGATGACTTTAGAGAGAAGACATGACTTGATCACGGTACTAAAACCATATTTTTTACCTAAAAGACTCCATTCTACTAAAAGTTTTTTATAAAAGCAATAGACCACACTTTCTATGGGTTTACCGGCGTGATAACCCACTTGGGATGTTGGGAGAACACTCGAAAAGCTTGTAAATCACTCGCCTTCGGCTCGTGATTTACAAGCTTTTCTCGTGTTCTCCCAACATCCCGCGTGGGTTATCACGCCGGTAAACCCATAGAAAATGTGGTCTATTGCTTAAATAAAGTACAAGCACGCTTGTTTAAATTCAGGGCCCAGCATCTTATAGACACACTTGCAAGATAGCTCGGCTCGCAACAGTCATAAGTAGCATTTACTAGTTTTCCCACCCTACCCTCTATGGGTAGTTTTTTGTTGTACTCATTTCCGAATCTGACTTTTGGTCGAGGGTAACATGTTGGGGGTCGAGGGTACTATGTCGAGGGTCCATTTTTTATTTTTAACATATTTTCAAATTTTTCTTTCGCGTTTTTTTAGCGAGTGAGGAGAGCCAATCAAGCAAGAGCTTAGTTTCTATTAGCGTTGACTCAGAATGTTGACAGATGCATTGTACTCCCGGACAGGCCCCCATATGTTACGAAAAATTGTATTGCGTGACTAGCGTGACTTTCTAGAAGCTTCGCGAGAGTTCATAGTTTGTTTATTTTAGGATCTTGTGCAAGCGTTTCTAAAGCGGTATATTTTGCAATCTTTCTATAATTAGATTATTTAGAAAGTTCTAGAATCTTTTTGTAAAATTATATAAGTACGCGAGCACAAGCGAAGTTTTAACCAGTTTTCACCAGCGAAGAGAGTTTGACGTTGGTCGTGTTTAGTCAAGTGTGACGGAAGCAGTGTTTGTTCAAGTTGGCGGAGGCCGTGTAAGTTTATCGTGTTACGTGCTGTTGTGGAGTTTTACTTCGTGGAAACTACCGACAACCCTGCGTTGACTTTGGTTTGCAAGCTACCCGTCCTCTTAAAGATTACCCGCGTAACATTGGGGCCTGTCCGGGAGAGGAATTCAATTGTTTGCCGACTACAGTAACGTTACCAGGAAAGGACAGCTCAAGAAAAAGGAGTATACAGCGAAAGTAAGAACAACTGTTACAAAGAATATCTTGTGTGTTTGTTGTGAACTACTGCTATGGAAATGGAAAAGCTTTTGCAGATAGGGAAAGAATTCGGATTGGAGGGAGAAAAGCTGCTCGAGTTTGTAGAAAAACAACAAAAGTTAGAAGAAGAAAGAAGGAGGGAAGAAGAAGAAAAACGTAGACAATTGGAAGAAGAAAAAGAAGAAAAATGTAGACAATTGGAAGAAGAAAAAGAAGAAAAACGTAAACAGTTAGAAGAAGAGAGAGTAGAAAAACGTAGACAATTGGAAGAGGAAAAAGAAGAAAAGCGTCGGCAGTTAGAAGAAGAAAAGGAAGAGAGACGTCGAATATTTGAGGAAGACAGAAGGAAGGAAGAAGAAGGGAAAGAGGAAAGGCGTAGAAAAGAAGACGAAGGAAGAGAAACTAGGCGGCAAGAAAGCGAACTGAGAAAATTAGAGCTGGAAGCAGACCTGTTGAAGCAGAAAGAGGCTATTGAAGCCGCTAAGAGAGAACATGAACTAGAGCTCGCTCGTCTAGGACAAGGCCGTTGCGTCGCCGAACGCGCCGAATTGAGAGAGGATAGGTCCAAGGCACCCAAGCTTCCCTCATTTGTTGATGGTAAGGACGACTTGGATGCTGACCTACAAAGATTTGAGAGATTCGCAACTACAGCTAAATGGGAGAAGACAGGATGGGTTCGAAACTTAGTGTTCTTTTGTCTGGACGTGCTCTAGAGGCTTATTAAATTCACGATTACCTGAGGAATCAGCCCAAGATTATGACCGAGTGAAGTTAGCTTTGATGAAAAGATATGACCTTACAGAGGATGGCTATCGTCGTAAATTTAGAGCATCAAAGCCCGAAGTTGACGAAAGCCCTGAACAGTTTATAGTGAGACTGGATAGATACTTACTTTGGTTAGAGCTGTCGAACGCTGAACGTTCTTTTGGAGGCTTGAAAGACTTAATTGTGAAAGAAAAGTTTATCGACTCTTGCCAAAAGAGTTAGCTATTCACCTCCGTAAAAGAGCCCCGGAAACGCTTGTTCAGATAGCGAAGATTGCCGATCAATACTTGGAAGCACATGGAAAGCATCTGTTTAGCTCTGCGAGCAAGAAGCCACAAGTGCAGCCCAAGGTGGAGGAAACAAAGACTGCACAGAGTGACAACACAGCCCTTCAGTGTTACAAGTGTAATGCCCGCGGACACAAAGCTATTAACTGCCCAAATCTAGCTAAAAGGTGTTTCCTGTGTGGCAAGCAAGGTCATGAAGCGAGGAACTGTCGATCAGGTGGACGAAAGTCGGGAGGCCAAGGTAAGGATGGTAACCCTGTGCAACGTGGTCAAGTTAGTGCTGGCTGTTTGGTTAAGTCAAACGATCTCAACACTACCCCCGAGGAAGTCAAGTCGTGTATTCAAAACGATCAGCTTCTATTAGCCTGTGGCAAGAACGTCCCGTTGCTGAGTGACGCTTGTGTTGAACCCTTAACTGGAGTAAGAAGTAAGATGCGTTTTGTAAAGGGTAGAGTTGGAGAGAAGACTCTGCAGTTGTGTTTTCACCGAGACAATTTTAGCTAGATAAAGCCAGAAAAGTCCAGAAATACAGTTAAAACACCTCGTCTTGTGTTAGCGACTTAAACATGCCCACTGTTTTTTCGGCCTTATGACCGAAAAATTACGCAAAGTTAGACAATCTCGTGAGATGATATGACTTGTCCTGATAAATACCGCAGCCAATCGCGTTGAGCGTTGTGACAGACGCCTGCCAAATGACCGGCGAAATGAACATTTCAATAGAGGCTGTAGTGAAGGGCTACCACCAGTGCCCATTTACAATAAGGGACGGGTGAATCTTTTGTCCTCGATGAATTAATCGAAAATTAATAGGTAAGACTTTTAAGAGCGGCTGTCCGTAAATATTGACCAGGGGTGGGAAAAATAAAAATTTCGAAAACTCCCAAAAACATTCAGTGAACTACCCTAGGTACCTTAGTAATGAAAATGTAAATTCTACTTTCATCGGTTAAATATTTTTGCAATACAGCGAGTGTAAAGATTGACCGCTTCACGGCCTCCACCGGGCCGCTTTTTCGGGACGCGCGACAGGGTAACGAAAAAAGCTCGATTTTAGTCTACTTCAAACATCATTCAATTCACAATGCTTCTCATCGTATTAAAGGGATTTCAAAATACATTTTGAGTTGCAATATGCTTCAATTGATTGCAACCAGAATATTTTACGGATTTTAAGATACTTGAATAATTTTGAGGATTTCACCCGAGCAAAATTTTGACGAAATTCGAAGGCTTAAAATTCAACCCGATACATCGTTTTAAGAAGAAATAGATATCTGATATTACAAAGCAATCTTTAAGCTTTCGAAATATGGGTTCAAAACTTTGGGCAACATGTGAAATGAATTTTTGGGAAAGCGAAATTCAGGGAGCACTTGAGTGAAATTTGACCTCTCTGACTGGACAGTTATGAGGTTTGGCGCGACATGGTGAATTCTAAAACAAATCGTTCAGCCCAGGTACGTTTAATTCAGGCGATTCCAAGTCCCACACCGATTCAGATGTAATTGAAAAAAAGTAAGATGGAAAATTGTACCTCAATGTTTAGCCAAAAAGAAGGTCAAATCCCGGCTTTTTATCGTAACCTGTAGCTCAACACTAATGTAAACATGAATGTCAAGTACTCGTATCACGACACAGCAAAGTGTTCAAACTTTACACCAAATATCTATCCTTTCTAGTAAATATGAGGTCGGCAATATTTTTGTTTGTACCTTATGTCCTTGCTTGTCTTCATGACCGCAAAAACTGAGGCAAACTGCAGAGAAACCCCCGCGCACTCGACGTGTGGCCGGCAAGGAATGCTGTTTAATACGTGAGTCGATGCGTTACATAACATGACAAAGCAAGAGATGTTTTCTTTCGTCGTAAAAAAATGTTATCTCTTACGAACATGTGATAACTATACTATTATTTTCCCCCCATTTACCTCGCAGCTTTACGATCGCAAACATGTGAACCCAAACGTCATGAAACGTGTCAAATAGTATTCATTAGCGTTATGTAAAGCGAAATATCCCAACGCGTTGTGTAGAAGCGGGTTACGGAGACCGCTTTCGCAATACCTTATTTTTAGTGAGAACGTCTCCCGCAGTAATCGATTTCTTGATAGCGCGGTTTTCGTTAGAAATAAAATAAATAAAGTTTTCGGTAGCGAGAGCTCGGCTATAGCAGACGTCTACTACTCGCTGATGTGCGACCACACAGAGTGTGAATATCAGCGGGAGCGCTGGTTGGAGGTGAGTGTGGTTCAAGTGCCAGATACTTGAGCACAGAGAACCTACCCATCAGGGAATGTAGCCGATCAATTGAGCGCCACGTTACAGAAATACTGCAAGCCAGTGTTACCAACTGTGGTTTAAACACTGAAGCAGAGCCGTTATTAGCCAGGGCGGGTAAGTTTGAGACATGATTATACATATTTAGTAAAATCCAACTAGTGGTCTATCATCAATGCTGCGTTCTGATCGGTTGAGCTACTACTAGGCTATATGTTAAAGCCTACTAGTAGCGAAAAGGGCGGGCTTCTTGGCGACAAAAAAGGATTAAAGTCTAGCTTTAACTAGCTAAAGTTCTTTTAATCTTCATATTTTTGACCAACTAGTTAGATTTTACTAAAACAATTATTCCTCTCGCCCTCATGGCCTCTGAGTCAATAGCCTATGAGGCCTTCGGCCTCATGGGCTATTGACTCAGAGCCCATTCGGGCTCGAGGAATAATTGTTAAATATCTTTTAAAAACTCACTTTTCCTTCTTTTTTTTCCCTTGATATTGTTAGTTATGATTTTCCATCACTCTCTTCTTTGTCTTTTCCTCGCAAGAACTTTTTTTTGGAATTTTGGCTTGCAAGGTTTTAATTTTGAGATTTCTCCGATCCTCAAATCTTCCCTAAAAATCTAATGGCTATCCCCAGTCCACAACAGAACTCGGCAGACAAAGCGCAGTTTGCTCTCAATCTTAAGAGAATAGGAAATAAAAAATTCCTTGTTTTATCGTCATTTTCACTTTTGTCCCAGGTGTATTTGAATTTGATCACTCAAAATTTCAAATGACGATTTACCCGAAGCACCGTGACGAATTTGGCATTAACCTGCGATCAGGCGATTTTTGAGGAGAGTAATGGGCGGTAAGCAATTATATTGTTAATAATGAAAAAAAAAACGTTAGTAGAGCTTCGCGGTTGTTTTTGTGTTAAAAAAAGGCAACAATAACAACAGCACGCGATAATGTTTGGTAGGGGGACGCCTGTAACCATTTCAAAGAGTCCTCGAATGAGAGTCAATGAGGAACTGGACAGTTCACGGCTGTTTGGGTCCGTTGCCTTTGGTACATGCAAACTGGTAATGGCACATTCGACATAGCCTGGCAAAGGTCACTCACAGGGGCTCCAGGTTTCTGTTTGAAAAAAAAAGAAAAGATGAATAACTCAATGGTTTCTATTACTATATCAGTTTTAACCCCTATAGCCTGCATAGTCTCAGTTTGTTGGTCATTACCTATACTGGCTTGTCGTATGGCTCAGTCGTATTCGCTAAAGTTCTGTTGGAGGCGTGTGATAAAGCTGGTGTTTCATTGCTTGGATGTTTTGATTTTGCGACAACAAACGAATAACAACGATAAAAATTACTGACAATAACAAATCAATTTCCATACTGAAACTTCTATTTGAGTGAGCAACTGTTGTTGTTGTTGTTGCCTTTTTGTAACACATTACTCTCCTCACTAGAAGGGGAAACCGATTCTTCCTCCACGTAGACCTTACGAGGGAGCGTGCGCCGTGTTTCTCTGTAACAGGTGGTGGCAATTTCCTCTGGTGGTTGAGGCTTTGCCTCCTCCGTCAGCGACCCACGACACGCCCTACATATTGCTGACAAAGCAAATAAAAAAGCTATTATAATGGGGGAAGGTAGTCTTCCATTTATAGGGGTGGATTTCCTTTTACAGGAAGGGGAGTTTATGCTTAGTCTGGTCCTCAGTTTAAATTAATTGTGGCTTGCCAATGACAAATGTACACGCCAAAAAGTATCAATGATAATTCGAAAAGGCACAGAGTAGACATAGATATTTGGGTTAATTAAAGTATACAGTACTAAATATTTTAGCGTCGTTCAAAGCGCCATCATCACTTACTTACGAGATCCAACTGGTACAAGTATCATCGTAAGGCTGTAAATCAACTTTGACTGCGCAAAAGAAAGCGTCCTTTCTTCACCTCCTTCTCTTATTAACATGATGGGGGGAAGGGGGGGGTGGCGGGCCAGAGCCAGGGCTTTACATAACATTTGTCGGCAGCGCCATCCGATGCCAAATCGATGACTCCGGGAGACGTTCTCACTAAAAATAAGGTATTGCGAAAGCGGTCTCCGTGACCCGCTTCTACACAACGCGTTAGGATATTTCGCAATCGTTATAACTTAGAACTAAAATGGGAATGGAAAGTAACATTTGACTTAAAGCAAACCAAACAAAAATATATGTATTTACATAACGTTAACGCTAATGAATACTATTTGACACGTTTCATGACGTTTGGGTCCACATGTTTGGGATCATAAAGCTGGGAGGTAAATGGGGAGAAAAAAATATATAGTATAGTTATCACATGTTCATAAGCAGAGATGGCATTTTTTGTACGACGAAAGAAAAAATCTCTTGGTTTGTCATGTTATGTAACGCATTCTCGACTCACGTAACAGCATTCCTTACCGGCCACACGTCGAGTGCGCGGGGGTTTGGCTGCAGTTTGGCTACGGTTTTCGTGATCATGAAGACAAGCAAGGACATAAGGTACAAACAAAAATATTGCCGACCTCATATTTACTAGAAAGGATAGATATTTGGTGTAAAGTTTGAACACTTTGATGTGTCGTGATACGAGTACTTGACCTTCATGTTTACATTAGTGTTGAGCTACAGGTTACGATAAAAAGCCGGGATTTGACCTTCTTTTTGGCTAAACATTGAGGTACAATTTTCCATCTTACTTTTTTTCAATTACGTGTGAATCAGTGTGGGACTTGGAATCGCCTGAATTAAACGTACCTGGGCTGAACGATTTGTTTTAGAATTCACTGTGTCGCGCCAAACCTCATAACTGTCCAGTCAGAGAGGTCAAATTTCACTCAAGCGCTCCATGAATTTCGCTTTCCCAAAAATTCATTTCACATGTTGCCCAAAGTTTTGAACCCATATTTCGAAAGCTTAAAGATTGCTTTGTAATATCAGATATCTATTTCTTCTTAAAACGATGTATCGGGTTGAATTTTAAGCCTTCGAATTTCGACAAAATTGTGCTCGGGTGAAATCCTCAAAATTATTCAAGTATCTTAAAATCCGTAAAATATTCTGGTTGCAATCAATTGAAGCATATTACAACTCAAAATGAAATCCCTTTAATACGATGAGAAGCATTGTGAATTGAATGATGTTTGAAGTAGACTAAAATCGAGCTTTTTTCGTTACCCTGTCGCGCGTCCCGAAAAAGGGCCCGGTGGAGGCCGTGAAGCGGTCAATCTTTACACTCGCTGTATTGCAAAAATATTTAACCGATGAAAGTAGAATTTACATTTTCATTACTAAGGTACCTAGGGTAGCTCACTGAATTTTTTTGGGAGTTTTCGAAATTTTTATTTTTCCCACCCTTGGTCGATATTTACAGATAGCCGCTCTTAATTACTAATTCGTAGCCAGTGGTAGCGCAAACGTATCGGAAAGCATTATTAAAGGTTACAATTGACAATCGATAAAATGGATGAAAATTGATAAAAATTGATAGTCACGACTCTTTCGATCTTCGATATTTATCGATTACCGATATCAATTGCTTAATTACTATCGTTTAAAATCGAATAGTTAACAATTAGTCGCCGAAGGCGACGTGAATATCGACGAATAGTCACCGAGACGAAGTCGAGGTGACTATTCGCCGATATTCACGTCGCCTGAGGCGACTAATTGTTTTAGTATAATTACATTGATGATTATTCGAGAAAATAAAAGTATTGATCAATTTCCGACTCCGAAACTTCAAAAAATCTGGCTGCCATTTTGAAAACTGCTAGCCTTCAATGTTATAATCAACGCGCGGTGATTATAGCGGGATAAAGCGAAGCTCCTAGCCAATCACAGCGCTCTATTTTCGATAGTCATCGATATAATTATACTAAAATCCATTATTTCGATTACCGAGTTTCATCGATTTGGCACGGTGGGTTAAACCCACGCTACTTAGGGCAATTATTGCTGTTTGAAACAGGATTACAGCATATACTTCCTATCCTCTTACTCTTTAGAGACACTATTCAACTGCATTCATAAAATAGCGAGAATCATTAAACGACAACACATTCAAAGCGTTTCGTCTCCTAACATTTTTGAATGTCGCGCTTTTTAAATTTGAATCCTCTGAGTTCTTCTAAGCTAAATTTAGAAGTGAAAACAGCTAGTAATCGTCGGTATGTCAACAAACACCTAGAAAAAATGTTCAGCTCAGCAGCAAATCGACCATAGTGAAAACATAGCAGACGAATTTCCGGCTGTCACTTCTCTCGGTTGGGTCGACATTTACTATTTATCAAGTTATCCAGTTCCCATTTTATTTATTAGAGCTAATAATATTTAATAATGAAATGAAGGTATGATCGTCGCAGTGAAACGCAATTTAAGCAATTGCGTAAAGAAGCCTGAAAAAAATTCAGGACTTCAACGGGGTTTGAACCCGTGACCTCGCGATACCGCGAGGTCACGGGTTCAAACCCCGTTGAAGTCCTGAATTTTTTTCAGGCTTCTTTACGCAATTGCTTAAATTGCGTTTCACTGCGACGATCATACCTTCATTTCATTTCATTTCCGCAGTTCATATATGATTCATTTCATATATCATTAACAATATTTAATAAGTTATCCAGCTGTCACGCTATCTTTCTGTTGACCGATGTCACGCAATTTTCATTAACCGGTATACGGGGATCCAACCCTTCTCTCCCTCCGAAAGTTCGTGAAAACACAACCGGTAAGTGTGATGGAATACAATGTTTGGTGTTCACTAACCTTAGATATCACCCTACCCTGGATAATAGCTATTTTTCACAGCTGATTTGAAATTTTAAAACAGACAAATTAATGAAAATGAATTCATACGTACAAGAAACTTACCATTGATTTTGAAACTACAGTTTGTAGCATATCTTAATGATTTATCAAACCCTCAAATTTGCGAAACCCACGATAACTGAAAAAAAAAACTGACTTCCTTTTCCCAGGCAAATAGTACAATTTTATCACGGTTTTTTTTCGAACTTCCAAATAACTAAAATGTCCGCTGTGCTCACCTGCAACATCAACATGTACTCCTCTTATCATCAACTTCAGGGCAAATCTTCTTGCGTCAACAGTTAAGGGATTCTGACTCACCCTCAGCTGCCACAGCTCCCTGAGGTCACCAATCTCAGCAGGTAGTTCAGTTAGTTTATTTCCACACAAGTACAGCAATACAAGCTTGGTCAGCCTGTGTATACTGGTAGGTAAACCAACCAACTGGTTGTAACTCACACTCAGCCCCCTCAGCCCCCTCAGGTCACCCATCTCAGCAGGTAGTTCAATGATTTTGTTGTTATACAAGTTGAGCACAGTAAGATTTTGCAGCTTGTTGATACTTGCTGGTAATCCCATCAGGTTATTTTTATCCAGCAGAGGTTTCTCTGTTTCACTCAGTTCAGTGACTGCATCAGGTACCCTGAAGAGTGTTTTTCCATTCAGACCCAAAACTGCTACTCCATCTTCACATTTGAAGTAATGCTCCATGTTTTAAATTGTTAATAAAAAGTCTCGACAGTTCTTCTTACCATCTAGAAATCAGAAATAGTAACCTAGTATAGAAAAATCAAAATCATATCATCAATATGTGAATTTTACGGAATTAAAATGAAAGAAATCTAGAACAGATGCTGTTAGTGCATTCAAAAAATCTTTTATTAGTAGACTACAGTATCTAAAAGATAGTAGTGCTGCAGTGCATTCTGTTGATAATGTCATTAGTCATTAGTCACTGAATGTGTCCTATTTACATGTTGGAAAGTAATAAGTACTATCAGTCTATGAAAACATCGTGGGAACATTGTTCGAGGTAATCTGTGCCTTCTAAGAAATTCAGGAACAATAAACTTTCCCCTTTTCGTGCTGTATAAATAAGCTCAAGGGTTTCTTTTATGCTTTTAAGTAGCTGCCATTTTCTTCCAAGTGTCTCGTCTTTCTCATTTCAATTCAGTCTAAACTATTGTTAATTGATGACCACCAAAGATGCAAATTTTGAGTCAGGTTATCTTAGGGAGGTGGTCACTTATTCAATCGAACAACACTAGTGGGTCCCTACCTAGAATATTGAGATCCCAACACATCTACATTTTGGAACAGAATTCATCGCATGTAATTTCTTATCTAAAATATGTGTATAGTTTCATGGTGTCACTAAAAGATTTTCACATACTTTGAGTAGTGTACTACATACAACAAACAACAAAAAAATAACTGACCATGATACAAGGAAAACAAATAATGTCAATATTGTGTACTAATCCGACTGTTTGGAATAAAGCTAGGCCTTAAGAAACACTGATTCCCAATTTTGGCTACACAAGGGGTGTATTATGGGTAGGTGAACATGTTTGTGATCAGGTACATGTAATATACTAATAATATTATATTACATCATCTTTAAATAAGGTGACAAATGATTGATTTCTGCAGATCTAGAAATAATCCTAGGAGGGGGTGATTAATTGATTTTCAGTGGCAGGTAATGGGGATGCCTATTTGTCGAAAAGGCTTATTTGAGGGGGAGACACTTATTTCAAGGGGTTGCTTATTTCATTTTTTAGTATTTCAGCCTCAAGATAGCATTTGTCTTCCTTTCACACAGACAAAAAAATTAAGCAATGAAACCACAACATCTTTTTCAATAAATACCCAAGTGTGTTATGATCATGTCCTTAGCTTGAACCTTCCATTAAAACTATCCTCAAGCACTATATTCCATGATATTCAGAGGAGCTGATCGAGTCATTAATCTCTGATTGTGTGACGTCCCCAAATAAGTGTTATTCTCTTGTGACTGTAACTTTTATGCTACCCTTTTGAAAGATAAAAGTCCAGTATACCATGTATTTAGTAACTAGGCAGGGTGTTAAAGGTGGTCACTTATATGAAGGGCAGGGCCGGAAGCTTAAACAAACACTATCCTATTACTGCGCATGTACTAAACTTAGATTTTCTGACAGGATGTTCAGAATTCAAAAGATCCACATAGTGTTATAGAACCTTTAAAAATCTTTGCATCAAATTGCTCGGTTGAGTTACACCACTAAACCTAAATCTCAAAACTACAGATCAATGTTCCCATTAACTTTTGATTTGAGTGAAATTGGGAGTTTTTAGCATTGCTTTCATTTAGATACAAGAAAAAAATGGAGAGACATGGATGCCACTGAAAAGATCTTGTAATGACATGTTAGTAAAATTAAAAAACCTCCTTAACAAATACGACCAACTAAATTAACCAAACAGCCGGCCCTTGATGAATAGAAAAACAAGTGCAATGAAATCATAAAAAATTATTATGTTGGACAAACCTTTGCGATGCCTTCATCATGTAAAGATTGCATTTTTATTTATACCCTTTAAGTGTTTGAGGCTAGAACACAGGCAAATATTACTGGATTTATTTTGAGCTTGCCGTAACTTGAGCTCTGACAAAAGTTTCACAGCCAAAAAGCTGTACAGCAAGCAGAACAAGCTTTTAATTAAGTTCACAATGCAGCCAAGAGAGCACAAAAATCACGCAAAACCTTTTTGTGCCATGAGCCAGTTATTAAATAAAATGAAAGACTTTGTCAAAAGTGTAAAATATTACTTGAGATATGTAAACAAAGGAACTCCATCAGAGATGAAGTTGCAAGAAAATCTTGTTGCATCTGAGTGACAGTTCTGTTGTCTTTTCAAGAAAATACACATACACAATAGCTAGTGTCCCTTTAGTATTTATTTTAATATTTGAAGCCTAAAAGAGTGGTACTAATTTGTGGAGAGGGGGTTAATTTGAGCATTTAGGCTAATTAGTGTCTTGGGGCTGTGTATCTTAAGCAATGCATTGATGTCTTAATTATTGCTTTATTCCCCAACTTTATTGTCTCAGGAATTCCCTTTTACCGTAGTGAAATCTTGAGACTCATCAATTCAGCAGGGGAATTTTGAGAGTTAATTTTTGGTCCAGAGTATTCTTTCAGGTGTTGTTGGAAGCCTTTTAATCTTTGCTCTTATATTCCACTGACTTTAAATCTGGGGTACCCCCTGGGGCAATATGATCATTATTGCACCCTGTAGCTTAGCTCTTTCTCCTGGGTAGGGTGGTCTGCCTGTATTTATGGCTAGTGACAGGCCAGGTAATCTACCACCCATACAAGGAGACGGTGTATCTTAACGTCTCCACCTCTTCCGCAATTGCAATAACAGGTCATTCGAACGGTTATTCTATGTATTCCTCTTCCAGAGGTCAACCGAATCACTGATCGAATGAATGCACCTTTACGAATATTCGGCCGCTTCATTTGCGCTTTAAACCTGAACGAGGAATAACAAAGAGCATACTTGTCATTCAAAGAGATGCAAGTAAGTGGCAGGGTATTCTAAAGTTAATAACAATGGAACCAGTTTCAACACGAGCGGACACGACTCTATCAGCTCGGTTAAAACGCAGTGAACGCAGGGAGTGAGCTTTCTCATACCTCAACAACTCGGTCGTATTAAATACCATAACCACGCACTTTTTATGAAGTATTCTATATGTAATATACAACTCCTACCTAAGGCTGTTGATCTGAGGAAGAAAGCGTTTGATGAATTTCCTCTAAATATGGCGATTGTTCTTCAGCTTCTTTTACGGAATGCACTGATTACAGCTCTGATTACATTTCTTGGCTGACTTCCAGTTCTTTCCTCGTTCCCAGGGTCTCTCTACCGAATGGCATGCTGGGAACTCTGTGGCAGCACTAAGAGATGGAATCCGGAATCCACAAACGGAATCACAGAAACGGAATACGGAATCAAATATCAGTGATGGAAAATCACACTGCATAATTCAGAACAATCCAAAGAGAATTTGTGTTAGTTTTCTTTGCAGTTCCCATAAATATATTCTTGTTAATGTAAGACAAAAAAGCAAGGCTGATTTGATGTGTCTTGAAAAGGTTTGCTATAGTGTGATTTATTGCACTCAGGCAAGGACGGTAAAGGTAATATTACAAGTACCTTTTATTCACGAGTTTACGGGTTGGATAATACAGTTAAACATTACCGTTTTTAGCTAAAAGTCAAGAGTAGTAATAGTTGGCCTCAGACAACACTACGTGATTGTGCCAAAACTGAATACTCAACATGTGACCGACCCGGCACGTGGATCCAGACAAGGGGCCCTAGGGGTCGCCCCCACCCCCCTATTATTTTTAGACCAAACTGAAGCCCGAAGGGCCGAAAAACAATTCTTTGAGACCCCCCTCCCCTTATCTCAGGGTCTGGATGACTGTCCCCCCCCCCCCCCCCCCCCCACCTTATCTGAAGGTCTAGATCCGCCACTGCCACAGTTCCGGTGTCTTAGCAATAAGTTCACCTTTTTCGCTAAGCTGAATGCTGATGGCATACTGTTGTAATTGAGTTTGTGTTGACCTCCGTATTTTTTGTTGCATGAAGAGGCTTATTGAACTTTGATGTAATCAGTTGCGGAATCAAGCAAATGCATGCATAATTCGCTCTTCTCTTTGGACTCCACAATGCCATGGTTCTCTCGAGTAAGTTGTCTTGATTAATAAAACTGAACATTGTTGAAGCCACCCAGAAAAGACACCCAGCAACATCTTGACGACGGCGCCTTTCAGTTAAACGTACCTCTCTCTAAAGGAACTAGCTATTGTTAGAGACTTCTTTTCAGCTATAGTTTTTCTCCTCGCATTGCTGCCCCATGAGAATTTGGATTCATTGCTGGAAATGGTATGAAGAGTCTTTTCACCGAAATCGACTCCTGTAGTCATACAGCAGTCTCCTTTGTCCAGGTATTTAATTTATTCATTTATTTTTATTGTCAGTGCTAATATTTTTTCCCAATCGATCGCTTGGAACTTTCTTTCCGTTCACGTTTCTGTTTCCATTTCCGTGATTACGTTTCCGGATTCCCGATTGCCGATTCTCTCTTTTAAGCCCGGGGAGGCGGGGGACACTACGGGTACGAGTAAATCTGCCGTCGCGTATACGGATAGAAACGGGTAAGCTCCTGGGTAGAATAGTTACTCCATTGTTACATCTGAGAAATAATGGTTGCCTATTATAAAACTACGAGGTAAACATGTTCGTTTACCTGTACCAGTAGGCGCTGAAACGGCCCGGTGTATAGCTGGTCACTATACTCGCTTATTTCACCTAGACAGGTATATGTACGGAAGCTTAAAGGGACATCTGAGTTTGACTTGAAAAATCGGTGTTTGTTTTGTTGAAAATCGGAGTTTGTTTTCAAAAGAATGAATTAGAAAATCGAAGTTTCCTTAAAAAATGGGAGGTTGTTTTCGGAAATGGGTGTTTGAATAAAGGAGTTTGCTTCCGAAATTGGGAGTTTGAAAGTGGGAGTTCGTTTTGGAAAATGGAAGTTTGTTTTCGAAAATCGGAGTTTGACGTAGGCGCTTGTTCGGCAAGAGTCGTTTGAGGTTTGGTCCCAGACTGTGCGGAGGGGTCGATGATTAGACATTCAGTGACGAAATGGAGGTCAATGCTGAAGGAATGATGGGAACAAAACAACCTTTCTGAACCTGACCCAGAACCAGGCCAAAGATCTCCAAGAAACGCTCTGCAAAAGAAGAAAGAAAAGAAGAAAATTAAAACAGAACGCGGAACCACCTGTCCACCTTTAACCAAAAATACTAACCACAGGATCACAAAAGAAATTTGAATCAAAAACTCCGCTACAGTGAAGCACTTTCAGAAGAAAAAGTAATAGAACAATTAGAGGAGGTTTTAAAAGCACTGAATAGGCATTCCCAAAGAGGAACATGCCCAAAGGCATTACAATACAAAGCAAGAACATTAACAGACGAAGCCTTAAAAACAGACATTAAAAAGAGAAAAAGACGACAGAACAAAAGGTGGTTAACGCCTTGATCCGGGTACCATGACAGGAGAATTCTCGATCGTGCTGTGAAAAGTGTAATGTGGATTTTAGTAGCGCTAGATTTCACGTGTAGTTTCACACTACTGTACTTGCACGAACTACAACTCGCTATTTCAAGTTAGCGCTAACCTATAAAAAAATTAATGTTATTTCCCTTTCGCTGTTTGAACCTTGCAAGTTTAAGGTTCAAAAAGTGTCCAAGCAGAAGAATAAGAGCGATTTTAAGGCCAAGAGCATGGCAGAAATGTAAGAACGAGGAGTGTTTATAGTGGAAATTCTCGCCTCAGCAGCTGAAATGGTTTTATAAACGTTGGAACTAAAACCGGTGATGTAGGAAAATTCTTTTCCTTTCGTTTGCACTTAGCGAAAGCTACAACTAGTTTTAATGAACACTTGTGAGCAGCACAAAACAACGCAGGTATCTTGTTAACTTGATTTATTTCTCCGATCGGTTTCGTCTGATCACACATGCAGAGAATAAATACGGGAATATAGTTAAATCTCCGATAAGAGCCACTCAAAATAATTGAAGAAAAGGATGCCGCGAAATTACATCTTTGTTCATGCAATAGCCTGCGACGCAGCCGCTAGGCAATAAATGGGCGCAAGAAAGAACGGACGCGCGCGAGGAAGACACGCGAGGGGAAAGGGATTTTGGGGGGCCTTCCGTGAAGGCGCTTTCTCTCCCCACGCATGTCTTCCTCGCGCGCGCCCGTTCTTTCTTGCGCCAATTTATTTCCTAGCGCCTGCTACGCAGACTATTCATGCAGCGGCCGCCTCTTGCCCGCCTCAATCATGAGAGCTCTTAATTCCATTGTTGTCACCTTTATTAAGCGATCATCAAGCGCTCGATACACCTAGTTTAGCTTCATTTCAAAAGTATGATGAAGAGATACAGTCCCAGGGAGAAGTTGACGACCGATTGTGGACCAGCAATGCTTCTTTCGTGAGCGTCTTTTTCAAAATAGTGATGTTTCTGCTAAAGAATATGCTAACTTTTAACAAACCTCTATTGAGCGACCAACCTCCACTAGGCAGCCACTTGCTGATACTCAGAGGGTGACCGCCAGTTTAATGGAGGCTCAACGTTATAACGCAACAAAAAACTTTCCCGATTATACAGAGCAACAACCCTCAACATTTGTTAGCCCGAAAATGTTGGGAGTCGTTGGATAGTGTTGGAGGTGATAGGTACTTAGAGTGCATCATGGGATGGACTGTAAACTTACAGAATTCTACAGCCATCTAAACTACGAGCAGTCTCTCTTTTTTGTTAGTCTGTTGAGCGAAACGCGCGAGACACGAAGAAGAACACGAGCCTTCAGCCACGCGCGTGTTTACTAAATCTGAAGAAAAAAAGAGACTGTTAGCAGTCTAACAGCTGGCATCTTGAATGATGTTCAAGGAGACCAGGCGTGGCCCCAACAACGGATTCAGCAATACAGGGCTACGCTTTGGCAGTCACGGAACAAAAGAAATATTGTTGGGAGTTGTTGACTCAAAGAGTTTCACCAGTTTCAAACTCTACACAACAACTCCCAACAGCACACAACAACATAGAACAGATTGTGCAAATCGACGCCACATGTAACACCCAACAATGTTGGGAGTTCTTGGCCTAAAACTTTCCGTCCGTTAGCACGGAGTTTTGATTACAAAGGAAGTTACAACTTTTCCCTTCGTTTTGGGGTTGCGACTAGGGCATATAACTATGTGTGATCACTTTTACTCGACTAGTTCATTTGTCTATTGTGTGTTCTTTTCTCATAATTCATCAAGTTAACCAACTCAAGAAATATCATGCCCATAGGTCAAAAGTTTTGCAGTTTTTTTCTGTCATTGAATGTCAAATAAACAGTCTTTGTCGCCTTCTCCGTCTTTTGTGTTTTGCCTTCTTCTTTCTCTTCTGTTTTATCAGAGACGAACTTCCAAACGCTAGCAAGGAAATAAAAACTTCTCAAATTAAAAACATCAGATCTCCTTAACACTTTACCACTCTTTACAAGTCTTAAAGAAAGATTGTAGAAATACAAAATTTGTTTGTCCCTACTACAAACACTGAGAAAATGTGCCTTACCAATTCGTTTTCACCTTCAACGGAGTATATAATATCAATTTTTCACAAACTGTGCAAGCCAAACTGAGTAGAATTTACTCCGTTAAAAAATTAACTTTTTGACTTTCAGTTTCTTTGGGGGGGGAGGGGTGGAAAGGTGGGACAAACGTTTGTGGGGCCTCGAGGAAAGTAGCCTGCGCTAGGCGTTCAGATAGTGGACTCAGCTAGGTTTGTTTTTCAGAGAGCGGCAAATAATCCCTACCCCACCCCCCTCGCTGTGTTTTCCTGCTCACATCTTTTAGCGCCCTCCCCATAATCTGAACGCTGGGTTACAAGCCTACGATGATGACCATTTTTATGAAAAAGGAACGCTCCCGACTAAGAAACTAGAGAAAATATTAAATCGCAAAAATGAGCTGCAACCACCACCCACCCCCCTTTGGCGTGGAAAAAACGAAAGGGAGGCTGACTTTACAACTGCAATAACTTAGAAAGACAACACTATTTACCTACGGACATTGGTTCCCCTGTATTCTGACTAGCTGACTCAAGGTTGATTTCCACTGTCGCGTAATTTTTACGTGCGTTTTAATGAGTTTTAATGCCGTCAGATCCATGAATCAATTTACGGGTCCGCGAGCAGCATAACGCGCGATCACCTAATTTTAAGGCCCCTGATTCGTGAAAAAACCGAACGGAATTTAGCTGCTAGTATATCTATTCTTATAGTGACCCACATTGTAACATGCCGAAGAATGATCTTGAGTGGAGAACGCATTTTCTCAGGGTGGGCTGACGCGTTTCCAAGATTGTTTTAAAGCCTTACCCGCACTTCAGTCTGAACTGATACCAGACGAGACCTGACACTAACTGATTGTGATCCTTATCTGCAATAATGGATGTTAGTAAAATCCAACTAGTATGTCGACATTATCAATGCTGCGTTCTGATTGGTTGAGCTACTACTAGGCTATATGTTATAGCCCACTAGTAGCGAAAAGCGCCGGTTTTAAAAACAAAAACAATGGCAGCTGAATCTCGTTTTGCTAGCTAATGTTATTTTTTCTCGATATTTTTGACCATCTAGTTGGATTTTACTAAAACAATGATTCCTCTCGCCCTCATGGGCTCTGAGTCAATAGCCCATTTGGCCTTCGGCCTCAGAGCCCATGAGGGCGAGAGGAATAATTGTTTTAAAATTAGATACGTGATTCGTGATATGAAGCAAAATAGGGTCCTTATTCGTGATTAATGGCTAATTGAGGGAGTTGTTTTAACACTTATTTAATGACTGTATAATTAAATTAAAAGGGAGATCTTTATTTACAAAAAGTCAAATTAGTATGTTTACAGCGGTCAATCTCTTCACGGTATAAAGTTTAAAACTGAATACAATTTGCTAATTTGCTTCTTAACTAATAGAATAAAATACTCTACAACTATATTTTCGAAAAAAGGTACTTAATTTAAAACAACTCTTACACAACATTTAGCAAAATTCACTAAACTGGAGCGACCTATAACGAATTCGCCAAATCCGGTACAAGCTGATAGTTTTTCATGAGATCGAGATGTCTGTAGCACGAAGCATTATTACTGAGTAATGTTTTAAACTAAGGTGTAAAGGGGCACTGTTCATTAGTCAGGATTGATCGGCGGCCAGACCGTTCCCATGGTAACGAGAAATATACCATGTTCTTCAGATATGGTAACTGTATGCGTCTGCTCAAAATTACAAACAAGCTGAAAATCGGTTGTTACTGGAAGAATTCTCGATATTTTGTGGGGCGTTTTTAACAAAACAATTATTCCACTCGATATGATATGATTATAACCAACTTGGCGCTACTTGCCTTGTTGGCTATCTACCATCTCATATCCAAGGCACACTCGTGGAATAATTGTTAATTATAGCAGGATTTTTGCACGGCTCTCTGGAAGAGCATTTTCATGAATGAGATTCCGTGATTAAATAAAGATGATGATGATGATGACCCCCCAGCAATATGTCGCCGGTGCCCAATTTTACACCTGAGTGAAGAGAGATAAAGTGGAGTAAAGTTCCTTGTGGAAGGAAACAACGCGGCGGGCGAGGCTTGAACCCCAGACCTCCAGATCCAGAGTTCGAGGTGTTAACCGCTCGGCCACACACGCCTCCAAGTCCTTTGAAAAGCCTCTTTCAATTAGAAATAACCGGTCCGGCGTCCTAAGACTAGTACCTTTTAATTTATAAGTTAATACAATATAGCAAATTATAAAAAGACTCTCACTATAAGTAGGTAGAATAACATATTTTTAAAAACCTAACTAATTCTACTATAACCTATATATATTACTTGATGTATCAAAATAGAGGCAGTGGCCTAGGTAGTATATTAACATACACTGGCAAGAAAAATACTCTAATAAAGTAATTCTACTACATTAAAATATTTACATAGTATGAAAAAGAATGGGTGCTCCCCAGCGTCGAGACATAATTAGAGGCTTATGGCATGTATTCGCAAGCTAGATAACGATTGCTGTCATTCAGAAATTAGTCTTAAACATTAATAACTTGTCAATGAAAGAGTTATTCGAGGCTGGAAATATTTAGAGATTGATAAAAGCTCACCAGAAACAGGAACAATTCTTAAATAACAAACTCGATTAGAAAAGTCTTTAACTAAGTTCTGTGGTAAGGAATACCTTAAAAAAAGGATTGATCCTACACGAACAGATTCTTCTCAGTGCGGAAACTGACACTGAATATTTTCAGAGACTGCAGGCAAGGAACAGCTGGAGAAAAAATTGTTCTTAACATCTAAATGCTAATGAAATTGCTAAAAAAGGTTTGACCTGTATACTTACAGACGTTAAAACCGAGTGTTCACACACGCTGCAACCATAGTAATAATCATCAGCTAATTGTACCGTCATAAAAAAATTACGAAATAAAAACTGTACATGTGAAAAAATAGAAGTCTTGTTTCTAGTCAACATCTTTCAAATAAGGTACCACAAGCAACTCTTGAATCGCAGTAAAAGTAAAATTAGACATCTTTACTTCGGTTATGTGGAATAAGACTAACATAGTGAAGCTCATGCACGTGACCCAGCACAAGCCGGTTGCTACCAGTAACATCAAACTCTTGACAGATCATAACGTCATGGCGATGCGGAAGACTGCTGATCACGTGAATGCACGTTTGAAAACAGTTTGCCGCGCCATGTAGAATCACGTGATCACCCCATGTACCATCTGCCATCATGCTTGTGAGGTAGGCATCCCAAGATGGATATCCATCAACAAAATGAAACAGTTCTGTCCCATCCGACTGTAAGAAAAAAAAGAAAGAAAATACTGTAGTTAATGAAGAAGAAGTAGAGTGTGTTTTTAGAAGGTATGTATTCAGGCAGCTGCGCTGTCAGCTCTCTCTGACACGACGCCATTGGTATCGGCACTAGTAATAATATGTTCACCTCAGAAGTGTAGGACGCACCAGTTAGACGTCTTGTTTTGAAGTGGAAGGAATTAACGTCGATGACGTCTTTATCTCCCTTGCGCGCCAAGAATCAGTGAACCGGAAACAGAACAATAAGGCTCTGTTCACGCTTTACCGGATGACACGAAAATCCATCCAGTATAGTGTGAACATCTATCCGATATGTGACCCTCCTCCACTTTAGAGATCGGCGCGGCCTTATTCCCTTTCGTAATCGGTCTTTTCCTTTTTTAGCGGTCGATGCCATTATTAGTAATTAAGCCTTTAGTCATTATAGATGTAATATATTCCCTGGATTTAGTTACAAAAAGGCAAATAATACGTTTTTGAATAGTGTTAGAAAGAACGGCGTCTGAGCCCAAGTTGAATTTTCGTTAAAATTTATGGAAAGGGCTAGGGTCACCTGTCATTGATTACCAGTTAAAAAAGACAGTTTGACAGTGTATCAGGGTTCGTACCCGTTTTTGAACAAAAAATTCAAGGACTTTTCAAGGACTTTCAAGGACACATTTCCCATATTTCAAGGACTCTATTCAATTCAAAAAGAGCCTTAATTCTATGTCTTTTTTCAGTTCTTCCACAACATAGGTAATTTTATCTCGAAGGTGTTTCTGTGTTTGCTCCCTTTCCTTTGGAGTTCTACTTAAATTATAAAGTTAGCACCGACCGCAATTTTCAAGGACTTTCAAGGCCTTCAATTTTTATTTTAAAATTCAAGGACTTTTAAGGACTTTCAAGGCGCGTGCGAACCCCGGTGTATGTACTTAAATGTTTTCGGCATTTTCGCGGGTCGGTGGGGTAGTCTAGTGGTAAGGGAGAGAGATAAAGATACGAAAGGTCAGGGTTCGAGGTCCGGGTTTGACCCTGGGTTTCGATTTTCTTTCTTTCCGTAGAAACACTCTCAATAACAGATCAAAAATTTTCTTAGTGTCTAAAAAAATTGCAGCGACCGCTTACGAAAGAAACAGCTGCATCGGCGCCTTAAAGAAATCGCGCCGAAATCACCGTTCTTATGCATGAACTGAAGCCCCATCTGGTATGATTTTCCAGCCCGCAAAAAAGCTAGACAATAGGGACCTTAAGCAAGGACGACGACGACTGCAGTGAAAACGTCGCTAAAAAACTGAATTTGCGTTCTTTCAAACATAATCGCGTCTATTTGGACCCTCTCAATATATCAAATGCAGGCGACTTTTCCTGAAGTTGAATTCTTGGATTTTATTCAAGTTCAAAAAGAGGAAGGAAAATTCGTCGTGGCATGTCCACGTCCTCCACAAAACGGCAAATTAGGAGTTTTCACGTCGTAGTCGTGCAGAGGACGTCAAAGAAATGTACCAAAAAGCATGATGCACGTGCTGAGCTGTTGTTTTGATCATTAAACCTATTGTTTTTTGAAGTCGTCGTTGTGGTCGTCGTCGTAGTTGCTTAAGCTCCCTAGTATAGTGTGAAGACGACCTGAGATGTTTGCAATGGACAATGAAAGCGTCATGGTTCAGTGATTTCAAGTAACAGGTGCCTTAAAGACCAAATAAAGACATGACACACAATTTGGACTAATCTATGACATCATTCGCACAATATAAGGACATGATCCCTACAAGTTACATAAATGGATGTACTAAATACTACATAAAAAAAATAGCTCGTGGCGTTATGTTAATGAGATTCCTCCTCATTTTATTCACGAGCAGTCTAACCAGTTTGACCTATACTACTCTCCTTAGAAAAGGCCAGAAAAACAACAGTTAAGAACGTCAGGGACCAACACTTTTAGGGGGGTGGAGTAGGTTTAGGAGGTTTTAGGGAGGTGTCCGTTACACGTGTAAGAGAGGGGAGGGGGAAGGGATGTTCACCATTAAATTGTTTACTATTATGCGACGGCCATGCGCGTATACTGCAAATATGTCCACTCTAAAAATAATAAAAAAGAATAAGGCACTAACCAGCTTAGGGTTTTCCCGAAGGTGTTGAACAATAGTTCGGCGTAACTCATCATGGGAGATTGTGATTCCTTTCATAAGGTCAAGCTGTTCTGAAAGTGCAAAAAACATGCAGTTTCCCTCTCCTTGATTGTCAGAAATTGCAAAACCTTTTTCCAACGCAGTCCTCTTTAAAGCCTGCGACAGCTCAGTTTTACTGGACTCTATGCGTGCTTCCCGTATGATTTGTTGAAGTACAATAAAAATAGGTTCACCTGTAAATGGAAGATGCAAAAAATTAACATAAGATAGAGGTTATTTCATGCCAGTCTAATAGGAGATGGTGGACTGGTCTGAAGCTCAAAACAGCAGATAATTTCAGTAAAATTTACTGTGGTCTCCAAAGAACAAAATAACCTCACTCTACTGCAAAAATTTATTTTGGCTTTGGTTTGTTTGACAAAACAAACAATGACATTACCGGGCATCGGTCCTGTTGCAGTATGTTTTTCAAAACCATTCTGTGGAACGTCATCTTCTTGGGTTTTTTCAACACCTGTAAAGTTTAAAATATCCAGTAAATTTAAATGGTTTGGCCTGTAAGCGGGAGAGGGAAACACTTATTTTACGTCAGTTTACTTGGAGATGCTACACTAAACATTGAAAAGCTAAAAGCACCCGAAAAATCGAAAGTACCCTGGTTCAACAGAAGAAAATAACCTCACTCCACTGCCAAAATACATTTGGTCTTTGGTTTAATTGACGAAGCAAACAATGACATTACCTGCTAACGGTCCTGTGGCAGCATCCTTTTCACGACCGCTCTGTGGAAAGTCATCTTCTTTGGTTTTTCCAAGTCCTGTAAGTTAAAAAAGCGATGGTTTACAGAAAGAAATGTGACTCTTAAAAAAAGAAAGATTTCAACCTCAAAAGCCGCCCATTTTTGTGACAAATTAAAAGCCAAAAGTTTAGCTGGACTTTTTTTGTTACTTTCACTTTATATTTACGAGAACCCCACCAATTGTATTGCATATGAATAGAAATCAGATGACTTTGATGTATCGCAATGTTATGGATTTTAATTTTCATGTACCGTTAACTCCTTTAAGTGTAGCCAACATGTTATAAACTTATACATAAAAGTTTGAAAAAAATGAAATTGATCAGTAACACAAGAAATATATGGAGAACGGTGTGGAGAATGTTACTGCCACCATTAAGGTTACATAGGTTAACGACAATATTTCTTCAGCTATGCACATCGACCACGACACATAATATAGTAAAAATGTATTTATGCACTGGCTATTGCAGAAGTAATGGACATACTGACAGCTATTTCGAAAAAGGTTGTCGGAAAAAATGTGACGCGACAATCCGGAAAGGTAATATGGGATATGATCAATCCGCTGTTCCTGACACTGTAGCTGTCGAATCTTCTATTGTTGCTTTCCTTTAGCATTCGCAAACATACGTGTATGGCCTCTCGTACCATTCTTTCAAATTTCTTTCAAGAACAGTGAACTCAAAACCACCCACAATACCTTTCGGGATTGTCGCGTGCACTTTTTCCGACAACCTTTCTCGAAATACCTGTATACAATTTGATTTCTTACCATAGACCATCTTACACATCCTGTCAACCAGGGCTTGACACTGTCCCTCCCAACTAAATCGTTCATCATAACTTCTTCGCAGACTTTGGATTTCCTCAAGCCGCTGTGTCCTTGATTTTTGACGGATCGCTGCAATTGCCTTTGCCCATTCCTTGGGGTCATCAGAGTCGATCACAAATGACTCACCCATTGGAAGACCACGCAGTGCTTTTCCAAATCCGGAGTTTCCACTAACTAGAATGGGAAGACCAGCTGACATGGCCTCTAATGCTGTCAAACCAAACCCCTCAGTTCTTGATGGCATAATGGCCAGATCGACCTCACAAAACAACTCTCTCAATCTTTGCTTGTCTTTCACAAATGATCTCACAATCAGCTGGTTCTTTGAAATGCCAGTCTGGAGTAAGATTTCTGCGACGTCATCCTGCTTTCCATCGGATGCACCAACGAAAACAAGACCATAGGAACTGTCCTTCAATTCAACTATGGTTTGAGCGGCAATGTCGTATCCTTTAAGACTTAAGTCTTCAAAATCACCGCGACCGAAGGTTAACACTTTGAAATTTACATTCTCTTGTTCAGAATGCTCAACGTCTGAAAACTCTGTAAAGGAACCTGGTACTAACTGAAAGATTTCTCGACGAGATGAACGCAACTGGGACGAGATCGCGTCTTTCAACTTGGGTCCAACGGCTACGACGAGATCTGCAATTTGACAAAGGTCTACTTCATCTCTGTTCTTCCCTTCTCCCTTGGCAATGGCGCTTGGATAGTTCTTATGCATTGCCAGCTCTTCAGGCTCAGTGTGAACAACTTGCACCCACTTACAGCAATGAGACTTTCTTATAATCTGTGCTTGTCTACCAAGCTTTGCTCCATGGCCAATCACAACCTGAATGTCAAGGTCTTCTGGAGGAACGATCAACCAGTCAAGAGGATCACTGTAGGCAGGAAGGCGCCCAGCTTCCCGGATGGAAATGTTGTGACTTTTGGCAGCTCTCTTATGCTCTTCGCCACACTCAAATTCAGGTACAAGAATGGTGACTTCTACGTTTGCGTTTTTTGCCAGATGTATGGCAAGAGTCCTGTTTACTGTTGACAAGCCACCCTTAGACGACCCCCACTCATTCGCGAGAAGGGTAACTTTTAGTACCAGACGCTCCGAATGAGCTTGCGCAGTATCAGGTGATGATGATGGAGTACACGCCTCCTGCAAAGAAACCAAAACTGCATATTATAAAATATAAATTTTACATCTGGGAGAATCTACCTTTTTGAATGAAAGTTTGCAAAACATGTTAACACGTTAGATGCTATAAACTTATTGCTCAACAGCAAAGCAAAAACAGAACATTTAAAAAGACTTGAGAAAAAGTTATATGACCATTGCTATGCCTACAGGCCAATGACAATTAGTGATACATGGTACCAACGCTCGCTAAGTTGACAGCAACAAAGCCTTCTCTTACACTGCAGAGACGCTCGCGCTAGGATGAATGAAGGCATACGTTGTACATCATACTATAACGTAACAAAGCACATGCATAGACTTTGTTGAAGCCTTTTTAGTTTAAATAGATGGATACCTTTTAAGTACATAAACTTTAGTAGTATGTGTATTCTCTTCATATAAGTAATATGCTAACAGCACTGCTAGAGATTTCATTTCACTGCTACCTACCTTACTTTCTATTTGTGAGAACCACATTTGCTGTCCCGTAACTGTGAGTACCTCCTCTACAAGTTTCTTTTTGCAAATCAGAGGATCACCTTCTCTTAACTCAAGGAGATGAAGGCAATCTTCATGAGAACATGCAATCTGCTTATGCCTTGAACACTTTTCCCGCTGACAATAAGGACAGGCGACCCGAATATGATACTGCAATCCACCTTTATAGAGATCACGTGACAAAGCTTCCAAAGTTGCCTCCACAAACTCACGAACCTGCACTGCCACCTCATTTGTGCCATCCACAGAGATCGGCTGGTTTCTTTGCTTGATAAAGAACTTAATAAACTGCTTCTTACAAATAAGAACAAAATCATGGACAATTTGCTTCCCAATAACAAACCACGCTCCATTTTGGTACAGGGTAGGGGGCTGAGTTGGACCAGCCTCAGAACACCAATGTACAGATCGAGAAACAAGCCGAGTGAACAAACCAAAGGGAACAGAACCGCTGACGAAGTAAACAAACAAGGGACAAGGGTCGAGGGTTGTGGGCGCCATGGAACAAAGAGAATCAGGCGGCGTTTTGAGTTGAGATGGAACAAAGTATTTTTCCTCTGTCTTTGAAGATGAAAATTTCGCAATCAATCCAAATTGTTCCATCAAATCCAGAATGTTTTTCCTGGCAACACCCTTCAGGAAAAAGTTGGAAAACACAAGATCAACCAGTTCCATACAGAGAACACCGCTTTCTTTAACTTCCTTCCAGTGCTTGGCAACCTTAGGAACCTAAGACAGAATAAGGCGAAGGACAATGACAAAGCTTTTTTAAAATAGTGATATTGTAGGAGCATTTTAAACTAGTTAATTGTTGGTTATTTCATTTAATATTTTAAGTAAACAAACAAAGAAAAAGATCTAGAGTTTTCCGTTTTTGTGTGTGGATGCATATAAAATAAAAGTTACTAGCAGGTACTACTGTGTGAATAAAAGTAAAGAGGACAGCCTTCT
Organism: Porites divaricata; assembly: GCA_038088405.1. Taxonomy (NCBI): domain Eukaryota; kingdom Metazoa; phylum Cnidaria; class Anthozoa; order Scleractinia; family Poritidae; genus Porites; species Porites divaricata. Next base: position 38,733,422 of record JBBMOI010000004.1, read on the forward strand.
AATCATTCCTCCGTTTAATTCGTCACACAATCCTTTTCAATCCTGTGGGAAGATTTACAAAGTTTTCTTTTCTTTACAACGCGGGAGAAGGGAAAACAATGAAAATGTGGTTGTTGTGGTGGATGGAAACAACAGAAATGTGAAAAAGGAAAAAAAGGGATGTGGGAAAGTGAAAAAATAGTTTTTAAGTTGTAGAAAGGGCTGGTTTGCCATGATCCTCATTAAATATTCACAATTTGCGCGCCAAGAATCAATAAACCCGAACAATGAAACAATAAAAGCAGTATGAAATGTAAGTTGCATACCTACGTTACGAATCAAGGCGAGTTAGCTCTTATTCCTTCGACAACCTGAATAAACTAATGAATACTTTCCCTAGTTCTTACATTGACATGTAGTCAACCAATCAAAAAGCAAAACATTCACCTACCAAGAAATAACTGGAAAACCTGTCTAACGAGTTAAAAATAACACACGACCTTATCTTAGGGCCTGTTTACATGGAGGTGGGGGACCCCAGGCAGGTGAGGTAACCCACTTAGGTGGGGTAACCGGCCTGTCCATATAATCTCTCATTTTAATTTGATCACGTTCACATGGTAGGTTGGGTGACCAGCCGCGGGTTACGTCACCTACCTGGGGTCCCCCACCTCTACGTAAACAGGCCCTCAACGAGATTCAACCGCATTTTATTCATGAGATAAACACAAAAGGTCATGACGTCATAGGCATTTATGTGTTCCAGCGAAGATTCCACCGCAAAAAAGGCTGATTTTATGCCTAATATACCACTGGGGATAAACTACGAGTGGCCCCTTATTTTCCTCTGGGATATTTGAGCGAGCGAAATACAGGAGCGTTTGTCACCTTCCTCGCGGGTGGCAATTTTTACGCGCGCAAGCGTAATCTCTCGTTCTACTATCCTTTAGGAAAATGAGGGACTACTTGCCATCTAGTTGGAGAGGGTTGCTTGACAAGCTGAAAGGACGTCAGCGTAGGAGACAATACTGTTTGGTACAAGCTAAACTCCTCCGTTTTTTGAGTAGGTTGAGCAGTGCTCCGCGCGCGTGCATCAGTTAGGGCGGTGAAAAGTCAGGCTTCCTTCGTAGCGGAGCTCCACGCGCGCAAGCGGAGCCCCATAGCTAAGTAAATCTACCCATCAGCAGAAAATTCGGTAATTACGCCCGCAAGCCCGTCCGTCCGAACCACAGGGAAACCAATGTTCATCTAGCTAGTTCGGCAGCACAGGAAAACTGATTTGCACACATATTGTACATCAATGTTGTGATCAATTGACAGCTGTCAAAACAGGGTATCTGTTGACCTGTATAACCAGACTGTATCGCGGGCTCAGGTGTCGACCCAACAAGGTCGAGTATATTTTTATCCGCTGACAAGTTTTCAAATGATCGCAGGCTCAAGTTTATTTTTCATATAAAATATGTTGTGTTTATGTGCCTCACAATGACAATTTTGAATTCAAACTGACCTTGGATACGAAAATTCAGGCAGCTATTACAGGCAGGGAAGACAGTTGAACTTCTTGCCAACTTCTCGCCACGGTGACGCGTTGGTAACGCTCTACGTCCAATTTTTATGCTCTGATTGGTCAAAATTTGACAGGTGAGTTCATGCGCAAAATTTATGCAGCATCTTGAAATTTGTTTACTTTGACAGCTGAAGCTGACAGAGTTTTGTGTCATCTTGTGACGTTTTTAACTGTCTTTTTCCACTGGATGTACGAAATGAAATTCAGCTGCTATCAAGAGTCTTCTGTTATTCATGGCTAGTTTGTTTATTGGGTTTCAAGGTTGAGAAATACGTCGCTTGTCAAAGTCGGAAATCCGATTTCGGATGGCATCGTTTTCGTTTTTCAGGCTTGATGCGTAAGAGGGTTGAAAAGTATGAAGCGATTCTAGCCTTACTTGATAGCTGTCACGAGCTGCATCTCGAATGGTAAGCCTGAGTAATTATTGTATTTAATGTTCATTTTTTATATCTAATTTAATGAAGTCGAGCGTAGTTTATGCGGCTATTTAGTTTATGCACGTTGGTAAGATTTGAGAAAATGATCTGATCGAGTATCAGGTTTGATATAAGCTTACAGAACTTTAAAAAGCCTTTAGACATTTCTCACCGCAAATCGAAGGAAAACGTTCCAAAAAATATTTTATAATTCTGGCTGTAAAAGAAACCTTTGAGCGATTTTTTTGCCTCGAGTTCATCTTGTACACGTTCGTATGTTGAACGAGTTTTCTAGCTCCCCGACGTAACGTGTCAAAATAAATGATTGATTGATTGATTACTTTGAAAAGAGCAAACATCGGGAAGCCGGCTTAAAACATGAACTTAAGCTTTAAGATTGAAGTCTCAGGATTTTTAGAGACAATTTAATACCTGTATTCGCGAATGAATACAATCTGAAAACCTCCACCCACTTGTAACCGCTCTGTGGTAGTAGCCAACTCGAAAGCTTGACTCCTTTGGCTGCTACACACTTTTTTCCTTTGTTATGTTTAATTCAATGTATAGTTAGCTGTGTTTTTACTTCTTCTTTTTTTCGTATTGTTGTTGTATTGTAATTGAATAAGTGTGAATAAATGAACTTGAACTTCACCATTGTTGTCTCTGTATATGTTTCACCGAATTGTATTTCTCTTATTGATTGTTAGTAGCCTCTCTTACAATTTTAATCGCTGTGCCGTTTGTTTTCAGTCGCTCATAGTACTGTTTCACCTCAGATGTGATGTATAAAAAAGTATAAAAGGTTGGTTTACACGCCCCCAAATTTATTGGCAAGATTTCGTAAAGTTTAAAACTGGTCGAACGCCAAACATTCGGCCTGATTTTTTTCCAAGAATTTTTATTTTCCAGGCCTAATCTACTGTGATCAAGAATCATTATTGCTATTTTTTGGGTGTACATATAAGGCCATCAACTCGATGTAAGATTTGGTTCACTAGGGGACTGTTTGCAGATTATTTTTCTCATGAATGTGCTCTAAAGTTAACTGATTTGTGGAATATTTAAGCAATAGAAAACGTTTTCCGTGTTTGCATAGGCTGATATAAACACGAGAGGGGTTGGGAGAATTCGAGACAGTTATGCAAACCCGAGACGAAGTCGAGGGTTTGCATAACTGTCGAGAATTCTCCCAACCCCTCTCGTGTTTATATCAGGATATCCAAACACAGGAAAAAAGTTTTCCATTGCTTTTATAAAATAACTTTCCTCAGAAAAAAGCAAAACTCTCTTGTTTAAAGCATTGATTAAAAGAGAAATTCTTACCAGTCGCGAAGTCTAATACACGAAGCTTGTACGCGTAATCAGTCTTTGTTTTGCAAAAACGATGCTTTCCAAAATACGGGTTTTTTTCGCTTAGAATGTCAGCTTAAGCGAACAAAAATTGACACACCTTCTTTGTAACGATTTTCAAGTTTCAGCCGACGAAGGAATGGGTAAATAAAGTAACCTTGTCGAGTTTTGAACTCGAAAACTTTTTCAAATTCGTGCTTGCGTGATTAGCGCGCGAAAAACAAAACATCTTGACGTCAAACCCTGTTTACATACTCTCATGCAAACACTCCTCTCGGCCAATCAGAGCGCGCGTACTATCTTTATAAAAGTTTATCGTTTGATTTAAATGATAAATTTATTAATGGAAGCTTCGCTTTTAGCCCTGGCTAAATTTCTAATATATTGTATACAATATGTGTTTCCACTCTGTTTGGTTGTCCAATTCCTTTGAGCGTACATAAAGGGTAAATTGCACGTAAATTGGTTATAAGTTTCTATTATTGTTAGCGGGTGCCTCGTGATGCCACCTGATGTCCTTCGAAACTAAAACAAGAATCCTCTTGGGATATTACCACGTTCAAATAAGAAAAAGCAGTGAAAATGCTTCATTGTAATGTTTACTCTTAGTGACGTCAGTATAGCGGGTTGATTACGGAGACGACTGCTGACCAGGCGTTAGTACTAATTCAGTTGTTATAGGTTTGGTCGGGTAAGATTTCATTTCAGAATTACATCGCCTACCCTAACTGTTTTACACTGGGGAAATATTAAATAGCAGCCCAATCCACTACGATTTTGCTGTTTGCAAATATTTTAGGAACAGTTAACAGTTTCAAAAAGATAGCGTGCAATGCACTTAATATAATCATTTTTATTAGCTACAGCACGGCTGAAAACCTGTGATTTCATCCAAAATGTGGACCATTATAAACCTTGCAAGTTTTAAAACACGTTTAAAATCCATTTCTTACCATTTCCGTAAAATCTGGAATAGTGATCAGCTGTCCGACCAAGTTTATCAGCCACTGGGTACTCAAGATGACTGTGCTACGGTGCTTGATAATTATCCCCAGGTCATGATAGAAATTCACCATAGTGGTAAACTCTTTCTTATCATGGATGAAGCACTTCTTCTTGGCATAGGTCCGTAGTTCCGTTATACTCAGGTAATAAACTGGCTTGGAAAGCAAAGCGTTGATGACTCTCTCAAAGTTCAGCCACCTAGTTTACAAAACCAAAGGGAAAATTGATAGCGCGCGTTAAAGTATCCATGTCAGTCACGACAGAGTATACCTGTACTGACTAAAGTACGCGGCCCACATGTGAGAAAGGTGGATAACTCTTTTCACTGGATAAATATCTGTCCAAAATCCAATATTTTCCAGCTTAATAGTGATTCACCGTTTGAACAACCGGAGCAAGAAACATACACACGTTCCAAAGCGGACTGCTGACATGTGAAAAGCCGTGAAGATTTTTTATTAGTTAGTATTGATGGTCTTTCTAAACTTAAAATAAGATCAATATAAGATTAAATAAGTTTAATAAATAATACAGCTGGTCATGTTCTAAATGGTCACCATGTGCAGTTATGCAGTTAACTACAGATTGAACGGGTAAGTGATCCACTTTACTTTACCTTTTTAAATCGAAAATCAAATGTACACAATGCTTTTCAGCTAATTCGAAGAATATTCCTTAAGGCCAGTCAAAACTGCTTTTCACGGTTACCTTGTTTCAATCAACGAGATATTCTGCAATCATTACTTATGACCGCCAGGTGGCCGATACAGGAATCACTGAATTTTTTCTGTTCTCGCTGTAATTTTTTAACAAAAGTAAAGGACTACAATGAACCAGCCTTGAGATGTTTTGCGGCCACGATTTTATGTAGCGCCACAGTCAATAACTTACTTATGACAGCTGAAGCACATGCATTACTGTTTTTGCATATCAAAGAAAAAAATCTTACAAGGACTGGCAGAAACAAACGCCATACACGTAAACCGTAATCTTAATGCGTTCACAGCTCAAATTTGACATGGAAATTATTTAATATTTACTTTAATGAACATTCTGGTATAACCATTATTTACCTCACAGGTCTCCTCTCTCCAATGTAAGGCTCTTGTCTTAGCACTTCCATGATTTTTTCTTGTAGAGCTTGGATCTCATCAATGTTTTCGTCTTTCCCGAAAACTTTATTCTTGATCTTTCTCTGAGTTAATTTTGCAGTGTTGTCAATGCTGAAGATAGGCCGCACTACATGTCCTTCATAGTCCTTACCAGCAATTGCGTTCTGGATTTCTGTTTTCATTGTTTTAATGTCTTCAAATGGTTTGTCTGCATGGGTCCCAACAATGATCACTGGGGGGCGTAAATAATGAGGCATCTCTTTCGCTTCATCATCACAGGTTTCTCTTCTCATCTGTGCGACGCTATGCACTGTGGACAGCCAAGACAACAAGTTTTCAAGATTTGTTTCTCCATTTGGGTTTTCCAACTCAACATTACGAGATCCTTGTCTTACACTGGGCTTGGCTGTATCATGCAGTGACTTGCTGAGGTTGCACACCAAGATATATAGCGCACGTGATGATAAAAATACAGGATGGGATGCATAATACAGGTGTTGTCCAGCAAAATCCCACAGTTCAATACTGACAACAGATTCTTCAGGCTTAACAGCTTCACCTTTTATATACTTTATTAAATTTAGAGCTCGATACTTGATCTCGTCTGGAGGTGAAGTAGTATCAACCACTAACTCATGATCAAGTCCTGTTAATGTGAGTTCACTAACACTGTCTTCGTTTGGATCACCAACCTGTAGCAGAGTAAGAAAAAAAAAATAAAATAACTGTTGATTCTGAATCTAAACGAATTACCGTACCTGGTTCGATTTTGGGAGTGAAGAAAAATAATGGAGTAAGAAAAAAAGAAAATAACGCCATTTTCTGGGGCGGAATACTTGAATAAGTAGGTTTTTTCGACGGAATAATGAGTTCTTTCTCACTGGAATAATGAAATAACGTAAATTTTCCAGCTGGAATAATAAACACAGGATTATTCCTCTTCATCCCCGATTTGATTACTCAGACATTTAAAGTTGTTATCGATGATGACAGAAAATTCTCTATAAGCTCAAACATTGAGGTACGATTATTGGAGGTATGAGGTATCCAAAACATTAATATGCTCTTGCAACAGTGAATTTAAGAATATACATGTACAGAAAAAAGGTGTTTGATTGAGTCCCCAAAGCCCTTGGCCTTGCTCCTCGCATAAAAAAAGGAAATAGTATAGGGAAATTGTGGTTGACAAAAAAAACTGAGCGAAAGCTATAGTCAAGGCTTAATTAACACTTAAAAGTATATATAAAGACACGGCTATACTCACTTTGGTTTGCACACGCACTAATAACATAAAGGCTTTGCTTACGAGTAGATGGGTGCAACCATGGAAATATAACAAAATGGCTGATACAGTAGGGTAATTCTTCACTCGGAACTGAACTTACTAGACAAGTATAAAACGCTAAATTTTTAACCAGCACTGAGAAACCACGATTTGGCAATTATTACATACAGTAAAATTCCGAAAATAAGCCCCGGGACTTATATTTTTCAAAGGCCCTTTTTGAGGGGCTTATTTTTGGAGGGGCTTATATTCGAAGGGGCTTTTTCACGGAGGGAAATTTGAGTTTGAAAATTGATTGGGCTAGCCTTATAAATGGAAGGAAATTTACCGGTTTTGCTTTGTTTGACTTTGTATTTGAGGGCAATTTCCAAGTACAAGCCACTAGGGGGCTTATATTTGGAAGGGCGATTTAACGGAAGGTTTTTCGCGTTGCGAGTTTGGGGGGCCCGCTTATTTTTGGAGGGGCTTATTTCTAAATTTCACGGCATTTTCCATACGGACATCGTAGTAAAGAGTAGGGAAGCCGTGGTGAGTTTCTCACTAAAACCCAACTTATGAAGGCAATAATCAGTTCACAATAACTACTGTTAGGACGTTCTCGCAGTAACGAAGAATTCACGACAAAATATCACATTTCAAAGACAAAAGACAAACCTGGTTCACAAGAGAAACTTCTTCCTTTTCTCCACCAGTACCAACCTGTTTTCTATTCTTTTTATCATCATTTTGAACTATTGCTTCACCTCTTTCTTCCTCCTGAACCGAGGCACGGCTAACTGCCCGTGGATTATGATACATCTTTGCCACCACCACCTGCGCCACATCATTCGAACATCCTAGGAACCTTTGTTTTCTTTCATAAGTAGGTTGCCAATTCTTGACTCCATCAACGTCCAACTGAAATTTTGAAGGATCCACTTCAATTCCATCAGTACTTTTTTCTTTTCTATTAAATGGTAGACCAATAAGAGACTTTTTCAAACTTGTTTTTCCTGCCCGATCCTGCCCAATAAGCAATACTCGACCTCGGTTAACATTAACAGCTCCATCTTTAAGAGCACTTTGATAAGCGAGCTGTGCTTTTTGTCCGAGTGCTTCTATTGCTAAAGGAGCTAGTGAAAAAAAAGAACGCTTATTAAAGGTAAGTAATGTCTTAGAGGTTACGTAGTTCATTTATGGCTTCTAGTTCCCTTGACTGACCTAGGAGGTGAAGGGAGGGGGGGAGGGGGGTAATTTCCATCACAGACTTAGTCTTACACCAGTGTTAATTGCCCTTCTTGTGATATCTCAGTATGGTCTCTTACGTTTTTAAAACAAATCTAAGGTAAACATAATTTTACTGAATTTCAAATGTGAAACTGATATAATTAAATGTTGGTTAGGTTTAAACTTGATTTTTTACTGCACTTACTTCAAGTCCCATGCATATTCAAAGAACTACGAATGATCCTTAAAAATTAGTATTATGTTTCGCGTAATCACTCATCAGAATTGTCAGTGTTGCTTGCATTCATGTAAAATGCCTCTCCCTCTAAAAAAAAATTTATGCTAAATATCAACGAATTAACTTCATTCAATTAAGCGCTTCCATTCTAATAAGCACCCCTATTGCATAAGCACCCTCATTCCAACCCGAAGGGGTTACTTATTTAATTTTTGTTGGATATGTGCCGCTGGCCTCTCAGAACCCCGACCCCATTATAGTCTATTCTGTGGCCATATTATACACCCCATCTTAGTCACTTTTAGAAAAAAGTAATTTTCGCAATCCTAGCTTAGTTACATTCTGTTTATCAATGTACCTTGCAAAGCCTTTTAACCAGAACATCCTGAGATGAACTGCCACATTTTTGTTGAACTTGGTGTGGTATAAATCTTTCTATTTTAAAATCCCTACATACTTGAATTTTCTGACCCCCAAAACCCTGAAAATGTGCCACCTTATTCCAGTAACTCTTTTAAAAATGTAACACCATAACAGTCAATCCAGTCGTGAAAATGCGGCCCAATCCAGCAGCACATACCCATTAGCCATCCAATAAGATGTAACCCCGACTCGGGCATTCCAAGCGCCCCAATACCAATAAGCGCCACTATTCAATCACCGACCATTGTTTCATCTTATCGTGACAAGGCTGACCCTAATTCACGCAACCAGAGTGAACAGCCGCGAACGCTCTCGATTGTTAAAAGCAACAAAGGGCCTACAGCACCAAACATAGTGCCAAAGTGTATGGTTTTGAATGCCCGGTACCTGGTAATACCCGGTGCCTGCAGCTCCGGCTCTTTACGCTGAGCTTAGTAACAATGATATTGATACCATAATTACTCGGATAATAGCCGGGGGCGATTACCATTTTCTTTCCACAAAAAGGAGTCGATTATTTAAGGGGGCGATTATTTGAAATATTGCTCACTGGAGGTCGTGCCCTAAATATTTTGTTTTATTATTCCATTAAACCGAAAATTGATAACATCAAATAAACTGGGCTTTTTTTGGTTATTTGATTAATTTTCAATGTCAGTATCCTCGGCGTCCGAGCTTGAATTAGTTTTGCTTGATCCGGCCCCACTGCAACTTGAAAGGGAGGGAATAAAAAAAATTGAAGATGGCAAGAGGGGTGGGGGTGGGCGATTATTCGAGGGAGGCGATTTATCGAGGGACGGCTATTATTCGAGGACTGCCTTTTTTTCGGAGTCATGGTTGTGTATAATAATCCTATCACATCTAAATTGCCCACAGGGCTATGTTATGGTGAGGAAAGATCAAGCTGGCTCGCGAATCGGTGGTGGTGTTGCTATGATTTGAAGGAATGATTGGAAGGGTAAGGCGTTGAATGTCACTGATAGCTTGGAATTTGAGTCTTTAGTTGGAGACTATGTTGCTATGTAGACAAGATGACCTCGTATAGCAGACGAAAATTCGCCTTCATAAACAAGCTTCGAACTCCAAAACAAGGGATTTTCAGGATAAGGCATGATCGTAGACGTTTGTTAATTCTTGCTCATAAGGTGCCCTGCCCCTGTTTTATGGTTCGAGAGTTTTGCTTCGCATCATAAAAGAAATAAACGTCCTGTTTCGAATAAGCCCCCTCATTTGAGAAACCATAAGTATATAAGCGCTTCTGGCGCTAAATCGAGTCATTACGCTAAATAATTTAATGGCATTGTCTTTTGTGTAAATTAGCCTGTAGTTTGTTTCCTCCTCTCTAAGCGTTATGCTTTTGAAGTGGTGGGAAGGTTTGGTTGCCTTAGTGATCCAAAAGGCTAAGTGCTGGGCAGATTTCAAGTGAAAGGCAAGACACCTGGCCGTCCATGTGGGGGAATGGGGGGGGGGGGGGGGGGGGGGGTAGGCAATTCACTTACACTATTGCCGTGCATGCTGACAGGGAAAACAACAAAAACCAACTTGCAAAACAAACCTAAGTGAAGCTAAGTGTGACTTATAACTTTGTTAAATGGTATAACAAAATAATTTCAGACTAGTTACAGTTTAGATCACGAGAAGTGCTTTCTCAGGCTTAAACACAGCAAACCAAGCCACCTTTTCTAATTTGAAACTTGAACAGCGAGCTTACTGAACCACTCAAAACTCTTCATCCTTAATGGTCTGCTTATTGTTCTGTAACAATAATTTTTTCTATTTAATACATATTGTGTTCAGCGGCCAAACTTCCATAATTGAACATGATTATATTACATCACCCATTAAGTGAAAAATGGCTTTAAGACTCTGCGGTTGTGTTTTCACTGAGATAATTTTAGCTAGATAAAGCCAGAAAAGTCCAGGAATACAGTTAAAACACCTCGTCTTGTGTTAACGAGTTAAACATGCTCACTGTTTTTTCGGCTCTATGACCGAAAAATTACGCAAAGTTAGACAACCTCGTGAGATGGTATAACTTGTCCTGATAAATACCGTAGCCAATCGAGTTGCGCGTTGTGACAGACGCCTGCCAAATGACCAGCGAAATAAACATTTTACTAGAGGCTGTAGTGAAGGGCTACCACCAGTGCCCATTTACAATAAGGACGGGTGAATCTTTTGTCCTCGATGAATAAATCGACAATTAATAGGTAAGACTTTCAATTACTAATTCGTAGCCAGTGGTAGCGCAAACGTCTCGGAAATCATTATTAAAGGATTACAATTGACAATCGATAAAATGGATGAAAATTGATAAAAATTGATACTCACAACTCTTTCGATCTTCGATATTTATCGAATACCGATATCAATCGCTTAATTACTATCGTTTAAAATCGAATAGAATCCATTATTTTGATTAACGAGTTTCATCGATTTGGCACGGCGGGTTAAACCCACGCTACTTACGGCAATTATTGCTGTTTTGCTTTACAGCATTACTTCCTATCCTCTTACTCTTTGGAGACACTATTCAACTGCATTCATAAAATAGCGAGAATCATTAAACGACAACACATTCAAAGCGCTTCGTCTCCGGTCCTAACATTTTTTGAATGTCGCGCTTTTTAAATTTGAATCCTCTGAGTTCTTCCGAGCTAAATTTAGAGGTGAAAACAGCTAGTAATCGTCGGTATGTCAACAAACACCCAGAAAAAATGTTCAGCTCAGCAGCAAATCGACCATAGTGAAAACATAGCAGACGTATTTCCGGCCGTCGCTTCTGTACCTGCGAAAGTTCGTCAGAAAACACAACCGGTGAGTCATTTAGTAAGGTTGTGATGGAATACAACTGTTTGGTGTTCACTAACCTTAGATATCACCCTACCCTGGATAATAGCTATTTTTCACAGCTGATTTGAAATTTTAAAACAGAAAAATTAATTAAAATGAATTAATACGTACAAGAAACTTACCATTGATTTAGAAACTACAGTTTGTAGCATATCTTAATGATTTATCAAACCCTCAAATTCGCGAAACCCCCGATAACTGACAAAAAAAAACTGACTTCCCTTTCCCAGGCAAAGAGTGCAATTTTATCACGGTTTTTTTTTTTTTGAACTTCCAAATAACTAAAATATCCGCTGTGCTCACCTGCAACATCGACAACACGTACTCCTCTTATCATCAACTTTAGGACACATCTTATTGCGTCAACAGTTAAGGGATTCTGACTCACCCACAGGTCACTCAGGTCCCTGAGGCCACTAATCTCAGCAGGTAGTTCAGTTAGTTTATTTCCATCCAAGTGCAGCCATTCAAGCTTGGTCAGCCTGTGTATACTGGTAGGTAAACCAAGCAACTGGTTGTTACTCACACTCAGCTCTCTCAGCTCCCTGAGGTCACTAATCACAGCAGGTAGTTCAGTTAGTTTATTTCCACCCAAGAACAGACATTCAAGCTTGGTCAGCCTCTGTACACTGGTAGGTAAACCAGTCAACTGGTTGTTACTCACAATGAGCTTCCTCAGCTCCCTGAGGTCACTAATCTCAGCAGGTAGTTCAGTTAGTTTATTTCCATCCAAGTACAGCCATTTAAGATTGGTCAGCCTCTGTACACTGGTAGGTAAACCAACCAACCGGTTGTTATTCACACCCAACACCCACAGCTCCCTGAGGTCACCAATCTCAGCAGGTAGTTCAGTTAGTTTATTTCCATTCAAGTACAGCACTTCAAGATTGGTCAGCCTCTGTATACTGGTAGGTAAACCAGTCAACTGGTTGTTACTCACATTCAGCCTAACCAGCTCCCTGAGGTCACCAATCTCAGCAGGTAGTTCAGTTAGTTTATTTCCAACCAAGAACAGCCATTCAAGCTTGGTCAGCCTGTGTATACTGGTAGGTAAACCAAGCAACTGGTTGTTACTCACACTCAGCTCTCTCAGCTCCCCGAGGTCACTAATCTCAGCAGGTAGTTCAGTTAGTTTATTTCCAACCAAGAACAGACATTCAAGCTTGGTCAGCCTCTGTACACTGGTAGGTAAACCAGTCAACTGGTTGTTACTCACAATGAGCTTCCTCAGCTCCCTGGGGTCACTAATCTCAGCAGGTAGTTCAGTTAGTTTATTTCCATCCAAGTACAGCAATTCAAGCTTGGTCAGCCTCTGTATACTGGTAGGTAAACCAAACAACTGGTTGTTACTCACACTCAGCTTCCTCAGCTCCCTGAGGTCACCGATCTCAGCAGGTAGTTCAGTTAGTTTATTTCCACTCAAGTACAGCAATTCAAGCATGGTCAGCCTCTGTATACTGGTAGGTAAACCAACCAACTGGTTGTTACTCACCCTCAGCTCCCTCAGCTCCATCAGGTCACCGATCTCAGCAGGTAGCTCAATGATTTTCTTGTTAAACAAGTCGAGCACAGTAAGATTTTGCAGCTTGTTGATACTTGCTGGTAATCCCATCAGGTCACTTTTATCCAGCACAAGTTTCTCTATTTCACTCAGTTCAGTGACTGGATCAGGTACCCTGAAGAGTGTTTTTCCATACAGACCCAAAACTGCTAATCCATCTTCACATTTGAAGTAATGCTCCATGTTTTAAATTGTTAATAGAAAGTCTCGACAGTTCTTCTTACCATCTAGAAATCACAAATAGTAACCTACAATACTCGTCAAAAATCGTTGAAACAGAAGGCATTTGTCTTGAATTTTCTCCGAATTTCATACATTCACTCTTCACACCTTTGTTCTCAATCAAATGCACCCCTCTCCTTCCCCAATGTTGAGCCACGCGTATTTTGGAGCACTGAGATGACTGCAAATCCCAAATCAACATTGGGGAGGGGAAAATCGCACAAGTGTTTCAAGATTTCTGATGAGTGTTGTAGTATAGAAATCAAAATCATATCATCAATATGTGAATTTTACAGAATTAAAATGAAAGAAATCTATAACAGATGCTGTTAATGCATTCAAAAAATCTTTTATTAGTAGACTACAGTATCTAAAAGACAGTAGTGCTGCGGTGCATTCTGTTGATAATGTCATTGTTAGGCAGTGATTTATCTGCTTGCATGCGACTTTAATAAAAGAATCGAAAATGACATTGAATGTGTCCTATTAACATGTTAGAAAGTAATAAGTACTATCAGTCTATAAAAACATCGTGGGAACGTTGTTCGAGGTAATTTGTGCCTTCTAAGAAATTCAGGAACAATAAACTTTGCCCTTTTCTTGCTGTATAAAAGCTCAAGGCTTTCTTTTCTCCTTTTAAGTAGCTACCATTGTGGAACAGAATTCTTAATTAATCGCATGCAATTTCTTATCTCAAATATGTGTATAGTTTCATGGTGTCACTAAAAGATTTTCAATTACTTTGAGTAGAGTACTACATACAACAAACAACAAATAACTGACCATGATACAAGCCAAACAAATTATGTCAATATTGTGTACTGCTCCAGTTGCTTATTTCATTTTTTAGTATTTCAGCCTCAAGATAGCATTTGTCTTTCTTTCACACAGACAAACAAAATTAAGCAATGAAACTACAACATCTTTTTCAATAAATACCCAAGTGGGTTATGATCATGTCCTTAGCTTGAACTTTCCATTTAAAACTATCCTCATTGACAAGCACTATATTCAGAGGAGCTGAGTCATTAACATCTGATTGTGTGATCTCCCCAAATAAGTGCTATTCTCTTGTGACTGTAACTTTTATGCTACCCTTTTGAAAGATAAAAGTCCAGTATACCATTTATTTAGTAAGGCAGGGTGTTAAAGGTGGTCACTTATATGAAGGGCAGGGCCAGAAGCTTAGACAAACACTATTCCATTACTGCGCATGTACCAAACTTAGATTTTCTGACAGGATGTTGAGAATTCAAAAGATCCACATAGTGTTATAGAACCTTTAAAACTCTTTGCATCATGCTCGGTTGAGTTACACCACTAAACCTTCTCAAAACTACAGATCAATGTTCCCATTAACTTTTGACTTGAGTGAAATTGGGAGTTTTTAGGGTTGCTTTCATTTAGATACAAGAAAGAAACGGACGAGACATGGATGCCACTGAAAAGATCTTGCAACAACATGTTAGTAAAATTTAAAATCCTCCTTAACAAATATGACCAAGTAAATTAACCAAACAGCTGGCCCTTGATGTATGGAAAAACAAGTGCAATGAAATCATAAAAAAACTATTATGTTTGACAAACCTTTGCGATGCTTTCATCATGTAAAGATTGCATTTTTATTTATACCCTTTGAGTGTTTGAGGCTAGAACACAAGCAAATATTACTGGATTTATTTTGAGTTTGCCGTAAGTTGAGCTCTGACAAAAGTTTCGCAGCCGAAAAGCTGTAAAGCAAGCAGAACAAGCTTTTAATTAAGTTCACAATGCAGCCAAGAGAGTACAAAAATCACGCAAAACCTTTTTGTGCCATGAGCCAGTTATTAAATAAAACGAAAGACTTTGTGAAAAGTGTAAAATATTACTTGAGATATATAAACAAAGGAACTCCATCAGAGATAAAGTTGCAAGAAAATCTTGTTTCATCTGAGTGACAGTTCTGTTGTCTTTTCAAGAAAATACACATACACAATAGTGTCCCTTTAGTATTTATTTTAATATTTTAAGCCTAAAAGAGTGGTACTAATTTGTGGAGAGGGGGGTTAATTTGAGCATTTAGGGTAATTAGTGCCTTGGGGCTGTGTATCTTAAGCAATGCATTGATGTCTTAATTATTGCTTTTATTGCCCAACTTTATTGTCTCAGGAATTCCCTTTTACCGTAGTGAATTCTTGAGACTCATCAATTCAGCAGGGGAATTTTGAGAGTTAATTTTTGGTCCAGAGATTCTTTCAGGTGTTGTTGGAAGCCTTTTTGATTTATGCTCTTATATTCCACTGACTCTAAATCTGGGGTACCCCCTGGGGCAATATGATCATTATTGCACCCTGTAGCTTAGCTCTTTCTCCTGGGTAGGGTAGTCTGCCTGTATTTATGGCTAGAAGGAGACGGTGTATCTTAAGGTCTCCACCTCTTCCACAATTGAAATAACAGGTCATTCGAACGGTTATTCTATGTATTCCTTTCCCAGAGGTCAATCGAATCACTGATCGAATGAATGCACCCTTACGAATATTCGGCCGCTTCATTTGCGCCTTAAACCTGAACGAGGAATAACAAAGAGCATACTTGTCATTCAAAGAGATGCAAGTAAGTGACAGGGTATTCTAAAGTTAATAAAATGAAACCAATTTTAACACGAGC
Organism: Porites divaricata; assembly: GCA_038088405.1. Classification (NCBI taxonomy): domain Eukaryota; kingdom Metazoa; phylum Cnidaria; class Anthozoa; order Scleractinia; family Poritidae; genus Porites; species Porites divaricata. The sequence continues at coordinate 38,749,288 of JBBMOI010000004.1, forward strand.
GGACACGACTCTGTCAGCTCGGTTAAAACGCAGTGAACGCAGGGAGTGAGCTTTCTCATACCTCAACAACTCGGTCGTATTAAATACCATAACCACGCACTTTTTATGAAGTATTCTATATGTAATATACAACTCCTACCTAAGGCTGTTGATCTGAGGAAGAAAGCGTTTGATGAATTTCCTCTTAACATGACGACTGTTCTTCCGCTTCTTTCACGGAATGCACTGATTACAGCTCTGATTACATTTGTTGGCTGACTTCCAGTTCATTCCTCGTTCCCAGGGTCTCTCTACCGAATGGCATGCTAGGAACTCTGTTGCAGCACTAAGAGCTAGAATCAAATATCAGTGAAGGAAAATTAAAGAACTTTCACAGTGTATAATTTAGTACAATCTAAAGAGAAATTGTGTTAGTTTTCTTTGCAGTTTCCATAAATATGTTCTTGTTAATGTGTCTTGAAAGTTTTAATTTGCTTTAGTATTATCGAAAATAGAGCTCTGTGATTGGCTAGGAGCTTCGCACTATCCCGCGATAATCACCGCGCGGTGATTATAGCATTGAAGGCTAGCAGTTTTCAAAATGGCAGCCAGATTTTTGGATGTTTCGGGGTCGGAAATTGATCAATAATTTTATTTTTTCGAATAATCATTAACGTAATCATACTAAAACAATTAGTCGCCTCAGGCGACGTGAATATTCGCGAATAGTCACCTCGACTTCGTCTCGGTGACTATTCGCCGATATTCACGTCGCCTTCGGCGACTAATTGTTAATTATTCACGAGTTTACGGGTTGAATAATACAGGTAAACATTACCGTTTTTAGCTAAAAGTCAAGAGTAGTAGTAGTTGGCCTCAGACCACACCACGTGATTGTCCCAAAACTGAATACTCAACACGTGACCGACCAGTCACGTGACCACACAGTGGTGGATCCAGAGAAGGGGCCCTAGCCCCCCCCCCCCCCCCCCCCCCATTATTTTTAGACCAAACTGAAGCCTGAAGGGCCGAAAAACAATTCTTTGAGACCCCCCCTCCCCTTATCTCAAGGTCTGGATGACCGTCCCCCCCACCTTATCTGAAGGTCTAGATGCGCCACTGCCACAGTTCCGGTGTCTTAGCAATAAGTTCACCTTTTTCGCCAAGTTGAATGCTGATGGCATACTGTTGTAATTGAGTTTGTGTTGACGCCCGTATTTTACGTTGAAGAGGTTTATTTAACGTGGTGCATTATTTTGTTGTAATCAGTTGCGGGATCAAGTAAATGCATGCACAATTCGCTCTTCTCTTTGGACTCCACACAATGCCATGGTTCTCTCGAGTAAGTTATCTTTATAAATAAAACTGAACATTGTTAAAGCCACCCAGAAAAGACACACAAGAACAACTTGACGACGACGTCTTTCAGTAAAACGTATCTCTTTCTAAAGGAACTAGTTATTGTCAGTGACGTCTTCTCAGCTATAGTTTTTCTCCTCGCATTGCTGTCCCACGAGAATTTGCATTCATTGCTGGAAGTGGTATGAAGAGTCTTTTAACCGGAATCGACTCCTGTAGTCATACATCAGTCTCCTCTGCCAAGGTATTAAATTTATTCATTTATTTTTATTGTCAGTGTTTATATTTTTTCCAATCAATCGCTTGGAAATTTCTTTTCGTTCACGTTTCTGTTTCCGTTTCCGTGATTCCGTTTCCGGATTCCGGATTCCCGATTCTCTCTTTTACGCCCGGGTGGGTGGGGACACTATGGGTACGGGTAAATCTGCCGTCGCGTATACGGATAGAAACGAGTAAGTTACCGGGTGGAATGGTTACGCCATTAATACATCTGAGAAATAACGGTTGCCTATTATAAAACTACGAGGTAAACATGTTGGTTTACCAGTACCAGTAGGTGCTGAAACGACACCGTGTATAGAGGCCACTACTCTCTTATTTCGCCTAGACAGGTGTATTATGTACGGAAGCTTATTAAAGAGACATCTGAGTTTGACATAAAAATCGGTGTTTGTTTTGTTGAAAATCGGAGTTTGTCTTTAAAAAATTGAATTGGAAAATCGAAGTTTGCTTTAAAAATGGGAGTTTGTTTTTGGAAACGGGAGTTTGAATAAAGGAGTTTGCTTTCGAAAATGGGAGTTTGAAAGTGGGAGTATGTTCTGAAAAATGGAAGTTTGTTTTCGAAAATCGGAGTTTGACGTAGGCGCTTGTTCGGCGAGAGTCGCTTGAGGTTTGGTCCCAGACTGTGCGGAGGGGTCGGTGTTTAGACATTGACGAAATGGAGGTCAATGCTGAAGCAACGAAGTAGTTATAATAGGATGCTTTGTATACTCACTCACTCCATACCTTTCCCCGTCATTTTCCCGATTATTCCTGTCATTTCACCCAAAAATAAATGACGGAAATTAATCAGGGAATTTTTTGTACTCTTTTCAAAATTGTACAAAATTGTACAAAATTTTAAAATCCAATTATTTCACGTAATTCCTCCGGTTAATTGTGTCATTAAATTTTCATTTTTCCCCCGTTTATTTCTTGTTGTTTTTACAAATAACCCTAAATGATTTCAGTCATTGAAATTTGGGAAACTTGACAAACTTAATAGCTCGCCCCCCCTGCGGGGTCGCTCGCGGAAAATGACGGGGAAAAGTATGGAGTGAGTGAGAAACAAATCATCCTATTATAACTACTGGGTCTTTCTGCAGGTACCGGAAAGCTTTGTATTTTTGGTCACTAGGGATTAGTCTTTATTTGGAGTTGTTTTGTTTCCCGTCTTTTGTTTCTTTTGTATTACGTAATCTGTCCTCCGGTACTCACAGAAGGAACCTAACTACTGTAGAGTAAAGTTTGGAAATTAAAATCACTTAAAACAATAAATATTAATTAATCAAATTTTATCCTTAAGAAATCATCAATTCCATGCCAAGTCATACGATAATTAAATTTTTCTATCAAAAGATTCTGGAACTCAGGTATTTCGCTTGCATCTTTAAAAAGTTCAGGATTATTATAAACATCTGGATCCATCAGTGCAACTTGAAGTTTTTATTTTTTTGTGTTTTGATAAGATCTCTTTTTTGCTTTTCCTCGTCTGTTAAAGATTTTTCTCCTCTATCATGTTTATTTAGATCAATTGTTTTTACATTATTAATTAGTAAAATTTTTTTACCATACCAATTATCAACCAAGTAATAATTGGGTTTACCATTTTTTTCATCTTCGAATACATATAGTTTATTATCAGGCAAAAGCTCAAAGATATGGTCAAAAGCAATTCCATATCTATTATAGTCATCCAACATTTTGAAGTAAAAATCAGTGTCGTCCTCATCACCATCCTCTCCTGGTATAGTATCATTTCCTTCTCCACTGCTGTAGCTGGGGGAGTATTTGTAAAGTCTACTCAGGAGAATTTTGTAAGGATGATTAAGATCTAATTCTTTTATTAACTTTGGATCAAATGGTTCGAGCTCCATCCATGGTTCAACTACAAATTTATATAGTTCAGGACTTCCAAAGATCATTTTATTTAAGTATTATATTAAGTAATTTATTATGTATTTTGAATCAGAAAAAATAAAATTGATTTTTAAATTAATTACGGCTTAAAGATTTAATAACTTGTATAAAATGGTAAGCAACGCAAAGTCATCGAAAAGTAATAATAACGAAACATTAAGATTTTCTCTTGTAAATTTTAAGAATGGTAAACTTATTAAAAAGCAGATGAAATATTTCTATAAAAAATCTTTTAATAAAAGTACAGTTTTAGAAATTGAGAATTATTAAGTATTTTTAAATATAATTGAAAGTATTATTGAGTACATAGATAAACCTAGCAGTTATAATCGCCATGTTATCAAATATTTAGTTGGTAAATTCAAAGATTCAGAGGAGTTATTAGTATTATATGATTTTTTTATTATAATAAAATTTAATCTTAAGGATAGAAAACTTGCCAAAGTTCTTTTACCATTAACTAGAATGCTTGAAAAAAATGAGTTTAGAGAGCCAAAAGATATCCCATATTTAAAAAAATACTTTATTTCTGATGATAGTGAAAGTGAAACAAATCTTGACAATATTTCAATTGAAAATTATTCATATTCAACTAATGAATATAATGAAGATGAATTTATAGATAAAGAAAATGAAGATGAAATATTATATGAATATTTAAATAATGAAGATGTGGAAGATAATGATGTAGATGAAGATGAAGATGAAATATTATATGAATATTTAAATAATGAAGATGTAGATGAAGATGAAGATGAAGATGAAGATGAAATATTATATGTCATTGATTATTTAAATAATGAAGATGAAGATGAAGATAATGATGTACATAATGATGAAGATAATGATATAGATGAAGATGAAGATAATGATGTAGATAATGATGAAGATGAAGATGAAGATAATGATATAGTTGAAGACGAAGATGTGGAAGATAATGATGTAGATGAAGATGAAGATAATGATGAAGATAATGATGAAGATGAAGATGAAGATAATGATATAGTTGAAGACGAAGATGTGGAAGATAATGATGTAGATGAAGATGAAGATAATGATGAAGATAATGATGAAGATGAAGATGAAGATAATGATATAGTTGAAGACGAAGATGTGGAAGATAATGATATAGATGAAGATGAAGATAATGATGAAGATAATGATGAAGATGAAGATGAAGATAATGATGAAGATAATGATGAAGATGAAGATTAAGATAATGATGAAGATAATGATGAAGATGAAGATAATGATATAGTTGAAGACGAAGATGTGGAAGATAATGATGTAGATGAAGATGAAGATAATGATGAAGATAATGATGAAGATGAAGATGAAGATAATGATATAGTTGAAGACGAAGATGTGGAAGATAATGATATAGATGAAGATGAAGATAATGATGAAGATAATGATGAAGATGAAGATGAAGATAATGATGAAGATAATGATGAAGATGAAGATTAAGATAATGATGAAGATAATGATGAAGATGAAGATGAAGATAATGATGAAGATAATGATGAAGATGAAGATGAAGATAATGATATAGTTGAAGACGAAGATGTGGAAGATAATGATGTAGATGAAGATGAAGATAATGATGAAGATAATGATGAAGATGAAGATGAAGATAATGATGAAGATAATGATGAAGATGAAGATGAAGATAATGATATAGTTGAAGACGAAGATGTGGAAGATAATGATATAGATGAAGATGAAGATAATGATGAAGATAATGATGAAGATGAAGATGAAGATAATGATGAAGATAATGATGAAGATGAAGATTAAGATAATGATGAAGATAATGATGAAGATGAAGATGAAGATAATGATGAAGATAATGATGAAGATGAAGATGAAGATAATGATATAGTTGAAGACGAAGATGTGGAAGATAATGATGTAGATGAAGATGAAGATAATGATGTACATAATGATGAAGATAATGATATAGATGAAGATGAAGATAATGATGAACATGAACATGAAGATGAGGAAGATAATGATGATTGTTACAAAAAACACAATATAGTTTTTAGATCGAAAGAAGATTATTTAAATATTAAATTAAGTAATAAAGAATTAAAAAAGGTTGTATCCAGTTGATTTTCCATTAGATACAAATATGTCTGTTGGTAATTATTTTAATCTCAGAAAGATTGTAGATTTAAGAAAGGATAATGAGCTTTTTAATTTATTACTTGATAGAGTTGAAGAGATTGTAAAAAGACTTTATTCAAAAGATATATTAAAGCCCATAGTTAAACATCTTTCAGAAAAATCGTTTATAAAAAGGTTTTATTATATAACACTTTTTTTGCCATGAATCAATTGAGTATTCTATGTATACTGATGATCATTTTGAACTTAGAATTATTGATGTAGGTAGAGAGCTATATTCTTTGGATATTGCACCTTGCGATTTTAAATATGGTCTTATACCAGATTGTTACAAGTCCTTTTTTATTTAAAATATTGAGAGAAAGAAAAAAAATAAAATTGATTTAAAGAAATAATATAATTATATAAGAAAGATGGTAAAGTCTTTTGAGCAATTATCTATTTCAGAATTAAAAAATATAAGAAAACTCCAAAAACAAAAACTAAATAAGGAGTATTCAGAATATAAGAAAAAACAGAAATTAATTGCTGATATAAAAAAACAGAAATTAATTGCTGATATAAAAAAAATAAAAAAATTTAGAGAAAAAATAAAACACACAAATATAACCAAAAACAAACCTAAAACCAAACCCAAAACAAAAACATTTGATGAGTATTTCCAGGAGTGTATCAAGAACAAAATAATTCCAAACGATACACCATCTTATCTACGCAAAGCTCTTAAAAGAGCTATCAAAGAACATGAACAAGGAATTAATAGAAAAAGAAAAATCAGCTCTGGATGAATTTGCTAACAAATACATTGTTAAGGGAGAACCTGGTATTTTACCTTTTGAGTACTTCAAATCTAAATCCAGATATTTAAAAAACTTTTTACGAAACCATCGAAATATCAAAGTCAGATTTGTTTTAGTTTGTTTAATGGAACAAAAGATATCTGGTGATAAAGGATTTCCTATTACTGTTCAGGATAAAGCATTTTTTCATTCAGATTCATATACTAATCTTGAATCAACTGATGTAAAAGAAATACTTGTCCAAGTTATTCGTACCATCCTTGATAAGATCAGAAACTATCAGCAGAATGGTAGTGGGTGGTATTTTAAAGAAGTAGTTCATTTTGAGATACACACTGTTAATTTTAATCCGATGAGAGGATCTTCTTATATTCCTCTTCCAGATTGGATATCTCGAAAGAAAGCCATAATAAACATTCGAAACACTGATGATAAATGCTTTCTCTGGTGTGTATTGAGATATCTCAATCCAAAACCCAAAAATGATGATCGATTTACAGATTTGAAAAAAAACGAGAATACCTTAAATACCAAAGGAATTAAATTTCCGATGAAAGTAAAAGATATCACAAAATTTGAAGCACTTAATCCATCTATCCCAGGAATAAATGTTTTTTCGGTTAATGAGAACAATAAGTTTTACCCACTCAGAATGGCAAAGCGAAATCCACAAGAAACAATTGATTTATTTCTTTATGAGGAAGATGGTAAAAGTCATTATTCTCTTATTAAACATTTTTCTCGTTTGTTTAGATTCTCAAATAACTTCACGAACAAATGGTCAAATATATATTTGCAAGAAATGTTTTACTCATCACTCGAAAGAAGAATTATTTCAAAAACATATCCAATATTGTTCCACTAATGAAGCAGTTGCTGTGAAAATGCCCCCGAGAAACACAATGTTACATTTTAAAAATTATTATAAACAGCTTCCAATTCCTTTTGTAGCTTATGCAGATTTTGAATGTTTTACTAAACCAATGAATACTTGCTGTCCTAATCCAGAGGATTCATATGCTTATAATTACCAAAAACATGAACCATCAGGATTTTGTCGAGAGAGGGGCTTTCTCTGTTGTTTACGGAAGCCCAGAAGCTTGGTTGAAGATCGATCGGTGGAGGAAATGTTAGCGAGTGACTTGTACAGTTAGCATGTGGTCCTTGGTCCGCGACTTTTCCGAGCTGCAGTATGATTAAATATTTCGTCGAGAAATAAAATACGGTAAAAAATGAAAGGTCCAATGATTTACTGATTATAAGCGTTCTTTCTTTCTTTGAAGGAGCGAAATTAAAGTTTGTTGACATTTGTGGTTTTAGCTTGAAGTTTAGACGTCGGCGGCACTTAGCTTGTGAATAAATAAAACGCAACGGGAAGACGTGCCTTTTTGCAAAACAAGTATTCAGGTAAACCTTTTTCCGCCGTTGGAAGCACATTGCTGTAGACTTCGAATTTTTTGTTTTACCGTCTCATGAAAAAATATACCCAAATTTCGCGTATTGCTGTTTGGTCCGCGACCCATGACCTTGGTGGAATTGCATTTCGCAAAAAAGGGAACGGCATTTGTTTTCGAAGAATGCTTTGAAAATCTTCCTTATAAACGTTTACAAGTTCTCTTTTCTTAATACTTCGAAAAAAGGAGTTAATAGTAATTAATGTTTTCGACCGTGTTGTGGGAGACTGTTGTCTGAAGTCTTTCAAAGAAAAGCAGATTATTTTACACTTAACAACTTCCGAAAAAACTATACAGCTCACTACCGCTTTAT
>JBBMOI010000004.1:38762500-38810000 GCA_038088405.1 Porites divaricata
CATTGGTGTCGGCACTAGAAATAATATATCCACCTCAGAAGTGTAGGACGCACCAGTTAGACGTCTTTTTTTGAAGTGGAACATATTAACGTCGATGACGTCTTTATCTCATTTGCGCGCCAAGAATCAGTGAACCGGAAACAGAACAATAAGGCTATGTTCACACTTTACCGGATGACACGAAAATCCATCCAGTATAGTGAGAACATCTATCCGATATGTGACCCTCCTCCACTTTAGAGATCGGCGCGGCCTTATTCCCTTTCGTAATCGGTCTTTTCCATTTTTAACGGTCGATGCCACCATTAGTAACCAAGCCTTTAGTCATGATAGATGTAATAAATTCCCTGGATTTAGTTAAAAAAGGCAAATAATACGTTTTTGAATAGTGTTAGAAAGAACGGCGTCTGAGCCCAAGTTGAATTTTTGTTAAAATTTATGGAAAGGGCTAGTGTCACCTGTTATTGATTACCAGTTAAGAAAAACAGTTTGAGAGTGTATCAGGGTTCGTACCCGTTTTTGAACAAAAAATTCAAGGACTTTTCAAGGACTTTCAAGGACACATTTCCCATATTTCAAGGACTCTATTCAATTCAAAAAGAGCCTTAATTCTATGTCTTTTTTCAGTTCTTCCACAACATAGGTAATTTTATCTCGAAGGTGTTTCTGTGTTTGCTCCCTTTCCTTTGGAGTTCTACTTAAATTATAAAGTTAGCACCGACCGCAATTTTCAAGGACTTTCAAGGCCTTAAATTTTTATTTTAAAATTCAAGGACTTTTTAGGACTTTCAAGGCGCGTGCGAACCCTGGTGTATGTACTTAAATGTTTTCGGCATTTTCGCGGGTCGGTGGGGTAGTCTAGTGGTAAGGGAGAGAGATAAAGATACGAAAGGTCAGGGTTCGAGGTCCGGGTTTGACCCTGGGTTTCGATTTTCTTTCTTTTCGTAGAAACACTCTCAATAACAGATCAAAAATTTTCTTAGTGTCTAAAAAATTGCAGCGACCGCTTACGAAAGAAACAGCTGCATCGGCGCCTTAAAGAAATCGCGCCGAAATCACCGTTCTTATATATAAACTGAAGCCCAATCCGGTATGATTTTCCAGCCCGCAAAAAAGCTAGACAACAGGGACCTTAAGCAAGGACGACGACGACTGCAGTGAAAACGTCGCTAAAAAACTGAATTTGCGTTCTTTCAAACATAATCGCGTCTATTTGGACCCTCTCAATATATCAAATGCAGGCGACTTTTCCTGAAGTTGAATTCTTGGATTTTATTCAAGTTCAAAAAGAGGAAGGAAAATTCGTCGTGGCATGTCCACGTCCTCCACAAAACGGCAAATTAGGAGTTTTCACGTCGCAGTCGTGCAGAGGACGTCAAAGAAATGTACCAAAAAGCATGATGCACGTGCTGAGCTGTTGTTTTGATCATTAAACCTATTGTTTTTTGAAGTCGTCGTTGTGGTCGTCGTCGTAGTTGCTTAAGCTCCCTAGTATAGTGTGAAGACGACCTGAGATGTTTGCAATGGACAATGAAAGCGTCATGGTTCAGTGATTTCAAGTAACAGGTGCCTTAAAGACCAAATAAAGACATGACACACAATTTGGACTAATCTAAGACATCATTCGCACAATATAAGGACATGATCCCTACAAGTTACATAAATGGATGTACTAAATACTACATAAAAAATAGCTCGTGGCGTTATCTTAATGAGATTCCTCCTCATTTTATTCACGAGCAGTCTAACCAGTTTGACCTATACTACTCTCCTTAGAAAAGGCCAGAAAAACAACAGTTAAGAACGTCAGGGACCAACACTTTTAGGGGGGTGGAGTAGGTTTAGGAGGTTTTAGGGAGGTGTCCGTTACACGTGTAAGAGAGGGGAGGGGGGAAGGGATGTTCACCATAAAATTGTTTACTATTATGCGACGGCCATGCGCGTATACTGCAAATATGTCCACTCTAAAAATAATAAAAAAGAATAAGGCACTAACCAGCTTAGGGTTTTCCCGAAGGTGTTGAACAATAGTTCGGCGTAACTCATCATGGGAGATTGTGATTCCTTTCATAAGGTCAAGCTGTTCTGAAAGTGCAAAAAACATGCAGTTTCCCTCTCCTTGATTGTCAGAAATTGCAAAACCTTTTTCCAACGCAGTCCTCTTTAAAGCCTGCGACAGCTCAGTTTTGCTGGACTCTATGCGTGCTTCCCGTATGATTTGTTGAAGTACAATAAAAATGGGTTCACCTGTAAACGGAAGATACAAAAAATTAACATAAGATAGAGGTTATTTCATGCCAGTCTAATAGGAGATGGTGGACTGGTCTGAAGCTCAAAACAGCAGATAATTTCAGTAAAATTTACTGTGGTCTCCAAAGAACAAAATAACCTCACTCTACTGCAAAAATTTATTTTGGCTTTGGTTTGTTTGACAAAACAAAGAATGACATTACCGGGCATCGGTCCTGTTGCAGTATGTTTTTCAAAACCATTCTGTGGAACGTCATCTTCTTGGGCTTTTTCAACACCTGTAAAGTTTAAAATATCCAGTAAATTTAAATGGTTTGGCCTGTAAGCGGCAGAGGGAAACACTTATTTTACGTCAGTTTACTTGGAGATGCTACACTAAACATTGAAAAGCTAAAAGCACCCGAAAAATCGAAAGTACCCTGGTTCAACAGAAGAAAATAACCTCACTCCACTGCCAAAATACATTTGGTCTTTGGTTTAATTGACGAAGCAAACAATGACATTACCTGCTAACGGTCCTGTGGCAGCATCCTTTTCACGACCGCTCTGTGGAAAGTCATCTTCTTTGGTTTTTCCAAGTCCTGTAAGTTAAAAAAGCGATGGTTTACAGAAAGAAATGTGACTCTTAAAAAAAAGGAAGATTTCAACTTCAAAAGCCGCCCATTTTTGTGACAAATTAAAAGCCAAAAGTTTAGCTGGACTTTTTTTGTTACTTTCACTTTATATTTAAGAGAACCCCACCAATTGTATTGCATATGAATAGAAATCAGATGACTTTGATGTATCGCAATGTTATGGATTTTAATTTTCATGTACCGTTAACTCCTTTAAGTGTAGCCAACATGTTATAAACTTATACATAAAAGTTTGAAAAAAATGAAATTGATCAGTAACACAAGAAATATATGGAGAACGGTGTGGAGAATGTTACTGCCACCATTAAGGTTACATAGGTTAACGACAATATTTCTTCAACTATGCACATCGACCACGACACATAATATAGTAAAAATGTATTTATGCACTGGCTATTGCAGAAGTAATGGACATACTGACAGCTATTTGGAAAAAGGTTGTCGGAAAAAATGTGACGCGACAATCCGGAAAGGTAATATGGGATATGATCAATCCGCTGTTCCTGACACTGTAGCTGTCGAATCTTCTATTGTTGCTTTCCTTTAGCATTCGCAAACATACGTGTATGGCCTCTCGTACCATTCTTTCAAATTTCTTTCAAGAACAGTGAACTCAAAACCACCCACAATACCTTTCGGGATTGTCGCGTGCACTTTTTCCGACAACCTTTCTCGAAATACCTGTATACAATTTGATTTCTTACCATAGACCATCTTACACATCCTGTCAACCAGGGCTTGACACTGTCCCTCCCAACTAAATCGTTCATCATAACTTCTTCGCAGACTTTGGATTTCCTCAAGCCGCTGTGTCCTTGATTTTTGACGGATCGCTGCAATTGCCTTTGCCCATTCCTTGGGGTCATCAGAGTCGATCACAAATGACTCACCCATTGGAAGACCACGCAGTGCTTTTCCAAATCCGGAGTTTCCACTAACTAGAATGGGAAGACCAGCTGACATGGCCTCTAATGCTGTCAAACCAAACCCCTCAGTTCTTGATGGCATAATGGCCAGATCGACTTCACAAAACAACTCTCTCAATCTTTGCTTGTCTTTCACAAATGATCTCACAATCAGCTGGTTCTTTGAAATGCCAGTCTGGAGTAAGATTTCTGCGACGTCATCCTGCCTTCCATCGGATGCACCAACGAAAACAAGACTATAGGAACTGTCCTTCAATTCAACTATGGTTTGAGCGGCAATGTCGTATCCTTTAAGACTAAAGTCTTCCAAATCACCGCGACCAAAGGTCAATACTCTGAAATCTACACCATCTTGCCCAGCATGGTCAATATCTGAAAACTCTGCAAAGGAACCTGGTATTAACTGAAAGATATCTCGATGAGATGAACGCAACTTGCACGAGAACGCTTCTTTTAACTTGGGTCCAACGGCAACAACGAGATCTGCAATTTGACAAAGGTCAACTTCAGCTCTGTTCTTCCCTTCTCCCTTGGCAATGGCGCTTGGATAGTTCTTATGCATGGCAAGTTCTTCAGGCTCAGTGTGAACAACCTGCATCCACTTGCATCGATGAGACTTTCTGATAATCTGTGCTTGTCTACCAAGCTTTGCTCCATGGCCAATCACAACCTGAATGTCAAGGTCGTCTGGGGGAAAACTCAACCAGTCAAGAGGATCACTGAAAGCAGGAAGATGCTCTGCTTCCCTGATGGAAATGTTGTGACTTTTCGCCGTTCTCTTTTCTTTAACTTCACACTCAAATTCGGGTACAAGAATGGTGACTTCTACATGTGGGTCTTTTGCCAAATGTATGGCAAGAGTCCTGTTTATTGTAGACAAACCACCCTTAGACGACCCCCACTCGTTCGCCAGGAGGGTAACTTTCAATATTAAACGCTCTGAATGACCTTGTGCAGCATCAGATGACGATGAAGAAGAAGTACACACGTCCTATATAGAAACCAAAATTGAATATTTCAAAATAGAAAGTCTACATCTGGGGCATCCTCGGAGACCCAGGGGCAGATAGTGGGGACGAGGAAAAGTCTCCAATGGGCGGAAAAATGTGGCGCGAAGAAAAGTAAAGAACGGCGAGAAGAGCCCCTGGGGACAATGTCTTACCAGACTAGTTCCAAACGGTCGCCGCCGTTCTGGCTTCTGATTGGTGCCAGAAAACTTTTGTGTTTTTCTGCCCAATCAGAAGCCAGCAGACCTATGGGTCCTTTCGTGTATCCTTACACGGAATGATACATAAAAGGCAGTAGCTCGCCATGTTTGTTTGGGCCGTTCGCCGAGGCTTTGCTCATGAAAAGTTCCAATCTCAGCACAAAATTTAAGGGATTTCCTTCGGACTTTACGCGAGAATCTCACCGGTGAATACGCTGGACCTTTCGCAGGTATCTTAACAGTAGCGTATTTAAAAGTTTGCGAGTTTTTTAAAACGTTCAGTGATGTACTTTTTGGTTTCCTTTGGACGATATCTATATTATTGTACAAAAACAGCTATGGTAGGTACCTAACAGTAGGGGTACCATTTTATGTACTAGTCAACTCTTTGAATGGTAAATGGTGTTACATACTTCCATTCACTCCAATTTTTATTTTATTTTCAACTGATATTCCTTTTGACTCTTTCAGCACAAACTACATTAACTCAAAGATATTTTAATTATCATCTAGCTCCCACAATTCACACCTAACTTACATATTATTATAACTATCTCCTCTCAGATGGACACTTCATGTCACGATTTTTGCTAGTTCTTTATTATTATAAGTATTCTTTGATTAATTTTTAGTTATCTTTTAATAGAATTGTTTTTTTTTTCTCCAACTTATTCACTCTACTTTGTTTAAAGGAATTAATATATTAAATATTTTGAACTATACAAGCCTGCATGGAGAGAGATTATTTTGGGAAATTTAGTGTGGAGTCTATCTAGTACAACTATTCTTTTGTGTCTCCTCTCAGTCTTTTACCATTTCTTCAAATTCCTTCTTTCCTGGACTCGACACGGGAATGTCGGGCATATGACCTGGTACCAGGTTAGAAACATTCCTGCTCAGTTGTGCTATGCCCCTGATGATTCACAACTTTTTGGAGCCTTAATTGGTGTCGATGCATCCATTCCCCCAATGTACCCGGGTCTCTGAACCTTTTCTTTCCTACTCTACCATGTTTTCTTTTATCTAGAAATTGCCTTTCTCTGCTTCCTGGAATTCCACACTGAAAAGTTTTAAGAACGAAGTAATTCAGGAGGGGCGTTTTTGTTGTTGTTTTTCTTGGGACCTGAGTCCCCTGTTCTTCTTTTTAAAACCCTCCTTTAATTAGAACAGCCACTGATTTTTTGTTTTCTTTGTTTGTTTGTTGTTTGTTTTTTGTTAAATTTTTTTTTTTTTTCACCTACTTTTAAAAAAATTTTAAGAACGAAATGATATTATAGTCGATTAGTTTTTATGGTTATAAGCAATTTATCCTCTTTTTAAGGTTTAAAACTTTTTAAAGTGTGTTAAAGCCTTCCCCCCCCCCTTTTTGTGTTTTTCATTTAACTGGGTCAACTTGTACCCAGGCTCCTCTCACTTTATACTAGAACAACAACTCGTTTTATACCTACTTTCACAGTTTTGGGGAATATAATCACATTATAAATGAATATATTTTATAGCTGACAGTTTATCTTATTTTAGGTTTTTTTTTTTCTTTTGGAGAGGGCTTTAGCCCCCCCCCCCCCCCCCCCCCTTTTTTTCTTCTTTTCCCGCCCATGTTCTTAATTTCATTCAACTGGGGGAGGTTCATCCCCAGGCTCCTCTCATCTCAGTTTGTGACAGCGACTCATGTTTTACCTACTTTCGGAGTTTTAAAGAACGAAATAACATTTTAGATGATTATATTCTCTGGTTAGCATTTTTTAACGTCATTTTTACGTAGGGTATCCCCCTTTTTTTTTTTGTTCAACCATTTTCGTTTTCATTCAGCTGAGATAAATTCGTTCCCAGATTCCTCTCATTTTGTACGTCATCATGCTGACGATTTCCTATGGCGTGAGCTGCAAAAAAATTTGTTTTTGCCTCTTTTTCTGGGCCACATCCATGAGAAGATGAATTTTTGTCTACTGGCTGAAGAGTCTTATTTTGCTCGCTAATTGTTCTGCTGCAGAGGCTATCTGATGTATCAGTAGGAGTAAGTATTCAAGTACTTTCTTTTTTCCAAAACCTTTCAATACTTTCATGGGTCAATCTCGCAGCCATCGACTTGCTACGGTTATAGCTAGTGAATCTATTTGCCCTATAAACCTATTTCCCATTAAGGGCCTTTAACTTTATATTATATTAACCCCTCAGTTCTTTTTACTTTATTTTGCACTGTGTATTGTGTTTGACGTGGCTGCATTGCAGTTTGTTGGTCGCTCAATATCAGTGTTTTTAACTTTTAACATTTTACTTTGCACTGTATATTTGTGTTGGACGTGGCTGCATTGCAGTTTGTTGGTCGCTCAATATCAGTGTTTTTTCTAACAATTTAACTATTAACCAGTTTCATTTGTTTTTATACATACAACACTCTTGTATACACACATCCTCCCTCCCCACCTTACCCACTCTTGTAGTGGAGACTTTGGGAACCCTTTCATTAGGGATTCCATACCACACCTGAAATGGCCACAAAGGTTGCTAGAGGAACTACTGTATTTTTGTTTTTTTTTGTTTTTTTTTGTTTTTTTTACAAAAACAGTTTGGAAAAAGTTAAACATTTCAAATTTTGCTATCTGTGTTGAAGTCATTGCAGAGTAGTTACGTGTCACCTTCTCCTTTGGTTATTGTTGTTTGCCCTTTAAAATCAATCATTAAAGACCAAGTGAACTATCTGAGGTCACTTGGTTTGAAAGCCGGCTATGTTGGGGAGAGTGATGAATTAGATAAGAGGATTATTAATGGCACCGCTCAGATTGACCTGCTGTATGGAAGTCCGGAATCATTTGTCGGGGAAGAAAAGATACGGGGAATGTTTTCCAACATGTTTTACCGCAAAAATGTTGCTGCAGTAGTGTGTGATGAGGTGCACACTGTTGTCCACTGGTAAGATTTTTCTCCTTAATCATAACTATAACAAAATTGTCAAATCTTATTGGCTATCAACTGCCCTGATTTCAGCCTTAATTGGACAGTTTAATAGGACAGTACGCGTCATGCCTAAGTAATTGGACAGTACGCGCCATCACGCGCGCGCTTAAATGGCTTTTTTTTCACTGCTAGCAAAACAAAACTTCTAATTTCTTGTGTTTTGATTTAAAAAATAGCCTATTATATCACAAATTTTGTTAATGTTATGATTAATTGGTAACAGAACTTCGTGTCGTCCAATTCGGTCTGTAATCATACTCGTGATTAAACAAATTGGACTCCCGCTACGCGGTCGTCCGATTTTGTTAATCACTCGTATGATTACAGACCGAATTGGACTCCACTCAGTCCTGTTACCATTACTAATACTACTGGCTCTATTCAAATCCTCTGAACTGAGTGAAAGTATTTGACAATTGTTCACTATTGTTTAATTTTAATTCTTTTGTACAATACTAAAAACACATATTGTTAATGTGCTTATGAAATGTCATTTTAATTTTTGTTTTGATTATGTCTATATTCCATCACTCAAGTCTTACATTACTACAGCTACAATATCTGTGCTTTTATAATAGACTTCTCAGCGGTGTACCTGACTGCTTATAACAGTGCATATGTTACTGTACAAGTGTTAGTGCTAACAAGAAGCCTATGTACATGTGCCCCTTCCCAGGCTACAATAGTTAAGTGTCATGAAATCCAAATTAATGTTTTATTGACAAGAGCTTTTCACTCTTTCCTTTGCTGAATGTATGAGGCTGGAATTTTATTCAATTAACCAGCTTTATGAGAAGCTGCCAGATTATTAAAAGACCTAGATGACCTTTGTTCCTACCCTGAACAGCCTTTAGGACTCAACTATGAGCGTTATGGACGTTAGAGTCAACATTTGACATAATGGAAGCTCTTTTCTCACAGTGATTAGGTTGCCGTGAATTATGGTAGGAAAACGTGTAGTTTATCCTAAATGTTTGCATGGAACTCCATTCATTCAGCGAAACATACACTATGACATCCACTGCACATGTTTATGCTCCCTGATTTCTGATAATAACCAATGTTTATTTCACTAATAATTTTTAAGGGGTGAAAGACGCAATGGCAAGAAAGATCCCTTTAGGAAGTGGTGTGGTGCCGTAGGTGAAATTAGGTCTCTTCTTCCCCAAGGGCTTCCAATGTGGCCCTGACAGCAACAGCATCAGCTGGCACAAGAAAAAAAGTCTCCACAAAAGTGTTCAGATTGTTGTTAGTCCAAACAGAGATAATATAAAACTTTACCTTGAAAAGGTGAAAAATGATATCTCTGATAATTTCATGTGGCTAGTGAATGAATTGGAACAAAAACAACTCGACTGTCCAAGAGTATTGATATATGTCAGAGATTACCAGCGATGCAGTGAGATCTACCATCTTTTTATGCAAAGTTTAGGAGCTAAAGCATACTTCCCACCTTGCAGTTTCCTCTGAGAAACCTGTGATGGCGTTGCAATCACCCTCAGAACCTTGTATAGGATGGACGCCTCCCTTTTCCACTCTTTCATTAGATTCGACCATGTAAATTTCTTGAGGTTGTCTAGGGAAGTGCGCTTTAATAAACACTTTTTCTTGTTTACAATTTTTCGGGATTCTTTGTCCAACTCCAAGCAAGAACGGTTGATCACTGCCCTATGCAATCCTTTAGATCTAAATACTGCAGAGGTAACAGCTGAAGTGGTCTTGGCCTTGCAGAGAGCAATCCCCCCCCCCAGGCTGTGCAAGTTTGGTGGTAATTCCTTCGAGATGATTTTTTGGGGGTAATGGACAATAATCTAAACATGGAAGGTTAGTTCATTATAAGTTACTCACAGGTAGGAGCATGCAGGAGAGATATTAAGTTTTAAAAGCAGCATTTGATGTGAGATGTTTATTTGCTATTTCACTCTTTCTTCATGACCGTGCAGTGGGTTATTTGACGATAATTTAGTATCAGTTTTTTTTCCACTTTTTTATGTGACTAAAGGCTAGGTAGACATTTTACCAAGCCACTTTGGTGTAGTGAACATCAAGTGCTTGTTTCTCACATGGGAATATTTCGTACTATAATTATACAAAACAAGTGACAAAGTAATTAAAAGAAAAAAACAATAATAAAATGACATTAACACGACTTGTCACCTCACCGGTTAAAGTAGGCACCAGTCATCCTCTTCCTTAATGAGGTGAGCAGCAAGCATTTTCCTGCATTCTGTAGACACTTGCATGTTTCATTGTTTCGTTTTTTATGATTATATGAATCTCCAGGTTCAATTTTTTCTTTGATCTTTAGGTCTATGGGACACCCTTTTTCAAAATCTCCAGATTTTCAGTTCCTGCAGTTTGGCAGGTCTGGTATCTACAGATCTACGTCATCTACGGGCATCTAATAAATACAATTTTCTATATTTATTTTACATAAGTTGTAACTGTGCATACCTTGACAGATGTTCCCTTAGTTGAAACTGGAAAGCAATGACAACTTGATTTTCTTGTTTGGGTACTTTCCTCATGCAAAATTTTTACTTCTTTGTTGCCACCCGGGCAAGACATCTCCAAGGATGGTGGCTTTGGCCCAATTGGTACGTTTTCAAATGGAATTCTATAGGCCTTCGTTTCGCTTATGTGGCATGATGTTTGCTCATCCCCTTGACTAGACGTTAAAGGAGATAAAGGATGCCTCCTCTTCGATAGCTCATTGACACGAATGACGACTGCAGACGGCTTACTTTTCCACATTCTTTGCACTCTATAGTGACAAGCATCGCACACTGCATGTGGAAGCCCATCATCAGTTAGTAGTTTTTGATTAAATACTTCTTCAAATCTTTTACGAAACTCGCCATCGATATTTCTTTTTCTCTTTTTACTCACAAAAACGAAAGAACAGACTCGACAACAGTCTTCCGGATTAATATTGCTCATCGTGACCAAGACTCGATAACCGACAAATGGCAATGCCGAAGTTGTGATTTTTGGCGCGCAAAGAAAGTCCTGCACGCGGTGTTGCCGGTTGCTCGACATACTTGCCTGGCCCGTGCGACAAAAGAATTTATACCCGCGATTGGCAAAGTTTCAATCACAGCAAGTGATGCAAGAAATCTAGACAGAACAGTAATATAGATATCGTCCAAAGGAAACCAAAAAGTACATCACTGAACGTTTTAAAAAACTCGCAAACATTAAATACGCTACTGTTACGATACCTGCGAAAGGTCCAGCGTATTCACCGGTGAGATTCTCGCGTAAAGTCCGAAGGAAATCCCTTAAATTTTGTGCTGAGATTGGAACTTTTCATGAGCAAAGCCTCGGCGAACGGCCCAGACAGACATGGCGAGCAACTGCCTTTCATGTATCATTCCGTGTAAGGATACACGAAAGGACCCATAGGTCTGCTGGCTTCTGATTGGGCAGAAAAACACAAAAGTTTTCTGGCACCAATCAGAAGCCAGAACGGCGGCGACCGTTTGGAACTAGTCTGGTAAGACATTGTCCCCAGGGGCTCTTCTCGCCGTTCTTTACTTTTCTTCGCGCCACATTTTCTCGCCCGTTTAGACTTTCCCTCGTCCCCACTATCTGCCCCTGGGTCTCCGAGGATGCATCTGGGGTTTCTTTGCAAAACATGTCATCAACAGCAAAGCAAACACTGAACGGATGGTCTTTTCTGAACCGTGCACACAAATAAAAAAAAAAGCGCTTGAGAAACGTCTATGAATGCACACTGTTATGCGCTTGCAGAAGGTATTTAAGGCTAGCCATTTGTCAGGGCAAAGAGCTAAATATATCTGAATAGAACTTTGAGTCATATATGCTAGCCAACTGGCCTTATCAAATTACTTGATTTTCAGTACTATTGCTTGCTTCTTTTTACCCAGCCAGAGTCTTGTGGTAGAATAAATGAAAGCCTACGTTGTACATTATTATAATCTAATAATGACACACAAACTTTGTCGAAGCTTTTTTAAGTATAGAAGTCCAGAACGCAATTGCTGATAAGGACCATGAAGGACATGTGGGGCGGCCTAGATGACTAGCCTTTCAGTGACATAATATTAATTTAATAGCAATCTAACTTTCCATTTATAAGTAACATGCTAACAGCACTGATAGAGATGGAATTTCAGTGCCACTTACCTTGCTTGTTGTCTGAGAGAACCATTTTTGCATTCCTGTGACTGTGAGTAGTTCATGCGTAGGTTTCTTTTTGCAAATCAGATGAACACCTTGTCTTACCTCAAGGAGGTGAACACAATGTTCATGAGAGCATGCAATCTGATTATGGCTTGGACATTTTTCCCACTGACAATACGGACAGGCGACCCGAATATGATACTGCAATCCACCTTTATAGAGATCACGTGACAAAGCTTGCAAAGTTGCCTCCACAAACTCACGAACCTGCACTGCCACCTCACTTGTGTCATCTAATGAGATCCGCAGAGGATGGTTTCGTTGCTTGATAAAGATCTTAATAAACTGTTTCTTACAAATGAGAACAAAATCGTGGAAAGTTTGCTGCCCAATCACAAACCACGCTCCATTTTGGTACAGGGTAGGGGACTGAGTTGGACCAGCCTCAGAACACCAACGGACAGATCGAGAAACAAGCCGAGTGAACAGACCATGGGGAACAGAACCGCTGGCAAAGTAAACAAACAGGGGACAAGGGTCCAGCCTCGTGGGCGCCATGGAACAAAGGGAATCAGGCGACGCTTTGAGTTGAGATGGAACAAAATACTTTTCACCTGTCTTTAAAGATGAAAATTTTGCAATCAAACCAAATTGTTCCATCAAATCCAGAATGTTTTTCCTGGCAACACCCTTCAGGAGAAAGTTGGAAAACACATGATCAATCAGTTCCATGGAGAGAACACCGCTTTCTTTAACCTCCTTCCAGTGCTTGGCAACCTTAGGAACCTACAACGGAATAAGGCGAAGGACAAAAACAAAATTTTTTTAAAATAGAGTTACTGTAGGAACATTTTAAGCTAATCAATTGTTGCACTTGTAAAGTTCCGGTAATTTCATTTAAAATTTTAAGTAAAGAAACAAAAAAATATCTAGAGTTTTCCGTTTTTGTGTGTGGACGCATATAAAATAAAAGTTACGTAGACCGCCTAGCAAGTACTACTGTGTGAATAAAAGTAAAGAGCATAGCCTTCTAATCATTCCTCCGTTTGGTTCGTCACACAATCCTTTCCAATCCTTTGGGAAGATTACCAAAGTCAAGTTTTTCTTTCTTTACAACGTTCACGATAAACCTCGCGCTGACGGAGACAATAGAAATGTGGTGGTGGTTGTG
Source organism: Porites divaricata (assembly GCA_038088405.1). Taxonomy (NCBI): domain Eukaryota; kingdom Metazoa; phylum Cnidaria; class Anthozoa; order Scleractinia; family Poritidae; genus Porites; species Porites divaricata. Next base: position 38,775,791 of record JBBMOI010000004.1, read on the forward strand.
GATGGAAAGAACAGAAGTGTAGAAAAGAAAAAAAAAAGAACAAGTTGGGAAAGTGAACAATTGTTTTTCGTGGTTGAAAGGGCTAGTTTGCCTTCGTCCTCATTAAATATTCACGATTTGCGCGCCAGGAATCATTAAACCAGAACAACTTGGAACAACTTGTTGAACAATGAAAGCGGTAAGAAATATAACTTGCATAACTACGTTACAAATCAGTGATTCTAAGTCACAGGCGAGTTAGCGGTTATTTCTTTGACAACATGAATCAACCAATAGGTAGGTAGGTAGGTAGGTAGGTAGATTCTTTATTTAAAAAACTCGGTAAAATCTTCAGTAACAATGGAGTAAAAATCTAATTACAATTAATCAGACTAAAACTATCGATATACTGTTTTACAAGACTGCCGAGTGAGAGTCCGACGACTCAAATACATGTTTAATTTGCTCTTTAAATTTCCAGACTGATTTAATTTTTCTCACATTTTCGGGTAAAGAGTTCCACAACAAAGCACCGCTGTAACTGAAACTTCATTTCAAGTAGTTAGTACGCGGCTTGGGCAACGACAATTTATGAAGGGAATTGCGCAAGTCATAGTCCGTGCTTCGTTCGTGAAATAGGTTCTGCACGTACACTGGAGCTTGTTCATTTAGAGATTTAAACATCATTATTGCTTTATGCTTCTTTCTCCGATCCTTATAACTAATTTGTCCCATTCGAGTATATCTAGAAGCAGGCTCGAGCTAGTCCCATAGTTGGCCTTTAAAATTACTCTAGCTGCACGGTTCTGTAACTTTGTAATTTGTCACTCAGTTGATCACTTAAGCCATCCCAAACGAGGCTACAGTAATCAAAGTGAGGTTGAATTAAGGAGTTATAGACTAGTACCGCAGTAGATTGGGAGATAAGGGGCCTGATACGTCTAAGGGCACCTGTAGCCGAAGTTACCTTCTTACACAATTCGTTAACATGATTAGACCAGGAAAGCCGATTGTCGATAATGAGACCTAATGATTTCGCGTGATCAACATTGCTGATAACTTGATCTTCCAATTTGATGTTTATTTCGTTGTGGCTTTCCGCAAGAAGCTTCTGGCGAGAGCCAATAACCATAAACTCGGTTTTCGCAACATTAAGACTAAGCTTATTGGCTCTTAGCCAACAATGAAGGTTCAATAGTTCTAAGTTAGTCTCTTGTTCAAGGTCAGCGAGAGAGGAGCCAGAAATGGTAATAGTTGTGTCATCTGCGAACATTTTAGCGCATGCTGAATTAAGGCAGTTTGGAAGATCGTTTATATAGATTAAGAAGAACAAAGGACCGAGAATACTACCCTGTGGGACTCCGCATCTTAGTTCGCTGAATACTTTTCACAGTTTTTAGTCAACCAATCAAAAAGCAAGACCTTCAACTACCAAGAAATAACTGGAAAACCTGTCCACCGGGTTAAACCACCTAAAAATAGTAGATGAACTTATCTTAGAGAGATTCAACCGCATTTTATTCATGAGATTAAGGCAAAAGGTTATGACGTCATCGGCGAGTATGTATTCCAGCGAAGAATTCCACCGAAAATACTGTGCCTACTGTAGTACTGGTCCCTCATTTTCCTCTGGGATATTTCAGCGAACAAAATACAGGAGGGCGCGTCACCTTTCTCGCGTGTGGCAATTTTCACGCGTGCTCGCGTAATCCGCCTGCCCTACTATCCCTGAGGAAAATGAGAGACTACTTGTAATCTAGTTGAGGAGGGTTGCGTAACAAGCCAAAAGGACGTCAGCGTAGGAGATAATACTACTTGGCACAAGCTAAGCTCCTTCGTTTTTTGTGTAGGTTAATCAGTGTTAACATTACATCCCAACCCACTACGATTTTGCTGTTCAAAAATATTCGAGGAACAGTTAACATTTTCAAAAAGATAGCGTGCAATGCACTTGATATAATCATTCTGATCAGCTACAGCATGGGTGGACACCTGTGACATCATTCAAAATGAGGGCCATTACAAACCATTGCAAGTTTAACAACACGTTTAAAATGCATTTCTTACCATTTTTGTAAAATCTGGAATAGTGATTAGCTGCCCGAACAAGTCTATCAGCCACTTGGCACTCAAGATGACTGTGCTACGGTGCTTGATAATTATCCTCAGGTCATGATAGAAATTCGCCATGGTGGTAAACTCTTCATCGTCACTGATGAAGCACTTCTCCTTGGTATAGGTCCTTAGCTTCGTTATACTCAGGTAATAAACTGGCTTGGAAAGCAAAGCGTTGATAACTTTCTCAAAGTTCAGCCACCTAGTTTACAAAACCAAAGAGAAAATTGATGGCGCGCGTTAAAGTATCCATGTCAGTCACGACATAGTATACCTGTACTGACTAAAGTACAGGGCCCAGTAGTGCGAAAGATGGATAACTCTTTTCACTGGATAAATATCTGTCCAAAATCCAGTGGATAGTGCTATTAGGTTTCCTAATATTTTTCCCCTTGATAGTGATTCATCGTTTGAACAACCGAGGCAAGAAGCATAAACACGTTCCAAAGCATGACTACTGAGATGTGAAAAGCCATGAAGACTTTTTACTACTTGGTATTAATGGTCTTTCTAAAGTTAAAATGAGATAAATATAAGCTTAAACAAGCTTAACTAATACAGCTGGTCATGTTCCAAATGTTAACCCGGTATTATGCAGTTTACTATCGATTGAACGGGGGTCAACCTCGTTCCCAGGGGTCTCTCCTACCGGTCCCTACGGAGTAGGAGAGAGAACCTGGGTACGAGGTTAAACGGGGGTGTGATCCACTTTACTTTACCTTTTTTAAACGACAATGAAATGTACACAGTGCTTTTCGGCCAATTCAAAATAAGTTTATCAAACCCTTCAGGGCAGAATATTCCTTATGGCCAGTGAGAATTGCTTTTCATGATTAACTTGTTTCAAGCAACGAGATATCCACTTCTTATGACCGCCAGGTGGGTCATACAGGAATCACTGCATTTTTTCTGTGCTTGCTGTAATTTTTTTTAACCAAAGTAAAGGACTACAATGAACCAGCCTTTAGATGTTTTGCAATCACACTTTTATATAGGGTCACAGTCAACGGGTTAGTGATGACACCTGAAACACATTACATATCAAAAAAATAATCTTACCAGGACTGGCGGAAACAAACGCCATACACATAAACCGTAATTTTAGTGCGTTCACAACTCAACCCTTGAAATTATTTTTAATATTTATTTTAATGGATTCTGTTCTTGTATAACCATTATTTACCTCACAGGTATCCTCTCCCCAATGTAAGGCTCCTGTCTTAGCACTTCCATGATTTTGACTTGTAGAGCTTGGATCTTATCTATGTTTTCATCTTTCCCGAAAACTTTTTTCTTGATCTTTCTTTGAGTTAATTTTGCAGTGTTGTCAATGCTGAAGATAGACCGCACCACATGTCCTTCATAGTCCTTACCAGCAATTGCGTTCTGGATTTCTGTTTTCATTGTTTTAATGTCTTCAAATGGTTTGTCTGCATGGGTCCCTACAATGATCACTGGGGGGCGCAAATGAGGCATCTCTTTCGCTTCATCATCACAAGTTTCTCTTCTCATCTGTGCGACGCTATGCACTGTGGACAGCCAAGACAACAAGTTCTCAAGATTTGTTTCTCCATTTGGGTTTTCCAAATCAACATTACGAGATCCCTGCCTCACACAGGGCTTGGCTGTGTCATGCAATGACTTGCTGAGGTTGCACACCAAGATGTACAGCGCACGTGATGATAAAAATACAGGATGGGATGCATAATACAGGTGTTGTCCAGCAAAATCCCACAGTTCAATACTGACAACAGATTCTTCAGGCTTAACATCTTCACCTTTCATATACTTTATTAAATTTACAGCTCGATCCTTGATCTCCTCTGAAGGTGAAGTAGTATCAACCACTAACTCATGATCAGGTCCTGTTAATGTGAGTTCACTAACACTGTCTTCGTTTGGATCACCAACCTGTAGCAGATTACGAAAAAAAAAAACTGTTGATTCTGATTCTAAAAGACTTTCTGTAGCTGGCTCGATTTTGGCGGTGAAGAGAAATAATAGATTAAGAAAAAAGGAAATAACGCCAAAATCTGGGGCGGAATAAGTGAATAAGTAGGTTTCTTTGATAGAATAATGAGTTTTTTTTACTGGAATAACGTAACTTTTCCAGCTGGAATAATGAACACTCGATTATTCCTCTTCACCCCCCGATTCGATTATTCAGCCATTTAAAGTTGTTATTGACGACATAAAATTCTTTTTTAGCTCAAACAATTAAAGTACAATTTTTGGAGGCATGAGGTACCCAAAACATTAATATGCTCTTGCAATTCTTAAGGAACGGTAAATTTAAGAATATTTAAGCAATAGGAAACGTTTTCCGTGTTTGCATAGCCTGATATAAACACGAGAGGGGTTGGGAGAGACAGTTATTCAAACCCAAGACGAAGTCCTGGGTTTGCATAACTGCCGAGAATAGGCCATTTGCACTAAGAGGTAATGTGACATCGTTTTATATGAAAATAAAGGTAATATGATTTTACCTTCGAAAATCAGTTAGTGGGTCATATCTTAAACAAAGTAATAGTGATTTGGTTTTTCAAACCCGCACCATTTTCTTAAAATGAGTAAGTTTATATCTGGTCACGTGACCAAAATGTGATTTTTAAAATTATGAATTACCTCTTTCTAAACGCAAGTTTTGCACTTAAACTTCAAAAAAAATGTTGAAAAGATGATGTGGTAACGTTTACAGCACATCTGAGGGTAACTATCAAACGTTTAACAAGATATAAGCAAAAAGTAGTTTTGGCCGCCATGTTGACAAGCAAGAGTATGCCCTCCAACATGGCGGCCAATACAAATCGGTCAGCACTCGTTAACATCCGTCGAAAGGCCCTTGGACACCTTATGAAGTTTACACAAGGTAGATTAAAGTACACACAGCATCAACCTCAACCCAAACCCTAATCAGTAAAGGAAGTGCTTAACCCTAATCAGTAAAGGTAGTGCTTAACCCTAATCTGTAAAACGCAGTGCTTAACCGGCTAATCCAAAGCGATAAGGAATACTACGTTGTGTAAACTTCATAAGGTGTCCAAGGGCCTTTCGCCAGGTGTTAAAAAGTGCTGACCATACAAATCATACTACTTTGCTGAAAAATCAAAGAGCCATAAAATGACTCCCTTAAATGCGTTTCCTCTCAAATTTCGAGTGTAAAATAATTCATATTTGCTCTGTCGATTTTTGGCATCAGCAAGATTCCAACTCATTGTTTAAAGGAAGCATTGGTCACATGACCTCTTAATGCAAGTGGCCTATTCTCCCAACCCCTCGAGTGTTTATGTCAGGCTATGCAAACACAGGAAAAAAGTTTTCTATTGCTTTAATAAAATAACTTTCCCCAGAAAAAAAGGACAACTCTGTTGTTTAGAGCATTGATTAAAAGAGAAATTCTTACCAGTGGCGAAGTCTTGTACACGAAGCTTGTACGCGTAATCAGTCTTTGTTTTGCAAAAAGAGATGCTTTCCAAAAACGGGTTTTTCTCGCTTAAAATGTCAGCTCAAGCGAAAAAAATTGACACAACATGTTTCTAAAGATTTCCCAAGTTTCAACCGACGAGGAAATGGGTACATAAAGTAAACTTGTCGAGTTTTTCAACTCAAAACCTTTTTCAAATTCGTGCTTGCGTGATTAGCGCGCGAAAAGCGAAACATCTTGCCGTCACAACCATGTTTACATACTCTCATGCAAACACGCCTCTCGGCCAATCAGAGCGCGCGTACTATTTTAGTTATTTCATAAATAGAAATATGGCGTTTGATTGAGTCCCCCAACCCCTTGGTGTTGCTTCTCGCATAAAAATGAAAACAGTATAGGGAAATTGTGATTGACAAAAAAAAGCGAAAGCTATACTCAAAGTCTAATTGACACTTAAAGATACGGCTATACTCAGTTTAGTTTGCACACGCGCACTAATGACCCAAAGGCTAAGCTTACGTGTAGATGGGTACAACCATATAAATATAACAAAATGGCTTATAATAGTATCATTCTTCATTCGGAACTGAACTTATTAGACAAGAATAAAAACGCTAAATTTTTAACCAGCACTGAAAAAAAAACCCACGATCTGGCAATTATTACATATTTTCCATACGAACATCGTAGTAAAGAGCAGGGAAGACGTGGTGAGTTTCTCACAAAAACCTAACTTATGAAGGCAATAATCAATTCATAATAACTACTGTTAGGACGTTCTTGAAGTAACAAAGGATTCACGAAAAAAAAAAAAAAAACACGTTCTAAAACCAACAAAGACAAACCTGGTTCACAAGAGAAACTTCTTCCTCTTCTGCATCAGTATCAACCTGTTTCCTGTTCTTGTTATAATAATTTTGAAGAATTGCATCACCTCTTTCCTCCTCCTGAACCCAATCACGGTTAATTGAAGTATCATTCATCGTTTCCACCACCACCTGTGCCACATCTTTCGAACATCCTAGGAACCCTTGTTTTCTGTCATCAATGGGTTGCCAATTCCTGACTTCATCAACGTCCAACTGAAATTTTGATGGATCCACTTCAATTCCATCAGTACTTTTCTCTTTTGGATTAAACGGTAGACCAATGAGAGACTTCTTTAAACTTGTTTTTCCCGCTCGATCCTGCCCAATAAGTAATACTCGACCACGGTAAACATTGACAGCTCCATCTTTAAGAGCACGTTGATAAGCGAGCTGTGCTTTTTCTCCGCGTGCTTCTATTTCTGAAGGAGCTAGTAAAAAAACCGAATGCTTATGAAAGGTAAGTAATGTCTTAAAGGTCGCGTAGTTCATTGGCTTCTAGCTCACTTGGCTGACCTAAGACGTGAAGGGAGGCAGGGAGGGGGGGGGGGGGGGGGGGTTAATTTCCATCAGAGACTAAGTTCTACACCAGTGTTAATTGTCCTTCTTGTGATCTTTCAGTATGGTCTCTTAAGTAATTAACACAAATCTATGGCAAACATAATTTTACTGAATTTCAAATGTGACAGATATAATTAAATGTTGGTTATTTTTGACACTGTTAAACAATCCACCTGCTATCTTAAACTTGTTTTTTTTTTAATGCGCTTACTTTTCAAGTCTCCATGCATGTTCAAAACACCATAAATGATTATGTTTTGCGTCATCAGAATTATAAATGTTGTTTGCATTCATAAAAAATACCTGTCCCTCTAAGGAAAAAAAATATTCTAAACATCAACGAACTAACTTCATTCCAATAAGCGCCCACTCTCTAATAAGCGCCCCCAACTCGGATGTGTCTTTGTTTATAAGCGCGCCCACTCTAATAAGTACCCCTATTGCATAAGCACCCTCATTCCCAGCGCCCCAATACTAATAAGCGCTGCTATTCAATAACGACAATAACCGACTACTGTTAGATTCCCAAATTTTCACTCAAATATACTGGGACTGCCATTGGTTGATTCTTGGCCACATGGCCTTGACTAAAATAAATTAAATGTATCCCGATCGTGATACATTTGAGCAACAGGGGTCTTTTCTGCATGAGCATGCGCGACCGCTGAACAAGCGGTGTGCATGGAGGCTCACCACAGGGTCTGCCTTCATCAAAATGGCGCGTCTCAAAGCTATCATCGCGATTATTTTGCTCGTTGGTCTTAGCGAATGTGCTCGTGATTTAACAAAAGGTGTAGTTTGCAAAAAAAAACTCTCACATGGTCTTAACAAAAGCGAAGTAGACCGGCTTTAACATACACGAGCTACTATCAACTTTCATCTCCCCACTTGACCTGGCCCCAGTTGTTCGAAAGGTGGATAGCGCTATCCACTGGATAAATCACTATCCAATGGTTAGCGCAATTGGTTGTCGTAATACTTAACCGTTGGATAGCGATTTATCCGGTGGATAGCGCTATCCAGCTTTCGAACAACCGGGGCCTGGACAACAGCGCGCGTATATGTAGCGCCAGTAGGATTGCGCGGACCTCAGCAAAGTCTAACAGGCATCCCAGCCACTTTTTGAGCTAATTTGATAGGAAATATAGGACTTTTAAGTACTAAATATAGGAAAATATAGGATTTTTTAGCAAAAATATAGGAACTTTATAGGAGGTTATATAGCTCAAATTAAGTAAATAGTGAAAAAGAAATACACAATTCATAACATTTTACAAACTATTCATTTATTTTACCAAAACTGTTGTGAAAATTGCTCTTACAATGTCAACGCGCTCAATAGGTAACAAGGATGTAGAGTCTTTAACTGAACTACAGATTTAACAACTTAATAAAAATATAGTGTGTCACAGCTTTTGAAATAACACTGAATGTTTAGACTTAAAAAGTAGATGAACTTTCTTTCTTTTTAGATCTGCCATAACTTTGATGATGGCATTCAGCTTTTGTAATATTCCAGCTCTTAAATCTTTCTCTTTTTAGTTGGTGAACTACTTGCAGTCAAGAGTTTTTTAAGTAGTCCATCTTTTCTTTTCAAAATGTTTTTCTGCCTTTCTCTTGTAGTCATGATAAGTTTATTTGCATCATCAATTTTCTTTCTTCCACTTTCAAGCATTGCTTGAGCTACAGCAGCCTCTTTAAAATCTTTATTCTTCAAAGCCTCTTTCAATTTTTGATTGGCTTCCTCCAAGATCTTATTGCCAATTTCGATTTCTTGTTGTTGTTCAGTCTCTTTTTTCTCTAGATCTTTACCCTTTTCTTGTAAATTTTCTCGTTGCTTTGTTTGCTTTTCTAGTTCCTTCTTCTCTTTCTCTAACAAAGCAGCTCTTTGTTCTCTCTTTTCTTTCTCCTTTCTCTCTTCCTCAAGTCTTTTAACATAATTTGAATGAGCAAATCGTCCAAGCTTCAAGAGCTCCTTGGTGATGGGCACAGCACTGGGATTATTATCAAAGGCCTTCATCCCATCAGAAGTCGAACGAATACCATTGATAGATGACTCACTCAACCTTATCCTCTCTTTAGTTACACTTTTTCCACTTTCCGAAAAACCTCTTTCAACATCAGCATTTCCATGTGCTAGAATTAGTGCTGACTTAACTACTTTAAAAACTTGAGGATATTTGACTTCACCAAAGACATCTTTCAAAGTACCAACTTTGTTCCAGTATACATCTACTCTTGCTGGTTTCTCAGGCTGTTCTTCAGAAGTATTCCATTGTTCTGGAATTTGATCTAGTTGGTACAATTTCCATTCATCACAAAGTGTAGTGATGTTGACATCAACATGCAACTTTCTAGCCAAGCCTTTGATTGCATTAGAAGACCAATCTGCTGAACGGTTCAAGGGATTAAGTACTCTACACTTCTTCAGAATTGCATTATCAAGTGGTAACTTCTTTAACAGATGCTTCCCAGAAGCCTTGAAAAATGGCTTCACTCCGAGTGTAAACATCTTCTTGTCTGCTGATAAACTTGCACATGCTTTCCGGGTTTCCTCTCCAATCTCGATGCCAGTGTCACCAAGTTGAATATCACTAGAATCCAAATTGAGCTTTAACAAATCTGTCTGATTCAAAGCTTCTTGCTTGATAAATCTTCCTAGGAACATCTTTAAAATAGACACAAACTGATCATATAGAATATGAATAAGTGGCTCTTCTTTTTGAAAGTTGACTAAGAATGAATTAAATATGTCTGCAACAGAAATCAGGAAATGCATCTTTGCTGAGGTCTCCTTTGAGTTCAGCTGTCTCATTATCCTAATAAATCTAGGATTGCTTTGCACTTTAGCATCTTTTTTTGACTCTTCTGAAAAATACTTTTCAAGTCCCTTTATTTGTTCACAAATTCTCTGTAGTGCTGGTTGAAGAGTTAACCATCTACTGTCAACATGTTTCAGAAAGTATTTCTTTGGTAAACCTAGACTTTCTTGGACCTCTTGATAGTCCTCTCTTCTTGCAGCAGACAATTTAAACCATGTATGTATGTCTATAACAAGTTCAGAAAGTTCATTTCCAAATTCATGGAGGCCTTTAGCAAATGCATTATGAAATATGTGAAGGTTACAAGTTCCAATATCAATCAGACCATGATTTCTTTCAGGCAACTGCAAAACCTGCTCATTTACAAGATTCCAGACAGTTTTGTTGACATTTGGCCCATCACTCTCTAGCATTTGCAAACAATTTAGGGTTAGCCCATTATCATGGATAGCAGATATCAGTTTCTGGGACAACTGTGCTCCAGTTGCATGCCCCATTAAGTAACTTTGAAGATGATGAACCTGAACTTTTCCTTGAGCTACAGACCAGAACCTTATCTTTATATCAAGTTGCTTCTGAATTTGGGCATTGGTGGTTTCATCATAATGTATGGTGTACATGGATTGGGAGTTCAAAACATCATCAACAACAATCTTCTTAAAGTGAGGTCCTGTAGCTTCAGAAACCATATAAGAAACCTTTGACGAGCTCATCGAAAAATCATCTGGAATTTTACCTGGAAACATGGCATGCAATGTATCTTTTATGTTATCACATGATGCATAACTGTAGTGAGAGCTTACAACTTTCAGTGACCAAATAAGTTCAGCTCGAAGAGATTCATCCTTGTAAGAGAAGCAAGTTAGATTTCCAGTTGACTTCAATTGTTGCACATCAGTTTCTTGGGAGGTAGCAGCTGTTGATGTTGAGTTGTTGTTAGGAGGACCTGACGTAAAAACAAGTTGTTGGCCACAAATTATACTACCAGCCAGTTTCACATGCAGCTGTGTCTTTGCATGCTGCAAAACCTGTTGTAAACCTTGATTATCACAACGGAATGTTTTATTACAAATAAAGCAATGTGCTGTTTTTGTATTGTCTTTAACTGGCTTACACCAACTTGAAATTTTATTTCCTTGAGCATCTGTTTTTAAAAGCCAATCACTTTTAAAATTTGTTTTTCCTCCAGGCATGATAAAACAGCATATCAGCAAAATAAAAAGAAGTGACAAACTCTTGAATAACATAACAATGCACATCAATAATCACACAACATCTGGATGGTCATCATCAGATAGAATTATCGTGTCAGTGTCACTTTCTCCAGTTGATTCGAGATACCAGTCAGTTCCAAAACGTGGAAATATCGTGCAAAATGCGCTCAGCTGTGAAAGGTTAATCAATTCTTCTCTGTTTTTGAGATTTAGTTCCAAACAGTCGTAAAACAATGACCCAATTAGCTCTGGTTCAGCCAGAGCCGGCCTGATTTTAGGGTTGACTAAAAACGAAGGGTGAAATTCCTCGGCAAAATGCTTCACAAGTTCTTTTACAACCACATATCTTAAATCATGGATTGTTAGAATCTCTTCTTTTCTTATCTGTACTGGCAATTCTTCAAAATGTTCGGCACAAATCTGTCTTAAATCAAGATAAATGTAGAAGTTGCTTGCACAATCTTCCATTGCACCGGACCATGTGCACACGATGCTAGCTGTGAAACCAGGCCTCTCAAGTTGGAACACAGGGATCCCACAATAAGTTGATTCATTAAAAATTATATGTCACATGAATATCAAATTATTCATAAAACAAGCTTTTTCATGTTAAAAAATTTAAGTAAAATATAGGAAATATAGGAGGATTTACTGAAATATAGGCTCTTTATAGGATCCTATGAACATTATAGGAAATATAGGAAATATAGGAGCTCTGGGACCACTCTAAACAAAGGGCCAAAACGTTTGTTGATGGAAGTAAACACTTTCAATTTTCTTTGTTTTGAAATGGGAAAGGAGCAGAAATATTAAATGAATGAGACACAGTCAAAACTGCATTCAATAGGACCGAAATTAAAGTCGAATCTTGTGAGCGATTTTGATGAAACAAACGGTGAGGTTTGCCAAGAAGTACAGTAAACATGTGACGCCGACCAAAAGTTAAAAATTATTAGAGCACTTAAGTTCTGGCTAAAAGAAAATTCCTGTAAAAGATGAGTTACAATGTTAGTCCACGTAAAAACAAGAAGTTCTAAAATTTTCCGATAAACAAACTTTGTATCGCTAAAATACTTAAGGAAACAATTTTCTATTCCAACTGATAACGGCGTGGTAGTCGCCTGCTGATCGTTATTTATCCACTCCCGAAATATGGCTAAATCAGCTATCAACAAATTATTGACAGAAATCCTCTACGGCATCCAGAACTAATTTACATCCGATTTATAGACAAACACTAAATAGAGAACATTTTGCTCAATAGCTACGCATCAGCAATGCATTCTATGCCAAACTTTGCGGTTCTTGAAGAGGAATCAAGACACGAGTCGAGCGCCAAACAACAACAAGCAGCCATGTTCGTGTCAGACATCCTTGAGAAACTTGCTCTTTCACCTCGTTCAGCGCATCAGTCTCCACTTTAAATCACTAGACCTTTACTTATTTTGTACAACGAAGGTCTTTCCTAAGTTCCTGCTACCATTTCAATCTCAAGCAAGCTTTCAAAGTGAGTAATTTGGTTCCTATGACTATGCACCACGGTCGCTGTCACTGGTCGCGTGCTCTTTGTTAAGTCAGCGGTCGCGCATGCTCATGCAAAAAAGACCGAAAAAGACCCCTGTTCATTTGAGCAATTGTACCCCGCTCGGGATACATTACAGCACTTGATCAAACCATGGTGGAAGGTGGCGAGACAGAAGACAGGAAAAACACTGCCAGTTTTCTTTATCGTGAATGAACATGAAGCCTCAAGCTAAAAAGCAACGATTATCAAAGTTATCCCAGAAGGGGCCATAGAAAGTGTTCGTATTAACGGGGTGTCCGTATTAAGCGGCTCATGTTAAAAAATAGAAAAAACGCTGTCTGTTAGAACAAAATATGAACAAAGAAATAAAATAGTATATTAGCATCGTCGAATAAAGCATCTCCAACTTTCGCAATTCGTCACTCCGCGGACTAAATCCACGGAAACACTAAAAAATCGCTCATCTATATATTACTTAATCACTCCGTTCTCTGCATAACTAGCTCAATGCCTGATAATAGTCTCAAATTGACGTCTACAAATCATTATATCCGGTTTACTGCAGGGCTAGGAACATCGACATGCTGTTAACTAAACGTTTTTTACCCTATAAAGCAATGGTCTATTAGGGCGGACATTTAATACTGAAGTGTCCGTTTTAACGAGGTTGACTTTCTACGAGAATCTGTCCATTGAGCAAGAAACAAGTGTCCACTGTCCCCAATAAGCGATATAATGCATGAACATTGATTAAAATCGATGAACATCTATATTGATATTCACAACTCTTTCGATCCTCGATATTTATCGATTACCGATATTAATCGTTTAATTACTGTTGATCATGAAAATCGATTACAATCCATTTTTTCGATTGTCGAATTTCATCGATTGGGCACGCCGGGTGAAACACGGCTACTTACGGCAATAATGGTTGTTTTGCTGTTAGATTTTGAAACACGATTACAACATTACTTCCTATCCTCTTACTCTTTAGAGACAGTATTAAACCGCATTCATAAACACATTCAAAGCGTTTCGTCTCCTAACATTCTTGAATGTTGCGCGCTTTTTTTAATTCGGATCCTCTGAGTTATTCCGAGCTAAATTTAAAAGTGAAAACAGCTGCCGTCACAATTAACTAGTAAGCGTCGGTATGTCAAAAAACGCCTAGGAAAAATGTTCAGCTCAGTAGCAAAATCAACTCAGTGAAAACACAACCTGTGATTCATTAATATTGCAGTATGTAAGGGTGTGATGGAAGGCAATGTTTGGTCGTTATTAACCTTTGATATCACCCGGAATCATGTCATTTATTTTTTACTTTTTTTTGTTTCCATGATTGTTCCCATATTAACAACTTAATCGCTTAACTATGTAGACCAAGATAGAATACACAGACTTTGGCAGTAAATGGGACTAAAGGTTGTTGGGTGCACCCTGGGGTAAAACAAGGGTGGCAGCAACACACCCCATAAAGTGCATGCAATAAGGGTGGCAGCGACACACCCAAAACTGAGTAGAGCAATAAGGGTGGCAGCGACACACCCAAAACTGAGTAGAGCAATGAGGGTGGCAGCAACACACCCTAGTAATGAGCAGTGCAATAAGGGTGGCAGCGACACACCCTAGCAATGAGCAGTGCAGTGAGGGTGGCAGCGAAACACCCTGCACGGTATCGGACGAGGCAACGAGTGGAGCGCATCCCCACCCAGGAGTGAATAAACTAAGGTGGGGTGGGGGCCCCACCCGGCCTGCTACGCGGAGGTAAAAGTAGCAGGTGTGCACCCAAAATACATCCCAAATACTGCCTGCATATTATACTATACAAGTATGGAAGACCAGGAGTGAAACGTTGTAGTAGCGGGTTCCACGCCTTTGTCCTGAGGTGTTTGTGGCAGCCAACAGACCAGGAACCTTCTGGAGGACAGAAGGTGGAGTTCTGATATAGAGAGTGTAGAGCAAAACAGAGTAGAGCAATGAGGGTGGCAGCAACACACCCTAGTAATAATGGAATGAGGGTGGCAGCAACACACCCTAGTAATATACGTTTAGATAAGCCAAGGGGGAAGACCGGCTTCAGCTGCTAAGGTAGCGGCGCCGATCCTGAAACTGTGGGATGCATAGAGCTCTGAAAAAATACCAAGCCGTTGAAGGAGGGGGCGGATGATAGTGGTGACTTTAGCCCTGGTGAGATAATTGCCAGATTGGAAGAAGTACAGTGGAGATGTCCCGCTGGTTGGACGCAGAGCAAGGTACTTCCTCAGGGCTCGCACAGCACAGACAGAACGATGAGATGGGGCAATCAATAGCGAACAGCCCTGCCGGTATGGGTCCGTCTTTGATGCCTTCAGATGTAAAGTAAGACAGCCTGTTGACGTAACGGAAACATCGGTAGTGGACAGATGCACTAGGGGATTGAACTGAGATGCTGAAGGTGATGTGAATTCACTGGACCGGAGAAAGCCATAGAAGGCTAAGGTAAAAGCCGACCACAACATCAACTTGTCTGTCGGTAAGTAGTCAGGTGCACGAGCTAGCTCCTCCTTAATCTGCCGAAGAAGGGTCATAGTGATAGGGAGGCGCTGACGAGATGTGAGGCCCAAGGTGCGCTTGATTCCACGCAGGAGGAGATGAAGGAGGGGTGCTGCCAAGAAGGGATCTGGTAGGGTGTTTTCAGTGTGGGCAAAACGGATTGCTGCCATGTATAACTTTATGGTCTTGAAGCTGACTTGATCAGCAAGGTAGGCTGCGAAGAAGCGTAATGTAGTCTCTGTGGCTGGAAAACGTGGCCACCCCCTGGATGCACAGAAGTTAGAGTATCGACGAATGCCTGCCTGGTAGGAGCGGCGGGTTGAATCCGCTATGGCCTGGGACTGGAGAAAAGTTAGGCGGGCTGCCAAAGGGTCGTGGCCGACGGAGGGACCAGAGTTGGTTCCAAATCTGCTGCTGGTGCAAGAAGACGGAACCGGGACATGTTTGGATATCGTCGAGCGGAGTTTCTCCGGGAGCGGTGGCAGAGTAGGATCGTGTTCATTGGGAACAATTTGTTGCCGGGACCCTGGGATGCCTGTGGAAGACTGGGCACAAACTTGCTTAGAGAAAGGCCGCCATCTTGGATGACATTGGGAAGGGTTACACCGTTCAGGTTTTGTTCCGTTGCGGTGATCGCCACGACGTTCAGGGGGCTAGCCGGGGACAGAAGAGGCACGTCTGCTAGTAGACCAGGAGCTTCACCGGGGCCAGAACGTTGGGAGCCAACTGTTTCAGCTATTAACTCGCGAAGCTGGCCAAGTTGGTCAGGCCAGAATTGAGAGCCCGAAGTTGGGGAAGGTTGTCGGCGACCGGCAGAACGAGAAGAGGGGCTCAGGATCCACGGAAACGCCAGAATTCTCGGTTGAGGATGGCAAGTGAGGAGCGATGGCTTGAGGTGCGGGATTACTGGCATGTTCGTGTTCGAAGATGCGTTGGGTCAAGCGAGATCTCGTACCCGTGGTCACGAGACTTCGTGCCGAAGCTAAAAGGATCAACGAATTGCTTGGCAGAGCGTTGAGTTGTGCTAGTGTGAGTGATTTCGGATCCATAGTGACAGCTCGATTGCGGCGATTCGCTGGACGAGGAGGCATAATCGAGGAAAAATAAGAAACTAATGCGTAGTAATTTTAAGGACAGGAATGGCGGTCGGTCGCAGTTGTATTTGCTCCGCTTCAGTTTTATTTTTATTTTTGTTTTTGTTCTGTTGTCTAAGTCGTTCGTTGTGTCATCCGAGTACGTTCCTCTTTGGTTTTTGTCGTGTTTTAAACGATGGTGAAGTTGCGATGAACATTGATGAAATGGATTTGTACCTTGCAATTTGCTCGTCATGGATGAAATCGACCCGCCATCTTGGATTACAATCCTCAACAAAGACGAGCCGCTACTTTACTTCGCGAATACCTTACACACCAAACTCTATTTCTACTTTCAATGTTACTCGACTTCGGCTGGCAACCAGCGGTGACATCAATCCTAACCCTGGTCCTTCTATTACATCGTTTACAACAAATCGCTTTCGGCAGCGCCATGAATTGCAACGACGTCGTAACCCTTGTAACCTCGTGCAAATCAAGTGTGAATCTGATCTTCATCTTAGAACATCGACAACTAATCTGACTATGTCAGGATTGGAAGTCAAGAGTGGAATTACCGACAGGGTTTGGCCTATCAATACTGTGGAAAGTCAAAGAACTTTTCCTTCTCAAGTTAAAAATTTGCATACTGCTGCTAACAAGAATAATCTTGTGCAGATTTGCATTACTTCGAACAGGAAACCTGTTATCTCCAACAAATCTACTTTATCGGCTCTGAAGTTGTGTTTGTTTGGCCTCCTGAATTGTAGATCAGTCCGCAATAATTATCTCTCTACCAAGGACTATGTTGTGGACAAGGATTTTGATATTTTTGCTATTTACCGAGACCTGGCTCAACACTGGGGATTATGATAATTTCGTAATCGGAAGTCTTACCTCAAATGGCTATCGCTTTTTGCACTCTGCTCGTGATAGAAGAGGTGGTGGCGTCGGATTGCTTTTCAAAAGTTCGTTGCCAGTTAAGCAGACATCAAAGGTCTATCTGGACACCTTCATTTCCTTTGAAGCCATCGAATGTGAAGTTAAGGTTTTTTCGCAATCTGTTTCCATCCTTATTGTCTATCGTCCTCCACCGTCATCTGGAAACAATCTTTCTACTGAGCTTTTTATGAATGAATTTTCGTCGCTTTTAGAATCCTATATCACTAAAACTGGTTCACTTGTAATCGCTGGTGATTTTAATTTTCATATTGATGATACAACTGATACTGCGGCGACTAATTTCCTGAGCTTATTGGAGTCATTTGATTTACAACAACATGTTCGTAGTTGCACCCACAGAGCTGGAGATACTTTGGATCTGGTCATCACTCGTGATGCTGAATATATTTTAAATGGTATTTCAGTTGACGATTCCTCAGAGATATCGGATCATTACACTTTTTGTGCTGATCTTCGTTTTGTTAAGCCTGATTGGGAAAGGAAGCGTATTTGTGGGCGGAAATTAAAAGCCATCAACTTGGAGCATTTTCGACAAGATGTTGCATTGTCTCCTCTTTTGTCTGAAGCATCCAATGATTTACTTACGCTGCTTCACTTGTATAATTCGGAGTTATCTAGTGTTTTGGATAAGCATGCGCCATTAAAATCGCGCATTGTTACTATACGTCCCGCTGCTCCATGGTTTAGTGAGGAGATTAAACTGGAGAGAAGAGTTCGTCGCCGACTGGAAAGGAGATGGCGTAGGACTAGATTGCCCGAAGATCGTCTGCGTTTTATTGAACAAAATCGTATTTTCAATGAGCTATTACTCTCTGTCCGCTCACAATATTAAACCAAGCTTATTGATGATAATTGCCTTAATCAGAGGAAACTGTTTGGCATTGTCGGTAAGTTGTTACATCGGAGTCCTGCACCGCAGTATCCATCTTGCTCTTCCGTGGCGGATCTTGCAAATAAATTCATTGGCTTTTTTGGTGAGAAGATTATTACTATTCGACTTGAACTGGAATCGAACCTTAAGCAGGGAACTTATTTATTTAATGAAGTGATGGTAGCAACAACTAGACTCCATCGCTTGAGCTGTCCTTCATATTCGACCTTACTTCAGATTGTGCACCCTTTGGCATCAAAGTCTTGTGAACTTGACCCTGTACCCTCTAGAATACTCCTTGGTTGTCTTGATCTCCTTTGCCCTGTGATCTGGAAAATTGTTAAGCTGTCTTTGGAGACCTCTGTCATGCCCACTGAACTTAAACAAGCTGTAATTCGTCCTTTGTTGAAAAAGCCGAGTCTTGACTATCAGGAATTTAAGAACTTTCGGCCGATCTCTAACCTCACCTTCTTGTCCAAAGTCATTGAGAAGGTAGTGGCTTTGCAGCTTGTTGACTACATTGACAACAATGGTCTGTGTGAAGTCTTTCAATCTGCCTACCGTGCTCACCACAGCACCGAAACGGCTCTTCTCAGAGTCTACAATGACATTGCTATGTCCATTGACCATCAAAAATCTGTTGTTTTAGTTCTACTGGACTTGTCTGCTGCTTTTGACACAATTGATCATTCTCTTCTCCTTGCTAGACTATCTACCCGTTTTGGCATTTGTGACCAGGCACTGGACTGGTTTCGTTCATATCTATCTGATCGCACTCAGTATGTCAGAATCCAAGATGTCTCTTCTGATGTGCATGCCTTACCTTATGGTGTACCTCAGGGTTCCGTGATGGGCCCCTTACTGTATTCTTTGTACACTTCCCCCTTAGGTGATATTGCAAGATCTCATGGTGTATCTTATCACTTTTATGCTGATGATACACAGCTATATTTATCTTTTGAAACGTCATCGCCTGAAGATTTGTCAACATGTACATCTGCTCTTGAAGATTGTGTTAATGATATTAACCTTTGGATGTTAAATAACAAGCTGAAGCTGAACAGTGGGAAGACTGAAATTATAGTTTTTTCATCTTCCTATCGCACACGTCCTGCGTTAAAAAACCTGGTGATTGCCTCTGACTGTTGACTGTTCAACTACTGCTAAAAATATTGGGGTTATTTTTAATAACTCTCTATCGATTTTGCCGCACGTTACTGCTGTTTGCAAGTCTTCGTTTTTTCATTTACGCAATATTTTTAAGATTCGCAAGTTTCTCTCTCACGATACATGTAAAACTCTAATTCATGCCTTTGTTACTGCAAGGATCGACTATTGTAACTCATTGCTCTACGGTCAGCCTAAATGTATCTTGAAACGTTTACAGAGTGTCCTAAATAGTGCTGCTAGGCTTATTCACCTTACTAGTAGATATGAGCATGTTACGCCGTTGCTTATTCAACTTCATTGGCTACCAATTGAACAAAGGATAACTTTCAAAATTGCAGTAATTACATTTAAGGTGCTTCATGGTGCTGCACCTAGCTATATCACTGATCTCATCAAGCCTTATACACCTGGTAGACTTCTTAGATCCTCCAATCAACTTTTACTTTCTACGTCTAAATTTAATCTTAAAACTTATGGTGGCCGGTCTTCTACTATAGCTGCACCTTCTGTTTGGAATGCACTTCCATTCGAACTTAGATCTTGTAATTCCCTTTCTTTTTTTAAATCTAAGCTCAAGACTTGGCTTTTTAAAATTGGTTATGATGTTGTAGTATAGAATGATGATGTTTTTATAGGATGACAATCATGTAGTTTTGTAGTTTTGTAGGTTTAGGATTTTGTTATTATTTTTATTATGTAAAGCGCCTTTGACCATTGGGAATTTTTATAGGATGACAATGTACCTTTGTAGTTTTGTAAGTTTAGGTTTTTTTTTGTTATTTTTATTATGTAAAGCGCTTTTGGACCATTGGGAATTAGCGCTCTATAAATACTGTATATTATTATTATTATTATTAGTAAACTTCTGTGAAAAATACAACGCGTGCACACAAAGTGAACAAAAACAAAGGCGCACTCAGTTAGCACTGATGAATATAAGCAAAACATAGTATTGATTACAGCTACTCACAATGGAAACTTGTTAGCACAGAAGTTTGTAGAAACAACTGAAGGTCAGTTATTGATGTAATCTAAGATAAACAAGGAGCTCTAAACCTGAGCTGAGTCACGCAGTGTTCTTTTATGTGCGATAGCAACATATTTGCAACCCAGGGCAAAGTAGTTCACAATGAAAACAACGGCTGAAGTACGCTCTAATTAGTTAACTCTATTTTACGAGTAAAATGTCCAATTACTAATTTATTATAGCTATTTTCACATCCGATTTGAAATTTTAAAACAGACACATTAATTAAATATAATGAATTAATATACAAGAAACTTTCCATTGATATTGAAACCACAGTTGTAGCATACCCTGATTTCTCAAACCCTCAAATTCGCAAAACCTCTGATAACTGAAAGCAAAACTGACTTCCCTTCCCCAGGCAAATACTGGAAACTTATCTCGGTTTTTTTTTCGAACTTCCAAATAACTAAAATATCCGCTGTGCTCACCTGCAACACCACCTACAAGTACTCCTTTCTTCCTCAACTTTGAGGCACATCTTATTGCATCAACAGTTAAGGGATTCTGACTCACACCCAGCATCCTCAGCTCCCTCAGGTCATCGATCCCAGCAGGTAGTTCAGTAAGTTTATTTCCAACCAAGTCCAGCTTTTTAAGCTTGGTCAGCCTGTGTATACTGGTAGGTAAATCAACCAAATGGTTGTCACTCACACTCAGCTGCCTCAGCTCCCTGAGGTCACCAATCACAGAAGGTAGTTCAGTTAGTTTATTTCCATCCAAGTACAGCCATTCAAGCTTGGTCAGCCTCTGTATACTGGTAGGTAGACCAACCAACTTGTTGTCACCTACCCACAGCTCCCTCAGCTCCCTCACATCACCAATCTCGGCAGGTAGTTCAGTAAGTTTATTTCCAAGCAAGTCCAGCTCTTCAAGCTTGGTCAGCCTGTGTATACTGGTAGGTAAATCAACCAGTTGGTTGTCACTCACACTCAGCTGCCTCAGCTCCCTGAGGTCACAGATCTCAGCAGGTAGTTCAGTTAGTTTATTTCCATCCAAGTACAGCCATTCAAGCTTGCTCAGCCTGTGTATACTGGTAGGTAAACCAACCAACCGGTTGTTATTCACACCCAACACCTTCAGCTCCCTGAGGTCACCGATCTCAACAGGTAGTTCAGTTAGTTTATTTCCAACCAAGTCCAGCCCTTCAAGCTTGCTTAGCCTGTGTATACTGGTCGATAAATAAATCAAATGGTTGTCTCTCACACTCAGCTCCCTCAGCTCCTTGAGGTCACCAATCTCAGCAGGTAGTTCGGTTAGTTTATTTACATCCAAGTACAGCCTTTCAAGCTTGGTAAGTCTCTGTATACTGGTAGGTAAACCAACCAACTGGTTGTCACTCACCCACAGCTGTCTCAGCTCCCTGAGGTCACCAATCTCAGCAGGTAGTTTTGTTAGCTTGTTACCATCCAATTTGAGCACAATAAGATTTCTCAGCTTGCTGATACTTGCTGTTAATTCAATGAGGTTATTTCTCTCCAGCACAAGTTTCTCTATTTCACTCAGTTCAGTTACTGCATCAGGTACCCTGAAGAGTCCTTTTCCTTTCAGATCCAAAACTTCATGCTTTAAGTAAGCACTCAAATTTGTACTAATATAATGCTCCATGTTTCAAATTGTTAATAAAAAACTTGACAGTTCTTCTTATCATCTAGAAATCACAAAAATAGTGACCTATAGAAAAATCAAGATCATATCATCAATATAGGTGATTTTAGAGGATTAAGATTAAAGAACTCCAGAGCAGATGCTGTTGGTGCATTCAAAAAATCTTTTATTATTAATAGACAATATTATTATAGAATTAAGGTGTCAAAATGCCCGTAATCCTTAATCAGGTAATCTTGCCAGCCAAGAGATCTGTTTACAACTTGTACGATAACAGCGAGAAACGGTGAAGATCTGAGTTCTGAGATCTAAAATCTGCTGAGATTTGGTTCGACTAAAGAAACGAGTGACAAACGCTGTCAGGGACAAACAACGTCAGTTTTCTGAAAATATCTGCTCGGAAGATGATTTGAGATCTAGAATTTTTGGAATATTTGTCGTAAAATTTCTTGCTTGCCTGCCTGTCCTTGGATTTTCAAACATCTAAAATAATGGTATAATTGCCCATTTTTAATGGATTTTTACCAGTTCTTTTACCCTAAAACGGTCACCTACAAATTTTGGGAGCCTTTTTTCTGGCTTAAAATTTTCAAAAAAAAAGGTTTTGATCCCTATAACTGTCAGCTACAAAATCCGAACAGATGAAAAATTTTTAGGGGATAAAAATATGCCTATATCTACCGCTTAAATACTAAAATACGATTAACAATGCTATGTTTAAGTGGTTTTGAACTATATTCTTGTTGAGTGCCCCTGCGCAGTGGCAAAATGGCCACAGCGCAGCTAAACCAAACTATCATATATCGACTAACTACAATGACAAGGAAGCACCTGCGACCCTGAATTTCAATAAGCTCAGGAAGCCTGTCAGCGCTGAAGATTTTATTTATAGATTTCACGTTTGAATGTACGTCTGCATCTGCAAAAAGATGCAGACAACAGAATTTTATATATTATTGATCACTGTACGTGTCTATATAATATATATAATTTGTATCTATGTTTTGATGTAGATTAGGTTAGTTTTATTCTTAAACAGACGACCCCAAAAGCTTTTAGAGCTTTAAAAATAATCGTGTTTAAATAAAGATTATGTATGTATGTATTTTGAAAAGTCAAGCGATCCTGAAATGCTTTATAGATCTCAAGTCTAGCGTTTGGTTTTCGCTGGGCTGAGAAGACGAAACCATGTTTTGTGACACTTAGAACGTTTTTAAGCTCGACTGCCGGTCAAGGTGTTGATGCGAAAACACTAAATGACGGGCAGTCCCAAAATTCTCTCTTTCGTCTTCTGAGCCCAGCGTAAACCAAACGCTAGACTTGAGATCTATAAAGCATTTCAGGATCGCTTGCTTTTTCTTAATCGACATATGATAGTTTGGCTTAGCTGGGGTTTTTCGATTTGGGAAAATTTTACTGAGAATATAGGACTGCCGGTCATTTAGTGTTTTGAAAACCTTGACCGGTTACCGGCCAATTGCCAACAACAAAAGATACGAACGAACAGTAAATAAAGCGAAACGAAATAAAATACTAAAACGAAAATAAATACTCACAAAATCTGCAGGACGCGGTAAAAAGTGAAAGAAACGATAATTCGAAGATTACAAATCATAATTCTAACTCGATGTATTTATTTATTTTTCTTTTATAATCTAATAAGGTTCAACTCAGCACATGAGCCAGCCCATAATAGTAACGCAGATGACGTACGCGAATTCGGTACCAGTGTCCGCGGGAGGTAGAAAAATTGAACCAAAAAGTAACCTCGAGTCATTTCACCCCGCCAGCGACAAGAAGGCTTTCATCAAGGGCGAACTTATGCGTTACGCTAGAAATGGCTCAACTTTTCACTCACTCAATGAGACGCGTATGAATTTCTGGAAACGGTTGCGCCTGCCTTTAGGGAGATAAACTATAGCAACAGAAGAAAATGGTTTGCTAAGCCCAACCTGTTACTATCTAAGAAATTCCGGAAAAATAAACTTTCCCTTTTCTTGCTGTATAAAGCTCAAGTGTTTCTTCTCTGCTTTTAAGTAGCTACTATTTTCTTCCAAAGTGTCTCCTCTTTCTCATTTCAATTCAGTCTTAACTCTTATTGATGACCACGAAAAAGGCAAAGATTGAGTGGCTGGTCATCTTAGGGGGGTGGTCACTTACATTTATCGAACAACAGCGGGTCCCTTCCTACGGAAGATCGAGGTCTCAACACATCTACATTTTGGAACAGAATTCATTGCATGCAATTTCTAATCTACAATATGTGTAGTTTCATGGTGTCACTAAAAGATTTTCACACACTTTGAGTATTGTACTTCATACAGCAAACAAAAACACTGAACAGTATGCCTCAAAGACCTCAAATGTTTGCTACAGTGGGATAAAACATTTGGAAATTTTAAAATCATCTGACATCCAAAAAAGTGGTTGTGGTTGCTTTAGACTTTCAAAAAAGTCCTTCGTCGTTGTAGCAAGTCTATGGTTGCTTATGAGCGGGATCATTCAGAAAAGATTTCAGCTGTAGTGATTCAGTTGGGGAAATTTTGGTGGTTTTTTGGGGGTCGCTTATGTGAGGTGGTCGCCAATGAGAGGACGCGTCCTACATGAAAGGTTGACTTATTAGCACTGTTTACTTACTACATGTATCACTGATGAAGTGTGACCAGATTCTGTTATTGTGGTGGTGAAACTGACCATGATGCAAGGAAAATGATGTCATTATTATGTACTGCTCTGTTTGGAATAAAGACCTTAAGAAACACAATACAAATCAGGCTATGGATGTATTATGGGTAGGTGAACATGTTTGTGATCAGGTATACATGTAATATATATTATAAGGTGACAAGAAATTTATTTTCTGCGGATCTGGAAATAATCCCAGGAGGGGGTGCTTAATTGATTTTAAGTGGCTGGCTATGGGCCATGGGGGTGCAAGGGAATGCTTATTTGAGGGGAAGACACTTATTTGAAGAGGTGGCTTAAATTTCATTTTTCAGTATTTCAGCCTCAAGATAGAATTTGTCTTTGTTTTAAACAGACAAAAAACTAAGCAATGAAACTACTAACAACAAATTTTTCAATACACCCAGATTAGGAGTTTTTGGCATTGCTTTCATTGTTGTTGGCGGGATCTAGGACTGTTAGAAAGGAACTGTTTGATGCTAGATATTAAAGGCTTATTTCCACGCTTGGAAATTTTTGTGCAATTTTGGCCAAGTTTAGTGTCCCCGTCTCCCCAGTCCTCTTCTTTGAAATTCTGCGCGGCCATATCGCCAGCCCTGCAAGAGCGAAAATCGGTCAGGCTTTATCGCCATGTGAGAGAGAACTGGCACTAATAAACAATGTTTTGACGAGCTAAATAAAAGCTGCGAAGAAAGAGCTTTTTATCGGTACCTTGCATGCCTTGTCTTCGAATATTTTGAGACTAGCCTTATGTCGGCGAAGAAAGAGTTTCTTTCGAGGTTCTTGAGAGAAAAGTCTGGCTGGAGTAAGCTTTGGAAAAGGTTTTATATCTGCTGTTTGGTTCCCTTATCTCAAAAACGGAAACGAGGAAAACATGAAGAAGGTATTTATCCTTGTTTTGATGCTTTAAATGCTTAAGTTTGGAGCTTACGCGCATGAATTTTTTTTTAACAAAAAATGCCATTTTTAGGTCAATTAGGTTCACATCACGCTTGTTAATGGATGAACTAGCAGGTTTTGGATGACTTGCGAGAAGCAAGAAAATCACTCCCCCGCTCCGAGGTTATCCTATTCTCAGTAAAGCTATTTCTACCAGGGGCGTAGCCAGGATTTTTCAAAGGGGGGGTCACAGAGGCAGAGCTCTCAAGTTGATTTGTTGGGAAAGAGTGAGATCTTGTGACGCCGCAGGCGTCACCCCACTAGGGGGGTCTGGGGGCATGCTCCCCCAGGAAATTTTGAAAAATGGAAGTAGCTAAGACGTGTTTTCCTTCATTCTGAGCAGAAATGTCATGCTTTAAAAGTCGGAGTCCGACTCTGAACTGGAATCCGCCATTATGTGTGGATGCTCAACACGTTACCGGGTCAGCATATGTGAACATCCGCAATAGTCATGAAAGCCACTGGCCAGGGAAACGCTGGCTCTGCACAAGAATAAAGTGTTCGAAGCGAGTACAAACCAAACAAGGACTTAAATTATATCATAAAATATAGTTTATTATAAAGGAACTTCACTAAAGGAGCAAGGAATCTCAAATGCGTGAGAAATAATACTTCAGCGTGAGAGCGTAAGACTGAATTTGTTTGCGTGAGACTTGAGAGCTCTGCAGAGGCTACTCACCAGATCACCATCCGGGGATCGCCGACTACAGGGTGTCCCAAAACTTCGTTCCTCTAATTTCATGCACTATAGCTTTTGATCAAAACTTTGTTTTTACATGAAAGTTTTAGAAGATGTTTATTTCTCTATCAAGTACGTGTATTCAGAATTTCAGTGACTGGCATGCCCTTTTTGTTTTTTTTATCACATTCTGTAGCCGTTGCGGCATGAAGTAGACACAGCGTGTAGACCCACAAATAATCTATTTTGAGCTTTTTATCACTGGTGCGCAGGATCCAGTTCAACCCCCAAACAATATTTGTTAAGTTTAGGCAGCTGAAAAAATATACTTTCTAAGGCATTCATCCAAAAAAAGATAATCATTCCGGCCCCCTTCCATAGCAAGGCTTTTGTACTTCTTTACAAATTTGAAACGAGCTGGGCGTTAATTGGCAGACTAAGGAGAGGTTTTTTTGCTATCTCAGGGGCCTCTAATTTTAAACATTTTAAGGATCTTTTCATGACCCTTTTATTTGGCTTGCTAACTATGTGAGACTGAGCTTCCTTGTCGAGTCTCCTATTTTGTATCTAGCCTTCTTTAAAACTATTTTAGCCACTTTATTCAGGGCTTTTGGTCTTCCCCTTAGTTTCTTGCCTTCAAAACCTTCATTTCTCCATCACGATCATTCTACCACCCAACATTCGGATTTTTCCAGTTTTTTAGCAATTTCTACAACAGATAAGCCAGTAAATCGAAGTATACAGCCTTGTGCTCTCACGCAGCTAACGTTTTTGCGTTAAGGAGGTTTATCTTTCGTGATATTCACAAAAAAAAAGGAAGGAGTTTGAACAATTCGGGCTATGAAATACCAAATAAGTGGCTGCAAAATATACTCGCGCACGCGCACCTTTGGTGCGGAAGTATACAGATCGAATATTCGAGTCAAAAGATAGGACAACAAGTATGGAAATAGTGAATTATATTGAAAGACACAACTTTTGTTGAAAAGATTTGCTTACCAAGTCCAATCGTACTGAAATACAGACTTATAAAGTAGAGGAACGAACTTTTGGGACACCCTATATATGGTTTATACCGCTGCTTTCCTTCGTGTATCAGCGGGTTCAGTCGTATTATCGCGGCATGAAGGCCCTTATTAACTAAAGACAAGAGTCTTTACAAAAAAACAAATTTAAAAAACTTTTACGGCCAAGATATTGTCATGGCGTTTCCGCCACCAGAATATTGTAGGTTGTTTGCTCAAAAGAAGGCCTACCAAGGGGGGGTCACGGGCACCTCAGGACCCCCCCCCCCCCTAGCTACGCCCTTGTCTACTTGGTGAATTGTCAAGCTAAACAGCGAGGAATTCCGTTCGTTGAAAAGTGGGAAGTTACAATAATACATCATGTCATCTTCAAACAACACCAGTTCAGCCACGTTCAAGTGTATTTGAAGTCTCTTCTTTGACATTAAAACACACCCACCAAATAAGAAAGGTGTCGCTTCAAACTTCTTAATGAAGGTAAGTTAAAGTTATCGAAGCGAAGTTCTTAAAGAAGGCATTTTGAAACTTAGTTGTTACTAAAGAGATCGATAATTAGGACGACAATCGATATACAGAACAGAGCTGCTGCTCTAAATGGCATGATGTCTACTGAGCTGAAATCTTACTGCATGAATGATTTGACTTGTGTTCATTTCATTTATTTGTTTGAAATTGCAATTCCTAATGTTTTCACGCTTCTTCAATGCCGTTATAATCAGCCGTAGTTCGTCGGGCTTCACGTCGCCATGTTGAATTTGTCCTTTGTTAGGAACCAGGCTTCGCACGGTCCCGAAAAAAGTTGGCCCGAATTGAAGCAAAAATTTCCAAGCGTGTTCTCCTGCCAGCTTCCATACAAGAAAGCCATTGTATCAGTATCGAAGAGCTATTTGGTCCATTTCGGAAGTTTAAAACCCCATATTTTGTATTCCCATGCAAGGATTATTGAGAAATTCGAGGTCATTGAGGAGAAGTGCACGACGCCTTATTCGTTGTCGTCAGTGCTGACCTACAAACAGATCAAATGTCACTGTGGGCGTTTAATGTGGTCATCTGGCTTTCATTTCTGTCTATTAAGTTTCTCCAGTCAACGATCTAGCTTTGCCGGATAGTTTTTAAACGGTAAATGTATAAACATCAGAAAGTTCAATTCAAAAGTGGTTTCCTCGATACAGCCGTGGACGCACCGGCAAGTGAAACTGATCTGTGACATGACTTCCGATTGTCTGCAGCACTTCTGAGCGTGAAAATAGTGTAGTGATTGGTTACAATTAATTAAATGTCAATCTTCAACTTAATGCCTTTTTCCGATTGGTTGAAAACAACCACGGCAAAGTGTTTTCATTTTTCTCAGACAAACATTACATTGAAAGTTGCGAAGAGCCGCTACATTTTCTTACCAAATAGTTTTCCAGCCCGATTCCTTCAGCAACAACATGAATATGCTGGATTTTATGTAACTCGGAACGCGTAGTTCAACTTTCAAGGAAGATTCCTTCAATGGACGAAAAAAAAAACAGTGCGGGAAATACGACTAGAATACGCGCATCGCGGCCAGACTTATTTGACAGCTAGTCATTCACAGCTGCCTTATTTTTGTTATTTTTTTTAAAATAAGCAGGCTGGATGTAAATTGGTATGCAAATTCCTGAAATTTAATAGATACGTTATGGTACTACCGCACAGTATCTACTCGCAGTACTTTACTGACAATTCAAAACCTCCAGTACCTATGTAACCTGGTGTAAGAAAATAAAAGAACAATAATAAAAAACCGAACTTGGCTTTAACTCTTCTTTATTCTTTCGTTTTTCCAAATATTAAAAATATACATATGAAATGTAAAACGTGCATAGGTTTAAGTGGAATTGAGGGATTAACTGGATTGTTTGGAAACATATTTAATGTATACTTAGTTAAATTGAAGGGGAGATCTTTACTTACAAAAACTGTTAAATTTAGTATATTTACAACGAAACAATTTTTATCTAAATTCAATTCGTTGATTTGCTTCCTAACTAATGCAAAAATACTTTATACAACTTCATTATTAAAAAGTACCTAATTTACGAGAACAACAAGAAACGAAGTTTTAGCAAAGATTACTAGGAATTTGCACGGCGACGTATAACGAATTCACCAACTCCCGTGACTTGCTGCTAGAATGAGATCATGATGTCTGTAGCATAAAGCCGTCATTGTTACCAGTGTTTTAAACTAAGTCTAATAATTAATTCAAAATGTATAAGTTTAATTTATAAGTATTGTAAAACTATAGTTTATTGTAAAAAGACCTCTGTAACTAGGTAGATTAGCGAAACGTTTAAAAACCAAAATTACGAACAACTTTTACACAGGACTAACCCCGGCACTGAATATTGTCAGAAACTGCAGGCAAGAAACGGCTGGAGCAGAACTGTCCTTAACACCTTACTGCTCGGAAGGTCTCTCCTAGTTGGTCACTGGAAACAACGACATGTCATTCTTCCCATTGTTTTAGTATTGTTTGGGGTCAGGGAAACGCACCACTGGTAACTTCTCTTCCGAACAGCTTGACAATGGTGACCACACACGCCGCAAACAGTGATAATAATCCGCGACATTACTCGCAGACAGAGAAACTAGTAATAATTATAATATCATAGGTGACGAAGTACTCCTCAATTTTGGCGCGAAATTTCAGCGTTAATTTGTAATTTCACATGTGAAATTACAAAATTACCATGGCAACCCTTCCGTTAGCCTGCGAACAGCAGACGCATTTCCGGCCGGAAATGCGTCTGCTGTTCGCAGGCTACCCTTCCGTACGTCTCAGTGTCAAGATGGCGACGAAGTTTTAAAATGCCGTGAATGAAGATGTCAGGGCGCAAAAAGACGCTTTAGAAAACCTGAACACATAAGAGAACATCAAGGAGGATTCTAACAGGTATTTTGCCGAAAAAGTCTGAAAAATTCTGAACTTTATAAGCCAAATCTAAGGTCTAAACATTTGAGAGAGTGGAGTTCTCGATCGATACGATCCTAGCAATACTGGATTTTTGACATGTTTGTCCAACGTAATTCGTCACCCATGATATTAATAGGTAATCAAATGGTATACTCGTGAAATTAGGGAATAATTTCACTTGCGTTTTGTCCAAATCCTAATAATTTTCCTCGCCTGAAGGCTCGGGAAATTATAAGGATTTGGACAAAACGCGCGTGAAGTTATTCCCTAATTTCACTCGTCACCATTTGATTACACATACGTACACACATTTTGCTGGGACTTAAACTACAACAAGGTCTAATGACGGAGTATTTACAGAGGACTGTAGGCAAGGTGGTCCCTAACAACCAAATTCTGTTGAGAATACAACAGTAATCAGTTTATCGTAGTACTAAAGACAACTGTGTATGACTGTTTCTGAGACATAAAAGGTTTGCATTGAAAAGGCTACTTGTGCCGTCACAATAACATTGACGGATTAAAAAACTGTACATGATGAAAAATAGACGTCTTGTTTCTTGTCAACATAGCGAATAAGGAGATACCAGGAGCCATAATCGGAGTGGGAGACCGCAAGCGCGACGTCCACGCGGTTCCATCGAAAAAACCAAATGTACTATTTTTAGAACAAGCTGCGCCACCCTCTGTAGGGAGCTTAAGAAAAGACATTTTTGAGCGACGCACGTCAACCGGAAGTGAGTCCTTCTCCTTTACTATATGCCTTGACGCTAACAAATTTGTATTGGTAAGTTTCTTTACTCTTATAAAGACGATTTACCTGAGAGTTTCAACCAAACCACTGCCCAATGATGCAAAAAGTTCACTTCCGGTTGACGTCCGTCGCTCAAAAACGCTGTTGCTTAAGCTCCCTATTAGGGAGCTTAATAATGCGCGCGGGAACACGCAAATTTGCGCGGCTCTCTTGTGAAATTTCAGGAGATGGGCGATCGTTTTGCGACTTTTTTTGAGTGCTCTCTGAAGTTTCAAGTGCTTCATATCTCGATAGACAATGCATGCACAGTGAAAGAATGAGCCAATATTTTGTAAACATCACTAGAAATACGTCTACTGCAAAAACCTCGAGAGGCTCTAATGGACCAGCAGTAAGAATAACGGAAAACAAGCCAAGGAGAAAAATGATTAAAAAAACAACAAAACGAAAAAAAAAATTACACAACAAAGAAAAATAGCTTAGCCGAGAGTCGAACATGGACCATCTTCACGGAAGGTAGACTGGTAGAGCACTGCGCCGCGAAGCAAAGGACAACGTTGAGTGGGAAAATTATTAACTTTAAAGTATTATTTCCGTGAAATTCTGCTGGTAGACTCTTTTTGAAAATGGTAGAGCTGTATTTATCATAAATTCAAAGATGTATTTTAGGAATACTAACCATAATTATCTTTTGTTTTTGACAACTTTCCGCCTCAAATTCAGAGGAGGCAATCATGACAGAAATGGAATATATTCATCTCATACGGAGGTAATTTCCGACGCCATTTTCGTTGTTTTTCCTTTACACGGCACCCTCGCAAAAAAATGCGCGCGCGTGTCGCACGAGATGGCACAATTTGTGCTAAAATAGCACATCTGGCTATTTCGATGGAACCAACCCCATTACTGGAAAATGTATCCAGTTACGGTCTTTCTTACCCCAATTTGCTCCTGAAGCCACACTACGGTGCATTTTGTCTCACCTAAGTGACTTGAATTTGATATCGCGAGGTCAGAACTCTTGCACTGAAGTGTAATCAGACATAACTCGGGTGAATTAACGAATGGGTCTCTTAAAATTTGTAAGGGGGTAGTCTAGTTTAAAGCAGATCTAACTTTTTGACTTGAAACTTTGCATGCGGTAAATACTTCTGACAAAATGTTCTTATTCGTTGTCACTAAGGAACTATCTTAGTCACGTGACTTGTCACGCCCGTTTTTTGCCATTTAGTTCGGTCCAATTTTACGACATTTTACAAATACTAGTTAAGGTTTATGGAATTAATCGGCGTTTTGAGTGAACTACAACGTTTCCAGTTGAGAGTGGGACTGGGTCGAGGAGAAAACATTTGATAATTGCATAGGAATAAAATATTTTGCAATTTCCCGTTTAATTTGACTCATTTGACTTTAAACTTAACACTATGGAAAAATAAACGGGAGCTTCAACTGCCATTTTCACCGCGTAATCTGAAAATACTTAATTTGCATAAATATGGACGTGGCTGGTCACGTGACCTTAAGAGGCACAGTGTGAGCTCCAAAGACGGTTTCAATCTTAAGCACATATGTTTAAGTAAAAATTAATGAAGATGGCCGACAAAACAAGAAAAAATGACAAAAGCCCAAAATGGAGCGAGGAGCCATGCCTTAAATCACTCGAGTAAGGAATAAGACTAACATAGTGAAGCCCATGCACGTGACCCAGCACAAGCCGGTTGCTACCAGCAACATCATACTCTGGGCAGATCATTACGTCATGACAATGTGGCAGACTGCTGATCACGCGAATGCACGTTTGAAAACAGCTTGCCGCGCCGTGTAGAATCACGTGATCACCCCATGTACCATCTACCATCATACTAGTGAGGTAGGCATCCCAAGATGAATATCCATCAACAAAATGAAACAGTTCTGTCCCATTCGGCTGTAAGAAAGAAAGTAAGTACTGTAGTTAATGGAGAAAAAGGTAGTCAGAGTGCTTTTGTAGAAGGCATATATTCAGGCAGCTGCGCTGTCGTCAGCTATCCCTAAGGCGGACCCTCAATGTAAGAGTAACTGGTTATACTAGAAA
Source organism: Porites divaricata (assembly GCA_038088405.1). Lineage (NCBI taxonomy): Eukaryota > Metazoa > Cnidaria > Anthozoa > Scleractinia > Poritidae > Porites > Porites divaricata. The sequence goes on from JBBMOI010000004.1 coordinate 38,808,644, forward strand.
CTACACAAAAATAGCTCGTATAACTTAGACGTTATCTCGATGAGATTCTACCGCATTTCATTTATTAGATAAAGATGTCCAGGGGCGTAGCCAGGATTTTTCAAAGGGGGGGTCACAGAGGCTACTCACTAGATCACCATCCGGGGATCGCCGACTATATATGGTTTATACCGCTGCTTTCCCTCGTGTATCAGCGGGCTCAGTCGTATTATCGCGGCATGAAGGCCCTAGACAAGAGCCGTTGACGAAAACACTTTACAAAAAATAAAAAAGTGGGCTTTTCAACAATCGCTTTTACGGCCAAGATATTGTCATGGCGTTTTCGCCACCTGAACATTGTAGGTTGTTTGCTCAAAAGAAGGCCTACAAAGGGGGGGTCACGGGCACCTCAGGATCCCCCCCTAGCTACGCCCCTGATGTCACCTACACTTATTTGTTCCACTTCATGCTAATGAGATTTCACTTCTAAAACGAGGTCTAACCTGTGTATCCTATACTATTCTCCTTGTAAAAAGTCCAACAAAAACAATTAAGAACGGCAGGGACCAACACTTTCAGGAAAGTACTTGAGGAGGTTTTAGGGAGGTGTCTGTTACACGTGTAAGAGAGAGTGGAAGTAAGTTAGGTCAGAAATAACCCTACATATATAACCAGTATTGAGAACCTCAAGTTTATCAGTTGATGTTATAACTGTCAAGTTTTACCCTCTTGAAATAAAGTATTCACTTCATTTCACTATATAGACATATGCTGTTGGAACAAAGCGGCTTTCACTGAACATTTCGTACTTAGCAAAATAACGTACTTATAAAAAATTAGGACATGAGTCAGACGATCGAGGCGACAGAAACAAATTTCCTAAAATCGGTCTCCATTTACACCTCCGAGACCAAAATGTGATTAAAGAAAACGAATTTGCGTTAATTTAAATCTTCATGGTCCTTATGTAGCGTTAATTAAAAAAAGGAGAAGAATTTTCTGGGATTTGTATTTTGAGGACATCATCCAGAGCCAAAAACAATAATTCGTCGCCGTACTTTCGAGGTCCTTCATAAAACGTCGCATTAGGAAGTTTCATGTCGTAGTCGTGCAGGGAACGACGAAGAAAAGTACAAACATGCGTGATGCTCATGCAGAGCTGCTCTTTTGCTCATAAAGGGTGGGTTCATTTGCAGCGTACCCGTAAAGCCGTCGCATTTGCTTGCAGGAATTTAAGGCCCCGTCCACAATTACAAGTATCAGGGTATTTTTAGCCTTCTGTCCACACGAAAACGGCCTTTAAGGGCACCCAACGCACAGGTCACCAGAAAGCGGTCCCCAGAGTGGACTTATGAAAACGTCGAATTTTCGTTTACGT
>JBBMOI010000004.1:38812500-38865000 GCA_038088405.1 Porites divaricata
TGTGGGACGTCATCTTCTTCGGTTTTTTCAACACCTGTAAAGTTGAAAATTAGCAGTGAATTTAAATGGTTTGGCCTGTAAGCGGGAGAGGGAAACAGTTATTTTACGGCAGTCTACTTGAAGATGCTACACTAAACATTGAAAAGCTAAAAGCACCCGAATAGTCTTTGGTTTAATTGCAAAGCAAACAATCACATTACCGGCTGCCATCGGCCCTGTTGCAGCATCTTTTTCCAAGTCACTCTGTGGGACGTCATCTTCTTGGGTTTTTTCAACACCTGTAAAGTTGAAAATTAGCAGTAAATTTAAATGGTTTGGCCTGTAAGCGGGAGAGGGTAACAGTTATTTTACGGCAGTTTACTTGACGATGCTACACTAAACATTGAAAAGCTGAAAGCACCCGAATAGTCTTTGGTTGAATTAAAAAGCAAACAATGACATTACCTGCCATCGGCCATGTTGCAGCCTCTTTTTCCAAGTCACTCTGTGGGACGTCATCTTCTTGGGTTTTTTCAACACCTGTAAAGTTGAAAACTTCCAGTAAATTTAATTGTTTTGGCCTGTAAACGGGAGAGGGAAACAGTTATTTTACGTCAGGTTACTTGAAGATGCTACACTAAACATGGAAAAGCTAAAAGCACCCGAATAGCCTTTGGTTTAATTGCAAAGCAAACAATCACATTACCTGCCATCGGCCATGTTGCAGCATCTTTTTCCAAGTCACTCTGTGGGACGCCATCTTCTTGGGGTTTTTTAACACCTGTAAATTTCAGAAAAAAGTGATGATTAAAAGAAAAAATTGTTACCCTTGAAAAAAGGAAGTTTCGAACCTTAAAAGCGCCCCATTCATTTTTTGTGACAAGTTATAAGCCAGAAGTTTAGCGGGACTTTTTTTGTTAGTTACTTTCTTTCTATTTACAAGAGAATAGCAATATCGACAAGACAGCTTTCAATCCGGGAAATTGTAGTGGTAAGATCAACGCTATTATCACAACTGAAGGTTTGTACAGTTGAGTATCATCAGCATATAGATGGAATTACATATCATGCCATCGTATTAGGTCACCCAGTGGGGCAACGCATAAGAGATATAGCAACGAACCCAACACGGACGCCTGGGGTACAGCAAGTTTGAGCGGACGAACTGAAGAAGTAAATCCATCAACCTGAACTGACTAGGAACGATCCGTAAGATAAGACTGAAGCCACGCAAGCGCTTTTCCTCTTATATCAAACCTCGATCGAAGTCTTTGTAACAAGATCTTATGATCGACGAGAACGACGCATTGTTTATTATCGATTGATTTCAGTATATCATTTTAAACACGTAGAAGCGCTGTCTCATAACTGTGGTGTTTCTTGTAAGCAGTCTGGAGACTTTCATTCAGATCATTATCACACAAACAATCTGTCAGACGCATGGCTGCAACTTTTTCGATAAACTTAGACAAAAACTTCAGGTTTGACACAGGTAGAAAGTTAGAACAGGATCTAATGATGGAATGTTTACACGGGACTGCAGCCCATGTGGTGGCCCTTAAAACTAAGTTCTATCAAGAACACTTGTACAGTAATTTATCTAAGTAGTTGAGGAGGCTACATGAATTTTTTGAGGCAGAAATTTTTTTGTTATGAATAGTCTATTGATACGGCTAATTGTACCGTAATAAGAAAATTGACGGATTAAAAAACTGAACATGTGAAAAAATGGACCTCTTATTTCTTCCAACATGTTTGCAAATAAGGTGCCACAATAAAGGTCAAATGTCTTCCATTTCATAACGCGAGTTAGCAACTCTTGAATCGCAGTATAATCAGTCATCTTTACCTCCTTTCTGTGGAATAAGGCTAACATAGTGAAGCTCGAACACGTGACCCAGCACAAGCCGGTTGCTACCAGTAACATCAAACTCTGGGCAGACCATTACGTCATGGCGATGCGGAAGACTGCTGATCACGTGGATGCACGTTTGAAAACAGTTTGCCGCGCCGTGTAGAATCACGTGATCACCCCATGTACCATCTTCCATCATGCTTATGAGGTAGGCATCCCAAGATGGATATCCATCAACAAAATGAAACAGTTCTGTCCCATCCGGCTGTAAGAAAAAAAGAAAATACTTTAGTTAATAGAGAAAAAGGTAGAGTGCTTTTGTAGAAGGTATATATTCAGGCAGCTGCGCTGTCAGCTCTCTCTAAGGCGGATCCCGCTGGTATCGGCACTAAAAAAGATTTGTCCACTTTAGCAGTGCAGGAGGCACTCATTAGACCCCTTTTTTTGAAGTGGGATAAATTAATGTCGGTGACGTCTTATCTCCTTTGCGCGCCAAGAATGAGTGAACCGGAACCAGAACAATTAGGCTATGTTCACACTATACTGGATAACCTTTGGTGAAGACACGACATCTATCCGATTTGTGACTCTCTACTTAAGAGATCGGCGAGGCACAGCTTCTCTCCGTTTAACTGAAATCGCGCCAAAACCTGTTCTTATGTGTGAACTGATTTTCGTGCCGGCGAAAAAGCTATACGGTACAGTGTGAACACACCCTAAGCTGCCTGCAATGGATAGTGAGGGCGTCATGGTTCAGTGATTTTAAGTCACAGGTGTCTTCATGACCAAATAAAGACATGACCCACATAATGAATGATTTTCCAGTAATCGGAGACTCATGTTTTGCGCACAGGATCATGGGATCGCCAGGGGGCGAACATTGCGAAAAAATGTATGGCGCGATTTTATGAGAAGGGGAGGTGACTAACATTGGTACGTTAAAATTTCAAGTTTCTGTGTGATTAATGCGATAAATTCTATCGATAAACACTCCTTGCTTGAGGTTGAGAGTGAAATTTACGGTTACTGAATTCAGTTATCTACATGAAGAAAAGGTCTCGAAATATAAAGTGCAAATTAAGGTATAAATGTAGGGACTCATTTAAGCTTTTTAGTTGTAATTACGTGTGGTGATATTTACAACGAATGTAACTACGTTCGGCCGCGATCAGAGCTGTGCGGCGCTGTGCGGGTTGTGACAAGACAACAATCGAAGGCATGTACGTGGCCATAAAAACAAAAAATCCTCCAATACGTTGGTATAAACAAAGCAACATCTTCGAAATATTTCATGGAAAGTACATGGTATAAAAGCATTAGTAGATGAGGCAAAAATTGTACGAGAGAGTGCCGCAAAACGAGTAAGATTTCCGATACAAAAGCGGTAAGTGTGTAACTGCAAATAAATTGATGTGCGAAATTCAGAGATTCCCTATCTTCCCACAAAATGATTGGAAAAGGCATTAAAACTCATTGTTGCTCTGGATCATGACAAAACATTTTGCTAGCGTTTTTTCGGCGAGAAGAAATAAACATGCCAATATGGGGAAGCTGTTTTTGCTTTTAAAGTTAGTACATTTCAAATTCTATATGTACCTAATCGTTCTCACAAACCGGCACAGCGTTGTGATTGCCGCCGAGCTGAGCGTAATTACACTCGTTGTAAAAGTTACTGCAACTGGAAAGGCATAAATGAGTCCGCATTCCCCGCTCATTTATAGCTAAGATAGTACTATATATTTCGAGACCATTCAGTAAATTTCACAGTCCACCTTTTTGCAAGAAGGAGTGTTTTTCGATAGAATTCATCGCATCGATTCCACAAGAACTTACAATTTCAACGCACCAACATTAGTCTCGTCCGCTTGTCATAAAATCATGACACAATGCGGAATTCTATGTCCAAAGACTTTGCTATTTCAACGGACAAACAACTCCAAGCCATATATTTCTTTGCAGCGACTTGCAATGTTTGCCCCCCCCCCCCCCCCTGGCGATCCCATAATCCTGTGCGCATAACTAAGTCTCCGATTACTGGAAAATCATTCATTTAAAATGATCAACGACATCATTCTCACAAAATAAGGACATGATCCCAACAAGTTACATCATCAATATAAGAATAAATGGATATACTAAATACTACATAAAAATAGCTCTTGACGTTATCTTAATGAGATTCCACCGCATTTTGTTGCTGAGATAAAGATGTCATCGATGTTAATTTTTTCCACTTCTCAGTAATAAGATTTCACTACAAAAAAAGGGGTCTAACCTGTGTGACCTATACTACTCTTCTTTAAAATGTACAAAAAAAACAACAACAGTTAAGAAAGGCAGGGACCAACACTTTTAGGGAGGTGGAGTAGGTTTAGGAGGTTTTAGGGAGGTGTCTGTTACACGTGTAAGGGAGGGGAGAGAGGGGAGAGGGGAGGGGGGAAGGGATGCTTACTGTTAAATTGTTTACTATTATGCGATGGCCATGCGCGTATACTGCAAATATTTCCACTCTAAAAATAAAAAAAAGAATAAGGCACTAACCAGCTTAGGGTTTTCCAGAAGGTGTTGAACAATAGTTCGGCGTAACTCATCATGGGAGAATTTGATTCCTTTGATAAGGTCAAGCTGTTCTGAAAGTGCAAAAAACATGCAGTTTCCCTCTCCTTGATTGTCAGAAATTGCAAAACCTTTTTCCAACGCAGTCCTCTTTAAAGCCTGCGACAGCTCAGTTTTGCTGGACTCTATGCGTGCTTCCCGTATGATTTGTTGAAGTACAATAAAAATGGGTTCACCTGTAAACGGAAGGTGCAAAAAGTTAACATAAGATAGAGGTTATTTCATGCCAGTCTAATAGGAGATGGTGGACTGGTCTGAAGCTCAAAACAGCTGACAATTTCAGTAAAAATTACTGTGGTCTCCAAAGAACAAAATAACCTCACTCTACTGCAAAAATATATTTAATGACTTTGGTTTGATTAACAAAGCAAACAATGACATTACCTGCCATAGGTCCTGTTGCAGAGTCCTTTTCAAAGTCATTCTGTGGAAAGTCATCTTCTTGGGTTTTTTCAACACCTGTACAGTTTAAAATCAACAGTGAATTTAAATGGCTTGGCCTGTAAGCGGGAGAGGGAAACAGTTATTTTACGTCAGTTTACTTGGAAATGCACCCCAATAATTGCAGGTACCCTGGTTCAACAGAAGAAAATAACCTCACTCCACTGCACAAATAAATTTTGTCTTCGGTTCAATTGACAAAGCAAACAATGACATTACCTGCTGTCGGTTCTGTTGCAGCATCCTTTTCACGGTCGCGCTGTGGAAAGTCGTCTTCTTTGGTTTTTCCAAGACCTGTAAAGTCAAAAAAGCTATGGTTTACCGAAAAAAATGTCACTCTTAAAAAAAGAAAGATAATCATTACAACCTCAAAAGCCCCCCATTTTTTGTGACAAATTAAAAGCCAAAAGGTTAGCTGCACTTTTTTTGTGACTTTCCTTTTATATTTAAGAGAACCCCACCATTGCTACTGCATATGAATAGAAATCAGATGACTTTGATGCATCGCAATTTATGGATTTTAATTTTTATGTATCGTTAACTCCTTTAAGGGACCGGTCATTATTTATCGAGAGGGGGGGCGGGGGCTGGTGCAATATGAAATATGGCTTGCTTGATTTTTGCTGACCCACCCTTCTCCTTAAGCATGACTTTCCAGACCCCCCCCCCCCCCCCCCCCGCCCCCCAAAGAAAAAAAGAAAAAAATCGGACATGCATTAACTACGAAATAAGCAAAGTAAAGCAAAGTTAGTGGAAATAAATGTTGATTTTTAGAAGTTATTTTAATATTAGTCCTCTCCTCTCTTGCTGTATTTAATTATAAGGATGCAGCTCAACATTTTATTGGCTTATACATTTGCATGTTTTCTTGTGGCCCCCCCTTAAACTTCTGCATAAAAAATGGTGACCCACCCCTTATTTGCACCAGCCCCCCTCTCGATAAATAATGACCGGTCCCTAAGTGTAGCAAACATGTTATAAAATTATACATAAAAGTTTGAAAATAATGAAATTGCTCAGTAACACATGAAATGTATGGAGAACGGTGTGGAGAATGTGACTGCCACCATGCATTAAGGTTAAAAAGGTTAACGACAATACTTCTTCAGCGATGCACATGGACCACGAAACACAATATAGTAAAAATGTATTTATGCACTGGCTATTGCAGAAGTAATGGACATACAGCTATTTCGAGAAAGGTTGTCGGAAAAACTGTGACGCGACAATCCGGAAAGGTAATATGGGATATGATCAATACGCTGTTCCTGACACTGTGGCTGTCGAATCTTCTATTGTTGCTTTCCTTTAGCATTCGCAAACATACGTCTATGGCCTCTCGTACCATTCTTCTGAACTCGAAACCACCCACAATACCTTTCGGGATTCTCGCGTGCACTTTTTCCGACAACCTTCTCGAAATAGCTGTATACAATTTGCTTTCTTACCATAGACCATCTTCCACATCCTGTCACGAAGGGCTTGGCACTGTCTCTCCCAACTGAATCTTTGATCATAACCTCTTCGCAATCTTTGGATTTCCTCAAGCCGCTGTGTCCTTGATTTTTGACGGATCGCTGCAATTGCCTTTGCCCATTCCTTGGGGTCATCAGAGTCGATCACAAATGAATCACCCATTGGAAGACCACGCAGTGCTTTTCCAAATCCGGAGTTTCCACTAACTAGAATGGGAAGACCAGCTGACATGGCCTCTAATGCTGTCAAACCAAACCCCTCAGTTCTTGATGGCATAATGGCCAGGTCGACTTCACAAAACAACTCTCTCAATCTTTCGTTGTCTTTCACAAATGATCTCACAATCAGCTGGTTCTTTGAAATGCCAGTCTGGAGTAAGATTTCTGCGACTTCATCCTGTCCTCCATCCGGTGCACCAACGAAAACAAGACTATAGGAAATGTCATTCAATTCAACTATGGATTGGGCGGCAACGTCGTATCCTTTAAGACTGAAGTCTTCGAAATCACCGCGACCAAAGGCTAACACTTTGAAATTAACACTTTCTTGTACAGGATGCTTAATGTCTGAAAAGTTTGCGAAGGAACCTGGTATCAGTTGAAAGATATCTCGACGAGACGAACGCAACTTGGACGAGAACGCTTCTTTCAACTTGGGTCCAACGGCTACAACGAGGTCTGCAATTTTACAAAGGTCAATTTCAGCTCTGTTCTTCCCTTCTCCCTTGGCAATGGCGCTTGGATAGTTCTTATGCATGGCAAGTTCTTCAGGGTCAGTGTGAACAACCTGCACCCACTTGCATCGATGTGACCTTCTGATAATCTGTGCTTGTCTACCAAGCTTTGCTCCATGGCCGATCACAACCTGAATGTCAAGGTCGTCTGGTGGAAAACTCAACCAGTCAAGAGGATCACTGAAGGCAGGAAGGCGCTCTGCTTCCCGGATGGAAATGTTGTGACTTTTGGCTGCTCTCTTATCCTCTTCGCCACTCTGAAATTCAGGTACAAGAATGGTGACTTCTACGTGTGGGTCTTTTCCCAAATGTATGGCAAGAGTTCTGTTTATTGTTGACAAGCCACCCTTGGACGACCCCCACTCATTCGCGAGAAGGGTAACTTTCAATATTAAATGCTCTGAATGACCTTGTTCAGCATCAGATGATGACAATGATGGTGGTGATGATGATGGAGTACACACGTCCTGTACAAAAACCAAAATTGCATATTTTAAAATAGAAAGTGTACACCTGGGGTGTTTACCGCTTTGAAAAAAAGTTTGCAAAACATGTTATTATCAAGTTAGAAGTTATAAACTGTCGTTTAACAGTAAAGCAAACAGCTTGTTAAGAAAGACCTGAGAAACGGTTATGAATGCCCACTGCTATGCCTGCAACAGAGTTGGTGATGTTAATTGACCATTTTAAAGAGAATCTCAGTTCAAGGCTGGCCATTTGTCGGGCAAAGTGCTAAAAGAACTAGAAAATAATTTTGTGTCATATATGGTAGGCAACTGACCTGATCAAATTACTTGATTACTATAGCCTGCTTCTTTTTATCCAGCGAGCGACTTGTGGTAGATTAAATGAAGGCCTACGTTGTACATTACTATAACCTAATAATGACACACACAAACTTTTTTGAAGCTTTTTAAGTATAAATAAATGACTAGCCTTTCAGTAACATAATATCAATTTAATAGTAATATGCCGTAAAGTCCGAAAATAAGCCCCCAGGCTTATATTTTTTCAAAGGCCCTTTTTAAGGGGCTTATATACGGAGGGAAATGGGAGGGACATTTGCGTCTCAAAATCGATTGGGCTAGACTATAGTTGGAAAAAAAATTATGTCAGTAATTTGTACCACGTTTTTACTGAAACTCGCCAAGGGGACCTAGGTCTTTCTAAGACTCTGCCATGCGAGTACTTTGGCTATATGGTCGCAGAAATCCAAGCCAAGAGTGAAGAGTGAACTACGCAAACAGCAATAAACTCTAACACTTTTTGATTGCAATCATTTGGCACGGGGAATAGGTCTTTGGCAAATTAAAAACAATATGTGTCACTGTACCGTTTTTAATTTGTTTTATTTTGTATTTAAGGGCAGTTTCAAAGTACAAGCCCCCGGGGGCTTATATTCGTGTGCGGCGAATTAATGTAGGGTTTTAGCTACGAGTTTGGGAGGATTATATTTGGAGGGGTTTATTTTCGGAATTTTACGTTAACATTCCATTTATATGTAACGTGCTAACAGCACTGATAGAGATGGGATTTCAGTGCTACCTACCTTACTTGGTGTCTGTGAGAACCATTTTTGCTTTCCTTTGACTGTGAGTACCTCATCTGTAGGTTTCTTTTCGCAGGTCAAATGAACGTCTTGTCTTAAATGAAGGAGGTGAAGACAATCTTCATGACAACATGCAACCTGATTATGGCTTGAGCATTTTTCCCGCTGACAATACGGACAGGAGACCTGAATATGATACTGCAATCCACCTTTATAGAGATCACGTGACAAAGCTTGCAAAGTTGTCTCCACAAACTCACGAACCTGTACCGCCATCTCACTTGTCTCATCCGCAGAGATCTGCTGAGGGTTGTTTCTTTGCTTGATAAAGAACATAATAAACTGTTTCTTACAAATTAGAACAAAATCATGGACAGTTTGTTTCCCAATAACAAACCACGCTCCATTTTGGTACAGTTTAGGGGCCTGAGTTGAACCAGCCTCAGAACACCAATGGACAGATCTAGAAACAAGTCGAGTGAACAGACCATGGGGAACAGAACCGCTGACGAAGTAAACAAAGAGGGGACAAGGGTCGACGGTTGTGGGCGCCAGGGAACAAAGAAAATCAGGCGGCGTTTGGAGTTGAGATGGAATAAAGTACTTTTCACCTGTCTTTGAAGACGTAAATTTTGCAATCAATCCAAATTGTTCCATCAAATCCAGAATATCTTTTCTGGCAACACCCTCCAGGAGAAATTTGGAAAACACAAGATCAACCAGTTCCATGCAGAGAACACCGCTTTCTTCAACTTCCTTCCAATGCTTGGCAACCTTGGGAACCTAAAAAGGAATAAAGCGAAGGACAATAACAAAACCCACAACTGACCAGCTCCCAACGTCAATGCCTTCATAGCTCGGTTGGTAGAACATCGCACTGGTATCGCGAGGTAACGGGTTCAAACCCCGTTGAAGTCCTGGATTTTTTTTCAGGCTTCTTTACGCAATTGCATAAATTGCGTTCACTGCGACAATCATTTCTTCGTTTCAATAACAAAACTGTTTTAATAATAATAATAATGGTAATTGAACTGAGTGGAGTGCAATTTGGTCTGAAATCATACGCGTCATTTCAAAATCGGACGAGCGCGCGGCGCGAGTTCGATTTGAAATCACAAGTATGATTTCAGACCAAAATTGCACGACACAAAGTTCAATTACCACTTTATTACATCCATTTTGAAATCGCAGAATTTAGTCAGTACTAATATTTATTGATAAAGTAGCTGGTTTGTTAAAAAGCCGAAACAAAAAGACTTTTGCATCTCATTTTGTATTCGAAACAGAAATGATGCGATATAGAACAAAAATGGTGCGATTTAAAACAGAAATGATGCGATTTAGAACATGAATGACGCGATTTGGAACAGATGCGATTTAGAGCAAAAAATGGTGCGATTTGGGAATAAATCACACTGCTGAGAGCCAATCAGATTGCATGGATCGCCAGTGATTTCAAAGTGGATGTAATAAATATATACACATAAACATGATACACGATACATATTTGAAAAGGTAGACCGCGATGTTATCCCTATAAAAGGTCCCCTAACTGAACTTTAATTAATAAAAATATTAAAAAATTAAAAAACGCTCGTAAAAACCTTTTGTGCAGGTACAAAATGGTATAGTAAGAATGATATTTAAAATGAAAATATATACAATTAAAATATGAGCTACATTGTGAATAAATCTTCATCCATCTTTTAAATCCTTGTTCAAATTTGTTAACGTTAATTTCGTTTGTGAAGAGATGGTTTGGCAAACTGTTCCAGTCTTTGACGATTCTCACAAAGAAGGAGTACTTAAAGGAATTAACTTAAGCTAATTTAGTTTGTATTTTGTATTTTAAAATAGTGTTATTGTAGGAACATTTTATTTAATGTTTTAAGAAATCAAACAAAAAAAAGATCTTGAGGGCCACTAGTTATTCAGTTGAAGCACTGTCCCGTGATACCCTCGTTAAATAAAGTTGATTACTATTATTATTATCTAGTAAGAGTTTTCCGTTTTCGTGTGTGGAAGGATATAAAATAAAAGTTTCGTAGCCTCCCTAGAAAGTACTACTGTGTGGATAAAAGTAAAGAGGATAGCCTTCTAAGAAACCCTCCGTTTGGTTCGTTACACAATCCTTTCCAATCCTGTGGAAAGATTTACGAAGCCAAGTTTTCTTTTCTTTACAACGTTCACCACAACCTCGCGCGCTAAGGGAAAACAAGAGAAATGTGGTTGTGGTGGTGAATAAAAACTACAGAAAAGTGGAAAAGGAAAAAAGGGATGTGGGAAAGTGAAAAATTGTTTTTTGTTGTAGAAAGGGCAAGTTTGCCTTGGTGCTCATTACATATTCACGATTTGCGCGCAGGAAACAATAAACCGGAACAACTTGGAACAACTTGTTGAACAATGAGAGCGATTTGAAATGTAACTTGCATAACTACGTTACGAATCAGTGATTTTAAGTCACAGGCGAGTTAGTTAGCGTCGACAACCTCAATCAACCAATGAATATTTTCCCTAGTTCTTACATGTAGTCAACCAATCAAAAAGCAAGATCTTCGTCTACCAAGAAATAACTGGAAAACCTGTCCAGCGGGTTAAAAATAGCACACGACATTATCTTAGGGCCTGTTTACATGGAGTTGTTGATTGATTTTTTTCGAAGGAATAAGCGCTAATCAACTCGCCTTGACTTAAAATCACTGATTTGTAACGTAGTTACACATTAAACAAGTACATTTCAAACCGCTCTCATTGTTCAACAAGTTGTTCCAAGTTGTTCCTGTTTATTGATTCCTGGCGCGCAAATCGTGAATATTTAATGAGGACCAAGGCAAACTTGCCCTTTCTACCACGAAAAACATTTTATCACTATCCCAACTAAGAGCACGCAGTAGAAATGTGGCATATATCGTACATTTTCTAGGTTTTCAGAGTGAAAAAAGGCAAATTTAAACATTCTTTATCTCGTACTCTATTCGGCACGCAGCTGAATGTGACAAATATAGTTCACTTTTAAGGATTTCTTAGTGGAAAAATACAACTTTAATCATTCTCTCGTAGTCTATTCGGCACGCAGCTTAAATGTTAGCCTTCAAACCGCAGACGTATTTAGACGTATACGTCTGCGGTTAGCAGGCTCCTTAAATGTGACATACATCATTCCTTTTTGGTTTACAGAGTTTAAAAAGTCAAGTTTGATCATTCTTTATTTTATACTCCTTCGGCACGCAGCAGAAATGTGACATACATCGTAGATTTTTCAGGTTTTAGGAATGAAAACAGTTAACTTTGACGCTATCTTTAAACCAAGGAACGGGGAATCAGAGAATGGAAATGGGAATGGGGAACGGGGAACGGGGAACGGGGAACGGGGAACGGGGAACGGGGAACGGGGAATCTTTAAAAGCGGGAATCTTTAAAACGGGGAATCTTTAAAAGCGGGAATCTTTAGAAGAGGGAATCTTTAAAACGGGGAATCTTTATAATGGGGAATCTTTAAAAGCGGCAATATTTAGAACAAAAGGACAGTGTTTGTTAAGTTGGACTAATGTCAGCTTTATTAATCATTAGAAGCCAAATACTCCAGCTACTCACTTTTAGCACATTTTTTTGAATTCGAGAAGACTCATTTTATGAAGGATTTTTTCCCCGGGGAATTTTAAAACCACGACATAGTCCTTTCCCTCTCCTCCGAAAACGCTTACGTCAAAATCAACATACTCCAGCATAACTGCGACTGGCTCGTGACAAACAGCTTTAAATTGTACTATATTGCCGTAATTGAGATCATGCAGTAAACGAGCTTCTTTAGTGAATGCATCGATAAATTGTAAAGCCGAACCAAGCAATTTCTTTACAACAACTGGCTCGCCCGAATTCCTGTCCAGGTCTCTAGCATACTTTGTCCCAAAAACCGCTCCGAACGATCCTTGTCCAACCACATCCTCTTCCCCTCAATCACGCCATTTAAATTCTGGAAGTCCTTCAAAGCGAACGATTCCCTTCTTTTTCGCTGTCAACGCCAAAGGCACTTTGAAATTTCCAGGAGATAAAATGGCGTAGAAAGAGGTAAAACGAAGCACGTAATGGCTACAAATACACAAATATTCCCGCCAAAATGCCGCGCAAAAATTGAGAATTTCTCTGTGGAACACTGTATATCAAAGTTGTAATGAAATATTAAATTCTCCTCAGTCTTCCGTTTCCCGGATGCGACAACCGGGGGTCTGTTTGATTTTTATTTTTTGGAAAGGTAAACCGGATCGCAGGTTATAGATGAATGAGCTACAAATTGTAGAGCTGAGCGGTGGTCACGGAAACCACAGTCTTAAGAGCGACCGAAAAGAAAAATTGAGCAAATTCGAAATTTTTTGGCGAAAGTTTCGCAAAAAGCTCTTTTAGTTTAGAGAATAACAACAAATTCAGTTTGCAAGTTTAGAAGTAGAGTCAGACGGTTTTGGGGGAGGACTCCCGTATAAAAGGAACGGGGATATTTACCATTTTTCGCTTCAGAGTGTAAATTGCAGATTAATTTTGGGACGGATCGCTCAATGGACGTATGCCCGGGGGAAGCTCCAATAAAAAAGTGACGTAGACGCTCGTCGGAAAATTAAAATTTTAAAAACCTCTAGTGGGTCAAGAGATCATGACAGACTATTAACAGACCTTTAATGATTATTATTGGCCGAGATGTCATATGCTTTTATAAAAAAATAAACATGACTACAACTTACAACAAATTTTGACAGCGCGCGCGTTTTTAGTTCATTCAATTGATTGGCTGAAACAGACCTCTACCTTTGTCACATTCAAGCTTTTTCAAGACCAACGCTTTCAAAATCATTCAGTTAAGAACTTGGAAATGTGCAAGGATTGATTCCACACAAGCCTGTTACAGATAACTCGGTTTACAATAATCCGAGCAAAAGTAAGCCAGTTTTTAGAATCATCCTCGATTATGAAAGCGTTTACAAAAGATTCCCGCTTTTAACGATGCCCCGTTTTAAAAATTCCCGCTTTTATAAAATACCCCATTTTAAAGATTCCAGCTTTTAAAGATTCCCCATTTTAAAGATTCCCTTTTTTAAAGATTCCCCGTTTTAAAGATTCCCGCTAAGATTAACTCTCTTAGTTTTGAAATTCAAAATGCAATAAGTACCGCTTCCTTTTGCTGTAAGCTGAAAGCATTCCTCTAATCATAAATAGTAGTATTTTTTTCTTTTTTTTTTTTTGCCACTTTCGCTTTTTTTAGCCTAAAACTATAATTAGTACGACTATCTAATGTATTTAGTATAAGATTTCCTTTAGCTCTGCCATTAATTTGTAATTATGATATATTTTGTTCTAATTATTTTTACTGAGGGAGCCCATTCCTTATAAGCCCGGTGACTTCTCTTGGTCTTCCTCGCCATGACATCTTAAATAATTTTTTTTCCCTTTACTTTGTCCATTTTATGGCAAACAAACAAACCAAACCAATAAAGATTCGGCACGCAGGACAAATGTGACAAACATCGCACATTTTTTTCTTGGTTTACATGGCAAAAACGGCAACATTGGTTATATTCTTGTCTCGTACTCTATTCGGCACGCGATAAAAATGTGACATACATCGTAGATTCAGTTTTTAAGAGTGAAAATAGTCAACTTTGATCATTCTTTATCTCGTACTCTATTCAACACGCAGCAGAAATGTGCATATATCGTACATTTGTTAGGTTTTACAGAATACAGTTACTCTATGTCTCGCACTCTATTCGGCAGGCGACAAAAATGTGAAATACGTCGTAGATTTTTCAGATTTTTAGAGTGAAAATAGTCAACTTTAATCGCTCTCTATCTCGTCCTCTAATCGGCACGCAGCAGAAATGTGACTATTTGGAACATTTTTTAGTTTTCAAAGTGAAAAACGTCAAGTTTCATCATTCTCTGTCTCGTACTCTAAACGGCACGCAGCAGAAATCTGACATATGTCGCACATTTTTTTTAGGTTTTGAGAGTGAAAATAGTCAAGTTTGATCAATCTCTATCTTGTACTCTATTCAGCACGTAGCAAAACCGGCTTTTAATAAGGACGCCGTACATTTAATTTCACTATGATTATCAACTTCGGTTTGTTCTATCCCACCCTATTCGTTACTCTGGAGGAAAATGACAAATATTACGTGCGTGTATCGCCATGATACATGTGCCTAGTTTGGTGCATTCATTAGTCACTCTATTTGGCACGCACGTGAATTGCGACAAAGTTTTCGTAGTTAGGCTTTTCAAAAATAAGTAGGCCTGTTATAAATATTACATCCGTATTAAATAGCAACCTGTTTTCTAAAAGAGCTTTTCTCATTAATAGAAATTACACTTTAGAAATTGCTGTTTTCTATAAAAAATATAACAAAAGTTGTATATACTAACTTTTTTTACCTGATGTCTTCTATTGTTCCTTACTCATTCTCTAGAAGTTAATTTACGGTCTCATGTCTTACAATTTTCCGCTTTAATGCACTTTTGGATCGCCTTTTTTAGCTTTGAGTTTTTTATTATTTACCTTCCGGACACATAGAAGAAAACTTCATTAGCTAAAAAGAACTGACAGCAGGTGCAGAATTTTGTAACCGTTTATGTAACAGGCGTGATGAAATTCTGCCGGGTCCGTTGCATTGATCGAGGGTTGAATGATTGCGTGATTGACCTTTTAAACAAGTCATTTTTCCCTTTCCTCTGTATGAACATATCGCTTTTTTTTTTAAGTCATACGAATTTCCAAATAAATTCGTATTAAAATTTTGCATATCCTGAAATCTGTACTTCTTTTGCTTCGCTTGTTTAGTACTAAATATTCAGCGCGGCGATGTAACAGAGAATGTGTGACAAAGCTCCTAACATTTAGCGTGGTTGAATGTCATTTTAAATTCCAGACACACAATAACGTATTATCTCAATTGACCAAATAATAGTATTTCGGAATGTTAAACGGGAACTTTATTTTACTAGAACAGGTAGATAAATAAATAAAACTTAATCGCTTCGCTTAAAAGAGTTTTCGTTTACACTGTATTTGTCGAGATTTAAAGTCCCTTTAAAAAGCTTTAAACCCATTTGAGACTAATTTAATTGGATTCCGAGGTCAGAGCTTTGTCATGATTATGTTGTAATCGCGTCGATTCAGGTATTTCATAATTTGTCATAATTTATGCGTTGTGCTCTTTTGGACATGGTACTCTATTCAGCACTTTACAGGACCCCAAGTAAGTGAGGTACCCGCTTAGGTCCAATTAACCTCACATTTTAATTTGATCACGTTCACATGATAGGTCGGGTGACCAGCCGCGGGTTACCTCACCTACTTGGGTCCCCCACCTCCATGTAAACAGGCCTTTAAAGAGATTCAACCGCATTTTATTCATGACATAAGGACAAAAGATTATGACGTCATCAGCGTTTATGAATTCCAGCGAAGATTCAACCGCAAAAAAAGGCTGATTCTGTTCCTACTATACTACTGGAGATAGACTACGAGTGCTCCCTCATTTTCCTCTGGGATATTTCGGCGAGCAAAATACAGGAGCACGTGTCACATTCCTCGCAGCAGATCGATGGCAATTTTCACGCGCACCTGCGTAATTCTGTCGCTCAACTATCCCTGAGGAAAATGAGGGACTACTTGTAATCTAGTTAGAGAGGAATGCGTGACGAGCCATAAGGAAGTCGTCGTAGGAGACAATACTGCTTAGTACAATCTAAACTCCTCCGTTTTTTGTGTAGGTTGAGCAGCGTTATAAATTTTTCGCAATTCGCTCCGGGCGTGCATCAGTTTGGGCGAAGAAAAGTCAGGCTTCCTTTATATATACAATATGTATTTCCATTCTGTTTGGTTGTCCAATTCCTTTGAGTCTACATAAAGGGTAAATTGCAGGTAAATTGAGTCTAAGCTCCTCTTATTGTTAGCGGGTACCTCGTGATACCACCTGATGTCCCTTGAAATTGAAACAAGAATCCTCTTGGGATATTTTAACGTTCAAGAAAGAAGGTGCAGTGAAAATGATAAACTGTGCAGTATAGTGAGTATAGCGGGTTGATTACAGGGACGACTGTTAACCAGGCGTTACTACTACTGAATTCAGTTGTTGTAGGTTTCGTCGGGTAAGATTTCATTTCAGAATTACATCCACCAGAAAACGCCTACCCTAACTGTTTTACACTGGGAAAATATTCAATAGAGGCCCGACCCACTACGATTTTGCTGCTCACAAATATTTGAGGAACAGTTAACATTTTCAAAAAGGTAGCGTGCAATGCACTTAATAATCATTTTAATAAGCTATAGCACGGTTGGACACCTGTGAAGTCATCCGAAATATGTGCCATTAGAAACCATTGCAAGTTTAAAACACGTTTAAAATTCATTTCTTACCATTTTCGTAAAATCTGGAATAGTGATCAGCTGTCCAAACAAATTTATCAGCCACTGGGTACTCAAGATGACTGTGCTACGGTGCTTGATAATTATGCCCAGGTCATGATAGAAATTCACCATGGTGGTAAACTCTTTCTCATCATGGATGAAGCACTTCTTCTTGGCATAGGTCCGTAGTTCCGTTATACTCAGGTAATAAACTGGCTTGGAAAGCAAAGCGTTGATGACTCTCTCAAAGTTCAGCCACCTAGTTTACAAAACCAAAGAGAAAATTGATAGCGCGCGTTAAAGTATCCATGTCAGTCATGGCAGAGTATACCTGTACTGACTAAAGTACAGGGCGCAGTCGTGCGAAAGGAGGACAACTTTTTCCACTGGATAAATATCTGTCCAATATCCTGTAGCACATTACATATCAAAGAAAAAATCTTACAAGGGCTGGCGGAAACAAACACCATACACGTAAACCGTGATCTCAGTGCGTTCACAGCTCAAAGTTGAGATGGAAATTATTTAATATTTACTTTAATGGATTCTGAACATTCTGGTATAACCATTATTTACCTCACAGGTCTCCTCTCCCCAATGTAAGGCTCCTGTCTTAGCACTTCCATGATTTTGACTTGTAGAGCTTGGATCTCATCAATGTTTTCATCTTTCCCGAAAACTTTATTCTTGATCTTTCTCTGAGTTAATTTTGCAGTGTTGTCAATGCTGAAGATAGGCCGCACCACATGTCCTTCATAGTCCTTACCAGCAATTGCGTTCTGGATTTCTGTTTTCATTGTTTCAATGTCTTCAAATGGTTTGTCTGCATGGGTTCCTACAATGATCACTGGGGGGCGTAAATAATGAGGCACCTCTTTCACTTCGTCATCACAGGTTTCTTTTCTCATCTGTGCGACGCTATGCACTGTGGACAGCCAAGACAACAAGTTTTCAAGATTTGTTTCTCCATTTGGGTTTTTCAAATCAACATTACGAGATCCTTGCCTCACACAAGGCTTGGCTATGTCGTGTAGTGACTTGCTGAGGTTGCACACCAAGATGTACAGCGCACGTGATGATAAGAATACGGGATGAGATGCATAATACAGGTGCTGTCCAGCAAAATCCCACATTTCAATACTGACAACAGATTCTTCAGCCTCAAAATCTTCACCTTGTATTTCCTTTATTAACTGAACTGCTCGCTCCTTGATCTCTTCTGAAGGTGAAGTTGTATCAACCACTAACTCATGATCAGGTCCTGTTAATGTGAGTTCACTAACACTGTTTTTGTTTGGATCACCAACCTGTAGCAGAGTATGAAAAAAAAAAACAAACAAAATAACTGTCGATTCTGATTCTGAAAGACTTACAGTACATGGCTCGATTTTGGGGGTGAAGAGAAATAATGCAGTAAGAAAAAAGGATATAACGCCATTTTCTGGGCCGGAATAATTGAATAAGTAGGTTTTTTCGACGGAATAATGAGTTTTTTTTTCTCGAAAAATGAAATAAAGTAAATTTTCCAGTTGGAGTAATAAACACCGAATTATTCCTCTTCATCCCCCGATTCAATTATTCAGACGTTTAAAGTTGTTATTGGTGACAGAAAATTCTCTATAAGCTTAACGATTATTGGAGGCATGAGGTATCCAAAACATTAATATGCTCTTGCTTTTTTTAAGGAACAGTGAATTTAAGAATATACATGTATAGAAAAATTGTGTTTAATTGAGTCCCCTAGGCCCTTGGCCTTGCTCCTCACGTAAAAAAAAAAAGAAAATAGTATAGAGAAATTGTGATTGACAAAAAAAACTGAGCGAAAGGTATAGTCAAGGCCTAATTAACACTTAAAAGTATAAACAAAGACACGGCTTTACTCACTTTGGTTTAATATAACAAAATGGCTGATAGTAGTAATTCTTCACTCGGAACTGAACTTACTAGGCAAGTATAAAAACCTTTAAATTTTTAACCAGCACTGACAAACCACGATTTGGCAATTGTTACATATTTTCCATACGAACATTGTAGCAAAAGAATGGGAGGCCGTGGTGCGTTTCTCACTAAAACCTAACTTATAAAAGCGATAATCAATTCATAATAACTACTGTTAAGATGTTCTTGTGGTAACCAAGGATTCACGAAAAAACGTCACATTTCACGACCAACAAAGACAAACCTCATTTACAAGAGAAACTTCTTCCTTTACTCCATCAGTACCAACTTGTTTCCTATTCTTGTCATCATCATTTTGAACTATTGCTTCACCTTTTTCTTCCTCCTGAACCCAGTCACGGTTAGCTAGAATACCAACCATCTTTTCCAACATCACCTCTGCCACATCTCTCGAACATCCCAGCAATCCTTGTTTTCTCTCATCCATAGGTTGCCAATTCCTGACTTCACCAACGTTCAACTGAAATTTTGAAGGATCCACTTCAATTCCATCAGTACTTTTTTCTTTTCTATTAAATGGTAGACCAATAAGAGACTTCTTCAAACTTGTTTTTCCTGCCCGATCCTGCCCAATAAGTAATACTCGACCACGGTAAACATTAACAGCTCCATCTTTAAGAGCACTTTGATAAGCGAGCTGTGCGTTTTCTCCGCGTACGTCTATTTCATAGGGAGCTAGTGAAAAAAATGAATGCTTCTTTAAGGTAAGAAAAATGTCTTAGAGGTTACGTAGTGTAAATCGTCCTTCTTGTTTCTATGTTAAACATAGTTTTACTGAACTTCAAATGTGACAGATATAACTAAATATTGGTTATTTTTGATACTGTTAAACAAATCAGCTGCTATCTTAAACTTGGTTTTTTAGTGAGCTTACTTTAAGTGCCCATGCATAAATGATGTGTAAAAATTAGTGTTATGTTTTGCGTCATCTAAATTATAAGTGCTGTTTGCATTCATGTAAAATGCCTGTCCCTCAGAAAAAAAACAATTATTCTGAACATCAACGAACTAGCTTCATTCCAATAAGCGCCCCCACCTCAAATGTGTTTTTATTAATAAGCGGTCCCATTCTAATAAGCACCCCTATTGCATACCCACCCTCATTCTAAGGGTAGCAATGCCAATAAGTGTCGTTATTCAATAACTGACTATTGTTCCATCCTATCGTGACAAGGTTGACCCTGATTCCAGCAACGGGAGTGAATGGCCGCGAACGTTTCGATTGTTAAAATCCTAAATAGCAACAAGTACACAGGCGAGACTGGCACTATATCAGCCTTAATTACAACATGTAAATAGGTAATCACTTAATATAGATACAATATTAGAATTAAACAGGTAATAAAACTAGTTACACTCAAATGGAACAAACAAAGGTACACTTAAAACAGAAAGACTGTCAGACGTAAAGGAAATGCATTACTTTCAGTTCCGGCTCTTTAACATAATGTCACCAGCATTAATTATGATCTCAGCGTTCGGATCGTCTCCCTCAAATTATCGCCCTGTTAAACGGAAATATTTGAAAATAATCGCCTTCCTCGAATTATCCCCCACCCCTCTCGCCATCTTTTCTTTCTTTCGTTGAAGTGGAACCTAATCCAGCAAAAATGAATAGTGACAATTCAAGCTCGAACGCCGAGGATATTGACGTTCAAGATTTTTCAAGGAACCAACTTCTGGAACACTTGAAAAGCCCATATTCAATTTATTTCATGTTATCAACTTTTGGTTTAATGGAATAATAAAACAAAATATTTAGGGCACTATACGTCCACTGAGCAATACTTGAAATCTTTGCCTTCCTCGAATACTCGCCTACTTTTGGTGCAAAAAAGGTAATAATCGCCCCCTGCTATTAATGGGGCTGAACTCAGCGTAAAGAGCTCGAGTTAAAACCGGTTTTGCCAGGGATCGGGCATTCAAAACCGCACACTTTGGCATTATCTTTCGGGCTGTAGGCCCTTTGTTGGTTGGCATCAGTATTTGTGCTGTTCTAAATATCAAACATGGCCACACGTTTTACATAGACTGAGTACTATTTCGTCTGGCTTATGAAGTTGTTTTACTGACGAAGTATCCAGTGTATTTACGATTAGCTTTTGTACTCAATTCCAGTATAAAGTACAAGCACGCTTGTTTAAATTCAGGGCCCAGCATCTTATAGACACACTTGCAAGATAGCTCGGCCCGCAACAGTCAAAAGTAGCATTTACTAGTTTTCCCACCCTACCTTCTATGGGTAGTTTTTGGTTGTACTCATTTCCGAGTCTGACTTTTGGTCGAGGGTAACATGTTGGGGGTCGAGGGTACTATGTCGAGGGTTCATTTTTTATTTTTAACATATTTTCAAATTTTTCTTTCGCGTTTTTTTAGCGAGTGAGGAGAGCCAGACAAGCAAGAGTTATCACGGTTTTTTTTCGAACTTCCGAATAACTAAAATATCCGCTGTGCTCACCTGCAACATCAACATATACTCCTCTTATCATCAACTTCAGGGCAAATCTTCTTGCGTCAACAGTTAAGAGATTCTGACTCACCCACAGCAACCACAGCTTCCTGAGGTCACCAATCTCAGCAGGTAGTTCAGTTAGTTTATTTCCATTCAAGTACAGCACTTCAAGCTTGGTCAACCTCTGTATACTGGTAGGTAAACCAAACAACTGGTTGTTATTCACACGCAGCATCCACAGCTCCCTGAGGTCACCGATCTCAGCAGGTAGTTCAGTTAGTTTATTTCCATTCAAGAACAGCGATCCAAGCTTGGTCAGCCTCTGTATACTGGTAGGTAAACCAACCAACTGGTTGTTATTCACACCCAACACCCTCAGCTCCCTGAGGTCACCAATCTCAGCAGGTAGTTCAGTTAGTTTATTTCCACCCAAGTCCAGCCATTCAAGCTTGGTCAGCCTCTGTATACTGGTAGGTAAACCAACCAACTGGTTGTTACTCACACTCAGCTCCCTCAGCTCTCTGAGGTTACCAATCTCAGCAGGTAGTTCAGTTAGTTTATTTCCATCCAAGTACAGCTCTTCAAGCTTGGTCAGCCTGTGTATACTGGTAGGTAAACCAACCAACTGGTTCTCACTCACACTCAGCCCCCTCAGCTCCCTGAGGTCACCAATCTCAGCAGGTAGTTCAGTTAGTTTATTTCCATCCAAGTACAGCTCTTCAAGCTTGGTCAGCCTGTGTATACTGGTAGGTAAACCAACCAACTGGTTGTAACTCACACTCAGCCCCCTCAGCCCCCTCAGGTCACCCATCTCAGCAGGTAGTTCAATGATTTTGTTGTTATACAAGTTGAGCACAGTAAGATTTTGCAGCTTGTTGATACTTGCTGGTAATTCCATCAGGTTATTTTTATCCAGCACAAGTTTCTCTGTTTCACTCAGTTCAGTGACTGCATCAGGTACCCTGAAGAGTGTTTCTCCATTCAGACCCAAAACTGCTAATCCACCTTCACATTTGAAGTAATGCTCCATGTTTCAAATTGTTAATAAAAAGTCTCAACAGCTCTTCTCACCATCTAGAAATCACAAATAGTAACCTAGTATAGAAAAATCAAAATCATATATCATCAGTATGTGAATTTTACAGAATTAAAATGAAAGAAATCTAGAACAGATGCTGTTACTGCATTCAAAAAATCTTTTATTAGTAGACTACAGTATCGAAAAGATAGTAGTGCTGCGGTACATTCTGCTGATAATGTCATTAGTTAGGCAGTGATCCATCTGCTTGCTTGCTCGCTTATTTCGAGCGAACTCAAACTCCATTAACTATAGCTTGCATGTGACTTAAAAGAATCGAAAATGACATTGAATGTGTCCTATTTACATGTTGGAAAGTAATAAGTACTACCAGTCTATAAAAACATCGTGGCAACGTTGTTCGAGGTAATTTGTGCCTTCTAAGAAATTCAGGAACAATAAACTAGGGAGGTGGTCACTTATTCTATCGAACAACACTAGTGGGTCCCTTCCTAGAATATCTAGATCCCAACACATCTTGTAACATTTTGGAACAGAATTCATCGCATGCAATTTCTTATCTATTAAATATGTGTATAGTTTCATGGTGTCACTAAAAGATTTTCACATACTTTGAGTAGTGTACTACATACAACAAACAACAAAAAAATAACTGACCATAATACAAGGAAAACAAATCATGTCGATATTGTGTACTGCTATTGTGTACTGCTCCAACTGTTTGAAATAAAGGCCTTAAGAAACACTCATTCCCAATTGTGGCTACATATGGGACGTGTATTATGGGTAGGTGAACATGTTTGTGATCAGGTACATGTAATATAATAATTATATTACATCATAAAAATATACGGTGACAAATGATTTGATTTCTGCAGGTCTGGAAATAATCCCAGGAGGGGACCTGGTTAATTAATTTTCAGTGGCTGGCAATGGGGATGTCTATTTGTCGAAAAGGCTTATTTGAGGGGGAGACACATATTTGAAGAGGTTGCTTATTTCATTTTTTAGTATTTCAGCCTCAAGATAGCATTTGTCGTTATTTCACACAGACAAAAAAATTAAGCAATGAAACTACAACATCTTTTTCAATAAATACCCAAGTGTGTTATGATCATGTCCTTAGCTTGAACTTCCATTAAAACTATCCTCAAGCACTATATTCAGAAGAGCTGAGTCATTAACATCTGATTGTGTGATGTCGGGCCCAAATAAGTGTTATTCTCTTATGACTGTAACTTTTATGCTACCCTTTTGAAAGATAAAAGTCCAGTATACCATGTATTTAGTACGGCAGGGTGTTAAAGGTGGTCAATTATATGAAGGGCAGGGCCGGAAGCTTAAACAAACACTATCCCATTACTGCGCATGTACCAAACTTAGATTTTCTAACAGGATGTTGAGAATTCAAAAGATCCACATAGTGTTATAGAACCTTTAAAAATCTTTGCATCATGCTTGGTTGAGTTACACCACTAAACCTTCTCAAAACTACAGATCAATGTTCCCATTAACTTTTGATTTGAGTGGAATTGGGAGTTTTTAACATTGCTTTCATTTAGATACAAGAAAGAAACAGACGAGACATGGATGCCACTGAAAAGATCTTGCAACGGCATGTTAGTAAAATTAAAAACCCTCCTTAACAAATACGACCAACTAAATTAACCAAACAGCTGGCCCTTGGTGTATAGAAAAACAAGTGCAATGAAATCATAAAAAATTATTATGTTTGACAAACCTTTGCAATGCCTTCATCATCTAAAGATTGCATTTTTATTTATACCCTTTGAGCGTTTGAGGCTAGAACACAAGCAAATATTACTGGATTTATTTTGAGCTTGCCGTAAGTTGAGCTCTGACAAAAGTTTCACAGCCGAAAAGCTGTAAAGCAAGCAGAACAAGCTTTTAATTGAGTTCACAATACAGCCAAGAGAGTACAAAAATCACGCAAAAAACTTTTGTGCCATGAGCCAGTCATTAAATAAAACGAAAGACTTTGTCAAAAGTGTAAAATATTACTTGAGATATGTAAACAAAGGAACTCCATCAGAGATGAAGTTGCAAGAAAATCTTGTTGCATCTCAGTGGAGTTCTGTTGTCTTTTCAAGAAAATACACTTGCACAATAGTGTCCCTTTAGTATTTATTTTAATATTTGAAGCCTAAAAGAGTGGTTCTAATTTGAAGAGAGGGGGATTAATTTGAGCATTTAGGGTAATTAGTTCCTTGGGGCTGTGTATCTTAAGCAATGCATTGATGTCCTAATTATTGCTTTTATTGCCCAACTTTATTGTCTCAGGAATTCCCTTTTACCATAGCGAATTCTTGAGACTCATCAATTCAGCAGGGGAATTTTGAGAGTTAATTTTTGGTCCAGAGATTATTTCAGGTGTTGTTGGAAGCCTTTTTGATTTTTGCTCTTATATTCCACTGACTTTAAATCTGGGGTACCCCCTGGGGCAATATGATCATTATTGCACCCTGTAGCTTAGCTCTTTCTCCTGGGTAGGGTGGTCTGCCTGTATTTATGGCTAGTGACAGGCCAGGTAATCTACCCATACCCATACAAGGAGACGGTGTATCTTAATATCTCCACCTCTTCCGCAATTGAAATAACAGGTCATTCGAACGGTTATTCTATTTATTCCTCTTCCAGAGGTCAATCGAATCACTGATCGAATGAATGCACCCTTACAAATATTCGGCCGCTTCATTTGCGCTTTAAACCTGAACGAGGAATAACAAAGAGCATACTTGTCATTCAAAGAGATGCAAGTAAGTGGCAGGGTATTCTAAAGTTAATAGCAATGAAACCAATTTTAACACGAGCGGACACGACTCTGTCAGCTCGGTTAAAACGCAGTGAGCGCAGGGAGTGAGCTTTCTCATACCTCAACAACTCGGTCGTATTAAATACCATAACCATGCACTTGTTTATGAAGTATTCTATATGTAATATACAACTCCTACCTAAGGCTGTTGATCTGAGGAAGAAAGCGTTTGATGAATTTCCTCTAAATATGGCGATTGTTCTTCAGCTTCTTTCACGGAATGCACTGATTACAGCTCTGATTACATTTGTTGGCTGACTTCCAGTTCATTCCTCGTTCCCAGGGTCTCTCTACCGAATGGCATGCTAGGAACTCTGTGGCAGCACTAAGAGATGGAAACCGGAATCCACAAACGGAATCACAGAAACGGAATACGGACTCAAATATCAGTGATGGAAAATTAAAGAAATTCACACTGCATAATTTAGAACAATCCAAAGAGAATTTGTGTTAGTTTTCTTTGCAGTTCCCATAAATATATTCTTGTTAATGTAAGACAAAAAAGCAAGGCTGATTTAATGTGTCTTGAAAAGGTTTGCTATAGTGTGATTTATTGCACTCAGGCAAGGCCGATAAAGGTAATATTACAAGTACCTTTTATTCACGAGTTTACGGGTTGAAAAATACAGTTAAACATTACCGTTTTTAGCTAAAAGTCAAGAGTAGTAGTAGTTGGCCTCAGACAACACTACGTGATTGTCCCAAAACTGAATACTCAACACGTGACCGACCCGGCACGTGGATCCAGACAAGGGGCCCTAGGGGCCGCCCCCACCCCCCATTATTTTTAGACCAAACTGAAGCCCGAAGGGCCGAAAAACAATTCTTTGAGACCCCCCTCCCCTTATCTCAGGGTCTGGATGACTGTCCCCCCCCCCCCCCCCCACCTTATCTGAAGGTCTAGATCCGCCACTGCCACAGTTCCGGTGTCTTAGCAATAAGTTCACCTTTTTCGCTAAGGTGAATGCTGATGGCATACTGTTGTAATTGAGTTTGTGTTGACGTCCGTATTTTTTGTTGCATGAAGAGGCTTATTAAACTTTGATGTAATCAGTTGCGGAATCGAGCAAATGCATGTACAATTCGCTCTTCTCTTTGGACTCCACAATGCCATGGTTCTCTCGAGTAAGTTGTCTTGATTAATAAAACTGAACATTGTTGAAGCCACCCAGAAAAGACACCCAGGAAGATCTTGAGGACGACGCCTTTCAGTTAAACGTACCTCTTTCTAAAGGAACTAGCTATTGTTAGTGATGTCTTCTCAGCTATAGTTTTTCTCCTCGCATTGCTGCCCCATGAGAATTTGCATTCGTTGCTGGAAATGGTATGAAGAGTCTTTTCACCGAAATCGACTCCTGTAGTCATACAGCGGTCTCCTCTGTCCAGGTATTAAATTTATTCATTTATTTTTATTGTCAGTGCTAATATTTTTTTCCAATCCATCACTTGGAACTTTCTTTCCGTTCACGTTTCTGTTTCTGTTTCCGTGATTCCGTTTACGGATTCCCGATTGCCGATTCTCTCTTTTACGCCCGGGGAGGCGGGGACTCTACGGGTACGGGTAAATCTGCCGTCGCGTATACGGATAGAAACGGGTAAGCTCCCGGGTAGAATGGTTACGCCATTATTACATCTGAGAAATAATGGTTGCCTATTATAAAACTACGAGGTAAACATGTTCGTTTACCAGTACCAGTAGGCTCTGAAACGGCCCGGTGTATAGAGGCCACTACTCGCTTATTTCGCCTAGACAGGTATATGTACGGAAGCTTAAAGGGACATCTGAGTTTGACTTGAAAAATCGGTGTTTGTTTTGTTGAATATCGGAGTTTGTTTTCACAAGAATGAATTAGAAAATTGAAGTTTCCTTAAAAAATGGGAGTTTGTTTTCGGAAATGGGAGTTTGAATAAAGGAGTTTGCTTCCGAAATTGGGAGTTTGAAAGTGGGAGTTCGTTTGGAAAATGGAAGTTTGTTTTCGAAAATCGGAGTTGAAAATCAGAATTTGTTTTCGAAAATCGGAGTTTGACGTAGGCGCTTCAGTCGGCGAGAGTCGCTTGAGGTTTGGTCCCAGACTGTGCGGAGGGGTCGATGATTAGACATTGACGAAATGGAGGTCAATGCTGAAGGAATGAAGACAACAAAACAACCTTTCTGAACCTGACCCAGGACCAGGCCAAAGATCTCCAAGAAACACTCTGCAAAAGAAGAAAGAAAAGAAGAAAATTAAAACAGAAGGCGGAACCACCTGTCCACCCTTAACCAAAAATACTAACCACAGGATCACAAAAGAAATTTGAATCGAAAACTCCACTATAGTGAAGCACTTTCAGAAGAAAAAATAATAGAACAATTAGAGGAGGTTTTAAAAGCACTGAATAGGCATTCCCAAAGAGGAACATGCCCAAAGGCATTACAATACAAAGCAAGAACATTAACAGACGAAGCCTTAAAAACAGAAATTAGAAAGACGACAGAACAAAAGGTGGTTAACGCCTTGATCCGGGTACCATGACAGGAGAATTCTCGATCGTGCTGTGAAAAGTGCAATGTGGATTTTAGTAGCGCTAGATTTCACGTGTAGTTTCACGTGAATTTTGATGACATTCGTTGTAAACAAACCTTTAATTCGGACATTGTTCTCTGCCACACTACTGTACTTGTACGAACTTTAACTCGCTATTTCAAGTTAGCGCTAACCTATAAAAAAATTAATGTTATTTCCCTTTCGCTGTTTGAAACTTGACAAGTTTAAGGTTCAAAAAGTGTCCAAGCAGAAGAATAAGAGCAATTTTAAGGCCAAGAGCATGGCAGAAATGTAGGAACGAGGAGTGTTTATAGTGGAAATTCTCGCCTCAGCAGCTGAAATGGTTTTATAAACGTTGGAACTAAAACCGGTGATGTAGGCAAATTCTTTTCCTCTCGTTGGCACTTAGCGAAAGCTACAACTAGTTTTAATGAACACTAGTGAGCAGCACAAAACAACGCAGGTATCTTGTTAACTTGATTTATTTCTCCGACCGGTTTCATCTGATCACACATGCAGAGAATAAATACGGGAATATAGTTGAATTTCCGATAAGAGCCACTCAAAATAATTGAAGAAAAGGATGCCGCGAAATTACATCTTTGTTCATGCAATAACCTGAAACGCAGCCGCTAGGCAATAAATGGGCGCAAGAAAGAACGGACGCGCGGGAGGAAGACACGCGAGGGGAAAGGGATGTTTGGGGGCCTTCAGTGAAGGCGCTTTCTCTCCCCACGCATGTCTCCCTCGCGCGCGCCCGTTCCTTCTTGCGCACATTTATTTCCTAGCGCCTGCTACGCAGACTGTTCATGCAGCCGCCACCTCTTGCCCGTCTCAATCATAAGAGCTCTTAATTCCATTGTTGTCACCTTCGTTAAGCGATCATCAAACGCTCGATACACCTAGTTTAGCTTCATTTCAAAAGTATGATGAAGAGATACAGTCCCAGGGAGAAGTTGACGACCGATTGTGGACCAGTAATGAGTAGTAAAGGGCGTCTTCTCGGGGACAAAAATCCCTAGCAACCGGACCACTTTTCATCGGACACCGCGGACAACTTTGTTGTCAAGGACGCGGTCTCCCTTAGTAAACAGGTTTACGAATTAACTCATTAACATTTTAACCCTAAGATTATGTAACAAAAACGAGATCCAAACCCTAACCTAACCCTAACGAAATGAAAACCAAATCCAAACTCTAAACTACCCCTAAAGTTCATTAACATCTTAACCCTAACCCTAAAGTTCATTAACATTTTAACCCAAACAAAACCAAATCCAAACCCTAAACTACCCCTAAACTAACCCTAAAGTTCATTCACATTTTAACCCAAACAAAACCAAATCCAAACCCTAGCCTAACCCTAAAGTTCATTAACATCTTAACCCTAACAAGATAAGAACCAAACCCTAACCCTAAAGCTCACTAACATTTTATCCCAATTCCAACCCTAATGCTTAACACAGTCACGGTTGAATGATTGCATTATACGAATTCTGCAGACAAGTTTGGACAAGTCCATAGACGGCACATTTGATTTTGCTGACTCAGCAGCTTTAGTTACTATTTTTAGAACATGACCTCATTTTACTCTAACGCAGAGTATAAAAAGCGGACACCTAACACTTTTTCATTTGATGACAAGGCGGTGTACTGATCAGAGCTCTCACGATGACTATTACTTACCCAAGACCCTGTCCTACATGTGGAAAGAAAATCAATGACCGGAGTAATTTTTCTAGGCACAGGAAATATTGTGGGAAGAAAATAGACCCAGTACCATGTTTACACTGCAACTCCAAATTTACAAGAAAAGATGATTTGGTTAAACATGTCAAGAAATTCCATTCAGAAGGAGCGAAGGGAAAGGCGGAGGAGAATAATGAACTCTCAAGGATGGAGCTCATTCATGCTGCCAAGATTCCACGTCTGAGTATCGATCATCAGGTTGGTGGTGCAGTGACTACCCGTGGTGTGAAGCGTAGGGCTGAAGAAATCAAACCCGAAGAAATCAAGCCCGAGGTGAAAGCACCCAAGATATCTCCAGACAATGAACCAGAGTTGGAGGAGGGTCAAGACAAGCCGTTATTCATGGCCAATGTCAAAAAATTAGCCCCAGCGAAACGTTGGAAAAGCAATACAGTAGTGAACCAAAAATTCATCATGTCCTTGGATCAAACACGTTGCCCCAACGAGGACGAAGATCTCAATGTCGAAGCGACGTTTGCCATTGCGGATGCCACTGATAGATTGATTGAGGAACTGAAGATTTCTGAAGATTATTGGTTTACACTACAAATCGGCAGCAAAGAACACCAGAGGGATGGATTGCGTGGAGAAACCTGGAAAAGAATTCCCGTGGGCGATTTTACGAGACGAGCAGCGATGACACAAGCAATGTTGCAAAACCTAGCAAATGTGTTGAATAGTGGTGAGTTCATCGCAAACGATGTCGGATTTTCAGCGTCCATCTTGTTTAGTCGACCAGAACAAAAAGGAGGAAAAAGTAACACAGCAAAACCTGGTGAGAAGATTTGGACAGAAATGGCCAAAGAATCCAAGTGTGTCTGTGAAATTAAAAACAAAGACAACTTATGCTGTGGTCGTGCCATTGTGGTTATGAGAGAATACGCCAAGCGTCAAGCAGGAGAAAAGAACACGTTTAAAAATATCAAAAAAGACCGCGGGAAGAATTCACAACAACTGAAGGAGGCCAAGAAGCTATATGAAGCAGCAGGTGTGCCAGAAGGTCCCTGTGGCTTAGAACAAATACAAAAGTTCCAAGAAGTTGTGGGTCCCCAAGGGTTTCGAATCATCGTTGTTGATGCAGCAAGAGGCGGTGTGGTTTTTAAAGGCAGTCAGTTCCCTGAGGTACCTCACAGAATTGCATTGGTGAAATCTGTGTTTGTGAATGCAGACAACAAGGAAACAGCTCACTTCGATGGACTCTATTCCATTCCTGGATTTATGCAGAGAAGTTATTTCTGCGATAAATGTTGTAAGGGATATGACCATGAAGATAGCACTCACCACCGATGCCAAGCCAAGAATTGTCCTGCTTGTAAACAAACGACAGCACGAAAAGGGCCAGGTTGTCCAGATTTGGCAACATGGAAAAAACCAGACAGAAGCTGTTTAGCATGCAGACGGGAGTTTTATGGCGAGGAATGTTTTAGAGCCCATTTAATTCAATATGAAACCATGGATCAAGAAATGCAGAAAATGAAAGAAAACTTGGAAAAAGAGTTGCAAGAAAAACTTCCGTCTATTATGGAGATGAAAAGTGTTTGTGACCAGTTCCGCAAATGTCAAGATTGCCTCGTGTCCTACAAAGTTAAGAAAGAGTTACCGCATAAATGTCTTCACGCTCAATGTCTACACTGCTTGGACTTTGTACCAATTTACACACATAAGTGTTATATTACGTCTGAAGAAGAGAAATCATTCAAGAGAACACTGCAAGTATTCAAGAAACGTCAACGAAAAAAGAAACAGCTTCTCGCGATAGTCCCTGAAGGACTCCCAGACACAACAACTCAAAACATGATCGATACATTGATGGAAGGAAGGAAAAAGAAGTTGCGTGAAATAGAGCAAATCAACAATGGGGTTCCCATGGCTGAGATCAAGGCACAGGCCTACGAAGAAAAAATGGAGGAGTTGCGTCAAAGGGTGATTGAAAAAATGGTGGACGAAGAAGAGATCCAGATTGACGAAATAACCCCTGAGATGATCGAACAACGGATGCCTGAAGAGCCAAAGCCAACAAAGAGTTCCACGGATTGCTTGGTGTTTGCAGATATTGAATGTATTCTGGACAGCAGTGATACCTTTATTCCAATTCTAATTTGCTTTTCACGTGAAGACGCTTCAACCATTCATCATCATTGGGGTACGAATTGTGTGGATCTATTTCTAGACACCATGAAGGCTTGGACCAAAGAAGAAAAAAAGAAAGAGAATGGCGTGAGAACCTTCCACGTGTACTTTCATAACATGAGAGGATTTGACGGCGTGTTGACAACCAACAGTTTGTACAAGCAGAATCTAAAAGTCACAGATCAAATGGGAACCGGGACCAAGATGCTACACTTCAAACACAACAACCTGATCTTTAAGGATTCCCTCTCATTCCTGAACATGCCGCTATCAAGTTTTCCCAAGACCTTTGGTCTGAAGGAACTCAAGAAGGGATTTTTTCCGCATAAATTTTCAAAGCTGGAAAATTTGCAGTATGAAGGTACCATCCCAGAGTTAAAGTACTTCGAGCCTGGACAAATGTCAGAAGACAAAAAAGTGGAATGTGAGACCTGGCACGCTGAGCAAGTTGCAAGAGGACAGAGCTGGAACTTTCAATCAGAAATGCTGGAGTACTGCAAGAGCGATGTCAAGTTGCTGAAGGAAGGATGTCTGAAATTTGCCCACGACACTCAACGAGATGCTGGGTTCAATCCTCTAATACAATGCATTACCATCGCGTCCACGTGCCACTATTTCTGGAGAAACTACCAGATGAAACCAAAAACCATCGCGGTGGAACCCCTGCAAGGATGGAATGGTTTGAGAAGGAATCAAAGTAAAATTGCGTTTCAATGGTTGTATGTAGAAGATCAAAAGCTGGGTGGAAGTCGCATCAAACATGCAAGAAATGGTGGTGAGCAAGTCCTACAAATTAAGCGCGGGAAAGTCAGTGTGGATGGGTTTGACTCAGACACCAACACGGTGTATGAGTTTCATGGATGCTACTTCCATGGTTGTCCATCATGTTTCCCAATACAACGTCTAAGAACAAACAGAATCCATCCGGACAGAACAGCTGAAGAAATGCTTCAAGCCACCCAAAGGAAAACAGAGTTGTTACGGGAGGCAGGCTATACTGTGATCAAAAAATGGGAATGTGATTTTAGAAAGGAATTGTCACAGAACAGCGAGTTGAAAACCATCGTGAAGAAAATGTCATGGGTGACACCGTTGGAACCACGAGAAGCCTTCTATGGAGGGCGGACAGGGATGGCAGCATGTCTTTACAAAGCAGACAACGATGAACAGATTTCCTATGTCGATTTCACCTCCCTGTACCCAACAATCAACAAGTATGGTACGTACCCTATTGGACATCCAAAAATCATGGTGAATCCAACAGATCAAGATATTCACAACTACTTTGGTTTAGCGAAGGTGGATGTGTTGGCACCGGAAAGATTATTACACCCAGTACTGCCTGTAAGGGTTGGAGGAAAATTGATGTTTCCGCTATGTCAGAGGTGTGTAGAGGAACAGTTAGACAAGCCCTGGTATGAAAGATCATGCGTTTGTTCACATAACAGCACGGAGAGAGTGATGACGGGATCATGGTGTACCCCCGAATTGGAAAAAGCCGTGGACAAAGGTTACAAGATCCTAAAAATTCATGAGGTGTGGCACTTCCCAAAGGAACAACAATGTAAAGGATTATTTGCTCCTTACGTCAACACATGGTTAAAGTACAAAACAGAAGCGAGTGGATGGCCAGCAGACTGCGACACAGACGAGAAGAAAGTTGAGTATGTCAGGCAATACGAAGAGGCAGAAGGAATCAAGTTGAATGAGATTGAAAAAAATCCAGGCAAGAAACAAGTCGCTAAATTGATGCTGAACTCATTTTGGGGGAAATTTGGTGAAAACGAACATCGTCCACAAACCATCACTATTCAGGATGAGGAAGTGTGGCAAAAATTGACCCAAGAGGATTCAATCTTCGTGAAGGATGTCAGAATTTTCAACGAAGATGTCATGGAAGTCAGCGTCATGAAAAAAGAAGACGTGTGTGAAAGCAGTGGGAAAATCAATATTTTTATTGCTTGTTTCACGACAGCGTTAGCACGTCTGAAGTTGTTTGCTGAATTAGAGAAACTGCAAGAAAGAGTTCTCTACTACGACACCGACTCAGTGATCTATCGCACCAGACAAGGAGAAGTGCTGATTCCAACAGGCCGATTTCTTGGTGAGATGACAGACGAGTTGGAGGGCGACAGCATTACAGAGTTTGGCTCAGCAGGCCCAAAATCGTATTGTTACAAAACACGAGGAGAGAAAACCGAATGCAAGAACAAAGACACCAAGAGTTGCTATGAAACCAATCAGATGTTGAATTGTGAATCGATGATGAATCACATCAAGCAAGAGCTGACAAACCCGCAGGAACGCAGACGGGTCATGCTCATTGAAATCAAGAATCACTTTGTTAGAGACAACACATATAAAACAGTGGGCCTTCAGGATTTAGTCAAAGTGTTTGGTGTGAACTGGGACAAACGCGTGGTGGAAAGGGGAACAGGAGTCACATTCCCCTATGGCTTTGTGAGAATGTAAACGAGCTTTTGTATGCTTTTTCAACACTTTTATAAGACAAGCTTTTTCTAAACTTTTTACACAAGTTGTTTGCATGCTTTATAACATACGTTTTTTTCTAAACTTTTCATACTTGATGTAATAGTAGAGGAAAAATAAAGTGTGTTGAAAACTTACTTGCGTGTGATTCCCTTTACCTAACAAAGAAAATGAAACCTCAAGGTTGAAAAAATCCGTCGAGGTTACGGTGAGGGATAAATCTGTTCAGTACAGCGATCATCCAAGGGTGCAATTTCCAATCCCAAACCAAGCCCTAACTAGGGTTAAAAATGCTAATAATCAAAACCGAGCAAAGGGCTGGGAACGAGTAATAAGTAAGAACAAAACTCTTGATGCTCATACCTAGAGGATAGACAACATGCAGGCTGTATCGATGCAAGATTTGGAACAATTTTATTACTGGCAAGAAAAACGAATGACAAGTTCACATTGGGATAATATTTACAATCAAGTGATTACAGTAGAATTAACAGAACTCACAGACCGTATAGGGGCCAATAATGTTACTGTAGAGGAAATTCAACTGGAACTCTTAGTTCATCAACATAGAGTACCTGCATGGAACGAAAGTTTGTTAATGTCCATGAGCGATGCGTTATTAAGGGCTATTCAACACTGGATTACTAGTCATGAGTATTCGATGAAAACACATTGTTTTATATCTCTTCAAGCAGTAGAACCCATAGCCCTACCATTAACAAAATGTCTAGGGGTGCTAACGAATATCCCAGTGTTTGCATTCTTTCCCTAGACTTTATTGTTATCAAGAACAATTTTAGCAATGCTAGATTGGTTAAGTTATAACTGGTTGATAGCACAACTACAATCACCAAACTATGATTTTAAATTGGTCATTACCTTGATTCATCAATAATAGCGTGGTCAAATGAGATAGAAATCATTACATCGCCATGCCGAAAGTAACAGGACATCGCCACAATTACCCGCTGTGTCCCTTAACGTTTTCACAAATAGGGTACAAACATCAACATATTCAACAGCAGCATTCCAAGAACCCACAGCGTTTTCCTTGTACGATATGTGGAAATGTATTAACAAGGAAACATAACCTGAAAATACATTTGGCAACAGTTCATGCAGAGCAAAAACCTTGCTACAGATGTGAGTACTGCAACGCAAGATTTACAAGAAAATCAAACAGACAACGTCACCAACGCAATATTAACGGACGTATCTGTAGAGAGCAAGATGTGAATTTACAGATTCATCCACAACATTTAAGCGAAAGCGATAATTTCCAAGACGAGTGGATGTTTGTGGAATCAAGACCTATTGAACATAGTGACTATGACATTTGCCCCTGTGGCCAGCCAGGGATAAAATCTTACTTCTTCTTGGAGAATAAATACAACGGCATCCATACGTTTGTAGGGTCATCATGTATAAGAAACCTAGACCCAAGAGCATCAACTGTGATTCGTTACTTCAAACATATTATGGAAAACTCAGTGCAAGCTAAATACAAAGGTCAGGACAGCCGAGGGCTACAATGATCTCAAGTCAAACAGAACACAGTACTAATAGGTTGCTTAAAAGATGTAGGCAATTTAAACCCACAAATAACTAGAATCCTCGATGATGGTACATCGGAAGTCATTGTAAAGTATCCTAATGCAAGTCTTTAGCGGAAGGTCAATCGTATTCTCTGCAAATGAAAACCAAGTATCAACGAGGTCACTTAAAATTTACTGCATTGTAAATTTTTCAATAGAGTGTTCAATAAAATTGACTACATTGTAAATTTTTCACTAGGTAAAATTTACTGCATTGTAAAGTTTTCACTAGATAGTTCAATAAAATTCCCGCATTGGTTACAGTTCAGTTCTCTCATTTATTGGTGTTTTCTAATTGTGTACAAACTTCACTATATTTAGCATGCAATTCAGCTAGTTCCTTTTGCAACTGTGCCACCGTCGGTTTTTTCATTTTCTTCACACCTGTCCTCAGTTTCTGATCCATAAGTGTTTGATAATGTTCTTGATCTTTGAGCAGTTTTTTCTCTTCATCCAGAATCATTTGATCCAAAATAACACACTGCACTTGATCACACGCAGCATTCACAATCGCTTGAGTCTCTGGTGAACCCATTTTTGGGTAAGGCTTGATTGATTTCATTCTTTGCGGAAACGTTCCATTCTTGAGATGTTTTCTAAAGTTTTTGAGTGACTGTTCACGGTATTTGATTCGAGCTTGAACTGTCATACGTTTCTGTCGTTTTTCTTTCAATGTTGTTTTCTTAGATGTTTCAATCACAATAGGAATGTCTTCTACAACAGGCATGATGTTACCGCAACGAGTGCTAACTTGAATTTGATAGCAAATAACACAAGTACAGTTTATTTATAACATACCGAAAGGTAGAAAAGAAACGTGACTAACATCTAATCATTCATTTATTAGAAACCATCACACAGGTAAGGCGAACTTATCTCTACAAGCAAATATCTGAAGCGACTAAAAACAGGACTGATTTAGAAGCAATGACTGAAGTGACTAAAGATAGGACAGATTTAAAAGCAATGACTGAAGTGAGTAAAGATATGACAGATTTAGAAGCAAAAGATGTACAAAGTGAAAAAGGAGAGAGTCTACACTGGTTAGAATTAGCAATAGAGGACCCGCTGTTTAAGGTGACTTGTAACAGCGTGTGGGGTTCCAACATATATATTGTAAGCATAAAGCAACAACTGCCAACCATAGTAGGAGAACGAAATATGGAGTTTGAAGTCGTGTATCCATTTTACATGGCACTCACAGAGGTGATTGAAAAGAAAACTACCCCCGAGACAGCGACCATCAAACTTAGAGTGAGTTCAAGAGAATATTGGGATGCAGTCTTTCAGGACGAATTTTCGCCAACGCAATGGTCTTATTCTAAAATGGATGACATTCTCGAGACGTTAGCAGAGGAGCTAACTATGAAACAAGATTTAAACGGTGGACTGTTGGTACGCTTCTGGTTCCATGAGACATGAAAAACATTATGTCTCTATGTGTAGAAAAAGACAGCATGTTAAATGTGTGAAAGTTTGCATGTGAGATTTTACGGTGAAGAAAAAAGTCTGCAAATAAAATTTTAATTCTGTGAAAAAGTCAACATGTTAAATTTTAATTCTGTGAAAAAGTCAGCATGTTAAATTTCAATTGTGCGAAAAAGTCTGCATATAACATGATAAGGGGTAAAAGGCTGACAAAGGTTTTATCATCCCAGGCCCCCTCAGGCACCCCTCAGGCACCCCTCAGGCATCCACCAGGCACCCCTCAGGCACCCACCAGGCACCCACCAGGCACCCACCAGGCACCCTTAGGCACCCGTCAGGCACCCCTCAGGCACCCAACTTTTTGAAATCAAAATCTATAAAAAGGGAGAGAGACATACTGAAAAGTGTTCATTTACGTTTAGATGTTGTTGAGGCAACACGACCCTTGAAAGACAATGCCTTACAAAAACAGACGAAATTGTCCTCTATGTTGTAAACCAGATTTACTTTCCCTAAGCCACCACTTATCACAAGTACACGGGTTAACGAGCGAGGAACGATCGCCATGGCTTAAATCAGCGATGTTTTCTAGTACCAATGCGCTACCTTTAATGCAACCGATTCCGTTTTGGTCAATGCCCTACCAAACCACGAGCATGTTTCAACCATCCAAAGCTATGTCACAGCCAACAAAGCCACGGATGAAACAGTCAGATAGTCCACGCATGAAACAGCGAAAAGCGAATGTCTGTTTGGACACCAAAGCCTACCCTGAGTTTAAGTTCAATCACATGTTTTCGATGTTAGTGGTAGGACCCAGTCAATGCGGAAAGACACACTTTGTGGAGAAGGTCTTAACCGAAAATTGTATCCATTATCCAAACAAGAAAAAGAAACAGATTTTCTGGTTCTATAATCAGTGGCAGCCACGTTACACGTCATTGCAATCTACCTTAGGTGACGAGATACAATTTACCCAAGGCTTACCAGACCTCAGTGAAGACTTACATGAAATCAACCCAAAGTTTAACAATATACTTGTGTTTGATGATTTGATGGCCCAGGCAACGGACAGTCCCGTACTATCAACATTGTTCACGCAAGGGCGTCATCGCAATGCCAGTGTCATTCTACTCTTACAAAACATGTTTCCCAAAGGAAAATTCAATACAGATATTAGTCGCAACGCCCAGTATATGGTGTTGTTTAGAAGCCCCAGTGATCGAAAGCAAATTGACATTATCGCTGAACGAATTTTTGCCAAAGATCGATCTAATTTTATGTCTGTGTATGCAAGTGTAGTCTGTGTAGTGCAAGTGTAGTATTGCATGCCCATATGGCCCACATTGTTATGCAAATCATTCACAGAATGATTAGCATAACAACCCTAGGTGGACCCCTAGCCCTAGGGGTCCCTTAGGGTGGTGGACCATTTCATGGGCATGCAATACTGCTAGAAATAGTGAAGTGAATTTATTAGCATTTTAACCCTAACCCTAAGCCATAGAAATAGTGAAGTGAATTTATAAGCATTTTAACCCTAACCCTAAGCCATAGAAATAGTGAAGTGAATTTATAAGCATTTTAACCCTAACCTGATTAACATTTCAACCCTAACCCTAAGCCCTTTGGACTAGGGTTTAACCCTAACCACCCCTAGTTAGGAATTACGCCGTCATTGTTATTATGTTAATGAGGAATTACATCATAAAGTAAGAAGAGAGAGACACATGAGTTGTTATTATATACTAGTATGAACTGAACTTATATAGGTGAAGGAAGGTCAAGACTCACACTTGTGGGATAGAATTTCTGTCCCCTCGTTACGTATGCATACTGTCACTACGCATGCGCAGTAACAAAACTAGTAGTTTTTATTGCGCAAATAATGCGAATCAAATCTCATCGTGTCTAGAAACGTTTTTAAGCATGTTTTTTCATTGAAGGGGGGGTACGACTTCCTGATTCAATCATGGAATATCTTACTCGACTTGGTGTATGACAGCCATCTTGGATTTTTTAGTCATACAAATGTTTACGATCTTTTTGACGTCTTCAAAATTTTTGTGAAGTACCGAGGGTAAGTGTTATTGATTGTGTGATTCTGATTTGATGTAAACTTAGAAAAAAGATGAACTTTTTTACAGTACTAGGGTCCAAACCAACACTCTCAGACTGAATCGATCTATCGATCTGTGGAATTAATCCGTCCAATGTATGTCAATCGATATGATTTGTGTCTTTTTCACTATTCAAGTAAGGGGACAGAATTTTATCTAAAGGGTTTTAGATGTTACTCGGGTTAATAGCGTTATATTGCTAGTACATACGCTTTACCATAAAATGATGTTTCCTCTGCGGTCCGCTATAGTAACATGTATGGAAAAATGATGTGTTATCACACGAAAATAACATACGTGTTATGATTTAAAACAGAATTTATTCACAAACTTAATACAGCTAATCATAGACCATTTCAGAGTTAAATCCATATTTCTTCAGGGTGTTTTGTAAGATAATCTTGTCTAGCAATTTCTATTAGTTCCTGCTCGAAGGTCATAGATGGTTGCAACCCCTCATCTACTAAACTAAAATGTTCATTATGGGAGCTAATCGGTTCCTTCTCAAAGCTCAATCTAGATTTATAATTAGCTGGTTTTCTACAATGTTTCTTCGTCTTTAGTTTCTTCTTCGTAGTCTTTGGTTTTGCTTTCACTCGCTTATTCTTTGCAGGTTTTGAGTGTTGTTTTCTCCGCTTTTTAGCGAGTGGTTTCTCAAGTTCTACTTTGCGTTTGACTTGTTCCTTCTTTACAACTGGTTTGAGTGGTTCAATCGTTTCAGGGGTACCTTGGTTCACTTCTTGCGTGATGTGTGTACTTATGTGAGGGTAACTTCGACATTGGCCCAACACATCAGAGACAACTTGTTTTTCGCTAGTGGTTTTGGGTTGATTGTCGATCAATACATAGCCATAAGGCTTGGCGGTAACACTTGCATACACAGACATAAAATTAGATCGATCTTTGGCAAAAATTCGTTCAGCGATAATGTCAATTTGCTTTCGATCACTGGGGCTTCTAAACAACACCATATACTGGGCGTTGCGACTAATATCTGTATTGAATTTTCCTTTGGGAAACATGTTTTGTAAGAGTAGAATGACACTGGCATTGCGATGACGCCCTTGCGTGAACAATGTTGATAGTACGGGACTGTCCGTTGCCTGGGCCATCAAATCATCAAACACAAGTATATTGTTAAACTTTGGGTTGATTTCATGTAAGTCTTCACTGAGGTCTGGTAAGCCTTGGGTAAATTGTATCTCGTCACCTAAGGTAGATTGCAATGACGTGTAACGTGGCTGCCACTGATTATAGAACCAGAAAATCTGTTTCTTTTTCTTGTTTGGATAATGGATACAATTTTCGGTTAAGACCTTCTCCACAAAGTGTGTCTTTCCGCATTGACTGGGTCCTACCACTAACATCGAAAACATGTGATTGAACTTAAACTCAGGGTAGGCTTTGGTGTCCAAACAGACATTCGCTTTTCGCTGTTTCATGCGTGGACTATCTGACTGTTTCATCCGTGGCTTTGTTGGCTGTGACATAGCTTTGGATGGTTGAAACATGCTCGTGGTTTGGTAGGGCATTGACCAAAACGGAATCGGTTGCATTAAAGGTAGCGCATTGGTACTAGAAAACATCGCTGATTTAAGCCATGGCGATCGTTCCTCGCTCGTTAACCCGTGTACTTGTGATAAGTGGTGGCTTAGGGAAAGTAAATCTGGTTTACAACATAGAGGACAATTTCGTCTGTTTTTGTAAGGCATTGTCTTTCAAGGGTCGTGTTGCCTCAACAACATCTAAACGTAAATGAACACTTTTCAGTATGTCTCTCTCCCTTTTTATAGATTTTGATTTCAAAAAGTTGGGTGCCTGAGGGGTGCCTGACGGGTGCCTAAGGGTGCCTGGTGGGTGCCTGGTGGGTGCCTGGTGGGTGCCTGAGGGGTGCCTGGTGGATGCCTGAGGGGTGCCTGAGGGGTGCCTGAGGGGGCCTGGGATGATAAAACCTTTGTCAGCCTTTTACCCCTTATCATGTTATATGCAGACTTTTTCGCACAATTGAAATTTAACATGCTGACTTTTTCACAGAATTAAAATTTAACATGTTGACTTTTTCACAGAATTAAAATTTTATTTGCAGACTTTTTTCTTCACCGTAAAATCTCACATGCAAACTTTCACACATTTAACATGCTGTCTTTTTCTACA
The DNA here is from genome assembly GCA_038088405.1 of Porites divaricata. NCBI lineage: Eukaryota > Metazoa > Cnidaria > Anthozoa > Scleractinia > Poritidae > Porites > Porites divaricata. Next base: position 38,854,025 of record JBBMOI010000004.1, read on the forward strand.
CATAGAGACATAATGTTTTTCATGTCTCATGGAACCAGAAGCGTACCAACAGTCCACCGTTTAAATCTTGTTTCATAGTTAGCTCCTCTGCTAACGTCTCGAGAATGTCATCCATTTTAGAATAAGACCATTGCGTTGGCGAAAATTCGTCCTGAAAGACTGCATCCCAATATTCTCTTGAACTCACTCTAAGTTTGATGGTCGCTGTCTCGGGGGTAGTTTTCTTTTCAATCACCTCTGTGAGTGCCATGTAAAATGGATACACGACTTCAAACTCCATATTTCGTTCTCCTACTATGGTTGGCAGTTGTTGCTTTATGCTTACAATATATATGTTGGAACCCCACACGCTGTTACAAGTCACCTTAAACAGCGGGTCCTCTATTGCTAATTCTAACCAGTGTAGACTCTCTCCTTTTTCACTTTGTACATCTTTTGCTTCTAAATCTGTCATATCTTTACTCACTTCAGTCATTGCTTTTAAATCTGTCCTATCTTTAGTCACTTCAGTCATTGCTTCTAAATCAGTCCTGTTTTTAGTCGCTTCAGATATTTGCTTGTAGAGATAAGTTCGCCTTACCTGTGTGATGGTTTCTAATAAATGAATGATTAGATGTTAGTCACGTTTCTTTTCTACCTTTCGGTATGTTATAAATAAACTGTACTTGTGTTATTTGCTATCAAATTCAAGTTAGCACTCGTTGCGGTAACATCATGCCTGTTGTAGAAGACATTCCTATTGTGATTGAAACATCTAAGAAAACAACATTGAAAGAAAAACGACAGAAACGTATGACAGTTCAAGCTCGAATCAAATACCGTGAACAGTCACTCAAAAACTTTAGAAAACATCTCAAGAATGGAACGTTTCCGCAAAGAATGAAATCAATCAAGCCTTACCCAAAAATGGGTTCACCAGAGACTCAAGCGATTGTGAATGCTGCGTGTGATCAAGTGCAGTGTGTTATTTTGGATCAAATGATTCTGGATGAAGAGAAAAAACTGCTCAAAGATCAAGAACATTATCAAACACTTATGGATCAGAAACTGAGGACAGGTGTGAAGAAAATGAAAAAACCGACGGTGGCACAGTTGCAAAAGGAACTAGCTGAATTGCATGCTAAATATAGTGAAGTTTGTACACAATTAGAAAACACCAATAAATGAGAGAACTGAACTGTAACCAATGCGTGAATTTTATTGAACTATCTAGTGAAAACTTTACAATGCAGTAAATTTTACCTAGTGAAAAATTTACAATGTAGTCAATTTTATTGAACACTCTATTGAAAAATTTACAATGCAGTAAATTTTAAGTGACCTCGTTGATACTTGGTTTTCATTTGCAGAGAATACGATTGACCTTCCGCTAAAGACTTGCATTAGGATACTTTACAATGACTTCCGATGTACCATCATCGAGGATTCTAGTTATTTGTGGGTTTAAATTGCCTACATCTTTTAAGCAACCTATTAGTACTGTGTTCTGTTTGACTTGAGATCATTGTAGCCCTCGGCTGTCCTGACCTTTGTATTTAGCTTGCACTGAGTTTTCCATAATATGTTTGAAGTAACGAATCACAGTTGATGCTCTTGGGTCTAGGTTTCTTATACATGATGACCCTACAAACGTATGGATGCCGTTGTATTTATTCTCCAAGAAGAAGTAAGATTTTATCCCTGGCTGGCCACAGGGGCAAATGTCATAGTCACTATGTTCAATAGGTCTTGATTCCACAAACATCCACTCGTCTTGGAAATTATCGCTTTCGCTTAAATGTTGTGGATGAATCTGTAAATTCACATCTTGCTCTCTACAGATACGTCCGTTAATATTGCGTTGGTGACGTTGTCTGTTTGATTTTCTTGTAAATCTTGCGTTGCAGTACTCACATCTGTAGCAAGGTTTTTGCTCTGCATGAACTGTTGCCAAATGTATTTTCAGGTTATGTTTCCTTGTTAATACATTTCCACATATCGTACAAGGAAAACGCTGTGGGTTCTTGGAATGCTGCTGTTGAATATGTTGATGTTTGTACCCTATTTGTGAAAACGTTAAGGGACACAGCGGGTAATTGTGGCGATGTCCTGTTACTTTCGGCATGGCGATGTAATGATTTCTATCTCATTTGACCACGCTATTATTGATGAATCAAGGTAATGACCAATTTAAAATCATAGTTTGGTGATTGTAGTTGTGCTATCAACCAGTTATAACTTAACCAATCTAGCATTGCTAAAATTGTTCTTGATAACAATAAAGTCTAGGGAAAGAATGCAAACACTGGGATATTCGTTAGCACCCCTAGACATTTTGTTAATGGTAGGGCTATGGGTTCTACTGCTTGAAGAGATATAAAACAATGTGTTTTCATCGAATACTCATGACTAGTAATCCAGTGTTGAATAGCCCTTAATAACGCATCGCTCATGGACATTAACAAACTTTCGTTCCATGCAGGTACTCTATGTTGATGAACTAAGAGTTCCAGTTGAATTTCCTCTACAGTAACATTATTGGCCCCTATACGGTCTGTAAGTTCTGTTAATTCTACTGTAATCACTTGATTGTAAATATTATCCCAATGTGAACTTGTCATTCGTTTTTCTTGCCAGTAATAAAATTGTTCCAAATCTTGCATCGATACAGCCTGCATGTTGTCTATCCTCTAGGTATGAGCATCAAGAGTTTTGTTCTTACTTATTACTCGTTCCCAGCCCTTTGCTCGGTTTTGATTATTAGCATTTTTAACCCTAGTTAGGGCTTGGTTTGGGATTGGAAATTGCACCCTTGGATGATCGCTGTACTGAACAGATTTATCCCTCACCGTAACCTCGACGGATTTTTTCAACCTTGAGGTTTCATTTTCTTTGTTAGGTAAAGGGAATCACACGCAAGTAAGTTTTCAACACACTTTATTTTTCCTCTACTATTACATCAAGTATGAAAAGTTTAGAAAAAAACGTATGTTATAAAGCATGCAAACAACTTGTGTAAAAAGTTTAGAAAAAGCTTGTCTTATAAAAGTGTTGAAAAAGCATACAAAAGCTCGTTTACATTCTCACAAAGCCATAGGGGAATGTGACTCCTGTTCCCCTTTCCACCACGCGTTTGTCCCAGTTCACACCAAACACTTTGACTAAATCCTGAAGGCCCACTGTTTTATATGTGTTGTCTCTAACAAAGTGATTCTTGATTTCAATGAGCATGACCCGTCTGCGTTCCTGCGGGTTTGTCAGCTCTTGCTTGATGTGATTCATCATCGATTCACAATTCAACATCTGATTGGTTTCATAGCAACTCTTGGTGTCTTTGTTCTTGCATTCGGTTTTCTCTCCTCGTGTTTTGTAACAATACGATTTTGGGCCTGCTGAGCCAAACTCTGTAATGCTGTCGCCCTCCAACTCGTCTGTCATCTCACCAAGAAATCGGCCTGTTGGAATCAGCACTTCTCCTTGTCTGGTGCGATAGATCACTGAGTCGGTGTCGTAGTAGAGAACTCTTTCTTGCAGTTTCTCTAATTCAGCAAACAACTTCAGACGTGCTAACGCTGTCGTGAAACAAGCAATAAAAATATTGATTTTCCCACTGCTTTCACACACGTCTTCTTTTTTCATGACGCTGACTTCCATGACAACTTCGTTGAAAATTCTGACATCCTTCACGAAGATTGAATCCTCTTGGGTCAATTTTTGCCACACTTCCTCATCCTGAATAGTGATGGTTTGTGGACGATGTTCGTTTTCACCAAATTTCCCCCAAAATGAGTTCAGCATCAATTTAGCGACTTGTTTCTTGCCTGGATTTTTTTCAATCTCATTCAACTTGATTCCTTCTGCCTCTTCGTATTGCCTGACATACTCAACTTTCTTCTCGTCTGTGTCGCAGTCTGCTGGCCATCCACTCGCTTCTGTTTTGTACTTTAACCATGTGTTGACGTAAGGAGCAAATAATCCTTTACATTGTTGTTCCTTTGGGAAGTGCCACACCTCATGAATTTTTAGGATCTTGTAACCTTTGTCCACGGCTTTTTCCAATTCGGGGGTACACCATGATCCCGTCATCACTCTCTCCGTGCTGTTATGTGAACAAACGCATGATCTTTCATACCAGGGCTTGTCTAACTGTTCCTCTACACACCTCTGACATAGCGGAAACATCAATTTTCCTCCAACCCTTACAGGCAGTACTGGGTGTAATAATCTTTCCGGTGCCAACACATCCACCTTCGCTAAACCAAAGTAGTTGTGAATATCTTTGATCTGTTGGATTCACCATGATTTTTGGATGTCCAATAGGGTACGTACCATACTTGTTGATTGTTGGGTACAGGGAGGTGAAATCGACATAGGAAATCTGTTCATCGTTGTCTGCTTTGTAAAGACATGCTGCCATCCCTGTCCGCCCTCCATAGAAGGCTTCTCGTGGTTCCAACGGTGTCACCCATGACATTTTCTTCACGATGGTTTTCAACTCGCTGTTCCGTGACAATTCCTTTCTAAAATCACATTCCCATTTTTCGATCACAGTATAGCCTGCCTCCCGTAACAACTCTGTTTTCCTTTGGGTGGCTTGAAGCATTTCTTCAGCTGTTCTGTCCGGATGGATTCTGTTTGTTCTTAGAGGTTGTATTGGGAAACATGATGGACAACCATGGAAGTAGCATCCATGAAACTCATACACCGTGTTGGTGTCTGAGTCAAACCCATCCACACTGACTTTCCCGCGCTTAATTTGTAGGACTTGCTCACCACCATTTCTTGCATGTTTGATGCGACTTCCACCCAGCTTTTGATCTTCTACATACAACCATTGAAACGCAATTTTACTTTGATTCCTTCTCAAACCATTCCATCCTTGCAGGGGTTCCACCGCGATGGTTTTTGGTTTCATCTGGTAGTTTCTCCAGAAATAGTGGCACGTGGACGCGATGGTAATGCATTGTATTAGAGGATTGAACCCAGCATCTCGTTGAGTGTCGTGGGCAAATTTCAGACATCCTTCCTTCAGCAACTTGACATCGCTCTTGCAGTACTCCAGCATTTCTGATTGAAAGTTCCAGCTCTGTCCTCTTGCAACTTGCTCAGCGTGCCAGGTCTCACATTCCACTTTTTTGTCTTCTGACATTTGTCCAGGCTCGAAGTACTTTAACTCTGGGATGGTACCTTCATACTGCAAATTTTCCAGCTTTGAAAATTTATGCGGAAAAAATCCCTTCTTGAGTTCCTTCAGACCAAAGGTCTTGGGAAAACTTGATAGCGGCATGTTCAGGAATGAGAGGGAATCCTTAAAGATCAGGTTGTTGTGTTTGAAGTGTAGCATCTTGGTCCCGGTTCCCATTTGATCTGTGACTTTTAGATTCTGCTTGTACAAACTGTTGGTTGTCAACACGCCGTCAAATCCTCTCATGTTATGAAAGTACACGTGGAAGGTTCTCACGCCATTCTCTTTCTTTTTTTCTTCTTTGGTCCAAGCCTTCATGGTGTCTAGAAATAGATCCACACAATTCGTACCCCAATGATGATGAATGGTTGAAGCGTCTTCACGTGAAAAGCAAATTAGAATTGGAATAAAGGTATCACTGCTGTCCAGAATACATTCAATATCTGCAAACACCAAGCAATCCGTGGAACTCTTTGTTGGCTTTGGCTCTTCAGGCATCCGTTGTTCGATCATCTCAGGGGTTATTTCGTCAATCTGGATCTCTTCTTCGTCCACCATTTTTTCAATCACCCTTTGACGCAACTCCTCCATTTTTTCTTCGTAGGCCTGTGCCTTGATCTCAGCCATGGGAACCCCATTGTTGATTTGCTCTATTTCACGCAACTTCTTTTTCCTTCCTTCCATCAATGTATCGATCATGTTTTGAGTTGTTGTGTCTGGGAGTCCTTCAGGGACTATCGCGAGAAGCTGTTTCTTTTTTCGTTGACGTTTCTTGAATACTTGCAGTGTTCTCTTGAATGATTTCTCTTCTTCAGACGTAATATAACACTTATGTGTGTAAATTGGTACAAAGTCCAAGCAGTGTAGACATTGAGCGTGAAGACATTTATGCGGTAACTCTTTCTTAACTTTGTAGGACACGAGGCAATCTTGACATTTGCGGAACTGGTCACAAACACTTTTCATCTCCATAATAGACGGAAGTTTTTCTTGCAACTCTTTTTCCAAGTTTTCTTTCATTTTCTGCATTTCTTGATCCATGGTTTCATATTGAATTAAATGGGCTCTAAAACATTCCTCGCCATAAAACTCCCGTCTGCATGCTAAACAGCTTCTGTCTGGTTTTTTCCATGTTGCCAAATCTGGACAACCTGGCCCTTTTCGTGCTGTCGTTTGTTTACAAGCAGGACAATTCTTGGCTTGGCATCGGTGGTGAGTGCTATCTTCATGGTCATATCCCTTACAACATTTATCGCAGAAATAACTTCTCTGCATAAATCCAGGAATGGAATAGAGTCCATCGAAGTGAGCTGTTTCCTTGTTGTCTGCATTCACAAACACAGATTTCACCAATGCAATTCTGTGAGGTACCTCAGGGAACTGACTGCCTTTAAAAACCACACCGCCTCTTGCTGCATCAACAACGATGATTCGAAACCCTTGGGGACCCACAACTTCTTGGAACTTTTGTATTTGTTCTAAGCCACAGGGACCTTCTGGCACACCTGCTGCTTCATATAGCTTCTTGGCCTCCTTCAGTTGTTGTGAATTCTTCCCGCGGTCTTTTTTGATATTTTTAAACGTGTTCTTTTCTCCTGCTTGACGCTTGGCGTATTCTCTCATAACCACAATGGCACGACCACAGCATAAGTTGTCTTTGTTTTTAATTTCACAGACACACTTGGATTCTTTGGCCATTTCTGTCCAAATCTTCTCACCAGGTTTTGCTGTGTTACTTTTTCCTCCTTTTTGTTCTGGTCGACTAAACAAGATGGACGCTGAAAATCCGACATCGTTTGTGATGAACTCACCACTATTCAACACATTTGCTAGGTTTTGCAACATTGCTTGTGTCATCGCTGCTCGTCTCGTAAAATCGCCCACGGGAATTCTTTTCCAGGTTTCTCCACGCAATCCATCCCTCTGGTGTTCTTTGCTGCCGATTTGTAGTGTAAACCAATAATCTTCAGAAATCTTCAGTTCCTCAATCAATCTATCAGTGGCATCCGCAATGGCAAACGTCGCTTCGACATTGAGATCTTCGTCCTCGTTGGGGCAACGTGTTTGATCCAAGGACATGATGAATTTTTGGTTCACCACTGTATTGCTTTTCCAACGTTTCGCTGGGGCTAATTTTTTGACATTGGCCATGAATAACGGCTTGTCTTGACCCTCCTCCAACTCTGGTTCATTGTCTGGAGATATCTTGGGTGCTTTCACCTCGGGCTTGATTTCTTCGGGTTTGATTTCTTCAGCCCTACGCTTCACACCACGGGTAGTCACTGCACCACCAACCTGATGATCGATACTCAGACGTGGAATCTTGGCAGCATGAATGAGCTCCATCCTTGAGAGTTCATTATTTTCCTCCGCCTTTCCCTTCGCTCCTTCTGAATGGAATTTCTTGACATGTTTAACCAAATCATCTTTTCTTGTAAATTTGGAGTTGCAGTGTAAACATGGTACTGGGTCTATTTTCTTCCCACAATATTTCCTGTGCCTAGAAAAATTACTCCGGTCATTGATTTTCTTTCCACATGTAGGACAGGGTCTTGGGTAAGTAATAGTCATCGTGAGAGCTCTGATCAGTACACCGCCTTGTCATCAAATGAAAAAGTGTTAGGTGTCCGCTTTTTATACTCTGCGTTAGAGTAAAATGAGGTCATGTTCTAAAAATAGTAACTAAAGCTGCTGAGTCAGCAAAATCAAATGTGCCGTCTATGGACTTGTCCAAACTTGTCTGCAGAATTCGTATAATGCAATCATTCAACCGTGACTGTGTTAAGCATTAGGGTTGGAATTGGGATAAAATGTTAGTGAGCTTTAGGGTTAGGGTTTGGTTCTTATCTTGTTAGGGTTAAGATGTTAATGAACTTTAGGGTTAGGCTAGGGTTTGGATTTGGTTTTGTTTGGGTTAAAATGTGAATGAACTTTAGGGTTAGTTTAGGGGTAGTTTAGGGTTTGAATTTGGTTTTGTTTGGGTTAAAATGTTAATGAACTTTAGGGTTAGGGTTAAGATGTTAATGAACTTTAGGGGTAGTTTAGAGTTTGGATTTGGTTTTCATTTCGTTAGGGTTAGGTTAGGGTTTGGATCTCGTTTTTGTTACATAATCTTAGGGTTAAAATGTTAATGAGTTAATTCGTAAACCTGTTTACTAAGGGAGACCGCGTCCTTGACAACAAAGTTGTCCGCGGTGTCCGATGAAAAGTGTTCCGGTTGCTAGGGATTTTTGTCGCCGAGAAGACGCCCTTTACTACTGTAATGCTTCTTTCGTGGCGCGTCTTTTTCAAAATAGTGATGTTTCTGCTAAAGAATATACTAATTTATAATAAACCTCTATTGAGCGGCCAACCTCCATTGAGCAGCTACTTGCTGATACTCCGAGGGTGACGCAACAAAAAACGTTTCCGATTATACAGACGCAACAACTCTCAACATTTGTTAGCCCAAAAATGTTGGGAGTCGCTGGATAGTGTTGGAGGTGATGTGCAAACGGATGAAACAACTCTAAACAACGGTGGAACTTAGAGTGCATCATGGATGGATACGACGACCCCTACAGAATTCTACAGCCATCTAGACTACGAGCAATCTCTGTTTGTTAGTCTGTTGAGCGAAACGCGCGAGACACGAAAATAACCACGCGTGTGGCTGAAGGCGAGCTGAAGGCGCGTTTTCACCCCTCACTAAATCTGAAGAAAAAAAGAGACTGTTAGCAGTCTAACAGCTGGCATCTTGAATGATGTTCAAGGAGACCAGGCGTGGCCCCAACAACGGATTCAACAATACAGGGTTACGCTTCGGCGATCACGCAAGAAAAGAAATATTGTTGGGAGTTGTTGACTCAAAGAGTTTGACCGGTTTCAAACTCTACGCAACAACTCCCAACAGCACACAACAACATAGAACAGATTGTGCAAACCGACGCCACATGTAACACCCAACAATGTTGGGAGTTATTGGTCTAAAGCTTTCCGTCTGTTTGCACGGAGTTTTGATTACAAAGGAAGTTACAACTTTTCCCTTCGTTTTGGGGTTGCGACTAGGGCATATAACAAAACCACTTGTAAGCAAATTTGCTGGTCCGACAGGAGTCTAACTTAAACTGCTGCTTTGTAACTTAAACTTCGTGTAATTCTTCAAGCAGGGAAGGAAAACGACGATTAATTTCATTAACCTTTTACCCATTGTCATTGAGGAAAAAGTCAGTTTGAATACGCGACCATCTTAATTTGTGGGAGGTTTGGAGTTTGATTCCCAGGTGCGGCACCTTCACACTTACCGCACTGAAAGATAAAACCTTCGAGCAAAACTACCAAAATGATATATTTTATTCTTCATTTGTGAACGGTTCCATGGCGTTTATGAGATGTATATGGCGCAGCCAACATGGTTGGGTGCGCCATCGTTCCATTACAGTAACGAAAACAGAGCGATGCGTTGAAGTGTGATCTCGTTTACTTGACTACAGTTCATTTGTCTATTGTGTGTTCTTTTCTTATAATCCATCAAGTTCACCAACTCAAGAAATATCATGCCCATAGGTCAAAAGTTTTGCAGTCAAATTAACAGTCTTTGGCGCCTTCTATGATCCTTTTACGTTGGCGAAAACGTCTCAATACCACAGGTAATTGGAGATTAGTTAATGCCACAGAACGTCATCTCAAACAGAATAACTAGACCCGGGCAACTAGACTAAACCACTGTCAAGGTCGGCTCAAGGTGAAACATACCGCAGACTTCCCTACAGTGACAGTTTAAATATTTTCAAAACTTGAACAGGAAGGAAATAATAGAAAGGAAATATAGCGGTACAAGACGTAACTGTTTGTCTTGCGAATGTGGTTTTAGCATGCAGTTTAGACCGCTGCGTATCCAATAAAGTTATTCGACAAAGCTTCCACTTTTGTGACACAAGCACAAGCGTCTTTCCTTCCCCAGACGCGAGAATAACCATCCAGGTGTATGTATATTTGACGTTCTCAAACAGACAAGGACAGTCTCCACACGTATCAGACGAATTTCATCGTACTTTTCTTCAAGCTCAGACTACCTTCAACGGTGCCTCTTCTCATCTTGGTCGTCTTTTGTGTCTTGCCTTCGTCTTTTTCTCCTGTTTTATCAGAGAAGAACTTCCAAACGCTAACAAGGGAATAAAAACTTGTCAAATTAAAAACATCAGATCTCCTTAACACTTAACCACACTTTACAAGACTTAAAGAAAGATTGTGGAAATACAAAATTTGTTTGTCCCTACTACAAACACTTAGAAAATGTGCCTTACCCATTCCTTTTTGACCTTCAATGGAGTATATAATATCAATTTTTCACAAACCATGCAAGCCAAACTGAGTAGAATTTATTTCGTTCAAAAATTATCACGCTTTTTTGTACATTTCTTTGCCTTCACTGCACCACTACGACGTGAAATGACCAGATTTTAAGTTTACTTGCGAACGGGAACGGCAAGGCGATAAATTCTACCTTCTCTTTCCGAACTTGAGCGCGTTCCCCTCTTTTCAGCTCCAGTCAAAATCCCCTTCTTTTAAGTAACATGGGTTAGTCGCGAAAATGTTTAAAATGATGCGAAGTCTATTTTCAGCGACGTTTTCATGGACGTCGCCGCTGTTGGGTCGTAAGGTCCCTACTAGTAACCTGCGCTAGGCGTTCAGATAGTGGACTCAGCTAGGTGTGATGGTCAGAGAGCGGCAAACAATCCCTACCCCACCCCCCTCGCTGTGTTTTCCTGCTCACATCTTATAGCGCCGTCCCCATAATCTGAACGCTGGGTTACAAGGTTACGATGGTGGC
>JBBMOI010000004.1:38870000-38937500 GCA_038088405.1 Porites divaricata
GATGACCCCCAGCAATATGTCGCCGGTGCCCAATTTTACACCTGAGTGAAGAGAGACAAAGAGCGAAGGAAACAACGCGACGGGCGAGGCTTGAACCCCGGACCTAGGTCCAGATCCAGAGTTCGAGGTATTAACCGCTCGGCCACACACGCCTCCACGTGGTAATGGGAACTACACTTTTAATTGAAACTCCTTTAAAAAGCCTATTTCAATTAGAAATAACCGGTCCGACGTCCTAAGACTAGTACGTTTTAATTTATAAGTTAATACACTATAGCAAATTATAAAAAGACTCTCACTAAGTAGGTAGAATGTCATATTTTTTAAAACCTAATTTACTATAACCTATATATATTACTTGATGTATCAAAATAGAGGCAGTGGCCTAGGTAATATATTAACATACAATGGCAAGAAAAATACTCTAATAAAGTAATTCTACTATATTAAAATACTTACATAGTATGAAAAAGAATGGGTGCTCCCCAGCGTCGAGACGTAATTAGAGGCTTCTGACATATATTCGCAAGCTAGATAACGATTGCTGTCATTCAGAAATTAGTCTTAAACATTAATAACTTGTCAATGAAAGAGTTATTCGAGGCGGAAATATTTACAGATTGCTAAAAGCGCACCAGAACAATTCTTAAATAACAAACTCGATTAGAAAAGTCTTTAACTAAGTTTTGTGGTAAGGAATATCTTAAAAAAAGGATTGATCCTACACGAACAGATTCTTCTCAGTACGGAAACTGACACTGAATATTTTCAGAGACTGCAGGCAAAGAACAGCTGGAGAAAAAATTGTTCTTAACTTCTAAATGGTAATGAAATTGCTAAAAAAAGTTTGACCTGTATACTTACAGACGTTAAAACCGAGTGTTCACACACGCTGCAACCATAGTAATAATCATCAGCGATATGATTCGAAGAGAGAGAAACTACGTAATCATCAGTACGCGTATTTTCCAAGGATTTTCACAACAACAGGGTCTAATGGTGGAGTATTTACAAGGGACTGCACGCAAAGATGGTGGCCCCTAAAAAAAAAGTTCTATTAAGTACACTACAGTAATTTACTTAGGTATTTGAGGGGGCTGCATGAATTTTTTGGGGGGCAGAAACGTTTTTGTAATGAATAGTTTTCTTAGTCTATTGAGACTGCTAATTGTACCGTCATAAAAAAATGACGAAATAAAAACTGTCCATGTGAAAAAATAGAATTCTTCTTTCTAGCCAACATCTTTCAAATAAGGTACCACAAGCAACTCTTGAATCGCAGTAAAATTAGACATCTTTACTTCGGTTATGTGGAATAAGACTAACATAGTGAAGCTCGTGCACGTGACCCAGCACAAGCCGGTTGCTACCAGTAACATCAAACTCTGGACAGATCATTACGTCATGGCGATGTGGAAGACTGCTGATTACGTGAATGCACGTTTGAAAGAAGTTTGCCACGCCGTGTAGAATCACGTGATCACCCCATGTACCATCCTCCATCATGCTTGTGAGGTAGGCATCCCAAGATGGATATCCATCAACAAAATGAAACAGTTCTGTCCCATCAGGCTGTATGGAAAAAAGAAAGAAAATACTCTAGTTAATAGAGAAAAGGTAGTGTGAGTGTTCAATGAGATTCCACCGCGTTTATTCACGAGACAGAGATATCATTATTTATTCCACTTCATACTAATGAGACCACTACAAAAAAGCTGTCTAACCTGTACACCCTATAATAATCTCCTTAAAAATGTCAAAACAAATTAAGAACGGCAGGGATCAACACTTTAAGGGAGGTGGAGTAGGTTTAGGAGGTTTTTGGGAGGTGTCCGTTACACGTGTAAGGGAGGGGAGAGAGGGGGGAAGGGATGTTCACTATTAAATTGTTTACTATTATGCGACGGCCATGCGCGTATACTGCAAATATGTCCACTCTAAAAATAATAGAAAAGAATAAGGCACTAACCAGCTTAGGGTTTTCCCGAAGGTGTTGAACAACAGTTCGGCGTAACTCATCATGGGAGATTTTGATTCCTTTGATAAGGTCAAGCTGTTCTGAAAGTGCAAAAAAGATGCAGTTTCCCTCTCCTTGATTGGCAGAAATTGCAAAACCTTTTTCCAACGCAGTCCTCTTCAAAGCCTGCGACAGCTCAGTTTTGCTGGACTCTATGCGTGCTTCCTGTATGATTTGTTGAAGTACAATAAAAATGGGTTTGCCTGTGAACGGAAGATAAAAAATTTAACATAAGATAGAGGTTATTTCATGCCAGTTTAACAGGAGATGGTGTACTGGTCTGAAGCTCAAAATAGCAGACTATTTGATTAAAAATTACTGTGGTCTCCAAAGAACTAATTAAATAACCTCACTCTACTGCAAAAATATATTTTGGCTTTGGTTTGATTGACAAAGCAAACAAAAACATTACCTGCCATGGGTCCTGTTGCAGCATCCTTTTCAAAGTCATTCTGTGGAACGTGATCTCGTTTTTCTTCAATACCTGTAAGTTTAAAATTAGCAGTAAATTTAAATGGTTTGGCCTGTAAGTGGGAGAGGGAAACAGTTATTTTACGTCAGTTTACTTGGACATTCACCCCAATAATCGAAAGTATCCTGGTTCAACAGAAGAAAATAACCTCACTCTACTGCACAAATAAATTTTGTCTTCGGTTCAAGTGACAAAGCAAACAATGACATTACCTGCTATCGGGTCTGTTGCAGCGTCCTTTTCACAGTCGTTCTGTGGAACGTCATCTTCTTTGGTTTTTTCAAGACCTGTTAAGTTAAAAAAGCGATGATTTACAGAAAATAAGTCACTCTTAAAAAAAAGAAAAATCTCAACCTCAAAAGCCCCCCATTTTTTGTGACAAATTAAAAGCCAAAAGTTTAGCTGCACTTTTTTTGTTACTTTCCTTTTATATTTAAGAGAACCCCACCAATCGTACTGCATATGAATAGAAATCAGATTACTTTGATGTATCGCAATGTTATGGATTTTAATTTTCATGTATCGTTAACTCCTTTAAGTGTAGCCAACATGTTATAAAGGGTGCGTTCGATTGGGAAATCCGGATTTAGATTTTCAAAATGTTAAATCTGGATTTTCCAATCGAACGCGAAATCCGAAAACGGATTTCACCTCCGAGAAATCCGTCGTCAGGGTGGATTTCAATTAAGAAATCCAAATCCAAATTTTGGGATTTCCCTTTTTGTTGTTCGATTGGGAAATCCGAAGAAGGATTTGCAAAACTATTCTCGTGAACAGCGGTCTTCTTTTTACTAATTATGCATGTGCATGCAAGACCGCTGTTCCTAAGGACAGTTTTTCAAATCCTTTTTCGCATTTCCCAATCGAACGGTAAAAAGGAAAATCCAAAAACAAATATTGCAGCGTTGAAATCTGTTTTCGGATTTCGCGTTCGATTGCAAATCCGAAATCCGGATTTTAAAATCTAAATCGAACGCACCCAAAATTATACATAAAAGTTTGAAAATAATGAAATTGATCAGTAACATAAGAAATGTATGGAGAACGGTGTGGAGAATGTGACTGCCACCATTAAGGTTAAATAGGTTAAAGACCATATTTCTTCAGCGATGCACATGGACCACGAAACATAATATAGTAAAAATGTATTTATGCACTGGCTATTGCAGAAGTAATGGACATACAGCTACTTCGGGATAGGTTGTCGGAAAAATGTGACGCGACAATCCGGAAAGGTAATAAGGGATATGATCAATCCGCTATTCCTGACACTGTAGCTGTCGAATCTCCTATTGCTGCTTTCCTTTAGCATTCGCAAACATACCTCTCAAATTTCTTTGAAGAACAGTGAACTCAAACCACCCACAATACCTTTCGGGATTCTCGCGTGCACTTTTTCCGACAACATTTCTCGAAATAGCTGTACACATATTTGATTTCTTACCATAGACCATCTTCCACATCCTGTCAACCAGGGCTTGGCACTGTCCCTCCCAGCTAAATCTTTCATCATAACTTCTTCGCAGTCTTTGGATTTCCTCAAGCCGCTGTGTCCTTGATTTTTGACGGATGGCGGCAATTGCCTTTGCCCATTCCTTGGGGTCATCAGAGTCGATCACAAATGACTCACCCATTGGAAGACCACGCAGTGCTTTTCCAAATCCGGAGTTTCCACTAACTAGAATGGGAAGACCACCTGACATGGCCTCCAATGCTGTCAAACCAAACCCCTCAGTTCTTGATGGCATAATGGCCAGATCGACTTCACAAAACAACTCTCTCAGTCTTTCTTTGTCTTTCACAAATGATCTAACAATAAGCTGGTTCTTTGAAATGCCAGTCTGGAGTGAGATTTCTGCGACTTCATCCTGCCTTCCATCCGGTGCACCAACAAAAACAAGACTATAGGAAATGTCCTTCAATTCAACTATGGATTGGGCGGCAACGTCGTATCCTTTAAGACTTAAGTCTTCGAAATCACCGCGACCGAAGGCTAACACTTTGAAATTTACACTTTCTTGTACAGCATGTTCAATGTCTGAAAACTCTGCGAAGGAACCTGGTATCAGTTGAAAGACATCTCGACGAGATGAACGCAACTTGGACGAGAACGCTTCTTTCAACTTGGGTCCAACGGCTACAACGAGGTCTGCAATTTTACAAAGGTCAACTTCAGCTCTGTTCTTCCCTTCTCCCTTGGCAATGGCGCTTGGATAATTCTTATGCATGGCAAGTTCTTCAGGCTCAGTGTGAACAACATGCAACCACTTGCATCGATGAGACTTTCTGATAATCTGGGCTTGTCTACCAAGCTTTGCTCCATGGCCGATCACAACCTGAATGTCAAGGTTATCTGGTGGAAAACTCAACCAGTCAAGAGGATCACTGAAGGCAGGAAGGCGCTCTGCTTCCCGGATGGAAATGTTGCGACTTTTGGCAGCTCTCTTATCCTCTTCGCCACACTCAAATTCAGGTACAAGAATGGTCACTTCCACGTTTGCCTCTTTTGCCAAATGTATGGCAAGAGTCCTGTTTATTGTTGACAAGCCACCCTTGGACGACCCCCACTCATTCGCGAGAAGAGTAACTTTCAGTACCAGACGCTCTGAACGAGCTTGTGCAGTATCAGGTGATGATGATGGAGTACACGCTTCCTGCAAAGAAACCAAAACTGCATATTTTAAAATATAAATTTTACATCTGGGGTTTTTTAACCTTTTGAATGAAAGGTAGCAAAACATGTTATCAACATGCTACATCCTATAAACTTATTGCTCAACAACAAAGCAAAACAGCACATTAAAAAAGACTTGAGAAAGTCATATGCCCACTGCTATGCCTACAGGCCAATAACAATTAGTAATACATGGTAGCCAATTGACCTTATCAACTTACTTGATATTAAGTACCAATGTTCGCTAAGTTTACAGCAACAAAGCCTTCTCTTACCCTGCAAAGAAGCTCGTTGTAGGATAAATGAAGGCATGCGTTGTAGATCATACTACAACTTAGAATTTTTAGTAGCATGTGTATTCGAGCGATTCGTAATACGCTAACAGCACTGCAAGAGATCGCATTTCATTGTTACCTACCTTTGTTGATATCTGTGAGAACCACTTTTGGTGTCCCGTAACTGTGAGTACCTCCGCTACAGGTTTCTCCTTGCAAATCAGAGGATCGCCATGCCTTACCTCAATCAGGTGAAGACAATCTTCATGAGAACATGCAATCTGATTATGGGTTGGACACTTTTCCCGCTGACAATACGGACAGGCGACCCGAATATGATACTGCAATCCACCTTTATAGAGATCACGCGACAAAGCTTTCAATGTTGCTTCCACAAACTCACGAACCTGCACCGCCATCTCACTTGTGCTTTCCACAGAGATCTGTTGAGGGTTGGTTCTTTGCTTGATAAAGAACTTAATAAACTGCTTCTTACAAATAAGAACAAAATCATGGACAGTTTGCTTCCCAATAACAAACCAAGCTCCATTTTGGTACAGTGTAGGGAGCTGAGTTGGACCAGCGTCAGAACACCAACGGACAGATCGGGAAACAAGCCGAGTGAACAGACCATGGGGAACAGAGCCGCTGACGAAGTAAACAAACAGGGGACAAGGGTCCAGCCTTGAGGGCGCCATGGAACAGAGGGAATCAGGCGACGCTTTGAGTTGAGATGGGACAAAGTATTTTTCTCCTGTCTTTGAAGATGAAAATTTAGCAATCAATCCGAAATGTTCCATCAAATCCAGAATGTCTTTCCTGGCAACGCCCTTCAGAAGAAATTTGGAAAACACATGATCAAGCAGTTCCATGCTGAGAACACCGCTTTTTTCGACTTCCTTCCAGTGCTTTGCAAACTTAGGGACCTAAGAGGGAAGAACACGAGGAATGATCACAAAACTTTTCAAAATAGCTTTCTTGTAGGACCATTTTACACTACTAAATTATTACACTAATAATATTTCAGTAATTCTACTAAAAGAAACAAGCTACGGTCAAACCTCTTTAATACGGACACCAAAGGGACAGAACCAAGCCTGTGTCCGCTTTACAGAAGTGTCCGGATTATAGAGGTAGGGAATGTAAGATTTTTGGCATTTCTGGGACCAAACGAACTGTCCGTAATAGAGAGGTTTCCGTAAGGAGAGGTTAGATTGTATTTTTAAAACATTTTAAGTAAGCATTCGAGAAAAAAAAAGTTTCTTCTTGCAGTTTGCGGATTTGTGTGAGGACGGATATGAAAAGGAACTTACGAAAGACTGCCTAGAAAGCATAACTTAATAAATCTCTCTGGGGGCGAAAAAAGATCATAGCCTTCTACGCAGACCTCAGATTTTAAATCTTTAGAATGCTCGTTAAAGTGCCACGTAAATGACACCATCCTCCATTTGGTTTACTCACCGGAAACTTCTTACGGGCCAAATTTCACTTCCAGAATCTGAAAGTGAGTTCTGATTGGTCGACATAAAGAGTTGCTGGTTTCAGCAGACGTGTATGTATCTTTCCACTCCGTTTTGTTTTGAGACGTTCCTTTAAGACTACATATGAGGACAATTGCAGGTAAATTGGTTATGAGCAGCTCTCACTGTTAGTGAGCACCAAGTGATGCAGTATAAAAACGTGTGTGAGAGGGGAAGCATTGGGGGACAATCTTTATTGATTTCACAGTTGCCTTTACTTACTTCCATTGCACACCTTTAAAGGTACATTGTTTCTGTTGTTCAGATGACACGTACGTCCTCATTATGAATGGGATTTTGTTGAGCCCATGATCTCAGCGGTCACGTGTACCAATAGATATAGCCTACAAATTCAGGAGTATTTCCGGTCGTCGCTTCTTTGCATCTAGAAAGTGGAGAGAGGCGACGACCGGAAATACTTCTGCAACCGTTGCCATAGTTTAAAAACAAGTTTATAATGTATATCTTACAATTTCCTCAAAATCTGGAATAGTGATCAGCTGCCCGAACAAGTCTATCAGCCACTTGGCACTCAAGATGACTGTGCTACGGTGCTTGATAATGATCCGCAGGTCATGATAGTAATTCACCATGGTGGTAAAGTCTTCATGGTCATCGATGAAACACTTCTCCTTGGCATGGGTCCGTAGCTTCGTTATACTCAGGTAATAAACTGGCTTGGAAAGTAACGCGTTGATGACCTTCTCAAAGTTCAGCCATCTAGTTTATAAAAACAAAGAGAAACGTAATAGCGCGCATAGCAGTATCCATGTCACTGCACAGTATACTGACTACAGAACAGACTTCAGTACAGAGCACACTTTTCAAAACATAACGTTAAAACTCACTAAACAACGGCGATCCGAGCTGTGACCATTTTGGTCGCCATAGCAAAAAAAAAATGGCGACTAAAATTGCTGCGAAAGACGCCAAGACGTTGGGAATTTGTTTAGCAGTCATGTGCAAAGTTAAAGATTTTTCATTAGTTAGTTTTTATGGTCTTTCTAAAGTAAAAATGAGGTACATATAAGCTTAAATAAACTTACCTAAAACAGCTGGTTTAACCCGTTAAGTCTAAATATACAAGGACAAATTCTCCAAACTGATCTATATACATTTTCTTAAGGAATGAGTTGAGAGAATTTGATAAAAGATCAAAGCATTTTCTCTCAGGCAATCATTATATTGATTTTAATAACCTGATCTCCCCGCGTGGGAAAAAGTTTTCTTGAAAATCTGCTCCGAAATGGGATTTTACAACAATGAAATATTAGCGATTTTTAAAAATTTACCGGAAATTCAAAATAACCGTTATAATCCTGTTATTAGGCTTGAATCATTTGTCAATACCTCCTACGTACATATTTCAATTTAAAAAACCCTTAGTTCCTTCTGCGCTTTTGATGAGCAAACTTCTTGTACCCTAACTTGTCGCTTTTATTTTGGTCATTTTATGGCGGTGGCCACCCGTTACAGTTTTTGAGAATTTTCTGGAAAAGAAAAAAGTATTTCAACTAAAAAATTACACCGCATTTATTGACTCACTGTAAGGTATCTCTGGACGAAATACGAGGATAGGCATTTTTTCCATCATGTGCCGCGATTTTTCGATTTCACGCGGTCCCCAGAAAAAGTCGCTCTTAATTGCTCGAGGAATAAATAGAGGATATTTTGTGGCCGCACAGAGACACGAAATTTCTCTTCGACTGTTGAAAAACATTTCACCAGTGAGCCCTCCTTTCGAACTGTTTTAGGATGAATTTAGAGATAATTTGACAGATTATACCTCAACTTCGGGTTTAACGTAATTTCATACTTCGACGGATTCGATTTTAGGGGGTCTAAGTTTTCGTATAATCTCGAAAACTAACAGGGGGCTTTTAGGTCCTAGTTTTCGAGGGTCTTAGTTTTCGTAACATCCTCCTGTTTGTGGCTACGCTTTAGCATAACGTCAGAGTCAATGAGTTACTGATGAAATTACTATTAATTTTAATGGAATTATGTATAAACGTTATTTACTTCACAGGTATCTTTTCCCCAATGTAAGGCTCCTGTCTTAGCACCTCCATGATTTTGACCCGTAGAGCTCGGATGTCATCAATGTTTTCATCTTTCCTAAAAACATTTCTGATCTTACTTTGAAGTAATTTCGCAGTGTTGTCAATGCTAAAGATAGACCGCACCACATGTCCTTCATAGTCCTTACCAGCAATTGCGTTCTGGATTTCTGTTTTCATTGTTGCAATGTCTTCAAAAGGTTTGTCTGCATGGGTTCCTACAATGATCACTGGGGGGCGCAAATGAGGCACCTCATCTTCTACATCATCACAGGTTTCTCTTTTTATCTGTGTGACGCTATGCACTGTGGACAGCCAAGACAACAAGTTCTCAAGATTTGTTTCTCCATTTGGGTTTTGCAAATCGACCTCACGAGACCCTTGCCTCACACAGGGCTTGGCTGTGCCATGTAGTGACTTGCTGAGGTTGCACACCAAGACGTACAGTGCACGTGATGATAAAAATACAGGATGGGACGCATAATACAGGTTTTGTCCAGCAAAATCCCACAGTTCAATACTGACAACAGATTCTTCAGGCCTAACACTTCCACCTTTCATATACTTTATCAAATTTACAACTTGTTCGTTGATCTCCTCTGGAGGTGAAGTAGTATCAACCACTAACTCATGATCAGGTACTGTTAATGTGGGTTCACTAACACTGTCTTCGTTTGGATCACCAACCTGTAGCAGAGTACGAAAAAAAAACAAAATAACTGTTGAATCTGATTCTGAAAGACGTAACATGGTTGGTTCGATTTTGGGGGATGAAGAGGAATAATATAATGGAGTAAGAATAACGGAATTTTGTGTGTTTTAAGAATGGAATAATGCCATTTTGTGGCGCGGATAAGCAGATGTTTTCAAAGGAATAATTTGTTCTTTTTTTTTCTGGAATAATGGAATGAGGAAACTTTTCGAGCTGGAATAATGGAATAATGGACACCTTATCATTCTTCTTCACCCTCCGAGTCGATTATTCAGCCATTTAAAGTTGTTTTTGATAACAGAAAATACTTAATAAGCTCAAACACTGAGGTACGATTATTGGAGGCATGAGGTATCCAAAACATTAAATAAAAATATGCTCTTGCATTTTTAAGGAATAGTGAGTTTAAGAACATATAGAAAATGGTCCTCCCAGCCCCTTGGCTTTACTCCTCGCAAAAAAAAAAAAACAAAATAAGGGAAAGCTATGCTGGCTAAACTCACTTTGGTTTGCACACGCACTACTGATCGACTTGGGAACAATCATGGAAATATAACTAAATGGTTGATAGTAGTATCATTCTACTCTCGGACCTAAACTTACAAGTATAAAAACACTGGTTAAAATTTTAAACCATGCAGCATTGAAAAACGAATGTTACATATTTCCGATACGGAGACTGTAGCAAAGGGCAGTGAAGTCATTATAACCTAACTTATGAAGAAGGCGATAATCAATTTATAATATAACTCCTGTAGGACGTTCTTGCAGTAACGATGGATTCACGAAAAAACATCACATATCAAAACCAACAAAGACAAACCTGGTTCAAAAGAGAAACGTCCTCCTTTTCTCCATCAGTATCAACTTGTTTCCTATTCTTGTTATCATCACTTTGAAGTATTGCTTCACCTCTTAACTCCTCCTGAACCCAATCACGGCTAACTGAAATACCATACATCTCTTGCACCACCATCTGTGCCACATCTCTCGAACATCCCAGCAAGCCTTGTTCTCTCTCATCAATAGGTTGCCAATTCCTGACTTCACCAACGTCCAACTGAAATTTTGAAGGATCCACTTCAATTCCATCAGTGCTTTTTTCTTTTGGATTCAATGGTAGACCAATGAGAGACTTCTTTAAACTTGTTTTTCCTGCCCGATCCTGACCAATAAGCAATACTCGACCACGGTAAACATTAACAGCTCCATCTTTCAGAGCCCTTTGATAAGCGAGCTGTGCTTTTTCTCCATGTGCTGCTATTTCTGAAGGAACTGATGAACAAAACACTGAATGCTTATTAAAGGTAACTAATGTTTTAGAGGTTGCGTAGTTCATTGGCTTCTAGTTCACTTGACTGACCTAGGAGGGTCATGGGGGGCTACATCAGTGTTTATTGTCCTTCTTCTGATCTTTCAGAACGGTCTCTTAAGTTATTAAAACAAATCTATGGTAAACATAATTTTACTGAATTTCAAATGTGAAAAATAAAATGAAATGTTGTTATTTTTGATACTGTTAAACAATCCACCGGCTATTATAAACTTTTTTTTTACTGCTCTTACTTCAAGTCTCCATACATGTTCAAAACACCATGAATGGTGCGTAAAAATTGGTGTTGTGTTTTGCGTCATCAGAATTATAAGTGTTGTTTGCATTCATGTGAAATGCCTGTCCCTCTACAAGAAACAATTATTCTGAACATCAACGAACTAACTTCGTTCCAATAAGAGCCCACTCTCTAATAAGCACCCCTATTGCTAACATTTTTTAATGTCGCGCCTTTCAAATTTGAATCTTCTCAGTTCTTCCGAGCTAAATCTAGAAGTGAAAACAGCTAGTAATCGTTGTTATGTTAACAAACACCTAGAAAAGATGTTCAGCTCAGCAGCAAATCGACATTAGTGAAAACATAGCACGTATTTCCGGCCGTCGCTTCTCTCCCTGCGAAAGTTCGTGAAAACACAACCGGTGAGTCATTTAGTAAGGTTGTGATGGAATACAATGTTTGGTGTTCACTAACCTTAGATATCACCCTACCCTGGATATATAATACCTATTTTTCGCAGTTGATTAGAAATTTTAAGACACAAATTAATTAAAACAAATTAATACGTACAAGAAACTTACCATTCAGGGGCACCCAACGTCA
This sequence comes from Porites divaricata, assembly GCA_038088405.1. NCBI lineage: Eukaryota > Metazoa > Cnidaria > Anthozoa > Scleractinia > Poritidae > Porites > Porites divaricata. The sequence goes on from JBBMOI010000004.1 coordinate 38,881,881, forward strand.
ATTTTCAGAAAATATCTATTCGGAAGACGATTTGAGATCTGGAATTTTCGGAACATTTGTTGTAAAATTTCTTGCTTGCCTGCCTCTCCTAGGATTTTCGAACATCAAAAAAAAGGTATAATTGCCCATTTTTAACGGATTTTTACCCTATAAAGGTCACCCAGAATCTTCGGGAGCCTTTTTTCTGGCTGAAATTTTCGAAAAGGTAAGTTTTGATATCTATAATTTTCGGATCACTAGACTTTCAGCTAGGAAATCCGAACAAATCAAAACTTTTTAGGGGATAAAAATATGCCTATATCTACCGTTTAAATGCTAAAATACGTTTAACAATGCTATGTTTAAGTGGTTTTGAACTATATTCTCGTTGGGTGCCCCTGACCATTGACTTTGAAACTACAGTTTGTAGCATATCTTAATGATTTATCAAACCCTCAAATTCGCGAAACCCCCGATAACTGAAAAAAAAAACTGACTTCCCTTTCCCAGGCAAATAGTGCAATTTTATCGCAGTTTTTTTCAAACTTCCAAATAACTAAAATATCCGCTGTGCTCACCTGCAACACCATATACATGTACTCCTCTTATCATCAACTTCAGGACAAATCTTATTGCGTCAACAGTTAAGGGATTCCTTTCTACATGCAGCCACCTCAGCTCCCTGAGGTCACCAATCTCAGCAGGTAGTTCAGTTAGTTTATTTCCATCCAAGTCCAGCTCTAAAAGCGTGGTCAGCCTCTGTATACTGGTAGGTAAACCAACCAACTGGTTGTTACTCACACTCAGCACCCTCAGCTCCCTGAGGTCACCAATCTCAGCAGGTAGTTCAGTTAGTTTATTTCCATCCAAGAACAGACTTTCAAGCTTGGTCAGCCTGTGTATACTGGTAGGTAAACCAACCAACTGGTTGTTACTCACATTCAGCCCACGCAGCTCCCTGAGGTAACCAATCTAAGCAGGTAGTTCAGTTAGTTTATTTCCATCCAAGTACAGCAATACAAGCTTGGTCAGCCTGTGTATACTGGTAGGTAAACCAACCAACTGGTTGTTACTCACATTCAGCCCACGCAGCTCCCTAAGGTAACCAATCTCAGCAGGTAGTTCAGTTAGTTTATTTCCATCCAAGTACAGCAATACAAGCTTGGTCAGCCTGTGTATACTGGTAGGTAAACCAACCAACTGGTTGTAACTCACACTCAGTATCCTCAGCCCCCTCAGCTCCCTCATGTCACCGATCTCAGCAGGTAGCTCAATGATTTTGTTGTTATACAAGTCGAGCATTGTACAATTTTGCAGCTTGTTGATACTTGCTGGTAATTCCATCAGGTTATTTTTATTCAGCACAAGTTTCTCTGTTTCACTCAGTTCATTGACTGCATCAGGTACCCTGAAGAGTGTTTTTCCATTCAGACCCAAAACTGCTAATCCATCTTCACATTTGAAGTAATGCTCCATGTTTCAAATTGTTAATAAAAAGTCTCGACAGTTCTTCTTACCATCTAGAAATCACAAATAGGAACCTAGTATAGAAAAATCAAAATCATATCATCAATATGCAAATTTCACAGAATTAAAATGAAAGAAATCTAGAACAGATGCTGTTAGCGCATTCAAAAAGTCTTTTATTAGTAGACTACAGTATCTAAAAGATAGTAGTTCTGCGGTACATTCTGTTGATATAATGTCATTAGTTAGGCAGTGATCCATCTGCTTGCATGCGACTTAAAAGAATTGAAACTGCATGACATTGAATGTGTGCTATTTACATGTTGGAAAGTAATAATTACTATCAGTCTATAAAATCATCGTGGGAACGTTGTTCGAGGTAATTTGTGCCTTCTGAGAAATTCAGGAACAATAAACTTTCCCCTTTTCTTGCTGTATAAAAGCTCAAGGGTTTCTTTTCTGCTTTTAAGTAGCTACGATTTTCTTCCAAGTGTCTCGTCTTTCTCATTTCAATTCAGTCTAAACTATTGTTGATGACCACCAAAGATGCAAATTTTGAGTCAGGTTATCTTTAAGAAGGTGGTCACTTATTCAATCGAACAACACTAGTGGGTCCCTTCCAAGAATATTGAGATCCCAACACATCTACATTTTGGAACAGAATTCATTGCATGCAATTTCTTACCTAAAATATGTGTATAGTTTCATGGTGTCACTAAAAGATTTTCACATACTTTGAGTAGTGTACTACATACAACAAACAACAAAAAAATAACTGACCATGATACAAGGAAAACAAATTATGTCAATATTGTGTACTGCTCCGACTGTTTGGAATAAAGGCCTTAATTAAGAAACACTGATTCCCAATTGTGGCTACACATGGGACATGTATTATGGGTAGGTGAACATGTTTGTGATCAGGTACATGTAATATAATAATTATATTACATCATAAATAAAGTGACAAATGATTTTATTTCTGCAGATCTGGAAATAATCCCAGGAGGGGTGGTTAATTGATTTTCAGTGGCAGGTAATGGGGATGTCTTTTTGTCGAAAGGCTTATTTGAGGGGGAGACACTTACTTGAAGGGGTTGCTTCAGCATCAAGATAGCATTTGTCTTTCTTTCACAACATCTTTTTCAATAAATACCCAAGTGTGTTATGACCATCTCCTTAGCTTGAACTTTCCATTAAAACTATCCTCAAGCACAGTATATTCAGAGGAGCTGAGTCATTAACATCTGATTGTGTGATGTCCCCAAATAAGTGTTATTCTCTTGTGACTGTAACTTTTATGCTACCCTTTTGAAAGATAAAAGTCCAGTATACCATGTATTTAGTAAGGCAGGGTGTTAAAGGTGGTCACTTATATGAAGGGCAGGGCCGGAAGCTTAAACAAACACTATCTCATTACTGCACATGTAACAAACTTAGATTTTCTGAGAGGATGTTGAGAATTCAAAAGATCCACATAGTGCTATAGAACCTTTAAAAATCTTTGCATCATGCTCGGTTGAGTTACACCACTAAACCTTCTCAAAACTACAGATCAATGTTCCCATTAACTTTTGATTTGAGTGAAATTGGGAGTTTTTAGCATTGTTTTCATTTAGATACAAGAAAGAAACGGACAAGACATGGATGCCACTGAAAAGATCTTGCAACAACATGTTAGTAAAATTAAAAAACCTCCTTAACAAATACGACCAACTAAATTAACCAAACAGCTGGCCCTTGATGTATAGAAAAACAAGTGCAATGAAATCATAAAAAAATTATTATGTTTAACAAACCTTTGCAATGCCTTCATCATCTAAAGATTGCATTTTTATTTATACCCTTTGAGCTTTTGAGGCTAGAACACAAGCAAATATTACTGGATTTATTTTGAGCTTGCCGTAAGTTGAGCTCTGACAAAAGTTTCACAGCCGAAAAGCTGTAAAGCAAGCAGAACAAGCTTTTAATTAAGTTCACAATACAGCCAAGAGGGTACAAAAATCACGCAAAACCTTTGTGTGCCATGAGCCAGTCATTAAATAAAACGAAAGACTTTGTCAAAAGTGTAAAATATTACTTGAGATATGTAAACAAAGGAACTCCATCAGAGATTAAGTTGCAAGAAAATCTTGTTGCATCTGAGTGACAGTTCCGTTGTCTTTTCAAAAAAATACATTTGCACAATAGTGTCCCTTTAGTACTTATTTCAATATTTGAAGCCTAAAAGAGTGGTACTAATTTGAAGAGAGGGGGATTAATTTGAGCATTTAGGGTAATTAGTGCCTTGGGGCTGTGTATCTTAAGCAATGCATTGATGTCTTAATTATTGCTTTTATTTCCCAACTTTATTGTCTCAGGAATTCCCTTTTACCATAGTGAATTCGTGAGACTCATCAATTCAGCAGGGGAATTTTGAGAGTTTATTTTTGGTCCAGAGATTATTTCAGGTGTTGTTGGAAGCCTTTTTGATTTTTGCTCTTATATTCCACTGACTTTAAATCTGGGGTACCCCCTGGGGCAATATGATCATTATTGCACCCTGTAGCTTAGCTCTTTCTCCTAGTGACAGGCCAGGTAATCTACCCATACCTATGCAAGGAGACGGTGTATCTTAATATCTCCACCTCTTCCGCAATTGAAATAACAGGTCATTCGAACGGTTATTCTATTTATTCCTCTTCCAGAGGTCAATCGAATCACTGATCGAATGAATGCACCCTTACGAATATTCGGCCGCTTCATTTGCACTTTAAACCTGAACGAGGAATAACAAAGAGCATACTTTTCATTCAAAGAGATGCAAGTAAGTGGCAGGGTATTCTAAAGTTAATAACAATGGAACCAATTTTAACACGAGCGGACACGACTCTGTCAGCTCGGTTAAAACGCAGTCAGCGCAGGGAGTGAGCTTTCTCATACCTCAACAACTCGGTCGTATTAAATACCATAACCACGCACTTTTTATGAAGTATTCTATATGTAATATACAACTCCTACCTAAGGCTGTTGATCTGAGGAAGAAAGCGTTTGATGAATTTCCTCTAAATATAGCGATTGTTCTTCAGCTTCTTTCACGGAATGCACTGATTACAGCTCTGATTACATTTCTTGGCTGACTTCCAGTTCTTTCCTCGTTCCCAGGGTCTCTCTACCGAATGGCATGCTAGGAACTCTGTGGCAGCACTAAGAGATGGAATCCGGAATCCACAAACGGAATCACAGAAACGGAATACGGACTCAAATATCAGTGATGGAAAATTAAAGAAATTCACACTGCATAATTTAGAACAATCCAAAGAGAATTTGTGTTAGTTTTCTTTGCAGTTCCCATAAATATATTCTTGTTAATGTGTCTTGAAAAGGTTTGCTATAGTGTGATTTATTGCACTCAGGCAAGGCCGATAAAGGTAATATTACAAGTACCTTTTATTCACGAGTTTACGGGTTGAATAATACAGTTAAACATTACCGTTTTTAGCTAAAAGTCAAGAGTAGTAGTAGTTGGCCTCAGACAACACTACGTGATTGTCCCAAAACTGAATACTCAACACGTGACCGACCCGTCACGTGGATCCAGACAAGGGGGCCTAGGGGCCGCCCCCACCCCCCATTATTTTTAGACCAAACTGAAGCCTGAAGGGCCGAAAAACAATTCTTCAAGACCCCCCTCCCCTTATCTCAGGGTCTGGATGACTGCCCCCCCCCCCCCCACCTTATCGGAAGGTCTAGATCCGCCACTGCCACAGTTCCGGTGTCTTAGCAATGAGTTCACCTTTTTCGCTAAGCTGAATGCTGATGGCATACTGTTGTAATTGAGTTTGTGTTGACGTCCGTATTTTTCGTTGCATGAAGAGGCTTATCAAACTTTGATGTAATCAGTTGCGGAATCAAGCAAATGCATGCACAATTCGCTCTTCTCTTTGGACTCCACAATGCCATGGTTCTCTCGAGTAAGTTGTCTTGATTAATAAAACTGAACATTGTTGAAGCCACCCAGAAAAGACACCCAGGAACATCTTGACGACGACGCCTTTCAGTTAAACGTACCTCTTTCTAAAGGAACTAGCTACTGTTAGTGACGTCTTCTCAGCTATAGTTTTTCTCCTCGCATTGCTGCCCCATGAGAATTTGCATTCATTGCTGGAAATGGTATGAAGAGTCTTTTCACCGAAATCGACTCCTGTAGTCATACAGCAGTCTCCTCTGTCCAGGTATTAAATTTATTCATTTATTTTTATTGTCAGTGCTAATATTTTTTTCCAATCGATCGCTTGAAACTTTCTTTCCGTTCACGTTTCTGTTTCCGGATTCCCGATTCCCGATTCCCTCTCTTACGCCCGGGGAGGCGGGGACACTACGGGTACGGGTAAATCTGCCGTCGCGTATACGGAACGAGGAGTGTTTATAGTGGAAATTCTCGCCTCAGCAGCTAAAATGGTTTTATAAACGTTGGAACTAAAACCGGTGATGTAGGCAAATTCTTTTCCTTTCGTTGCCACTTAGCGAAAGCTACAACTAGTTTTAATGAGCACTAGTGAGCAGCACAAAACAACGCCGGTATCTTGTTAACTTGATTTCTTTCTCCGACCGGTTTTGTCTGATCACACATGCAGAGAATAAATACGGGAATATAATTGAATCTCCGATAAAAGCCACTCAAAATAATTGAAGAAAAGGATGCCGCAAAATTACATCTTTGTTCATGCAATAGCCTGCGACGCAGCCGCTAGGCAATAAATGGGCGCAAGAAAGAACGGACGCGCGCGAGTAAGACACGTGAGGGGAAAGGGATTTTTGGGGGCCTTCCATGAAGGCGCTTTCTCTCCCCACGCATGTCTCCCTCGCGCGCGCCCGTTCCTTCTTGCGCACATTTATTTCCTAGCACCTGCTACGCAGACTATTCATGCAGCGGCCGCCTCTTGCCCGTCTCAATCATAAGAGCTCTTAATTCCATTGTTGTCACCTTTATTAAGCGGTCATCAAGCGCTCGATACACCTAGTTTAGCTTCATTTCAAAAGAATGATGAAGAGATACAGTCCCAGGTAAAAGCAGACGACCGATTGTGGACCAGTAATGCTTCTTTCGTGAAGCATCTTTTTTAAAATAGTGATGTTTCTGTTAAAGAATATGCTAATTTATGATAAACCTCTACTGAGCGACTAACCTCCATTAAGCAGCCACTTGCTGATACTCCGAGGGTGACCGCCAGCTTAATGGACGCTCAACTTTATAACGCAACAAAAAACGTTCCTGATTATACAGATTGCGCAACAACTCGCAACATTTGGCAGCCCGAAAATGTTGGGAGTCGTTGGATAGTGTTGGCGGTGATGTGCAAACGGATGAAACAACTCCAAACAAGGGTAGAACTTTAATAGAGTGCATCATGGGATGGATGCAACCCATAAGACTGTAAACTTAGAGAATTCTACAGCCATAGATAGATAGATAACTTTATTTCACCTCGGGTTGATGAGGCTGATTAGGCCTCTAGCAAGATTATGCTAATTTGCCGAGAAAAAAAAAAAAAGGAAATAAATAAATAATATTAAACAATAAGAAAATTTGAAATTAAAAACATTACAAATTATATATAAATTATCTAAGTCTAGTTTACATTGGTAAAATTTACATAGATCTAACTGCAATCTTGAAATCTTTAAGTGCTTTCATAGAACGTAGTTTATCAGGAAGAGAATTCCAAGCTTTTGGAGCAGTGAAGGCCACGAACTTAGTTCCATAACGGGTAGTGTTAACTTTTGGGATGACGAGCTTTTTGGTGCCTCTAAGATTCTTAATGTTCTCACGAATAATAAACAAGTCACTTAAATATGTAGGAAGAAGGTTGTTGATAGCTTTAAAAGCTAAGATTAACATATCTTGTATAAGTCGATTAGCTAGAGTGTAACTAGTCCTTTCAGTTAATTCCCCAGCATATGTAGACGATCGGTCACTATAGATGTGCCTTAGAGCTCTCTCATTTAGTTTATCGAGCTTATCACTGTCAGACTTCATACAATTTTGCCAGACGGTGGAGCAGTACGTAAAATAGGACATGATGAATGAACTAAACAGGCACAATTTAGTTGAAGAAGAAAGCATCTTTTTAAACCTACATAAAACATCCAGTTGCTTTCCTACTTTCTTGGTGATCTTAGTTACATGTTTGTCAAAGTGTAGAGAGATCAATAACAATACCCAAAAGCTCAAGGTGATCAACAATCAACACATGGAATTTGTACATCATTAATGATGAAGTTCAAATTAAGAGGGTGTTTGTTCGATAAGACTAGGGCTTTACATTTAGTAGGATTGAGTACAAGCTTATTGTCATCAAACCACTTACACGCAAGAGCAAACTCATCATTAATCACAGTCTTCACAACTTGCGGATCACGATCACAAAAATAGACTACGAGCAGTCTCTCTTTTTTTGTTGGTCTGTTGAACGAAACGCGCGAGACACGAAAATGAACACGCGCCTTCAGCCACGCGCGTGTTCATTAAATCTGAAGAAAAAAAGAGACTGTTAGCAGTCTAACAGCTGGCATCTTGAATAATTTTCAAGGAGACCAGGCGAGGCCCAAACAACGGATTCAGCAATACAGGGCTACGCTTTGGCGATCCCGAAACAAAAGAAATATTGTTGGGATTTGTTGACTCAAAGAGATTGACCGGTTTCAAACTCTACGCAACAATTCCCAACAGCACACAACAACATAGAACAGATTGTCCAAATCGACGCCACATGTAACGCCCAGCAATGTTGGGAGTTCTTGGCCTAAAACTTTCCGTCCGTTTGCACGGAGTTTTGATTACAAAGGAAGTTACAACTTTTCCCTTCGTTTTGGGTTTGCGACTAGGGCATATAACTATGTGTGATCACGTTTACTCGACTAGTTCATTTGTCTATTGTGTGTTCTTTTCTCATAATCCATCAAGTTAACCAACTCAAGAAATATCATGCCCATAGGTCAAAAGTTTTGCAGTTTTTTCTGTCATTGAATGTCAAATAAACAGTCTTTGGCGCCTTCTACGATCCTTTAACGTTGGCGAAAACGTCTCAATACCACAGGTAATTGGAGATTAGTTAACGGCACACAACGTCATCTCAAACAGAATAACTAGACCCGGGCAACTAGACTGAACCACTGTCAAGGTCGGCTCAAGGTGAAACCTACCGCGGACTTCCCTACAGTGACAGTTAAATATTTTCAAAACTTGAAGAGGAAGGAAATAATAGAAAAGAAATATAGCGGTACAGGACGTAACTGTTTATCGTGCCAATGTGGTTTTAGCATTTGAGACCGCTGCGTATCCAATAAAAGTTATTCGACAAAGCTTCCACTTGTGTGACACAAGCACAAGCGTCTTTCCTTCCCCAGACGCGAGAATAACCATCCAGGTGTATGTATATTTGACGTTCTCAAACAGACAAGGACAGTCTCCACACGTATCAGACGAATTTCATCGTACTTTTCTTCAAGCTCAGACTGCCTTCAACGGTGCCTCTTCTCATCGGGCTCGTCTTTTGTGTTTTGTCTTCTTCTTTCTCTTCTGTTTTATCAGAGCCGAACTTCCAAACGCTAACAAGGAAATAAAAACTTCTCAAATTAAAAACATCAGATCTCCTTAACACTTTACCACTCTTTACAAGACTAGTTAAAGAGAGATTGTAGAAATACAAAATTTGTTTGTCCCTACCACAAACACTGAGAAAATGTGCCTCACCAATTCGTTTTCACCTTCAACGGATGTATAATATCAACTTTTCACAAACTGTGCAAGCCAAACTGAGTAGAATTTATTCCGTTCAAAAACTAGTTTTTTGACTTTCAGTTTCTTTGGGGGGTGGGGGGGAAGGGGTGGAAAGGTGGGACAAACGTTCGTGGGACCTCGTGGGAAACGAAACCACGACGACGACGGTAACGAGAACGTCAAAAAACAATAGGCTTAATGAGCACAAACAACAACTTTGCACGTGCATCACGTTTTTTTGAACATTTCTTTGCCTTCACTGCACAATTACGACGTGAAATGACCAAATTTTAAGTTTACTTGGGAACGGGAACGGCAAGGCGATAAATTGTACCATCTCTGTCCGAAATTGAGCGCGTTCCCCTCTTTTCAGCTCCAGTCAAAATCCCCTTCTTTTAAGTAACATGGGATAATCGCGAAAAAGTTTAAAATGATGCGAAGTCTATTTTCAGCGACGTTTTCATGGACGTCGCCTTTGTCGGATCGTAAGGTCCCTCGTTAGGTGTGATGGTCAGAGAGCGGCAAACAATCCTTACCCCACCCCCCTCGCTGTGTTTTCCTGCTCACATCTTATAGCGCCGTCCTCACAATCTGAGCGCTAGGTTACAAGGCTACGATGGTGGCATTTTTTAATTTTATGAAAAAGGAACGTTTCCGTCTAAGAAACTAGAGAAAATATTAAATCGCAAAAATGAGCTGCAACCACCCCCACCCCTCTTTGGCGCGGAAAAAACGAAAGGGAGGCTAACTTTACAACTGCAATAACTTAAAAAGATAACAGTATTTACCTACGGAGGTTGGTTTGCCTGTATTCGGACTAGCTGACTCAAGGTTGATTTTCACTGTCGCGTAATTTTTACGTGCGTTTTAATGACGTCAGATCCATGAATTTACGGGTCCGCGAGCATAACGCGCGATCACCTAATTTTAAGGCCCCTGATTAGTGAAAAAACCGAATCGAACTTAGCTGCTAGTATGTCTATTCATATAGTGACCCACATTGTAACATGACAAAGAATGATCTTGAGTGGAGAACGCATTTTCTCAGGCTGGACTGACGCGTTTCTAAGATTGTTTTAAAGCCTTACCCACACTTTAGTCTTATCAACGCCTAGAAGAAACATGGACTGATACCAGACGAGACCTGACACTAACTGATTGTGATCATTAATTATCTGCAATAATGGATGTTAGTGAAATCCAACAAGTGTGACATTATCAATGCTGCGTTCTGATTGGTTGAGCTACTACTAGGCTATATCTTATAGCCCACTAGTAGCGAAAAGCGCCGGTTTTAAAAACAAAAACAATGGCGGATGAATCGCGTTTTGCTAGCTAATGTTATTTTGTCTCGATAGTTTTGACCATCTAGTTGGATTTTACTAAAACAATTATTCCTCAATAGCCCATTCGACCTTCGGCCTCAGAGCCCATGATGGCGAGAGGAATAATTGTTTTAAAATTAGATACGTGATTCGTGATATGAAGGAAAATAGGGTCCTTATTCGTGACTGGGACCTCCATTCAATGGCTAATTGCGGGACTTGTTTTAACACTTATTTAATGACTGTAAAATTAAATTGAAAGGGAGATCTTTATTTACAAAAAAGTCAAATTAGTATGTTTACAATGGTCAATCTCTTCGCGGTATAAAGTTTAAAACTGAATACAATTTGCTAATTTGCTTCTTAACTAATAGAATAAAATACTCTACAACTATATTTTCGAAAAAAGGTACTTAATTTACACACAAAAACAACTCTTACAGAACATTTAGCAAAAATCACTACGAAACTGGAGCGGCCTATGACGAATTCGCCAAATCCGGTACAAGCTTATAGTATGCATGAGATCGAGATGTCTGTAGCACGAAGCATTATTAGTAGTGTTTTAAACTAAGGGGTATAGGGGCACTGTTCATTAGTCAGGATTGATCGGCAGCCAGACCGTTCCCATGGTAACGAGAAAAGAGGTAAGGTAAAGGCGCACACGAGCCCAAGGCCCACACGGCCGGAGCTTATACCGGTTTCCGTAGCATGAAGCATGACTAGGAGTATTGCTACTCCCCCCTGGACGGGATGCTAGTCCATCGCAGGGTTATAAATATCTTGGTGTTGAAATAGATCAATCATTAACTTGGAGAGATCACGTAGGCAAAATTGCTGAGAAAGCTTCTGGAGAGATTGTAGTTCTGAGACGTGTAAGGCGTCTCATATCTTATCATGCACTAATTACGATGTTGAAATCCATTGTACAACCGTATTTCGATTATTGTAGTATAGTGTGGGGGGGGGGGGGGGGAGATGTAGGGAAGGGATGTGCAACAGACTCCAGACCCTCCAAAACAGAGCTGCCAGGGTGGTAACTTATTCTAGTTACGATAGGCGATCAGTTGAAATACTGGATGAACTTGGGTGAGATAATCTTGAGACACGAAAGCCAAGGCAATTAGCCACAATAATGTATAAACTGAAAAACACATTGCACCACGTCATTTGGCTCAAATTTTTAATACTACAAAGTCTATGTACTCCTATAATCTAAGGAACATAATTTGTTTGTACCAAGACTGTATACCAAGGCTGAAAAAAACTGCTTCCACTATAGAAGGGCGGTTCGCTGGAATAGTCTATCAAACGCCGTAAAAGGACACACAAGCTTGAAATTATTTCTCTCGCATTTGTAGTTTTAGAACCATTTTAATAACTATACTTATCTATGTTATTTTATTAAAAACTGGATCATTTGATAATGCAATTCTAGAGCTCTGATTGGCTTAGCCATCATGGTATATGAGCCATTATACTATGTTCTTCAAATATGGTAACTGTATGCGTCTGCTCAAAATTAAAAACAAACTGAAAATCGGTTGTTTTTACAAATAAAAACTGGAAGAATTCTCGATATTTTGTGGGGCGTTTTTAATAAAACAATTATTCCACTCGATATGATATGATAATAACCAACTCGGCGCTACTTGCCTTGTTGGCTATCTACCATCTCATATCCAAGGCACACTCGAGGAATAATTGTTAATTATTGCAGGATTTTTGCACGGCTCTCTGGAAGAGCATTTTTATGAATGAGATTCCGTGATTAAATAAAGACGATGATGAAGATGACCCCCCAGCAATATGTCGCCGGTGCCCAATTTTACACCTGAGTGAAGAGAGATAAAGTGGAGTAAAGTTCCTTGTGGAAGGAAACAACGCGACGGGCGAGGCTTGAACCCCAGACCTCCAGATCCAGAGTTCGAGGTGTTAACCGCTCGGCCACACACGCCTCCACGTCCTTTAAAAAGCCTCTTTCAATTAGAAATAACCGGTCCGGCGTCCTAAGACTAGTACGTTTTAATTTATAAGTTAATACACTATAGCAAATAATAAAAAGACTCTCACTATAAGTAGGTAGAAAGACATATTTTTAAAAACCTAACTAATTCTACTATAACCTATATATATTACTTGATGTACCAAAATAGAGGCAGTGGCCTAGGTAATACAATGGCAAGAAAAATACTCTAATAATGTAATTCTGCTATATTAAAGTACTTACATAGTATGAAAAAGAATGGGTGCTCCCCAGCGTCGAGACGTAATTAGAGGCTTCTGGCATGTATTCGCGAGCTAGATAACGATTCCTGTCATTCAGAAATTAGTCTTAAACATTAATAACTTGTCAATGAAAGAGTTATTCGAGGTTGGAAATATTTACAGATTGATAAAAGAGCACCAGAAACAGGAACAATTCTTAAATAACAAACTCGATTAGAAAAGTCTTTAACTAAGTTCTGTGGTAAGGAATACCTTAAAAAAAGGATTGATCCTACACGAACAGATTCTTCTCAGTGCGGAAACTGACACTGAATATTTTCAGAGACTGCAGGCAAAGAACAGCTGGAGAAAAAATTGTTCTTAACATCTAAATGCTAATGAAACTGCTAAAAAAAAGTTTGACCTGCATACTTACAGACGTTAAAACCGAGTGTTCACACACGCTGCAACCATAGTAATAATCATCAGCTATATGATTCAAAGAGAGAGAAACTACGTAATCAGATCAGTACGCGTATTTTCCAAGGATTTTCACAACAATAGGGTCTAATGGTGCAGTATTTACAAGGGACTGCAGGCAAAGATGGTGGCCCCTAAAAACCAAGTTCTATTAAGTACACTACAGTAATTTACTTAGGTATTTGAGGGGGTTGCATGAATTTTTTGGGGGGCAGAAACGTTTTGTAATGAATAGTTTTCTTAGTCTATTGAGACGGCTAATTGTACCGTCATAAAAAAATGACGAAATAAAAACTGTACATGTGAAAAAATAAAAGTCTTGTTTCTTGCCAAAATCTTTCAAATAAGGTGCCACAAGCAACTCTTGAATCGCAGTATAATTAGACATTTGTACTTCGGTTATGTGGAATAAGGCTAACATAGTGAAGCTCATGCACGTGACCCAGCACAAGCCGGTTGCTACCAGTAACATCAAACTCTTGACAGATCATTACGTCATGGCGATGCGGAAGACTGCTGATCACGTGGATGCACGTTTGAAAACAGTTTGCCGCGCCGTGTAGAATCACGTGATCACCCCATGTACCATCCTTCATCATACTTGTGAGGTAGGCATCCCAAGATGGATATCCATCAACAAAATGAAACAGTTCTGTCCCATCCGGCTGTAAGAAAAAAAGAAAGAAAATACTCTAGTTAATGGAGAAAAGGTAGTGTGTTTTTAGAAGGTATGTATTCAGGCAGCTGCGCTGTCAGCTCTCTCTGACACGACACCATTGGTATCGGCACTAGAAGTAATATGTCCAACTCAAGAATCAGTCTTTTTTTTGAAGTGAAAGAAATTAACGTCGATGACGTCTTTATCTCCTTTGCGCGCCAAGAATCAGTGAACCGGAACCAGAACAATAAGGCTATATTCACACTTTACCAGATGACACGAAAATCCATCCAGTATAGTGTGAACATCTATCCGATATGTGACCCTCCTCCACTTTAGAGATCGGCGCGGCCTTATTCCCTTTTGTAATCGGTCTTTGCCATTTTTAACGGTCGATGCCACCATTAGTAACCAAGCCTTTAGACATGGTAGATGCAATATATTCCATGGATTTAGTTACAAAAAGGCAAATAATACGTTGTTTAATAGTGTTAGAAAACTGCGTTGGAGCCAAGTTGAATTTTCGTTAAAATTTATGGAAAGGGCTAGGGTCACCTGCTATTGTTTGTCAGTGTATGTACTTAATTTTTTTCGGCATTTTGGCTGGTCGGTGGGGTAGTCTAGGGAGAGAGATTAGGATACGAAAGGTCCGGGTTTGACCCTGGGTTTCGGTAGCTCTGGAAGCATGCGTATCTCATGATGTTGGCATGGCCAATCAGTGGCACCATGAAAATGGGATGATAGTTAATGAGAGCAAGTACCAGTACCTAATCCTCGGTGATACGAAGTATGGTTTTCCCTTCCTAGTAAAGGACACGTTAGAGATTTTTGGAATGGAAATAGATAATAAACTGAATTTTCTAAACATATATCAAATGTATGCAAAAAGATTAATAATCAATTTAATGTTATGTTGCGCTTTCGAAAACTCATACGCAGGGAAATCTTATTCAAACTTTACAAAGCATATATTCTACCTCATTTTTATTATTGCTCCTCTGTCTGGCACTTTTGTGGAGCGCGTGATGCGGATAAACTTGAAGCATTAAATAAAAGAATACTTAGATTTATACTTGGAGATTACTCGTCTCCATACAACACTCTTCTCTCAAAAGTCAACTCTACTTCGTTATGTGACAAACGCGTTCAAAATTTCCTCATACTGTTATATAAGAGTTTGTTTTTCACTCATTTTCCTGCTTATATGAAGAATATGTTTTCACTCCGGTCCTCTTCTTATGATCTTCGTGGCAACTACATTCTTTCACTAAGTAAACCTAAAACAACTACCTATGGTCTTAACTCGTTTTCTTACTTTTCAGCTAAGCAGTGGAATGCACTGCCGGACTTTTTTCGTACCAGTTTTTTTGCAGACTTTAAGACCAAAATACAGGATGTCACCTCCATGTAGATTCTTTTTCTTGACATACTTAAACTTAAAATTGTAAATTGTTAAATAATATTTTCTCTTCTTTTCTTTTATGTACATATTATTAATATCATTTTATTATTATTACTTAGATGAATGCATTTAATGAAACGAATTTATATATGTATTTCTATATTATTTTCATGTAGTGTTAGCTCGAAGATATTAGCTAGTTAGCTACTCTAAAATTCGAGTATAAATAAAGTTTATGTTATGTTATGTTATGTTGTAGAAACACTCTCAATAACAGATCAAAAATTTTCTTAGTGTCTACACAATGGCAGCGACCGTTTACGAAAGGGGCAGCTGCATCGGCGCCTTAAAGAAATCGCGCTGAAATCACTGTTCTTATGTGTAAACTGAAGCCCCATCCGGTATGATTTTCGTGCCGGCGAAAAAGCTATACGGTACAGTGTGAAGACGACCTGAGATGTCCGCAATGGACAATGAAGGCGTCATGGTTCAGTGATTTCAAGTAACAGGTGCCTTAAAGACCAAATAAAGACATGACACACACAATTTGGACTAATCTATGACATCATTCGCACAATATAAGGACATGATCCCTACAAGTTACATAAATGGATGTACTAAATACTGCATAAAAAATAGCTCGTGGCGTTATCGTAATGAGATTCCTCTTCATTTTATTCACGAGACTTCAAAAAAGCGGTCCAACCAGTGTGACCTATACTACTTTCCTTAGAAAAGGCCAGAAAAGCAACAGTTAAGAACGGCAGGGACCAACACTTTTAGGGGGGTGGAGTAGGTTTAGGAGGTTTAGGGAGGTGTCTGTTACACGTGTAAGGGAGGGGAGGGAGGGGAGAGGGGAGGGGGGAAGGGATGTTCACTATCAAATTGTTTACTATTATGCGACGGCCATGCGCGCATACTGCAAATATATCCACTCTAAAAATAATAAAAAGGAATAAGGCACTTACCAGCTTAGGGTTTTCCCGAAGATGTTGAACAATAGTTCGGCGTAACTCATCATGGGAGATTTTGATTCCTTTGATAAAGTCAAGCTGTTCTGAAAGTGCAAAAAACATGCAGTTTCCCTCTCCTTGATTGTCAGAAATTGCAAAACCTTTTTCCAACGCAGTCCTCTTTAAAGCCTGCGACAGCTCAGTTTTGCTCGACTCTATGCGCGCTTCCCGTATGATTTGTTGAAGTACAATAAAAATGGGTTCACCTGTAAACGGAAGAAGCAAAAAATTAACATAAGATAGAGGTTATTTCATGCCAGTCTAACAGGAGAAGGAGGACTGGTCTGAAGCTCAAAACAGCAGACAATTTCAGTAAAACTTACTGTGGTCTCCAAAGAACAAAATAACCTCACTCTACTGCAAAAATATATTTAATGTCTTTGGTTTGATTGACAAAGCAAACAATGACATTACCTGCCATAGGTCTTGTTGCAGCATCCTTTTCAAAGTCATTCTGTGGAACGTCATCTTCTTGGGTTTTTTCAACACCTGTACAGTTTAAAATCAACAGTGAATTTAAATGGCTTGGCCTGTAAGCGGGAGAGGGAAACAGTTATTTTACGTCAGTTTACTTGGAAATGCACCCCAATAATTGCAAGTACCCTGGTTCAACAGAAGAAAATAACCTCACTCCACTGCACAAATAAATTTTGTCTTCGGTTCAATTGACAAAGCAAACAATGACATTACCTGCTGTCGGTTCTGTTGCAGCATCCTTTTCACGGTCGCTCTGTGGAACGTCGTCTTCTTTGGTTTTTCCAAGACCTGTAAAGTCAAAAAAGCGATGGTTTACAGAAAAAAATGTCACTCTTAAAAAAAGAAAGATTACAACCTCAAAAGCCCCCCATTTTTTGTGACAAATTAAAAGCCAAAAGGTTAGCTGCACTTTTTTTGTGACTTTCCTTTCATATTTAAGAGAACCCCACCATTGCTACTGCATATGAATAGAAATCAGATGACTTTGATGCATCGCAATGTTATGGATTTTAATTTTTATGTATCCTTAACTCCTTTAAGTGTAGCAAACATGTTATAAAATTATACATAAAAGTTTGAAAATAATGAAATTGCTCAGTAACACAAGAAATGTATGGAGAACGGTGTGGAGAATGTGACTGCCACCATTAAGGTTAAATAGGTTAAAGACAATATTTCTTCAGCGATCCACATGGACCACGAAACACAATATAGTAAAAATGTATTTATGCACTGGCTATTGCAGAAGTAATGGACATACAGCTATTTCGAGAAAGGTTGTCGGAAAAATGTGACGCGACAATCCGGAAAGGTAATATGGGATATGATCAATACGCTGTTCCTGACACTGTAGCTGTCGAATCTTCTATTAATGCTTTCCTTTAGCGTTCGCAAACATACGTCTATGGCCTCTCGTACCATTCTTTTAAATTTCTTTGAAGAACAGTGAACTCGAAGCCACCCACAATACCTTTCGGGATTGTCGCGTGCACTTTTTCCAACAACCTTTCTCGAAATAGCTGTATACAATTTGATTTCTTACCATAGACCATCCTCCACATCCTGTCAACAAGGGTTTGGCACTGTCTCTCCAAAGAGAATCTTTCATCATAACTTCTTCGAAGTCTTTGGATTTCTTCAAGCCGCTGTGCCCTTGATTTTTGACGGATGGCTGCAATTGCCTTTACCCATTCCTTGGGGTCAAAAGAGTCGATCACAAATGACTCACATTTTGGAAGACCACGCAGTGCTTTTCCAAATCCCGAGTTTCCACTAACTAGAATGGGAAGACCAGCTGACATGGCTTCCAGTGCTGTCAAGCCAAACCCCTCAGTTCTTGATGGCATAATGGCTAGATCGACTTCACAAAACAACTCTCTCAATCTTTGTTTGTCTTTCACAAATGATCTCACAATCAGCTGGTTCTTAGAAATGCCAGTCTGGAGTAAGATTTTTGCGACGTCATCCTGCCTTCCATCGGATGCACCAACGAAAACAAGGCTATAGGAACTGTCCTTCAATTCAACTATGGATTTAGCGGCAATGTCGTATCCTTTAAGATTAAAGTCTTCAAAATCACCGCGACCGAAGATTAGCACTTTGAAATTTACGTTCTCTTGTTCAGAATGCTCAACATCTGAAAACTCTGTAAAGGAACCTGGTACTAATTGAAAGATTTCTCGACGAGATGAACGCAACTGGGACGAGATCGCGTCTTCCAACTTGGGTCCAACGGCTACGACGAGATCTGCAATTTGACAAAGTTCAACTTCAGCTCTGTTCTTCTCTTCTCCCTTGGCAATGGCGCTTGGATAGTTCTTATTCATCGCCAGCTCTTCAGGCTCAGTGTGAACAACCTGCACCCACTTACAGCAATGAGACTTTCTTATAATCTGTGCTTGTCTACCAAGCTTTGCTCCATGGCCGATCACAACCTGAATGTCAAGGTCTTCTGGGGGAACGATCAACCAGTCAAGAGGATCACGGAAGGCAGGAAGGCGCCCTGCTTCCCTGATGGAAATGTTGTGACTTTTGGCAGCTCTCTTATCTTTTTCTCCACACTCAAATTCAGGTATAAGAATGGTGACTTCTACGTTTGCGTCTTTTGCCAAATGTATGGCAAGAGTTCTGTTTATTGTTGACAAGCCACCCTTGGACGACCCCCACTCATCCGCAAGAAGAGTAACTTTCAGTACCAGACTCTCTGGACGAGCCTGTGCGGTATCAGGTGATAATGATGGAGAACACGCTTCCTGCATGGGAACCAAAATTGGATATTTTAAAATAGAAATTTTATATCTGGGGGATTCTACTTTTTTGAATGAAAGTTTGCAAAACATTGTATCAACACGGTAGATGCTACAAACTTATTGCTCAACCGCAAAGCAAAACAGCACATTTACAAAGACCTTGAGAAAAAGTTATATGCCAACTGCTATGCCTACAGGCCAATAACAATTATTAATACATGGTAGCCAATTGACCTTATCAACTTACTTGATTTTAAGTACCAATGTTCGCTGAGTTGATAGCAACAAAGCCTTCTATTACACTCCAGTGGAGCTCATACTATAATATAGCTCATACTATAACCTTAACAAAGTACATCCATAGACTTTGTTGAAGCCTCTTTAGTTTAAATATATGGCTACAGTGGCTACTCTTTAAAAACACAATTTTAAGTAGAATGTGTATTCGATCGATACGTAATATGCCAACAGCACTGCAAGAGAACGCATTTCATTGTTACCTACCTTTGTTGATATCTGTGAGAACCACTTTTGCTGTCCCGTAACTGTGAGTACCTCCTCTTCAGGTTTCTTTTTGCAAATCAGAGGATCGCCATGTCTTACCTCAAGGAGGTGAAGACAATCTTCATGAGAACATGCAATCTGATTATGGCTTGAGCATTTTTTCCGCTGACAATACGGACAGGCAACCCGAATATGATACCGTAATCCACCTTTATAGAGATCACCTGACAAAACTTGCAAAGTTGCCTCCACAAACTCACGAACCTGCACCGCCACCTCACTTGTGTCATCTACTGAGATCTGCTGAGGTTGGTTTCGTTGCTTGATAAAAAACTTAATAAACTGCTTCTTACAAATAAGAACAAAATCGTGGATAGTTTGCTTCCCAATAACAAACCACGCTCCATTTTGGTACAGGGTAGGGGGCTGAGTTGGACCAGCGTCAGAACACCAACGGACAGATCGAGAAACAAGCCGAGTGAACAGACCATGGGGAACAGAACCGCTGACAAAGTAAACAAACAGAGGACAAGGGTCCAGCCTCGTGGGCGCCATGGAACAAAGGGAATCAGGTGACGCTTTGAGTTGAGATGGAACAAAATACTTTTCACCTGTCTTTGAAGATGAAAATTTTGCAATCAATCCAAATTGTTCCATCAAATCCAGAATGTCTTTCCTGGCAACACCCTTCAGAAGGAATTTGGAAAACACATGATCAAGCAATTCCATGCTGAGAACACCGCTTTCTTCGACTTCCTTCCAGTGCGTTGCAAACTTAGGCACCTAAGAGGCAATAACACGAGGAATGATCCCAAAAATTTTCAAAATAGCTTTCTTGTAGGATCATTTTACACTACTAAAGTGTTAATTTTTTAGTAAGTTTACTAAATGAAATAAGCTATTTACCATTTTAAGTAAACATTCGAGGAAAAAGTTTCTTCTTGCAATTTGCGGATTTGTGGGAGGACCCATGTAAAATGGAAGTTACGAAAGACTGTCTAGAAAGTACAACTGTCGAAAAAACTCTCTGGGGGGCGAAAAAAGACCGTGACCTTCTAAGCAGATCTCAAATTTGAAATCTTTAGAATGCCCGCTAAAGCGCCACGTAAATGCCAGTATCCCCATCTGGTTTACTCACAGGAAAATTCTTACGGTCCAAACCTGACAGTGCGTTCTGATTGGTCAACACAGAGTTGCTGGTTTCAGCAGACGTATCGATATCTTTCCACTCTGTTTTGTTTTGAAGCGTTCCTTTGAGAGTACATTTGAGGATAATTGCAGGTAAATTGGTTATGAGCGACTCTTATTGTTAGTGAGCACCAAGCGATGCGGTATAAAGACGTGTGTGAGAGGGGAAGCATTGGGGGGACAATCTTTATTGATTTCACAGTTGCCTTTACTTACTTCCATTGCACACCCTTAAAGGTACATTGTTTCTGTTGTTCAGATGACACGTACGTCCTCATTATGAATGGGATTTTGTTGAACCCATGATTTCGGCGGTCACATGTACCAATAGATAAAAATAGCCTACAAATTCAGGCGTATTTCCGGTCGTCGCTTCTCTGCAGCTAGAAAGTGGAGAGAAGCGACGACCGCAAATACTTCTAAAACCACTGCCATAGTTTAAAATATCTTACCATTTTCTCAAAATCTGGAATAGTGATCAGCTGCCCGAACAAGTCTATCAGCCACTTGGCACTCAAGATGACTGTGCTACGGTGCTTGATAATTATCCGCAGGTCATGATAGTAATTCACCATGGTGGTAAAGTCTTCATGGTCATCGATGAAGCACTTCTCCTTGGCATGGGTCCGTAGCTTCGTTATACTCAGGTAATAAACTGGCTTGGAAAGTAACGCGTTGATGACCTTCTCAAAGTTCAGCCATCTAGTTTATAAAAACAAAGAGAAACGTAATAGCGCGCATAGCAGTATCCATGTCACTCCACAGTATACTGACTACAGAACAGACTACAGTACAGAGCACACCTTAAACATCACTAAACAACAGCGATTCGAGCTGTGACCATTTTGGTTGCCACAGCAAAAAAATGGCGACTAAAAGTGCTGAGAAAGTCGCCAAGACGTTGGGA
Source organism: Porites divaricata (assembly GCA_038088405.1). Taxonomy (NCBI): domain Eukaryota; kingdom Metazoa; phylum Cnidaria; class Anthozoa; order Scleractinia; family Poritidae; genus Porites; species Porites divaricata. The sequence continues at coordinate 38,903,500 of JBBMOI010000004.1, forward strand.
ATTTGTTTAGCAGTCATGTGCAAAGTTAAAGATTTTTCATTAGTTAGTTTTTATGGTCTTTCTAAAGTAAGAATGAGATAAATATAAGCTTACCTAAAACAGCTGGTTTAACCCTTTAAGCCCGAATATACAAGTACAAATTCTCCAAACTGATCTCTATACATTTTCTTAAGGAATGAGTTGAGAGAATGTGATAAAAGATCAAAGCATTTTCTCTCAGGCAAACATTATACTGATTTTAATAACCTGATATCCTGAAAACAGTTCGCTTCAAGTATTGTCAGCAAGAACTTAAAGAGAAAATTAAAATTAGGTAACCTGTCAATTTCCAGCCGTATAACTCAAAAGTAGCGATCGCAACGGCCGCTGAAAATTAGTATAGGTAATAGCATGATTTGTACTGATATTTGGCATTAATACCACGAGTGATATTTCGAAATTATTATACGAATTATACGAATTGTTATACGAAATTTGAGACAATTTTGAAATATCACGAGTGGTATTTATGCCAAACATCGCTCCAAATCATACTATTGCTGGTTTTCAGTGTCACGCCATTCAAAAATAGATTAAAATAAAAGTCAAAACCATTCGACAGATAAAGTCTAGAATCTTGGAAATGAAAGGAGGTAAATATACAAAGACCCTTGCAAAGATTTGGGTCGAAGGAATAATTCGTATACGAGATATCCGAAGAAATGTTTTACCCAAATTTATAGAGCTTTGTTTGGAGACGCCATGCTGGAGCTCATCCGGATGAGCTCCAACGTGGCGGACGGAAACCAACAGAAACATCTGTTACCGAGTTTTGCTACAAAAGCGTGAATTTATTCTTCGAGAAACTCATAAACATTAAAGTAATACTTTTTCTAATACATGAACTGTTTAGATAGCAAAATTTCCTAAAATAAGTCATTTTTTTAACCTACATGACAGCTAGCTTGGCCGTCATGTAAATGGCGCGTCACGCAAAAGCTTAGAAATTCAAGCGTACTCTATCACAAAACCAAGAATCCTTTTGAAGCGAAAATTTGTATGAAAATTAGTTTTCAGCTGCTCTAATGCATCGTGAAAGTAAAATCTCGGTAGGATCGATAGTTTTTTAGTTTGCATTTTGGTGACGTCATGTGAAAACCAACAATTATTTGTTTTTATTATATAGACACGAGGGTTTTACTGGAAAATATACCACTCGTAAAATTCATAAAAACTACATCCGGGACCCAAGTGGTTTATTTTCCATAATCTCACACGTGAGTTTATCGATAACGTAATTTTGGTAATTTCCCTGTATTATTTTATCGACGTCTTTTAGTCTATATAATAAAAAGAACATTACACGGCGGCTTGAAGATATGAATTTTATTTTCTCGTGGCAAAAACAATAGTTTACTCACTCGCTGCGCTCGTTCGTAAAATATTGTTTTGCCACTCGAAAATAAAATTCATATCTTCGTGCCACCGTGTAATATCCTCTATATACTACTACCCGCAAAAGCTTTGTAATTTTCACATGTAGCTATTTCAAATTAAGCTGAAATACCACTGCTCTAAGCCAATCAAATTGCAGAAATTTCTCATGTAGTAGTATAAGAAGGGAAAAACAACTCTTGCCACCCAGTCACGCTTGAGTGGTTTTCGATATAAACCTTGCAAATCGGTCAAAAATGTGCGTTACAACATTCAGTGTTTTGACGTTATGCTAATTTTTCCAAATTAATGCGGACAATACATACATCCATCCATGACTAGTACATTTCAGGGTGAGTATTGTCAATGTTTTACATTCAAAAGATGCGATAAATTCAAACTAAAATGTGCTAGTCGTGGAGGCAAGTATTGTCCACATTAATTTGGAAAAATTAGCGTAACGTCAAAACAGTGAATGTTGTAACGCACATTTTTGACCAGTTCGTAGGGTAGGTTTGTCTTGAAATTTCAAGGTGTTGCAGTGAATCAATCTTGATGAAAGTTTCAGACATTTTTATATACATTATGAAGATTATGTGAAGAGATTTTAAAAAAATTCGTTCGAGTCGTTTCGAAGATATTCAAGAAAGCGCTAAAAGTCCAAATTCTGAATGACGCTACTTAAGAATAATTTGAGTCATTTATAACGTTTTATTAAATAATCTATCACGGCTATTGAAAATTTAAGGTTTGAAATATATTTTCGTTTTAGTCGAATACAAACATACAGAATTTTTTACTTCTTACGGAGATTGTTTGCTGAACACCAAACTTTAAGTTCCTAATGTTGGATCTTCAGTAGCAGGTCTAGATCACACAAAATTCGGCTTTCATCAATTTCAAAGTTTTTTGTTTATTGTTGTCATAGTAAAATCGATTTTACTTAAAACTACATTTTCACACATTTCAATCCATAGCCAGTTACTGGTGAAAATTTTATAGCGATCGGACAAGGAAAAAACCACTTTTAAGGCGATTGAAAAATATCGGTATGGCCTCCGAAAAACTGTATCGAAACACCTTAAACCCTCTATGTTAAGGACTCGCCTTCCCTAGCGTGTACACAGTTAAGAGAAATACTGCATCGATCTGTCTGCCTTTATACTAAAAGGACCTTCAACTGGATGTTCTGGAAAACCACATGAGTATGAAGTTTACTACACTTTAAATTTTTGAACGACAATGAAATCCACAGTGCTTTTCGGCTAATTCCTAAAAGCTAAATAAGAACATTTTTTTCTGTCAAACACTTTAGGGCAGAATATTTCTTCAGGCCAGTCAAACCTGCATTACATGGTTAACTTATTTTAATCAACGAGAAATCAATTTCTTATGACTGCCTAAACTGTTCACAGTCTCCTATTTTTTCGTGAGGTCGTCGTGACATAGCGCGTCTAACCGTTAATGGCGGCGATCTTGATTTTCAAATGTACCGAGGGGGCTAGCATCGGGGATTATAGCTCCGTTCCCCGCCTCCTAAGGAGATTTGACACTCATCTAAGATAGCCGCCCTCAACGCAACGTCTTCCATCTCGACGGTCTTACGGAAAAACAGTGGACTGTTGAGTTGAGTTGAGTTTATTGTATTATAAAAACAAATAATATTACAGGTTTCCTGGCACCGCAAATAGCAGAGCTAGTCTAGGCGGGCCTGGAAATATATAGGAAAAAAGAGAAGACTGCTATAATTTAAAATGATAAGACAAAAGTAAAAAAGAAAAAAAAATACATATATTCAAATGTTTGTGAAGTGAGAGAAAAAAGAAGAAGAAACATTTGTGGGCTATGATTCTAGGCAGGAGTTAAACAAAAATTGAATTAAATAGCTAAATAACTTGATAAATACAGTCAAAATGTTCTTTTCTTCATTTCAAAAATTATTTCATCTAAATCATAATAAGTATCACTAGTTTCAAGTATATCAAATAATATAGGGAATGAATTTTACTTTTAATTTTTTGTTTTGGAGACGTGCGTATCTCAGTTGGTAGATGATTCCACAATTTTGCACCAATTCTCGAGAAGGAGTTCTTTTGGATTTCAAGATTAGATTTCATTACGTAAAAGTTTTGAGATTTAGACGATCTGATGTTGTACGAGTGGACCCTAGAAAGTGGGAGAAACAATTCCTGATTGTTAGTGGGTACAACGTTATTACTCACATCAAACATAGCTTCTGCAAGTAATTGATAATAAAGAAAGTTTACTGGCAATATTTTTGTGTTTATGAAAAGAGGAATAGCATGATCTCGGGGATTGGCAAAGTGTATAAAGCGAAGTGCACGTTTCTGGAGAATTAAGAGTTTGTTAAGTTGTTTTTTGCTTGTTTGACCCCAAGCAACCAAACCATATCGAATATAGGGTGCTATTAAAGAACGATAAATTGAAACAAGTGTGTTAAGGGGAACAAAATGTCGCAGTTTAGACAAAAGACCGACGGTTCTACTAATTTTTAAAAGAATTGTATTGATGTGGTTATTCCAAGAGAGTTTATGGTCAATTAGAACTCCTAAATATTTTACAAAATCTTTACATTCTAACTGTGAATTTCTATTTGTACTAGACTGTGAACAGTCTAATGACTGTCAGGAAATGATATTTTTTTCCACCTGAGTGAGAAACTACAATTAACCAGCCTCTAGGCCTTCAGCGGATGTCTTGGCCGGGTGTTAGGAAAACTAAGACCAAAGACCTAAGACCCCCTAAAATTGAATCCGTCGAAGTGTGAATTCAAATTATGACAGAAGATGGGTATAATCTGTCAAATTATATTCGGTCCGATCCTTTCCACGGAGTTTTAGGTCAAATTTAGCGGGAGATGTAGGGGTCTCAGATTTCGAAGTTTCGTTATTAAGAAAACAAGGACCCTGTCATATCGAGTTATAAACTGATCCACCGAGATTATAGAATTGATCAATAAAGACTTAAGTTTTGAAAATAGAACACCTTGATTGATTAAATTACTTTGGAATGTTACAGCATTTAAGAATAGCTTAATCAATTTTATTTTGATTCTGCTTGTATCTCTCGGAGTGTTATATTCAATAAATGGTTTGATAAAGATACGAAAGACCCCCACAAAACTAATCCGTAAAATATATATGAAGTCGGATTACGACCGTTCAAAGACTATATTCTGTAAAACCACTGAAAACTATCATCCGCTCGATCCGCTTGTTCTAATCTGTAGACATATAAATTCAAGCATACATAACGATGAAAGCCATAGAAAACGTATGTATAAATTGTACACTGAAAATATGCCTTACCACGATTTATCGATAATTTTGGCAAAATCGATAAAATCATTCCGCTGTAGATGGGTTGATGCTGCGACCCTAATTGCGTTACCTGAATATTATCAAAATTGCTTTCGTCTATCAATTGGGTTATCGGTTATACATCACACAAAAGGGCATTCTTAAAAAGGGCGTTTTTTTATCGTTGCCACCCCGGAGATCACCGAAAAGGAGAAACGTTAGGGGAGTTGCGGGGTAGGGTTAGTCTCCCTCGCAGCTGTCTTTTGGATGTCACGCAACGCTCCCCCAAAGATTTGGGAGAGCGTTGCGTGACATCCAAAAAAACGGCTGCGAGGGAGACTAAGGTAGGGTGGGGGCACAGAGAAATAGTCTGAGAGAGCTAACGGCTAAAAAGTTTCAGTATTTAAAGTTTGATACATTACTTATCTGCTGTCAATTTACTACATAATTTGAAAGTTTACTGAAAAGGTACATTTGAACATAGGACCCGGAAACTTGTGCAACAGAAGTCTGCTTGGGCATTAGCAGGTATTTTCAGTGAAAGAACCTATTTTCGACATTAGTAAAAGCATATTTGTCTTGTTTTAACTTGACAGCGAATAAATCTCGTTCAATGAAAGGAAAATGGTTTCAAACGTTTGACAGCGGAAGAGGGGCACTTCCCCAAAATAGCTATACGGGTATGTGGCGCTCAATAAGGCAATGATTCGGAAGTCCCAGATATAGAACGGTGTTAAACATATTTTCTCCTTTCATGAAAGTTTCAAATTGCTAGCAGCCATAAAACGCAAATTAGTGAAGAAAAAAAAACTGTTGTGTTGCGCGTCGTAGACTGTGGTAAGGTAATTGTCGCGTAATAACGTGTTTCAGGCTCCTGCGTGTTTACCCTGCACTCGCGCTTCGCGCCCCAAACAGAAAAAGACGAAATTGTCGTATTTTGAGTCGAAGTCGAAATTTAAGTCGAACAGACAAATAACTTTGTTTCTTTCTTTCAAAAAAGGGCCGGGAGGGCTTTGGAAACTGACTAAAATTCGAGAAGGGGGTATCATTTTTAGGGCAAATTCTTTTTAAAACAAGGTCCAAATTTAGAGGGGGCCGGGCAGCATATACCCACCCAAAAAATCGTTACCCGAGGATCCCCTTCGTGCCCGCCCCCTAGCGGGGTAACGTTTCCGAAAGCGATTTTGATGATATTCAGGCAACGCAAGACTGAATACTGATATGTCTGCAAATTAGACGCGGATCGAGCGGATGATAGAGTTCCGACGTGTTACGGATTACAGTCTTTGAACGGTCGTAATCCGACTTCATACATATTTTACGGATTGGTTTTGTGGGAGTCCTAGTTTTCGTGATAACGAAAACTATGTATGTATGTAGTATTTACATGTACTCCTGTCTGTGCCGTTTGACCTTTTAACATCCTGTACAGTGTTTTTCTTACTTAAGGATTAATAAATATGTATGTATGTATGTGCGTACGAGGGTCTTTGTTTTCGAACCTACGAAAACAAAGAACCCTAAATTTACCGCTGAATTTGACCAAAAACTCCGTGTAAAGGATCGGACAGAAGAGAATTTGACAGATTATACCTTAACGTCGGTTACAATTTGACTTTATACTTCAACGGATTCGATTTTAGGGGGTCTTAGGTCTTAGTTTTCGAGGGTCTTAGTTTTCCTAACACCCGCCTAAAACATCCGCTTAAGGCCTAGAGGCTGGTGAATTCTAGCCCCTCACTAAGGTGGAAAAAGTGTCATTTCCTACCAGTCATAAGAAATGAACAGTATCTGATTGATTAACGTAAGGAAACCATGTAATTCAAGTTCGACTGAATTTCACCTAAAACTACGTGGAAAGGATCAAACATAAGATAGTTTGACAGATTATACCTCAACTTCGGTTTTAACTTAATTTCATACTTCGACGGATTCGACTTTAGGGCGTCTAAGTTTTCGTATAATCTCGAAAACTAAGACGGGTCTTTTAGGTCCTAGTTTTCGAGGGTCTTAGTTTTCGTAACATCCTGTTTGTGACCACGCTTTAGTGTAACGTCAGAGCCAATGAGTTACTGATGAAATTATTATTAATTTTAATGGAATTGTGTTTTTGTATAAACGTTATTTACCTCACAGGTATCTTCTCCCCAATGTAAGGCTCCTGTCTTAGCACTTCCATGATTTTGACTTGTAGAGCTCGAATGTCATCAATGTTTTCATCTTTCCTAAAAACATTTCTGATCTTATTTTGAAGTAATTTCGCCGTGTTGTCAATGCTAAAGATAGACCGCACCACATGTCCTTCATAGTCCTTACCAGCAATTGCGTTCTGGATTTCTGTTTTCATTTTTTCAATATCTTCAAAAGGTTTGTCTGCATGGGTTCCTACAATGATCACTGGGGGGCGCAAATGAGGCACCTCTTTCGCTTCATCACCACAAGTTTCTCTTCTCATCTGTGCGACGCTATGCACTGTGGACAGCCAGGACAACAAGTTCTCAAGATTTGTTTCTTCATTGGGGTTTTCCAAATCAACATTACGAGATCCTTGTCTCACACAGGGTTTGGCTGTGTCATGTAGTGACTTGCTGAGGTTGCACACCAAGATGTACAGCGCACGTGATGATAAAAATACAGGATGAGATGCATAATACAGGTGTTGTCCAGCAAAATCCCACAGTTCAATACTGACAACAGATTCTTCCTTAACACCTTTACCTTTTATATACTTTACCAAATTTACAGCTCGCTCCTTGACCTCCTCTGGAGGTGAAGAAGTATCAAGCACTAACTCATGATCAGGTCCTGTTAATGTGAGTTCACTATCACTGTCTTCGCTTCGATCACCAACCTGCAGTAGGTTCGAAAAAAAAAATAACTGTCGATTCTGATTCTGAAAGACGTAACATATCTGGTTCGATTTTGGGGGTAAAGAGGAACAATGGAGTAAGAATGACGGAATTTTTTTCGCTGTTGGAATAGTGGGTTAGTGCCATTTTGTGGCGTGGAATAAAGGAAAAATAGATTTTTTCAACGAAATAATGAGTTTTTTTTACTGGAATAACGAAAATGTTCGAGCTGGAATAATGAACACCCGATTATTAATTTGTTATTGATGACAGAGCATTCTTTATGAGCTCAAACAACGAGGCACGATTACTGCAATTTTTAAGGAACAGTGACTTTAAGAAAATATAGAAAAACAATGTTTGATTGAGTCCCCCAGCCCCTTGGCTTTACTCATCGCATAAAAAAAGAAAAAGTAAACAACTTGATATCGAAATTGTGATTAACAACAAAAAACGCGAAACCTATCCTCAAGGCCTAAATGACACTTAAAACATAAATAGAGATACGGCTATTAAGGCTATACTCACTTTGGTTTACGCACGCGCACTAATAACCCAAAGGCTTTGCTTACGTGTAGATGGGTACAACCAAGAGAGAATGAGCTAAGAGAGCGAATCCCTGTACCCCATGATAATTTTTTTCAATCTATTTAAAGTTCGCGCGCGTGCTGCGTAGGTTATTTTTGTCTGTTGTTTCCATGACGCCACTCTAACCGACCAATAAGGTGGCGTCCTTAAATAACCACGCAGTATGACACAGAACCAAGAATAGATTGAAAAAAATTTTCATGGGAAGAGGGTCATGTATGGGGGATTCGCTCTCTTAGCTCATTCTCTCTTGGTACAACCATGGAGATATAACAAAATGGCTGATAGTAGTAAGATTCAACACTCGGAACTAAACTTCCTAGTATAGAAAAACCCTAAATTCTTAATCAGAAACGTGCTAGAAAACGATCTGGCAATTGTTACATATTTTCCATACGAACATTGTAGCAAAAGAATGGGAGGCCGTGGTGCGTTTCTCACTAAAACCTAACTTATAAAAGCGATAATCAATTCATAATAACTACTGTTAAGATGTTCTTGTGGTAACCAAGGATTCACGAAAAAGCGTCACATTTCACGACCAACAAAGACAAACCTCATTTACAAGAGAAACTTCTTCCTTTACTCCATCAGTACCAACTTGTTTCCTATTCTTGTTATCATCATTTTGAACTATTGCTTCACCTTTTTCCTCCTCCTGAACCCCGTCACGGTCAGCTAGAATACCAAACATCTTTTGCACCATCATCTCTGCCACATCTCTCGAACATCCCAGCAATCCTTGTTTTCTCTCATCCATAGGTTTCCAATTCCTGACTTCACCAACGTTCAACTGAAATTTTGAAGGATCCACTTCAATTCCATCAGTACTGTTTTCTTTTGGATTAAATGGTAGACCAATGAGAGACTTCTTTAAACTTGTTTTTCCTGCCCGATCCTGCCCAATAAGCAATACTCGACCACGGTAAACATTAACAGCTCCATCTTTAAGAGCACTTTGATAAGCGAGCTGTGCTTTTTCTCCGCGTGCTTCTATTTCTAAAGGATCTGGTAAAAAAAGAAGAATGCTTATTAAAGGTAAGTAATGTCTTAGAGGTTGCGTAGTTCATTGGCGTCTAGTTCACTTGACTGACCTAGGAGGGTCATCCGGGACTACAGTGTTTATTGTCCTTCTTCTGATCTTTCAGTACGGTCTCTTAAGTTATTAAAACAAATCTATGGTGAACATAATTTTACTAAATTTCAAATTGACAGATAAAAATAAATGTTGGTTATTTTTGATACTGTTAAACAATCCACCTGCTATTTTAAAATTGTTTTTTTTTTACTGCGCTTACAATGTACTTCAAGTCTCCACACATGTTCAAAACACCATGAATGGTGGGTAAAAATTGGTGTTGTGTGTTGCGTCATCAGAATTATAAGTGATGTTCGCATTCATGTGAAATGCTTGTTCCTCTGAAAGAAACAATTATTCTGAACATCAACGAACTAACTTCGTTCCAATAAACGCCCACTCTCTAATAAGCACCCCTATTGCATAAGCACCCTCGTTCCAACCCTGGGGGTTACTTGGGTTAATTTTTTGGGGGTATGTGCCTCTGGTAGCTTAAAACCCCCACCCCATTATAGTCTATACTGTGGCGAAATTATAGACCCCATCTTAGTCACTAACTAACACATTTTTCTTAAACTTGGTGTGGTAAAAATCTTTCTATTTTTAAATCCCTATATACCTGAATTTTCTAAACCCCAAAATCCTGAAAATGTGCGACCCCGTTCCAGTAACTCTTATAAAAATTGAACCTCAATCCAGTCGTGAAAATGCGGCCCAATCCAGCAGCACATACCTTTAGCCTACTACTAGGAAGTACCCCCCACCGGGAAAAACAAGCGCCCCAACACCAATAAGCGCCGCTACTCAATCACCGACTATTGTTCCATCCTATCGTGACAAGGTTCACCCTAATTCACCCAACCCGAGTGAACGGCCGCGAACGCTCTCGATTGTTAACCGCCGCCCGGATAGCTCAATGGAATTAGCGCCGGTCTGCTGAGCGGGAGGTCATAGGTTCAAACCCCAGCTGGACCAACACTCAGGGTCTTTAAATAACTGAGGAAAAAGTGCTGCCTTTGTAATAACATCAGCAAAAAGTTAGACTTTCTAGTCTTCTCAACAATGTTGGGAGTTGTTGGCCAACAGTGTTGCATCCGTTAGCACGGGGCTTCACTAATCAGTTTTGCTGGATCAGGCTCCACTGCAACTTGACAGGGAGGAGATAAAAGGAAGAGAAGATGGCGAGAGGGGTGGGGGTGGGCGATTATTCGAGGGAGGCGATTATTTTAAACATTTGGGTCTAACGGGACGATTATTCCAGCGAGGTGATTAATCAAGGGACGGCTTTTATTCGAGGAATGTTTTGTTTCGGAGTCATGGTTGCGTATGATAATCTTGTCACATTCGAATTGGCCAGAGGGTTATGTTATGGTGAGAAAAGATCGAGCTGGCTCGCCAATCGGTGGAGGTGTTGCTATTATTTCTCGGAATGATTGGAAGGGTAAAGCGCTGAATGTCACTGATAGCTTGGAATTTGACTCTCTTTAGTTGCAGACCATGCCGCTTTGTAGACATGATGACCTCGTATAGCAGACGAGAATTCGCCTTCATAATCAAGCTTCGAACTCCAAGTCAAGGGATTGCCAGCAGGAGCCATGATCGTAGACGTTTGCTAATTCTTGCTCATAAGGTGCGCTGCCCCTGTTTTATGGTTCGAGAAAGAAGTAGACGCCCTGTTTCGAATAAGCGCCCTCATTTGAGAAACCAGAAGTATATAAGCGCTCCGGGCGCTAAATCGAGTCATTACGCTAAATAATTTAATGGCATTGTCTTTTGTAAATTGTTCTGTAGTTTGTTTCCTCCTCTCTAAGCGTTATGCTTTTGAAGTGGTGGGGAGGTTTGGTTGCCTTAGTGATCCTAAAGGTAGCCTGCGTTGCACCCGGCCCACGTATTCGTAAATATATATAGTCCGTCTGCGAATTAGTGCACAAAAACACGTTCTAATATCCTGCAGAGTCGCAAGGACATATGTGAGCGTTTCTGATAGGCGGGTTTCTTATGCGCCTCACGATTGGCCTAATTCGTACGTGTGCGTGACGGTTGAGCGCAGTGACATGTCAAAATTCACAGAAGAGAGTTGGCAAGGATCTTTTACAGTAAACAATGAAAGAGCAAGTTCTAGCGTCAAAACAAAGTAGGAAATCATGATATTCACGGCCAAAAACAACTACATACATTTAGCTATTCAGGTCCAGGCATTTAGGAGAAAACCAAAGAGACTAAGGTTATTTAGCCACAATAACAAAGCTTAAGGCTTGAACAGAAGTAAAAGAAACTGCATCCGTGACCGGGATCTGTGATCACATCCTGTCTGAAAACATTTGTCGAAACAATAGTAACTAAAAATAACTCAATATGCATGGAACAGACCAGCTTTATAACATCTAAATGTGAGACTCAAAGCGGCAAAGACTTTGCTCAGTCAAAGTGTAGAATACTCCATGCACTTCGTAAACCACGCAGAAAGAGAACAAGAAAACCTCTATTGTTCAAGCAGACTCTAGGTCACGTTCCACACTATCACAAGCTCGATCCGACACTTGTCACGTGCTATTAGTCGTGTTTGGCCTGTCAGCACTCAATTCAAATCGGACTAATAACAAACCGCGTAAGAAACTAGCCAATCAAAAACGCCGACATATGTCCTTGCGACTCTGCGGGATTCGAACACGATATTGTGCACTAATTCGCAGACGCTCTATACAGAAGGTTTAGAGCGTCTGCGACGCAGGCAATCCTAAAGGCTAAGTGCTGGGCAGGTTTCAAATGAAAGGCAAGACACCTGGCCGTCCATGTGGGGGAATGGGGGGGGGGGGGGTTAGGCAATTCACTTACACTATTGCTGTGCATGTTGACAGGGAAAACAACAAACACTAACTTGGAAAACAGACCTAAGTGAAGCTAAGTGTGACTTTTAACTTTCTTAAATGGTATGACAAATTTCAGACCAGTCATAGTTTAGATCACAAGAAGTGCTTTCTCGGGCTTAAACACAGCAAACCAAGCCACCTTTTCTAATTTGAAACTTGAACAGCGATCTTACTGAACCACTCAAAACTCTTTATCCTTAATGGTCTGCTTATTGTTCTGTAACAATATTTTTTTCTATTTAATACATATTGTGTTCAGCGGCCAAACTTCCATAATTATAACATGACAATATTACATCACCCATTAAGTGAAAAATGGCTTTAACACTCTGCGGTTGAGTTTTCACTGAGATAATTTTTAGCTAGATAAAGCCAGAAAAGTCCAGAAATAAGTTAAAACACCTCGTCTTGTGTTAACGAGTTAACTTGATGCTCACTGTTTTTTCGGCTTTATCACCGAAAAATTACGCAAAGTTAGACAACCTAGCCCAACCTAGTGAGATGGTATAACTTGTCCTGATAGTAGTGCGTTGTGATCAGACGCCTACCAAATGACCGGCGAAATGAACATTTTACTAGAGGCTGTAGTGAAGGGCTACCACTAGTGCCCATTTACAATAAGGACGGGTGAATCTTTTGTCCTCGATGAATAAATCGACAATTAACAGGTAAGACTTTTAATTACTAATTCGTAGCCAGTGGTAGCGCAAACGTATCGGAAATCATTATTAAAGGATTACAATTGACAATCGATAAAATGGATGAAAATCGATAAAAATTGATACTCACAACTCTTTCAGTCTTCGATATTATCGATTACCGATATCAATCGCTTAATTACTATCGTTTAAAATCGAATAGAATCCATTATTTCGATTAACGAGTTTCATCGATTTGGCACGGCGGGTTAAACACACGCTATATTTACAGCAATTATTGCTGTTTTGCTGTTACATTTTGAAACGGGATTACAGCATTACTTCCTATCCTCTTACTCTTTAGAGACACTATTCAACTGCATTCATAAAATAGCGAGGATCATTAAACGACAACACATTCAAAGCGCTTCGTCTCCTAACATTTTTGAATGTCGCGCTTAAATTAAATTTGAATCCTCTGAGTTCTTCCAAGCTAAATTTAGAAGTGAAAACAGCTAGTAATCGTCGGTATGTCAACAAACACTTAGAAAAAATGTTCAGCTCAGCAGCAAACCGACCATAGTGAAAACATAGCAGACGTATTTCCGACCGTCGCTTCTCTCCCTCCGAAAGTTCGTGAAAACACAATCGGTGAGTCATTTTATTTAGTAAGGGTGTGATGGAATACAATGTTTGGTGTTCACTAACGTTAGATATCAACCTACCATGGATAATTGCTATTTTTCACAGCTGATTTGAAATTTTAAAACAGACATTAATTAATTAAAATGAATTCATACCTACAAGAAACTTACCATTGATTTTGAAACTACAGTTTGTAGCATATCTTAATGATTTATCAAATTCGCGAAACCCCCGATAACTGAAAAAAAAAACTGACTTCCCTTTCCCAGGCAAATAGTGCAACTTTTTCACGGTTTTTTTTCCCAACTTCCAAATAACTAAAATATCCGCTGTGCTCACCTGCCAAACCATATACATGTACTCCCCTTATCATCAACTTCAGGGCAAATCTTATTGCGTCAACAGTTAAGGGATTCTCTCTCACAGACAGCACACTCAGCTCCCTGAGGTCACCAATCTCAGCAGGTAGTTCAGTTAGTTTATTTCCATCCAAGAACAGACTTTCAAGCTTGGTCAGCCTCTGTATACTGGTAGGTAAACCAACCAACTGGTTGTTACTCACATTCAGCACACGCAGCTCCCTAAGGTAACCAATCTCAGCAGGTAGTTCAGTTAGTTTATTTCCATCCAAGTACAGCCTTTCAAGCTTGGTCAGCCCCTGTATACTGGTAGGTAAACCAACCAACTGGTTGTTACTCACACTCAGCTCCCTCAGCCCCCTCAGGTCACCAATCTCAGCAGGTAGTTCAGTTAGTTTATTTCTATCCAAGTCCAGCCAATCAAGCTTGGTCAGCCTGTGTATACTGGTAGGTAAACCAACCAACTGGTTGTAACTCACATCCAGCACCCTCAGGCCCCTCAGGTCACCAATCTCAGCAGGTAGTTCAGTTAGTTTATTTCCATCCAAGTACAGCAATACAAGCTTGGTCAGCCTGTGTATACTGGTAGGTAAACCAACCAACTGGTTGTAACTCACAATCAGCTTCCTCAGCTCCCTCAGGTCACCGATCTCAGCAGGTAGCTCAATGATTTTGTCGTTATACAAGTTGAGCACAGTAAGATTTTGCAGCTTGTTGATACTTGCTGGTAATCCCATCAGGTTATTTTTATCCAGCACAAGTTTCTCTGTTTCACTCACTTCAGTGACTACATCAGGTACCCTGAAGAGTGTTTTTCCATTCAGACCCAAAACTGCTAATCCATCTTCACATTTGAAGTAATGCTCCATGTTTCAAATTGTTAATAAAAAGTCTCGACAGTTCTTCTTACCATCTAGAAATCACAAATAGTAACCTAGTATAGAAAAATCAAAATCATATCATCAATATGTGAATTTTACAGAATTAAAATGAAAGAAATCTAGAACAGATGCTGTTAGTGCATTCAAAAAATCTTTTATTAGTAGACTACAGTATCTAAAAGATAGTAGTGCTGCAGTGCATTCTGTTGATAATGTCATTAGTCATTAGTCACTGAATGTGTCCTATTTACATGTTGGAAAGTAATAAGTACTATCAGTCTATGAAAACATCGTGGGAACATTGTTCGAGGTAATCTGTGCCTTCTAAGAAATTCAGGAACAATAAACTTTCCCCTTTTCGTGCTGTATAAATAAGCTCAAGGGTTTCTTTTATGCTTTTAAGTAGCTGCCATTTTCTTCCAAGTGTCTCGTCTTTCTCATTTCAATTCAGTCTAAACTATTGTTAATTGATGACCACCAAAGATGCAAATTTTGAGTCAGGTTATCTTAGGGAGGTGGTCACTTATTCAATCGAACAACACTAGTGGGTCCCTACCTAGAATATTGAGATCCCAACACATCTACATTTTGGAACAGAATTCATCGCATGTAATTTCTTATCTAAAATATGTGTATAGTTTCATGGTGTCACTAAAAGATTTTCACATACTTTGAGTAGTGTACTACATACAACAAACAACAAAAAAATAACTGACCATGATACAAGGAAAACAAATAATGTCAATATTGTGTACTGGAGGGGTCTGGGTCGGCTATGGAGGAGTGAAGACGTTCGGAAAAACGCTCCCGCATATTTGATCTTTTTCATCTTATACCGCTTGCCTCGATACGTTTATATGGATGACATTTTAAGTAGATTTAAGCGTAAGGAAAGGGGAAGCAGTAGTTCGGACAGTGAGACTTCACCTCAAGGAAAAAGAGTTTGTAGTGAGGAACCGGACGAGATACTCGTGGCCCTGGATATGTCGAAGGATATAGGAGTGAAGCTACAACAAGTTCTAGACAAGCTCGGCGAGATGGACAAAAAAATTGAAAGCGTTATGGCAAACGTGGCTGGACTAGAAAAGACGATGACCAACATTCAATCAGAAGTGTCGTCGCTCAAGGTCAGAGCCGACTCGGCAGAAACCAAATTGAAAGAAATGGACACAGGTTTACAATTTGCAAATGGCGAAGTTGAGGATCTCAAAACACAAAGCAGGAATACTCAACAATGTATCGAATCCCTAAAAGAGCGTCTTCTCTATCAGGAGGTCTACAACCGCAGAGAGAATTTACGATTTTTTGGCCTTCCTGAAAGTACAGAGTCAACAATTGAAGACTCAAGCGAAGTGTTGTACCGTTTCTTGGAAAGAGATCTTGATATCGAAGGGGCTCGTAGTATTGAGTTTCAGAGAGTTCATCGCCTCGGAAGGAAAAAAGCAGGCACCTCGCGCCCCATTATCGCACGGTTCCTTAGATATCCTGATCGGGAACGGGTCTTTAAAGCTGCTTTGGAAGCACAGGATGAGATTGGTGTTAAAGTGTATGCAGATCTACCTAAGGAGATACAAGAAAATCGGAAGAAGCAATGGCCACGGCTAAAGCGTGCAAGAGAGGAGGGTAAAATTGCCTACTTTAGTAGAAAGGAGCCGGACAAATTATTTATTGAGGGACGCTTTGTTGCTTCATAAGGTTTTTTTTTCTGCTTATACTTTATCGGTGGGTCATAATTTAATATCAAACTTTATTTAGTTTCATGCTGCGGGAGCACTTTTTGAATATGCAATTAGTTGTACCAAATCCCATAGGCTGCGTGTTAGATAGTATTATCGGCAGCAATTATATCCTATTGTTGTTTGTGTTAAATGTTTTGTGTTTTTTGACAGTACGGTGGGCTATTATTCCTTTCATTGTTAATTTATGTATTTCTTGTGTGCCAGTTGTCATCTCAAGATTAGGTAATAACGTTACGATAGTAAGGATTATACTGATTTTAAATTATTATCCTTGAATGTTCGAGGGATTCGCTCCGCTACGAAGAGAAAAGCCATTTTTATGTGGTTAAAAGAACAGAAATCGGATATTACGTTTTTACAAGAAACCTATAGTACAGCAGAAGTTGAAGATATCTGGAGAACACAATGGCAGGGTAAGCTTTTCTTTTCACATGGTACTTGTCATAGTCGTGGGGTAATGGTTCTGGTTAGAGGTGATTTAGATTTCAATTTGATTTCAATTAGGACGGACGATGAAGGTCGCTACATTGTATTGGAAGCTGAAGTGCAAGGAGCAAATTTCTTATTGGTAAACGTTTATGCTCCTAACAAAGCTCAGGAACAGTGCCGTTTTATTGAAAATCTGAATTCGACAATCGATGATGTTGTTAAAGATAATGAACCTAAGTTTGTTGTGGGTGGGGACTTTAATGTTACTCTTGAGTCAGATCTTGACTGCTCGGGTGGAAATCCAGCTCAAAAGGCTTCAGTTAAAAGTATTCAGGATTTGTGTCTTGATTTTGATCTGGTCGACATCTGGAGAATTCGGAATCCTACAACACGACGTTTTACTTGGAGGCAAAGAAACCCATTTATTCAAAGAAGGCTAGACTTCTGGCTAATAAGTGATGTCTGTCAAGAAGACATTGAAGGAACCGATATTATTCCATCAATAAATTCTGATCATTCTGCGATTGTCCTTCACTTCAACAATATAGACCGGCAAAAATACGGCCCTTCTTTCTGGAAATTTAACGCTAGTCTTCTTAATGATGAAAATTTTGCACTTTTAATCAACCAAAGTGTCCCGCTTTGGCTAGATGAGTTTAAAGAGGTAATCGACAAAAGAGTATTATGGGATTTGATTAAGTATAGGATAAGACAGGTAACGATAAATTATAGTAAGGAAAAAGCTCGACAAAGAAGGCAACAGATATCTAATATTGAAAACTCTCGCAAAGCCTTGGAGGAAAAGTGCGGTGATAACCCTACTATCGAGAATATTGAACAACTTGAAATTTTGAAATTGGAACATGAAAATATTTATGAGGAATTATCGAAGGGAGCAATCATTCGCTCGAAGGCAACTTGGTATGAAAAGGGAGAGAAAAGTAACAAATATTTCTTAAATCTAGAATCTCATCGGAAGGCTAAAAGTTCAGTTCGTAAGGTTTTTAGCGAAGAAGAATTGTTAGTCACTGACCCTAAAAAGATTTTGGGGGTTATTGAACGCTTTTATTCTGGTCTGTATAAGAAGGACGATCTAAAACCTTCTGAAAATCTGATGAATACTTTTTTGGAAAATCCGTTCATGCCTCGTCTCTCTGTTGACGATTCTCAAGCGTGTGAAGGGAAGTTATCAATTGAAGAATGTGTGAAAAGCCTCAATTCTTTCGAACCCAATAAATCTCCAGGTAACGATGGGTTAACAGTTGAATTTTACAAATTTTTTTGGAATATAGTTGGGGAATTACTGGTAGCCAGCCTCAACTACTCTTATGACGTTGGAGAATTATCAAACTCGCAAAAGAAAGCAATTATAATATTATTGGAAAAAAAAGATAAGGATAAAAGAAACATATCTAACTGGAGACCAATATCTCTGATCAATGTCGATGTTAAAATAGGATCGGAGGCGATCGCTAAAAGATTGGAATGTGTCCTGCCTAGTATTATACATTTTAATCAATGTGCATATGTTAAAGGCAGGACTATTTTTGATGCTGTTAGAACAGTAGAAGACATCTTAGAGTACACTGAGAGATTTAAAATTAACGGAAGATTGATAGCTATAGATTTTAAAAAGGCTTTTGACTCTGTAAGTAGAGAATTTCTTTTTCGTACCCTATCTGCTGCTCGTTTTGGCTCTTCTTTTATCCAATGGATTCACACTTTTTATAATAATATTTCAAGCTGTGTTTCAAACAATGGTTTCGCTACCGCACATTTTGACATCCAACGTGGCGTTAGGCAGGGGGATCCTCTTTCTCCGTACCTGTTTATTATCGTGTTGGAAACTTTGGCTTCAAAGATAAGGTCAAACAATGATATTCGAGGCATCATGGTGGATGGACAGGAGATTAAATTAGGGCTTTTTGCTGATGATTTAACAGGGTTTTTGAAGAACGACAATTCTCTAATAAAGTTCCTCGAACTTGTGTTGCTGTTTGGTAAATGCTCTGGTCTCGTTATAAACCATGATAAGTCGGAAATATTGTTACTTGGAAACTCTTTTCTCGCGCCTCCCAGCCTTGATCATACTCCTTTTAAAGACCTAACGATAAAGAATTCCGTAAAGATTTTAGGGGTATATTTCACGTATGATCGCCGTCTCAGACGCAAACTTAATTTCGATGAAATCACCAAATCCATTAAGGATAAGTTAAGAATTTGGAAATGGAGGGATCTTACTATCATTGGTAGAATTCAACTGGTCAAAACATTTATTATCCCCACTTTCTTATACCGTGCTAGCTTAATTTGTATGGATAAGGAATTTGTAAATGAAGTAAACAAAATTATATTTGACTTTATCTGGAAAGGTAAAGACAAAGTGAAACGTCGTGTGCTTGTTGGGGACATTGAAGATGGAGGATTGAAAGCTCCACACTTGGATTCTATTATTAAAACTCAAAGAATATTATGCTGTAAAAAGCTCGCGAGTAAAGACCTTAGTAGCTGGAAAATTATTCTTCTTCATTACCTAAAACCAGTAGGTGGCAAATTTATCCTTGGCTGCAATTTCGCTGTAAAAAAGCTGCCTATCAAGCTTCCGAGTTTTTATGAGGAATGTTTAAAGGATTTTTCGCGCTGCTCCGCAGCAAACAAGGTTAGTCTAGGCAATATTAATGCAGTGGATATTTCAAAGATCATTCTGTGGAATAATTTTTATATTTTAATTGGTGGTAAAACTGTTTTCAACAAAAGATTAGTAGAGAAAGGAATTATAAGAATAGGGGATCTTATTGCTGAAAACAATGAAATCATAACGAGCAAGCTAAGGGAACTTAATTTATCCCCATTGGACGCATTTCAACTTTTTTCAGTGATCGACGCACTTCCGAAGGACTGGCGTCAAGCGTTGAAGAGTTATGGATATGATCGCCTCGTTTCTTTCGATCTTCACGAGCAGACTCAGTTGTTTTTATCTGGTAAAGAAGTTTTATTAAGCAATGCTGACTCAAAAGGCATCTATAAAGAAATTAGAGACGGGGAAATTGTTCAACCAACTGCGCAAAAGAAATATGTTGAATTTTTTGAAAATGATGATTTAAACTGGAAAGAAATCTACAGCTCACCCTACCAGGTTGCCCTTGACACTAAGTCACGTGAATTTCAATATAAATTGTTACACAGATATCTGGCCACCAATGATTTTTTAAACAAAATTGGTATTTCTTCATCACCGCGATGTTCCCTGTGCGATGGGGCGGATGAATCCCTCGAACACCTTTTTGTCTCTTGCCAGGTTACTCAGAGTTTTTGGGCAGAAGTTATTACATGGTGTAGCAATCGGGGGGTGGTTATTAACCATCTCTCTGCTAAAGATATATTTTTTGGGAAAAAGGTACATAAAGACAATTTATTTATTAATCATATTTTACTAGTTGGTAAGCAGTACATATATAATTGCAGATGCACGAAAACGAACCCTTGTTTACGGGTCTTCTTGGCAAGAGTTAATAATGTTTATCAATTAGAAACTATCATTGCCAAGTCGAAGAATAAAATGTCTTTTCATTTATCGAAATGGCAAGCACTCTTGACAAGTGGTACACAATTCCCGATAAATATTTGTTAAGGTTTAGTAGTATTGATACTGTCTTTTTTGTGTCGTGTGTGCTGTGTGTGTGTGTGAGTTATTTGTGTATTATTATAATAATTATTATTATTTATTTGCAATGTTGTTAATGTATGTAAAAATTAATGTTATTATTGTAAGTTAAGAAAATGAAATAAACAATGATTGAATTACAAAAAAAAAAAAAATATTGTGTACTAATCCGACTGTTTGGAATAAAGCTAGGCCTTAAGAAACACTGATTCCCAATTTTGGCTACACAAGGGGTGTATTATGGGTAGGTGAACATGTTTGTGATCAGGTACATGTAATATACTAATAATATTATATTACATCATCTTTAAATAAGGTGACAAATGATTGATTTCTGCAGATCTAGAAATAATCCTAGGAGGGGGTGATTAATTGATTTTCAGTGGCAGGTAATGGGGATGCCTATTTGTCGAAAAGGCTTATTTGAGGGGGAGACACTTATTTCAAGGGGTTGCTTATTTCATTTTTTAGTATTTCAGCCTCAAGATAGCATTTGTCTTCCTTTCACACAGACAAAAAAATTAAGCAATGAAACCACAACATCTTTTTCAATAAATACCCAAGTGTGTTATGATCATGTCCTTAGCTTGAACCTTCCATTAAAACTATCCTCAAGCACTATATTCCATGATATTCAGAGGAGCTGATCGAGTCATTAATCTCTGATTGTGTGACGTCCCCAAATAAGTGTTATTCTCTTGTGACTGTAACTTTTATGCTACCCTTTTGAAAGATAAAAGTCCAGTATACCATGTATTTAGTAACTAGGCAGGGTGTTAAAGGTGGTCACTTATATGAAGGGCAGGGCCGGAAGCTTAAACAAACACTATCCTATTACTGCGCATGTACTAAACTTAGATTTTCTGACAGGATGTTGAGAATTCAAAAGATCCACATAGTGTTATAGAACCTTTAAAAATCTTTGCATCAAATTGCTCGGTTGAGTTACACCACTAAACCTAAATCTCAAAACTACAGATCAATGTTCCCATTAACTTTTGATTTGAGTGAAATTGGGAGTTTTTAGCATTGCTTTCATTTAGATACAAGAAAAAAATGGAGAGACATGGATGCCACTGAAAAGATCTTGTAATGACATGTTAGTAAAATTAAAAAACCTCCTTAACAAATACGACCAACTAAATTAACCAAACAGCCGGCCCTTGATGAATAGAAAAACAAGTGCAATGAAATCATAAAAAATTATTATGTTGGACAAACCTTTGCGATGCCTTCATCATGTAAAGATTGCATTTTTATTTATACCCTTTAAGCGTTTGAGGCTAGAACACAGGCAAATATTACTGGATTTATTTTGAGCTTGCCGTAACTTGAGCTCTGACAAAAGTTTCACAGCCAAAAAGCTGTACAGCAAGCAGAACAAGCTTTTAATTAAGTTCACAATGCAGCCAAGAGAGCACAAAAATCACGCAAAACCTTTTTGTGCCATGAGCCAGTTATTAAATAAAACGAAAGACTTTGTCAAAAGTGTAAAATATTACTTGAGATATGTAAACAAAGGAACTCCATCAGAGATGAAGCTGCAAGAAAATCTTGTTGCATCTGAGTGACAGTTTTGTTGTCTTTTCAAGAAAATACACATACACAATAGCTAGTGTCCCTTTAGTATTTATTTCAATATTTGAAGCCTAAAAGAGTGATACTAATTTGTAGAGAGGGGGTTAATTTGAGCATTTAGGCTAATTAGTGCCTTGGGGCTGTGTATCTTAAGCAATGCATTGATGTCTTAATTATTGCTTTATTGCCCAACTTTATTGTCTCAGGAATTCCCTTTTACCGTAGTGAATCTTGAGACTCATCAATTCAGCAGGGGAATTTTGAGAGTTAATTTTTGGTCCAGAGTATTCTTTCAGGTGTTGTTGGAAGCCTTTTAATCTTTGCTCTTACATTCCACTGACTTTAAATCTGGGGTACCCCCTGGGGCAATATGATCATTATTGCACCCTGTAGCTTAGCTCTTTCTCCTGGGTAGGGTGGTCTGCCTGTATTTATGGCTAGTGACAGGCTTGGTAATCTACCCATATCCATACAAGGAGACGGTGTATCTTAATATCTCCACCTCTTCCGCAATTGAAATAACAGGTGATTCGAACGGTTATTCTATGTAGTCCTCTTCCAGAGGTCAACCGAATCACTGATCGAATGAATGCACCTTTACGAATATTCGGCCGCTTCATTTGCGCTTTAAACCTGAACGAGGAATAACAAAGAGCATACTTGTCATTCAAAGAGATGCAAGTAAGTGGCAGGGTATTCTAAAGTTAATAACAATGGAACCAATTTTAACACGAGCGGACACGACTCTATCAGCTCGGTTAAAACGCAGTTAGCGCAGGGAGTGAGCTTTCTCATACCTCAACAACTCGGTCGTATTAAATACCATAACTACGCACTTTTTATGAAGTATTCTATATGTAATATACAACTCCTACCTAAGGCTGTTGATCTGAGGAAGGAAGCGTTTGATGAATTTCCTCTAAATATGGCGATTGTTCCTCAGCTTCTTTCACGGAATGCACTGAATTACAGCTCTGATTACATTTCTTGGTCGACTTTCAGTTCATTCCTCGTCCCCAGGGTCTCTCCACCGAATGGTATGCTAGGAACTTCAGGGCGGAACAGGGGATGGTGGTAAACTTGGTAGTTTGTTTGCGATCTTGGCCATCGTGACGTCACGAAGAGAGAAGCGCGAAACTTCGAGGAGTTTTCGAAAATGGCGCCGTTGCTATTTCCAAATGCTACTTTTAAAGTTGGTTTTCCTGGATATTGACGCTCCAAAATGGTTTTTGTCACGATAGGATAGTGCAGTTCCAACATCTCTTTCCGAGAAGGTGAGTGAAATGTGCATTAATCCGAAAAATAACGCGTATGAGAGCTGTAAACAGTTTCGGTCAATTTCCTCGAGTGGAATAATGTGCCGCAAAAGTTTGCATGTTCGCACAGTAATATCGTGTTTTCTCGAAATCGGTGGTGTTGAACATCAAAACTTGGCATGAGGGTAGGTTACTTCTATTGGAAAGCATTGTCTCTGAAGTTTATTGACATAAAGTAGCAGAAAAAATGATCAGTCCATTCGAGTGTACCATCAGTTCTCGGACTACCTTAGCGGCTACGCTGCAATTGAGTCTCACGATTTTTTAACTTTTCTTGCGGCCTCACAACAAGACTCCCAATCTCATGGTTTTCTGGGAAATATCATTCTAAAATGAAATATTACCTCGTTGAATAAAAACGGAAATTTTGTGGGTAAATTCTTGTGCCCGGAGGAGCTTTGACTACTTTACCCATGAAGTTGTCTTAGCCCAAAGAAATGACTCAGTCTGCTGTATGTTTCGTCCCATCGGCCAGTGATGACCTATTTTCTGGCCTCTTAAAGTCATCAAAGAAAAAGCGGCATCTAATTTGTTACAAGAGGGACCACACTAAAGCAAGGTGATATAAAACAAAAACAGTTAATTCCCCTAATCATAATGGAAAAAGGGTTCGTTTAATTTTGATCGGGAAAAAATAGAATCTCACTATTTTTTGTAGAATTTTTTTCATGCATGAGTCTCCAGATTTTCCTTTATCGGGGGTTGGCAGGTCTGTATGAGGAGCTAAATACCATTCAAATAAAAGGTGGAAACATTTGGAATACTTCCAGAGATATGATGATAATTGATATACATTTGCATTAATATCTTTATTTGTGTGGAGCAATATATTAAACCTAGATTTTACCTCAAATTTTAAAAGATCAACGAGTAAAACTAGCTTTATACAAACAAAAATGAAATGAGAAAGTACTGTAACTCATAATTTACAGAAGTCCCCTTTTGATACCAGCCAAGTGCTGGTAATGCCATCCTGCTGAATATAAGATTTGACTTGACTTGAATAGAAAGTTAAATGAACAAATATTTATGTCAGTGAAATTTGGGCCAGCTGTGGTACCACAGTTTGAAACATGCAGAAAGAGAGTCAAAACAAAATAATCCACCACTAACCGTTATGTTTTCTGTTTTATCAACGCGCACTCTGTCGGTTTTTTTTGAAATCCGAATTTTCCTCCGAACCAAGTTAGCTTTCCCTTTTCAGCACTTACTCTCTTTCCAGGTCTGTTCACTGTGCCCCTGATGAGAATGACAGACCTTCTGAGCAGACTAGAACTTCTTAGTTAACATCAATCTATGTTCCTGTTTATATTAGTGAGCTCACTAAAACTTGATAGCAATGTACCATAGCTATTTGTAAATTTAGTTCTTGTATCGTTGCTAAATGAGTATTTATCTCTTACCTAATGCTACACATTCTAATTTAAAACGTATCTAACAAAATTGTGGCTATTTTTTCCGCAGCTACATGTAATCTATGCTCAATGAACTAATGTGTGGTCATTGAACTACTGGTGTGGTTTTTGAACTGTTGGGTGATTATTGAACTGTTGTGTGGTTATTGAACTAACAAAAAGGAAAAACCAATCTGAAGCAAAAAAGAAAAAAGAAATCAAGGAGAAAGAAAATGAGTTAAGGGAAAAAGAAGAAGAACTGAAGCAAAAAGAAAGAAAGAAAGACATCCAAGAAAAAGAAAAAGAATTGAAAGAACGAGAAGAAAAATTAAAACAAAAAGCAAAAGACAATACGGTAAAACTGCCACGGTGAAAGCCAAATGGGTGGCTGCCCAACTCCAACTCATGGCTGGGCAGTTGGACCATTTGGCAAATCACATTCTTACTGAGATAATGAATGAATAACTAATACCATCCAAAAAAATTTTTATTAAAAAATTATTTCACTGTAATATAAGTTTTATACATCTGTTTATACCTATAAGAGCTGTTTTCAAAATGGTAACACAGCCCATGCGAAATGAGTTTCACATCAAAATAGAGAAACTTTTTGTGTAATCTCTCATGAAGTATAAGTTCTCCTCATATCACAAGGTATGTGCTCTATCGATGTCATCCTCCACTTCCTTCTTCACTCCTTTCTTTAATCTATCACTCCTGTCTTTATCTATCTTTATCCATCACTCGTATCTGAGTCCTTATGGTAGCCTTTTCCAAAACAGTAATCCTACATCATGCACTGTGTGTGTTCTAATAACATCTTTCTAGTGCCCCATCCTCTGTGATAGTAGCTGAATTAAAATCAATAAAAATGGCAATTAAATTTCGGCTCGTTTCCCCTAAATCTCATAATATAAAAATGTAAATTTAAAAATTACCACCCCGTCCCATACCCCCAATAACAGGATTGTAACAACCACGAGATCTAAATATAACAAACTCCATACAACCAGGTAAGCAGACTAAGATTAGCTTTACAGCAACTGTGTTTGCCCAATGTATAATCAAATAGCAATGAAAATCATAAGACAATGGAAGTTGGTGACTGCCACGCCCCTGCTGAGAAAATGCCTGAAGACTGCACAAGCATGATGTCAGAACAATACAAGCGGGCCCCACAAAGGAAGTCGAACTGAACTGAACTCTTCATTGATACCATTAGTATTAAAAAAAAAATAGCATTGTCACTGTGTTGCTGCTGCTGTTATTGTTAGCAAAAAAAAATTCTAAAAAATAATTATAAATTGCTAATTAAATCAATTATTGTTGTTTGTAACATAAGCTTCTGCATAATTTCTTTCCTTGGCTATGCGCAAAATGAATCCAAATAAAGATACTTTCATGACATTTTCTGAACTCTTGCAGTTATTAATGAACTTAAGTATCCTTAATGAACTATGGTGTCCTTATTGAACTATCATGTCTTTATTGAACTTTGAAAATAAGAAAAACTGAACGAGAGCCCTATCAATTAACACAGTGATTGACTGTATTACAAATGGTTAGCTAATGCTAGGTAGAGGATGGGCTGGCTACTTTATTATTTGGGAATGACCTGTAGCTCTGTAAATTATCTGTCAAGAGTGCAAACCAAACCAGTAATTATTGCACTTATTGCAGTAAGAACTGGTTTGACTGTTTAGTTATCTGACCTTGATGTCATTTCCATTTGGAGTAGGCAGTCCTAAGTTTTTTGTACAGCTAAACACATTTCCTTTTTCAATGTCTTCAATTTCTTCCAAAGAATGACTTGCATGTTTGCCTACAACAAAACAAAGCAAGAAAAAATGTGACAGAAAAAACTCTCTTTTTATATTGCAAAAGTGTGAGGAGGGTGATGATATCGCATGAAAATCCTGCAATGTTTTATATCCTTAGCAAATTTTTTTTAAGATGCGGACGCCCGAGGAAATACATTTTCGATAATTTACCATCGAAACGCTTACTAATGTCCGTTTTCTTGGCTTTTTCTAGTTTTTTTTCTATTATCTCTGTAAAGCGATTAAGGCAAAGCTACATACCCATCCTTTGTAACAATCACATGAAAAAGGTGAACTTATTGCTAAGACACCGGAACTGTGGCAGTGGCGGATCTAGACCTTCAGATAAGGTGGGGGGGGGGGGGGGGGGTCATCCAGACCCTGAGATAAGGGGAGAGGGGGTCTCAAAGAATTGTTTTTCGGCCCTTCGGGCTTCAGTTTGGTCTAAAACTAATGGGGGGTGGAGGCGGCCCCAAGGGCCCCTTCTCTGGATCCACCACTGTCTGGATCCACGTGCTGGGTCGGTCACGTGTTGAGTATTCAGTTTTGGGACAATCACGTAGTGTTGTCTGAGGCCTCCATTTCGTCACTGAATTATGAATAGACCGATTGCAAATATGGCGACGATTTCACCAAAGCGAGGCTTTTCGGTAGCAACCGTTGCTAGGGTCTGGTTGCCTGTGCCGTTGCTGGAAAGACTGCAGCTTCTCAGGCGTCTTTTCCTTTAAATTCGACAAAAATAAGTCAATTTTCTTCGCTGAAAGAAGTTTCAATCTGGTATGTACGCTTTGAATACTGTTTTTTAATGCTAAATTGAACGATCAACTGACGTACAGCGATCTCAGACAGAGTCATTTGTAGCGATCGCGATACTTTGACTGCCTGATATTTTTCATTCATTGTATTTAAGGTTCACATGTAAGCTTAAATATTATCATTCTAAAAGCTGATCTTCAATTTTTAGAATTGGACTGCATGCCATTTTTGCTGTAGATTTATAAATAGTACCATGCCGGATAGTTGTTGCATGCCTTTGTTCTCCAAGAAACGCTCTGCAAAAGAAGAAAGAAAAGAAGAAAAACAGAACGCGGAACCACTTGTCCACCTTTAACCAAAAATACGAACCACAGGATCACAAAAGAAATTTGAACCGAAAACTCCGCTACAGTGAAGCACTTTAAAAAGAAAAAATAACAGAACAATTAGAGGAGGCTTTAAAAGCACTGAATAGGTATTTCCAGAGAGGAACATGCCCAAAGGCATTACAATACAAAGCAAGAACATTAACAGACGAAGCCTTAAAAACAGACATTAACGCCTTGATCAGGTACCATGAAAGGAGAATCGCTGAATGCAAAAGAACACTCAAGCGGCAAAAGAGGCCCATACTGAATTAAGAAACTGTAAACAAGAAATCAAAGATATTAAAAAGTTCAACGACTTCAGAAGCATGATGAACAAAATGTCAAATAAAAGTGGTGAAAAATATACCTGTCCAAACTACTACACTACTGTAGTTGTACGAACTACAACTCGCTATTTCAAGTTCGCGCTAAACTATAAATTTTATTTCCCTTTCGCTGTTTGAAACTCGACAAGTTTAAGGTTAAAAAATGTCCAAGCAGAAGAATAAGAGCGATTTTAAGGCAAAGAGCATGGCAGAATGTAGGAACGAGGAGTGTTTGTAGTGGAAATTCTCGCCTCAGCAGCTCAAATGGTTTTATAAACGTTGGAACTAAAACCGGTGATGTAGGCAAATTCTTTTTCTCTCGTTGGCACTTAGCGAAAACTACAACTAGTTTTAATGAACACTACTGAGCAGCACAAAACAACGCAAGTATCTTGTTAACTTGATTTATTTCCCCGACAGGTTTCGTCTGATCACACATGCAGAGAATAAATACGGGACTATAGTTGAATCTCCGATAAGAGCCACTCAAAATAATTGAAGAAAAGAATGCCGGGAAATTACATCTCTGTTCATGCAGTAGCCTGCCTAGCAAGGGCAACAAGGGCTAGGAAATAAATGGGCGCAAGAAAGAACGAGCGCGCATGTCTCCCTGCTCGCGCTCGCCCATGCAGCGGCCACCTCTTGGCCGTCTCAGTCATGACAGCTCTTAATTCCATTGTTGTTACCTTTATTAAGCGGTCATCAAGCGCTCGATACACCTAGTTTGGCTTCATTTCAAAAGTATGATGAAGAGATACAGTCCAATGTAGAAGTTGACGACCGATTGTGGACCAGTAATGCTTCTTTCGTGGCGCGTCTTTTTCAAAATAGTGATGTTTCTGTTAAAGAATATGGTAATTTATAACAAACCTCTATTGAGCGACCAACCTCCATTAAGCAGCCACTTGCTGATACTCCGAGGGTGACCGCCAGCTCAACTTTATAACGCAACAAAAAACGTTCCCGATTATACAGACAGGAGTGCTCAGTGGAGCCGATATTCAAAAAAGCCGTTCCTCAGGCATCGTGATGCTGGCTGGGAAGTATGGCATCTTAGATAAAAAATTGGCTGGGAATTAGTTAAGAATAATAGCTTGCTGGCGATTTCTTCTACCCAAATTATTTTTGGCTGGGACTCGACACACAACGCCCACTTCCTGGCTCACACACTCTTTTTTTATCGCTTTGCTGGCAAAAACGTCAAGCAGTTAACGCCCAGACAACGCCGATCATATGACGTGCGGATGACATCTGAAACTGTTTAAATGAAAACTCTTCTACGCTCCTCTATTCAATATCTGACAACTGGCTGTCAATCAGTACAAAATCAACTGTTTCATTCACTTTGCGCACAGACCGGTACGTCCAGAGAGAGAGTGCGGCGGAAGTTTTGAGCTGGCTGTCTAAACTGGAATGCTTTAAAGTTATTTCTTCCTCGTTCGGAATCGTGGTACCAATTTTCTCGGGATCACAGCCTAGTATTGTTTTGTAACGGTAAGTGCTTACTAATACTTGCTTACCAATTCACTTTTTGCTAGTGACCGACAAAATAAGTATAGTTGTCTCGCATTAGCACAGTTGATAAGGTTTTCTTATTGAAATACTCTAGTGTAGCTGATACATCGTACACTGGCTTTGTATTCGTATGTGTTGTGTGAGTGGTCTGAACGAATACTAGAATTAACCGGAGTGAACTACGCATCGGATAACGAAGAGTTTACCGTCCGGGAAATGTTAGAAAATGCGGGCAAATTATACCTTCTTTGTTAATTCGCACTGAGCTCACCACCATTCTGCGGCCGTGGTTTATAACCTTTATTGATAGCAATTTTTGATGTTTTCAGTGAAATATTTATCAAGTTTATATTAGTGTTTCTTATTCACTAAAATTACATGTATTCCCATTCAGCTCAGACCTAGCGGAGCTTCAAATTAAATCATATAGTGGAAAATTGGTCCAGCAAAGGAGTTAAGGTAAGGGCGTGCAGTTAATTTAAAAATAAATTTTAGCTTTCTGTTCAGTTTCATAGTGCCAATATTTGAGTTACGAAATCTCCCTGTGCAAAAACAAGGCTTTCCCTCCTAGTTGCTGGCATTTATATAGTAGTGCATTTTCATGTCAGCAACATTTTAAACTTTATCGTACTAGAAACTCGAGCAAAATTTCTCAGTGGTATTTTCGATCGTTTACATCAAAGTGTTCCGCCAAAACCTTCAGTGACGCAAGATTGTTTATATACTTCATGTTGATAACCTGGCCAGTGTTTTTCTCCGGTCGAATTGACAAGCGTGGGTTCTGATTTCCAGATGTTTTCATCGAACTTGAACTGGCTTCCAACTTTCGACCGCCCTTAAAAAAACGCCTGTAGGATAGAGAGTGATCATTGCGTTATATAAAAGGTTCGTGCTGTAAATCTACATTTCGAAATCATGAATTTTCCCTTTCTTTTTCTTTAGTCTTTGTCATCTTTTCGATTTGAACTTTATCGTATTATACACTTTCATTGTGTTGTCACTGCACGCGGCGAGTTGCGGCACCTTTCAAACACCTCAAGTATTTTGGGGGTGTGGTTATACTGCCTTGTGTTTGATCATACTGGAAGAAATGAGGCGACAGTCAGAGATCACATTTTTGTGTTTGTGTTTCTGGAGGACTGAGTTTCAACCGGTCTAACGTTCTACAAAGTTGACGTGACACGGCAGACCGTTCTCTTCTTTCTGCGCCGCACAAACCATGCGCCTGAACCGCGGGCAAGCTACATAGCTACAATGGATATCTATGAGAAATGCATATAAGCGGTGCTATAAAATTTGTATTTGTTCGGTCATCCTAGGAGAACTTGAGGGTTTTCCCAATTGCAAGGACTTCAGTGTTATTTTCCCGAAAATTTCTGCAAGGTTGGAAATAACGGCCGGTCAACAGGCAATGTCCGGACTAATTGTGGAGTTGACAGGGGCACCCAACGACAGTTTTCTGTTAAATATCTGTTCGGAGAAGTGAATATTGCCTCGAATTCTCTATAACTTGAGGATGACGTACAATTTTCGAAGCTTATCTAATTAATTCCCTACGACTTTCGAAGTTTAATTTTTCACATTTCACGCCACAGCACGAAGCACGAACGCGAAAATGTAACGGGAGGAACCTTTTCGCATGCCTTTTTCTTTCACGTTTTTCCCCTCTTTCTGAGAGCTTGGAGCAGGCTATTAAAGCTACTTGCAATCATTTGTACCTTACTGGTACCTAATTTCGCGGGTCTTTTAAGAACATCGCATTTGCCTATTGAAATCGCGAAAATAGAAACCCTCAAAATACTTTCTTGCCAAAATCGCGAAATTAAGCACCTATTAGGTACTCTTTTCGTTAAAAATTAGTAACAATTAATTTTCAAACATACGTTTTGCTTGTTACAGTTCATTTAGACATTTTATGAGGTTACGCTGATTGTAAAATTATATGAAGTTGAGAACGTTTGGATCGCAAAATTTTATAATTGTTGATTGATATCCTCAAAATAAAGCTCCGCGAAATACTGTTCGAAGAGCCATGTATTTCTAATGTGAACATTCTTTCAACTACCAAGTGTCACGAAAATTCTAAGGTGCCGTCCAGGCGGTGTGCGTCACGACCCACAAAGGTGCATGGGTAAAACTGTTTATGTGCCTCATTTCAATCGTGCCACGGTCGAGTTCGCTTCTCGTGAGAGAGATGGATCAAAACCCGGGATCAAAATTCTGCTTCCTTTTCTGAAAAACATTACGGAGGAGAGCGATTTGGAGAATTTTCAAGATCTCATACTGGCCTTAGATGCTTACTATTGGCTTCATATGGTAATTTCCATAAGTTTATCGCGATTCCGAAATAAACCACAATCTTGTCTGTACGTTCATTGAAGTGAGCGCAGTGTATCGATTTGTATGTGTAATCAAATGGTGACGAGTGAAATTAGGGAATAATTTCACGCGCGTTTTGTCCAAATCCTTATAATTTCCCGAGCCTTTAGGCGAGGGAAATTATTAGGATTTGGACAAAACGCGCGTGAAATTGTTCCCTAATTTCACGAGTATACCATTTGATTACCTATTAATATCATGGGTGACGAATTACGTTAGCAATAGAAGATTTTTGACTTGTTTATCCTGGATCGTATCGATCGATCGTGAACTCCACTCTCTCAACGTTTAGAGCTGAAATTTGGCTTACGTTTTCAGAATTTTTCGACAACATACCTCTAAGAATCCTTCTTGATGTGCTCTTTCGTGTGTTCAGGTTTTCTAAAGCGTCTTTTTATGCCCTGACATCTTCATTCATGACATTTTAAAACTTCGTCGCCATCTTGAAACGGAGACCTACGGCAGGTTGCCATGGCAATTTAGTAATTTCACATGTGAAATTACAAATTAACGCTGAAATTTCGCGCCAAAATTAAGGAGTAATTCGTCACCTATGATATTATGTTATAAACCTAACCTCACCTATATGTGTAAATATGTGTGATATTTTCTCTTAAAAATCGTCTACCGAACGAGTTGTCGAACAAAGGTTAGCGAATGTCGTCTAGCTGTCAACATGGAGCAATTATGGCTAGCGAGGTGTCGTTGCTAGGTGAAGGCGTCATGCCGCCCCCTCATTGGTTTCCCGGGAAAAATAGATAAACAAAAATGGTCAACTTTACCTTATATGGGGGAGTATTTTATGTTTGACCGCTGCAAATACTTACTGTGGACACAGCAAACATGGCTGCCATCGAAATAAGCACGAAGCGAGGGGAAATGAGAAATTTTCTGCAATTTATGGCCGATTTACAACTACAACAGCCGAATACATCAATATGGGGAACTATGTTTTTCGATCTTGCTACTTAACGATAAATCGTCGACGTTTCAAACTTGGCAGGGCAAAAGTAAATAGAAGAAGGAAAATTTACACCGCAGTGCGCACTCTGGAGAAAAATATTTCCCGAGTTAAGGATTCTCGAATTTTATCAAGGTAAAAATTTATAATTTTGTTCATAACATTGTAGCAATTCAAAATGAGAATGCGCACTGCGGTGAAAACTTGCGTTTTTCCTCATATTTTTTGCATACCAAATGTTATCTTGAAATAATAAATCCCGTTTCAGTTTTGAGCCTTGAGGTGATTTGAAGGGGACCTGACCACGCCTCATATCTTCCTGAATTCCATGCATTCCTTAGCAGTTGACTCCCCCCGGTATATTTTTTTCGAAACTGTGAGGATTGACCAACAACTGGCCGTAATGTGGCCTAGCTACCGTTTTTTATTCTCTTGAAATACACAGCCAAATATAGCCCAAATTTGGTTAATTTAGCCTCCAGGAATACCTTAAAATCCTGTATGATGATGTCTAGATCTTCGATAATGGTCTTGTGTTTTGGTAGAGATTTATTCCTTCGCGTTAGTTTACATGAAGATTTGCATACACATCGCACACACTGCATACAAATTATTTGAAAGACATGCTTTCAGTTTCCGCACTGGGTTATGAAAAATATTTTTTTCCAAAGGTTATCACAATATTCAAACTTATTTACTTTTACTGGTTTAAAATGAAACAAGCTCTTGCTGGATTTTGCGTCACTCGCTTCACGTCGACTTTCGCTTCGGCAAGTTTCTCAGCCCGTTTCCCGGGAGTTGTGCTATTTGGCTGAGAGAATGTCTTCATTCCAAGGCAGTTTCAACGCCTCATAACGGGGAAACTAAAAGGGGTAGACCCGGATAGACCCCAAAATTTACAAAGAATAAAGGTTGAAGTAACAAGTTCACCGAAATAATCCGATAAAATCGCTAACAGTAACCAGCAATGAATCCATGAAGAGCGGCGAAAATAACACTCAAATCATCATGGCGGCTTGCACATGACCGAGCAATTCAAACTTGTCACAAACGCTCAAGAAAGCAAAATATTTAAAACTAACGCAACTGCTAACAAGATAGTGTTCCAACAATTT
>JBBMOI010000004.1:38942500-38970000 GCA_038088405.1 Porites divaricata
CAAGGGTGGAACTTGGAGTGCATCATGGGATAGACTGTAAACTTACAGAATTCTACAGCCATCTAAACTACGAGCAGTCTCTCTTTTTTCATAGTCTGTTGAGCGAAACGAGCGAGACACGAAAATGAACACGCGCGTAGCTGAAGGCCGTTTTCGCACCTCACTAAACCTGAAGAAAAAAAAGAGACTGTTAGCAGTCCAACAGCTGGCATCTTGAATGAAGTTCAAGGAGAGAAGGCGTGGCCCCAACAACGGATTCAACAATACAGGGCTACGCTTTGGCGGTCACGGAACAAAAGAAATATTGTTGGGAGTTTTGACTCAAGAGTTTGACCGGTTTCAAACTTTGCGCAACAACTCGCAACAGCACGCACATGTAACACCCAGCAATGTTAAGAGGTCTTGGCCAAAATCTTTCCGTCAGTTTGCAGGGAGTTTTAATTAAAGGAGGTTACAACCTTTTCCTTTGTCTTGGAGTTGTGCCTAAGGCAAAAACTGTTGTAAAAAAATTTGCCGGTCAACAAGAGACTAACATAAACTGTCGATTTGTAACTTAACCTTCGTGTGAATGACTAGGCCTTTGTGTTTCAGGTGCAACCATCAATAGAGCGTTTTCACATGACGTCACGGCGGCCATATTGGTGTTCCAAAACAATGAAACGGCGGCCATGTTGGTGTACCAAGAAAATCCTCTGGGAGTTGAACTCTTTTCTCATGTAAATGCATTCTTTTGTTCCAATAAATTAGCATAGATGCTGGCCACGTGAGTGAAAACGCTCTATATGGGGGTGGGGAACAGATTCCGTTCCAAGCAGGACAGGAAAATCAAGAATAATTCCATTAACATTTTACCCATTGTCATTAGGAAAAAAGAACAGCACAGCCGTTTGAATACGCGACCATATGTGCGGGAGATTTGGAGTTCTATTCCCAGTTGCGGAACCTTAACCTTTACCACTGAAAGATAAAAATTTCGAGCAAAACTATCAAAATGATATATTTTATTCTTCATTTGTGAACGGTTTATGGCGTCTATGAGACGTAAATTGTGCACCCAACATCGCAGGGTTCTATTACATTAACGAAAACAGTGGCATGCGTCAAAGTTTGATCACGTTTACTAGTTCATTTGCATATTGTGTGTTCTTTTCTAACAATCCATCGAGTTAGCCAACTCAAGAAATATCATGCCCATTGGTTAAAAGTAATGCAGTTTTTTCTGCGTATACCATTGAATGTCAAATTAACGGTCTTTGTCACCTTTATGATCCTTTTACGTTGGCGAAAACGTCCCAATACCACAGGTAATTGGAGATTAGTCAACAGCACAGAACAAACAGAATAACTAGACCCAGGTAACTAGACTGAATCATTGTCAAGGTCGGCACAAGGTGAAACCTACCGCAGACTTCCCTACTGTGACATTAAATATTTTCAAAACTTGAAGAGGAAAGAATTTTAGAAAGGAAATATAGAGCTGTAACTGTTTATCGTGCCAATGTGGTTTTAGCAGTGGAAACCGCCGCGTATCCAATGAAAGTTATTCGACAAAGCCTCCACTTCTGTGACACAAGCGTCTTTCCTTCCTCAGAGACGAGAATAAGCATCCAGGTGTATATTCGACGATCTTATAAACAGACAACGACAGTCTCCACACGTATCAGACGAATTTCATCGTACTTTTCTTCAGTCTCAGACTTCCTTCAATAGTGCCTCTTCTCATCTTGGTCGCCTTTTGTGTTTTGTCTTCTTCTTTCTCTTCTGTTTTATCAGAGTCAAACTTCCAAACGCTAGCAAGAAAATATAAACTGGTCAAATTAAAAACATTAAATCTCTCAGTGACTTTGTTACAGATAGTTATGGTGAGTCCATGATCTTGTGAAAAATCACGAGTCCCTGTCCGAAACCAATGAGTCACAGTTGAAAAAATAAGAAGTCCTAAATTAAAAATACTTGGGCCTTTACATAACCAGACAGTTAATCTGAAGAGAAACACCAAAACTCTTTATTACAGTTTACTGAAATTAAAATATAGTCCTTCTATACATTTTTAAGCACAAAAAGACTAAAATAAATACGCATCTTTAAACAAGAGCCACAGAAATCACACGAACAGGATATTCTACCTAAAAATCTTCAAATCGATCGACCGTTCTTTGCGTCCCACGGGACGCATAGCCTGTGTACAGACCCCCACTCCCCTCAGTAAAAACCGGGCCCCTTCTCCGATTTTTACTGAGGGGGGGGGGGGGAGGGGTCTGTACACAGGCTACGGGACGCATTTCATAAACTATTTTGTGTCTTTGAGGATTTTTATGCGTCACGGACGCAGGACACAGAATTAACAAAATCTTGAAGAAAAGTTGTAGAAATCCAAAATTAATTTTTTGACTTTTAGCTTTTTTGGGAGGGAGGGGTAGAAAGGTGGGACAAAAGTTTGTAGGGTCTCCTAGGAAGTAGCCTGTGCTAGGCATTCAGAATGGAGTGAGGTCTGACGGTCAGAGAGCGGGAAACAATCCCTACCTCACCCCCTCATAGCGTTTTTCCGCTTACATCTCATAGCGCCGTCCCCATAATCTAAACGCCGGGAACAGGTTACGAGACCCTTGTGATGACTGACAAATGTTGATAGAATTTTGGTTTGAAAACAAAAAAGCGCAAACACATGACATTCTAATAGACCTTGTCACGGTTTTGGAAGCCATCTTGACGATTAGGCAACCGCATGAGAAATTACAGTGTTGGTGTTAGAATCTAATGTCGAATAATTTCCGTGAAACGGCTGTTCTGAGAAAAACATGGATTGTAAACTAGAGCTCCACTCCTAACGATTCTACCGAAAAAACGTTTCGGCGTTACATGAAGCTACCTGCGCTAGAACTACTTTTTAAAATTTTATATACATTTGTCTGTAAAAATTTTCCTTCCTGCCGAATGAAAAATTTCCCGGGAAAAATTGTAGACAAATATATAGAAAATCTAAAGCAAGCGTCTGGAGAAATATAAGCACAGTATTTGCCACTACAATCCTTCCCTTTGTAGCTCAATTTCACAAATCTTTTTCTTCTTCAGAACAGCCGTTTTACGAAAATTATTCGACATTAGATTCTCATTCAAACACTGCAATTTTTCACGTGGTTGCCTACTAGTCAAGATGGCTTCCAAAACAGTGACAAGGTGTATTTTCAATCATCAAATCTAAAATCGTGAGGCACTAAATTTTTGCAATTTTTACCGATTTTTTTTCACCAAAAAAACTAAAGAAAAAAATTAAATTGCAAAATTAAGCCGCACACCTCGCCGCCTACGCCTTTGGCGCGGAAAAAAAAAACGGAAAGGAAGCAAGTACCCAGTTACGCGGACGTTAGTTCGCCTGTAATTTGACTCAACTGAACGCACAAAACTCGAGTAATTCACTCCCAGTGAGAAAAGCAGATTGGACCAATCGCAAAAATCAGTTCACGTAGAATACAACATTAAAGCTCTCGCAAAAAAGTGGCATGTAAAAAAACTCACATTTACCCGCTGGCGAATTGTCGTCTCCTGTTGATACATTGGATTCTTCTTCCCAAGATAACCTACACAAAACACAAACACCAATGAAGTCCAGGTACAGCTAAACCTCTACGCTGAAAATAAACTCACAAGGTTTCTGTGCTAATCAACCCCTGTAATCCCAATATCCACATACAAATTCTCCAGACTGATCTCTATACATTTTCTTAAAGAATTAGTTGAGAGAACTTGTTTTAAGATCAAAGCAGTTTCTGTCAGGTGATCATTATAACCTTTACTCTTAGTTAGGTATTGATATTATTGGAGAAAATTGACCTTGATCACTCTTGGGACTTAAATTAATAGTATTTAAAGGGGCTCTGTCACGGCAGTCCAGTTCATTTTGTTTAATTTTGCCAATTACTCGCCCTCAATCGCTATGGAACTTAAAGTAAGCAAAGAAAATACAAGTAAATGACAAAGATCCGAGACAAACAAATGTCTCCTGAGCATTATTTTTGAAGTTGCAAGCAGCAGCGATCAACTTTGAAAAACTGTCAAGCTGGACAGTTTTCAAAAACCCTAATTTCAATCCATTTCAATCTTCTTCAGTTTTGCCCATCCGTGACATCTGTTATTTCTGTTATGTTATTTTAACCTTCCTTTAAAGTTTTAAACGGTTATTTTTATGTTTCTCTTAATTTAACGGGCATTTTGTAATTTCCTAATTTGGCTGAATTTCGTGACACAGCTCCTTTAACTCTAGTTATTGACATGACTGGTCAATTGAGATGTGATGTCATGGACGTAAAGTTTAGCCTTGTCATTGTCAGATATAAAGACACTTATCAAACATAAAACTTCTTTATGAATTATTAAGGAGTTTTTGAAGATACGTTAAAAGAGATGGAGTATAAAATTAGAGAAAATCTGTAATCAAAAAGACTAAAAGAAAGAAAGAAAAACAAATAACAAAACAGCAAGAAACTGAGGAAGAAAAGAGAGAAGGAACAGGATGAAAATGCATGTAAGGTAGAAAACGTGTAAGAAACTCAATCAAGGATTACAATATTGTAAGTGTTACTTTAAAAATAAATCGTACTGTCCTTCTGAAAGTCTCTCAACTACTTCAAACTGTCGGAGTACGTTCCATATTACTTATCACTGGTGGAGAACTCGCGGCTCCATACTATTAGGCTCCTGGCAGAGCAGTTCGGGAACGATCCTCAAATTAGACTTACTAATAAACCACTACTGAAAGCAACATACAGGGTGCACAGTAATTTTCAAGGAGTTATAATAACTCCTCTAGTGGGGTTAATTTAACTCCCTACAGTGGAGTTATTTTTTGGGGAGTTATTTTAACTCCAAAAGGGAGTTTAAAGAACTCTTTTTCAGAAGTAAAAATGACCCCAGATATTGAGGAGCTAAAATAACCCCCAAAAAAGGAGTTATCCTGTATTTAGAATTTTTACTCCACTTTCAGAGTTAACCTAACTCCAAAAAGAGTAAAAGCAACCCATGTAAGGAGTAAAAATAACCCCATTTTCAGAGTTATTTTAACTCCAGACTGGGAGTAAAAAGAACTCTTTTTCAGGAGTAAAAATGACCCCAAATTTGGAGTTATATTAGGAGTTAAAGTAACCCAAAAAAAGGGGTTATCCTGTACCTAAAATATTTACTCCATTTTTGGAGTTATAATAACTCCCTAAAAATTACTGTGTGCATTCATTAACAACATTCGCAAATGAATGCACCTCATAGTGATTTATTAGTAAGCCTTATTCATTCTTATTTGGCTTATTCCTTTTTCTCATTTTTGTACAACGTCACCTTTTTGCTATATATACTTGCCGAGGGTGAATAAAGATCACTTATTTGTTGTATTTCACACCTGTTCAATGTATCTCTTAAGGCCTGCCCATCACCGTCTTCATAACTATCAACATCTGAAGACAAAACATACTTTGCATTAATAAACCTGTTCAACAGTACATTAACACAGAAAGAAGCTCTCACTCCTTACCGATTACATCATCAGCTTCCAAAGTACCTCTGCAATTAAAGATGTAAAAAATGAGATTGTATTCTGCAAAAGTTATGGCATGAATACCCGGGAACTAAAGCAAACGACTTTGCTTGCTGTCATTGCTAAACGCTACTGTCCTGAAGGGATTCCACGTGCCGGCATTTTGAAGGTAGAGAAGTAGCTAGGCATGACGTTGATTTTCGGGGGAGAGGTTTACACTGCATGGCTTAACACTAGTCACCTTTCAAGTCGTAGTCTTCCAACAGGGGGGTCCACATCTGGATAACCTGAAAACAACAATAAAAAGAGCAGAAACAACAAGGTATAAATTGTGCAAGGAATGATAACTATGAATAACAAATAGCGATTTTCATTGAGTGTGGAGAGTGAGATTGTGGTTCCTTGGTTGTGCATTAATATCATGTGTGACATTGGTTGAAATAACTCACGCCACTATCTGGACCAATCAGAGGAGTAAGCCCATAACCACATGTGATTGGTTAACCACAAGTTGCGATTGGTTATTTGGGGCTGCTGCTCTTAGCTTGATTGGCTGGAGCATTGTCTTTGGTTTGCTTTGTGTGACTATACTGCATATTAACCAATGTCTACCAATACTGACAAGTAAGACAACAAAAGCGCTTGTATACCTAAAAGCAAAATCCTAACAGCTTGTCTTTGCTCATCAGAGTGTTGAGGACATCTATGAGACCTATTAAATAAAAAAACAATTACTTAATCAGTGATACGAAAACTGTGACGTTCTACTCTGGAGTATTTTTGTTGTTTTAGATGAGAAACTTTGCCCAATTTAAGGGCTTCTCTGACGTTTTGCCAAGGGGAAAATAAAGCTTTCCCGCCCCAACCCTCTCCACCAATGTTGTACCACTGCTCGCCGCGGCTGCCTATAGAAAAGAACAACCACCCGAACTTTGAATGGAGGGAAAGGGGGACGGGTGTGGATTGTTTTGTCCTCCAAAGTTACTACATTTGAGGAAACTACATCCACAATTTTGACATTGATTGTAGGTTAAATATTGCTTAATGGCAACTTTTTGTTTAATAAACTATCCAGGGCAAAAGTATTCTCTTTCGATACATTTATAGGTGGTACCATACATAACAAGATCTGAGTGATTACATGCAAGTTTGTTTCATGCAGGACTAGCCGCGTGTAGGACGTTTCTGAAAGCGGGAAATTGCATAGCCGCTCCTCTGATTGGTTGTTTAATCCAGACACCCGAGAAAAAAACGTCAGTAGCAATATTTGGCGGTAGCTGTCAATGTCCGCTTCCTTTGATAGTTTTAACGATTCCATTGTTATGTCAGTACGTTTGTCTCGGAAAAAAGCAGTCACATATGCAGTGCAGTTTTGCATTTTTTTCAAAAAGAATTAGTGTAACTGCAACTTGTGTTATTATTGTTTACCTTGTACACATCCGTGCTGTATGCTCAGATACCACACCGCATGTCTGAAAAACAAAATTACGAGGCTCTTCAGTACCTCATTACACAATTCGGTCAGATAATTTGCAACTGTTAAATTGATTTGCCATATCATTCATTCAGACTTTCTGCATGTTTCTGACGAAATACAGAGTGTAAGGTACCTGATTTTGGATTGTGAAAAACAGCCGGAGCATAAATTCTTTAAAACCCCTACATTTTTTTCGGTGCAACATCACTGAGGCTTCATGTGCAAAATCAAGAAGTTAAGCCTCGTGACGAATGGGAAAATCCAAGACTCACCGCAATGCAGAGGCCGGAGACTTAATGAACGTAATAAATAAACAAACCTAATTATTTAAATGTCAACATATTTAACATTAAAATACTAACAAGGACACGGCTTTCAAGTCTGTTACTGGAGACGGAACTGTCATTTGCACATGGTCATTTGAGCCAAGCGAAGGTTTATCCGTTTGCAGGGCAAAGGAAGTACCTTCGCGTTGTTTTAAGACCCTGGATATAGTTATGGCTCCAGGAGTTGAACCAGCAAACTCCCGCTCCGTAGGCCAGTGCTCTACTGACTGAGCTGGCTGGCAGCCTCAGTTTGCAGAACAGGAAAGGTAAATTAATGGAAAAGTTGGTTTTGGAAATTCTGAGACAGTCTGTTGCTAAAAGTTGGCGAAAACAAAACTACGTTACAATTTTGTCCAAAAATGATTCAGTTGACCTTACCTGTGAAAGAAGAGCTTTTTTCTCCGCTAAAAAATAAGACGAATAATTATCATCAATGACAAGCATTGAAAGGTAAGTGCAGAAAAAGAGATACACAATCAAACAATATTTTTTCTCTAGACAGCATTTTAATACTTAATCCAAAATGTTCACTCACAATATTCTCCAGACTGATGCCCATACTTAAAGAATAAGTGGAGAGAAATTGAAAAAAGATCGCAGCATCCCCCTGATGATCATTTTACCAATTCTCATAACTCTTTCTCTTCAGTTTGCATTGACACTGGGATAAAAGGCTGATTTAGCACAGAAGGAGAATGTCAGTTGACGACGGCGTGCGCAAATCAAACAACTAGATTGACCAATGGCAGAGTGGCAAATTGGGTACCGGAAGTTGTGTTTAGTTCTTTCTGCACGCTTTCCCGTCGTCAACTGACCTTCCAGTTCTGTTGCTAAATCAGCCTAAAAGGGTTAGGAAACGTCACGCAACACCAAGACCTGACTGTAGTTTACTCCATGAATAATAATTAACAATTATTCCTCGAGCCCGAATGGGCTATTGACTCAGAGGCCATGAGGGCGAGAGGAATAATTGTTTTAGTAAAATCCAACTAGTTGGTCAAAAATATCGAGAATAAAAAAACTTTAGCTAGTTAAAGCTAGACTTTAATCCTTTTTTGCCGCTAAAAAGCCCGCGCTTTTCGCTACTAGTGGGCTATAACATAATTATAGCCTAGTAGTAGCTCAACCAATCAGAATGCAGCATTGATGATAGACCACTAGTTGGATTTTACTAATTGTAGAAAGACAGCGTAGTCTGTGTAGAGGTATGTTCTAGGTAGTACCGTCCCTAATCCTGGTAAGAATTTATTAGTAAATAAGATACATACCACTTCCAAGAGCTTCAAAGGCAGCCACTGTGGGACCAGTCTAAACACAAATAAAAACACTGTCTTGTCTTTCACAAAAAGAAAAACACAATCACAGTACATGAAAAGACATTCCTTGCCCCAGTCACAGTAAAACTTGTGGAACTGACT
Organism: Porites divaricata; assembly: GCA_038088405.1. Classification (NCBI taxonomy): domain Eukaryota; kingdom Metazoa; phylum Cnidaria; class Anthozoa; order Scleractinia; family Poritidae; genus Porites; species Porites divaricata. Next base: position 38,951,246 of record JBBMOI010000004.1, read on the forward strand.
CCAATTTAACATTACAGTCCTTTGGTACTTCTTAGTATCAGATGTCTTCTTTGGCAATAAAAATTTCCCTGAATGCATGGTGGGTGGAGAGAGGCATTATGGGCACATTTTGCTTCTTACACATGTTCAGCTTTGCGTTGACTTTCGTAAAACCCAATTTTTTTTCAATTGCAAGAGTTTAAATTAAATTCACTGATCACAACATCGTGATAACATCTAACATCATAATATTTTTTTGGCTTTTGATTCTCCTGAGTTTTATATGTGATGGCTACTTCTAACAGTGTCACTCTGATTTAGAATAACTAACAATTTAAAATAATGAAATGAAGAAATGATCGTCACAGTGAATGCAATTTATGCAATTTCGTAATGAAGCCTGAAAAAAAAAATTCAGGACTTCAACAGGGTTTGAACCCGTGACCTCGTGATTACCAGTGTAATTTAAAATAATGAAACAGTGTATCTAAGATGAGCTTGTAAATAAATACCCTTGTTGCTGGCAGCTCCCCACTGTTAACAGAACTTGGTGTACTGGGGCGATTAGAACTTGGCGTTCCAGGACGAAGAGAACTTGGTGTTCCAGGTCGAGGTGTCCCCGCTTCACCTAAAAAGACAAATGGATTAAGTTATCACAAACTAAGACATTCCGCACATATCTGAACGTAACCTGTACATCATGATAGATTCATGTACCTCCTAGAAAAATACTGTAACATAAAAATTAATGAAAGATTTAATGATATAATCGTGTAAAGTTTGCTTATCATTTTCGCATAAATTATGACCTAAATTTATAAACCAATGAATTTCTCGCATTGGGTCTTGGTGACCCTCTGTTCAACGCAAGGCACTAGTGCGCACTATGTGTAGACGAGAGATTTTCATGAAAAAAAGCCGGCGACAGTAGGATTTTGACTCAGACCCAAAAGGGGCGTGGCACTATAACCATGTGACATTCACTCCGATCGCAAAAACTTTTATGCTATATTGTGGGTTGATCTATATGTTATCCATGCTATATGTTAGACTTATGATCAAAGTAAAAGTGGGGATACCAGAGAGCTTCAAAGTAGGATGGTACCTCCACAAGATAACTGGGTCGAGTCACCTTAAGAACTTAAAAATCATATATTTTTGAATGACACTTTAACAGGCGAAAGACTATCACAGTCTAATTGGTTGAATCAAATTTCCCATGCAGCATGACCAATCAGAAGCACTACCCAGATCTGGGTATTGGCACGTCATCAGTATCGAATTTCTGAGTTTGTTTCTCAGACATCAATTGGCAGGGAAACCAGTGGTAGCATTGCCAAATGTTGGCTGTTTTCTCAGGCACTTTAACCAAGTGAGCTAACAAGCCAAAGGCTTTGTTTGGAAAGTGCATAAAATATCAACAGCAAAGCAGCTACTCATTGTGTGGATTTGAAAACCCCCCCAATTTTTTTAAGGATTTATAACAACCAATGTCTGCACCATAAAACATCCAGCCAGTACCAATCCATTCTTCTTGGCAAAGGAAAGTGTGGCATTGAGTTTCTTGTCTAGAAACACTGTCAGCAGGGTGTAAGAAAATAACAATTGCCTGCACTACTCTTACCATTTCGTCTGGGAGCTTTAGCTCTCCTTGGAGAATTTCCCTACAGAAAACATAACAGTACAATAGAAGTGGTTACACTGGACACTTTCACTGTGGTAAATCTCCCTTTTACTGCAGGAAATTGTGTGCGACAAGACTTTCCCAAGGTAAATTTCATATGTTAAATATCCATGGCTCCCCCAACGTTGCGTGACATCCAAAAAACAGCTGCGAGGGAGACTATGGATACATAAAAAAGAACAAAGAAAGAGCCCATGACATTTAACGTGGTAATTAGAAAGGGTTGTTTTGTTGCCCACGGTAAGACAGCCAATCACAAAGCTTCAGTTGACAAAGATTTTTGTTCATCATAAAGGAACTAATTAGTGCCTTTCTTTCCAACAACACCAGAAGAATAACATGTTGTGATCTTTTGTGATGGCCGGATTTAACATTAGGATTTTTTTTATCCTGGATATCAACAGTTTTTTGAAACCGGAACATCCTGCTTGCTCTTCCAGGAAAACAATTGCATGAAAATGGAAATATATTTAATAATGTGCAACTGCAAGTCACATTGGTAAAGTTTATCTGAGTAAAAATTTACTGCTCAAAATTTACCATAGGAAAGACCTTTTACCATGGTGTGTGTACCCACACCTAATGAAAGCAAAATGATTTCAACTCATTCCTCGAGGCCCCATTTAACACTAATGTTTAAACAGCCTTAATCTCTCCATTCTAGAATTGATTAATATAACCTGGTTATCTCACCCTGTCTTTCTTATTCTTCTTGCCTAAGAAAAATGAACAAAAACCAGTATTGTTAATACCTACACATGAATGGCTGGAGGATTCCTAATGACCTACGACGTGCATTTCATCAGGAATTGTTAATACCTACACATGAATGGCTGGAGGATTCCTAATGAGCTACGACGTGCATTTCGTCAGGAATTGTTAATACCTACACATGAATGGCTGGAGAATTCCTAATGACCTACGACGTGCATTTCGTTAGGAATTGTTAATACCTACACATGAATGGCTGGAGGATTCCTAATGACCTATGACGTGCATTTCGTCAGGAATTGTTAATACCTACACATGAATGGCTGGAGAATTCCTAATGACCTACGACGTGCATTTCGTCAGGAAATACGTCATTAGGATGTCATAATGACGTCATTTGTGACGAAATACGCACCATAGACCACACATCCTAAACTAAAAAAAAATTGATTTTAGGCAACTTTGTCTTTTCTCCGTTGTGACTACATTCATTTAACCCATTCACTCCTGGAGAATTTGCCGAAAAACGTGTTTTGAAGCTAGTCGAGTGGTCCTCTGGTCACTGTCAAGCTATAAAGAGCTAAAACTTACCACAAACCTGTTTACCAGTCGTACTCTTCACGGCCTTCTGATCCAGATGCAAAATATCAGTTCCCCTCTTTTTTCGCTTTTCTTACTCATTTTTTTTTGCACTTGCTGGGCATTTAGTAGGCTTCATTTTGATGGGAAGAGTTTTTAGGAAAGCTTTTAGGATCTTAGGATTAGGTGAAAGGAAAGGTAGGTGGGTAATGGAACAAGATTTTCAGGGAGATTTACAGGTCAACCTTGCATGGTTTTTTGCCGTTTTCTCCGGTGTCCTTGACTGAATGGTGCTCATTCTGGTATGGTTTGAAAGATCTCTTCACTCTGCGCAAGTTAGCGGACAAAGTTGGCCTTGACCATTAAAACTGATGACATCATGAGGGCTAGAAAGGATGTGGATCTGCATGGGTGGTTACGGGCGGTTCAGGGGCGAATGGGTTAAATACCCTAAAGCTGGACCATATATGGTCATGTGGTGGGAAATTTGAATTTCTTTAATTAATTTCTTTAATTATTTGTAAATTTATGCCATTTTATCCGATTGAGATAGGGTTTTCACCATAAATATTCTTTTTGTGTAGCAAAAATGTCACTAATGTTTTGAACACTGCTTTTCCAGTTTTAAATGTTGTTACTAAAAATAGGGGTAGGTATCATTTATGACATCATACTTTCAAGAAAAGTCAAAAATACCTTTACAATGATAAAAAATTAAAGAAAACTTTTCTCTAATTAAGTTTAACTAATGTCTTGCTTCATTTGGAATATAAACTATTCCTCGGTGAGCCAAAAATTGAATTTAAGAACCCTTCGGGAGAAAAAATTCTAGCAACCGACCATCAATCAATCAATCAATCAATCGATCAACTTTATGTAGTAGTGACTCTTCCTCTCTATTTACGCAACTCAGCCTAAAAGCTACTCTAGGATGGTGGGAAAGGGGGTTTGGGGAGTTTAGTCTAGTTTAGGGTGGCAAAATTCAGCTGAACTAGCCCTGGTAGAGGCCAAGTGTTCCAGGGTCCCAGCGGAACATCACCACCCCAAAATCCTAAAGTACCCATCCCCCCCCCCCCCCCCCCCCGAGAGCACACTCCCCTGCTGCAAAGGCAAAATGAAATAGCCCAAACCTTGTTTTCTGTCTGAATTCCATGTCCAGTCATCATCAAAGTAGTTATCATAATCATCTTCCCCATCCATCAGCTTGCCTGTGGTTGCTAACCTGAAAGATCAGGGGCATTTAGCAGTCTGGACTGCGAGCAGTCCCTCTTCAGTCAGTCGAGTCTAAGCTCGGCAGGACTGGAGAGGGCGAAATGGCCGAGAGGGAAACTGGAGAGAGGAGGAAAGAAGAGGGACTGCATTCTCTTTTGTAACCGACGCGTTCAATTTCTCCGCAGCCCCAGCATCGGAGAATTGGATTGGTTGATAAACAATAGGATGCTATCAGCACGTTGTCATTGCAATTTATGACATTCTAACATATTGACACATCAAATGTAACATGATGCACCTAAATAGCCAGGATGTTTTGATCAGAATGAGTTGACAAGATGGATTCGCCAGTCAAAGAAAGTATTTTATCTGAACGTTTGTCTGAGCGTCTTGGTGGTCTGATTTTAAAGGACGAACAGAAGCTTGCTGTTGAAGCACTAATGTCAGGAAAACACGTTTTAGCGGTATTACCGACTAGCTTTGGTAAATCTGTCATTTACCGCAGCTTCGTTATCGCGTTATTGTGCTCCAGTCAAAAGACTCACAGTATCATTAGAAAAACACTAAGCTGGAGGTTACTTAGTCACAATTTAATTCTCCATAGTAAGTTGATGTAGCTTCAGTTAAGCTGCACTTTATTCTTACAATTTTGGATCTGTAAATCACTATCCGCGATAATTTAACATTCTGCAAAGAAAACTAACAAGCTGGGCCCAGCGTGATACAGCATTGCAGAAAAACATTACAGTCACTGACTAAACAAAATCGCTTAGTTATTCAAATCCAGAAGCACTCTGGAGAAAATTGGAACCCTTATTCAGCCGTAATAAAAAAGCTTTACGCTTCAAAAGAGGTCAAAGAAAATGTGCTTGCATCAGAGGGAAAATCCTGCCGACCAGAAACAATACCTACAGTAAATCAATATGTGTGTCATGACCTCTCAGTGTGAAACATGCGGCTAAAATCACATTTGCTGAGTGAAAATGTAGAACCTTCCAGAGCATAATCTACCCAGCAGAGAAAAAAAAACCTTATTGGAATAAGCAGCATTTTGGCATGAGGTAAAAGTCGTGTAGGCCTACCACCCCCTTTTATTGGGAAGATAAATTCGGGGCACAGGTAAGGAACAGTTTTAGCTTTGAAGAGAGGGTCTCGCTGAGCGGTCTGGCAGGCTTGGATGTCGTAAATAATTTCTCTGAAGAGATGTAAGTTCCGTTCTTTTTAAAATTTACCTTACATATTCGGCAAACGTCAGAGGCCTCAACTTCCAGATTGGGCTTTCTTCCTCTCCCTTTGTGGACTACCTTTTTTGGGGGGTGTATTTTCGTTAACGAAGAAAGACACGTTCAATTTATTAAAGTGCCGTGAAACGGTGGGGATATAGGGCGTGACAAATTGAGTCGCAGTTATTAGTTATCAAGTGACAGATCAGTTTATTTTTAACCGGTTGTCGCCTTTGGTGGGCGGAGTTACCCGAACACGTCTGGTTCAAAAGAGAATGCAGTCCCTTCCTCCTTTCCCGCCTCCTCCCCAGCTTCCCCTCAGCTTCTTGTTTTTTGCTGTTTCGCTCGCTTGGCTCGATTTCCTCGCTCGCGTGACCATCCTGAGGGACTGCTAGCAGTCTATTAGCAGTCAAAACTATAGTGTCTGATTTAGACTACTTGCAGTAATGGGCTATCTCTAAAAATAAGCTCAAAATGAAAACAAGCACATGATGACCAACCATTAAGTCTATGGACTACAAACTACAGACCAGGAGTGGACGTTAAACTATTTTCTTTTATAATTGCCGATGAGCAGCCTTGCAAAGATGCGAGACTGCAAGGTGGCAGCCTAATAGAGCCATGTGCGATTGTTCCAGGAGCAGAAAAAATCTCGTATCGATGTAACGTAGTGTAATGTAAGACAACCATGACATAATGCAGGATGGAGAATACATTTTTTTCAAGCGAACAAGTGATACAGATCAGAGAATCCATGAGCCATGTGCGTGTTTGTGAGTCCCTTACTAATGAATCCCATCTTTAACCAATCATCGGGTGGATGATTTCCATCCTACACAATATCTGTCGCATTAGCAAGCTGGAATTTTTTATTGCATGCCGCTAAGAAAAATAATAACGCAGCAAAATTTTTTGTGCCTTTCAAGCAAAATAATTCGGAAGGCTTCATTGGTGTACCATATTTTGTTAGCTTTAAAAAGAGACCAAATATAGGTCTGTATGTTGAATATTCGCAGACTTTAATCTTATTTTTCAAGGATTTCAAGTTTGCTTAAAAGACCACTAAATTTTACTCATAATGACTTGCGCGCAACTTCAGACAAAAAAACAAATTTCAATAGCTGAAAAAATTTGCTGCATAAAGTCAGGATTTCAAATTCTTTATCCAGTAGAACAGTACAGCTCACTATTTTTAAAAGACAAATTAAAGCAAGGGGCACACATACACCAAACCCATGATCTACCTTCCCTGCAAATGTCGTGGGAAAACTGCCATGCAGTTCCCAGCCAACAGCTCCATATGTGTTGCGTGGAGCTGGCGCTTGATAGACTGCTTTGCACTCACCTTGGCAGAAAGAGGTTTTTGAGACGTGGGTTTTCCAATGGCTTTGCCACGCTGATGGTCTCCAATAAGGGCGAAACAGCTGTCTGTGGCTGCCACTGCCCACGTGAGGTACTGGCCCGGCCATGGGTTGGTGTATGTGTGCCCCTAGCTTGCTTTAAGTTTGCTTCATTTTCAATGCAATCAAATTGAGTTCAATCTATTTTTCATCAATTACTGAATTTCATGACATTTCTAAACACTTTAACAGAACGCGCATATAGGTAAAATCTTTGCTCGTTGGCACTTAGAGATATCTATAACTAGTTTATCCTTGATGGAATAAAGAATAGTACATGTTACATATTTGTTAAAAGAAAAAAGGGCAACAAATTGCTGACCTTCTGCTGGCTAATCGGCTGCTGTTTCGTCCCATTCCCATGCATTTTTCTAAATGAGGTGCAAATCTATTGGCAGCCAAGTTTCTTTGACAATGGGGACACACACACTCCACCTGTTTCTTTAAGGGGGTCTGGCCAAACACATCCAGGCCCTCACATTCTACCACTTCTGGAAAAATTAACAAGGCCAACAAAAATTATTGGATGGTTATTGAAACAGGGCCCTACTCATAGTAAGAAAGGAAAGCTTATTGAAAGAAGGCTACTAAAGTAAAAGAATCATTAAATAGCCTCTGAATTTTTTCCATATTATAACAGAAAAATTAACAGTCCTCTCAGGGCGCAAAGAAAGTCTGCAGTTTTACAGTCTGCCATTCGGGCAAGCTGTAGCTAGCATGTACTAGCACACAAGTCATTTCAACTAGCCCCAAAACCCTTTTTGATTAGCATGATTGATTGCAATCCTTATAAAATTTGAATTTTCCCAAAAAATGGCACTTGCCCGTCCGGCAAGTTAAGAACAAAGATTACTAGCCCGATAGCAAAATCCACTAGCCCCGGGCTATCGGACACGACTTTCTTTGCATGCTGCCTCCTGGATGCAAGTATGAACCAAACAAAATTTAACAGGAGGATTAATAACTTACCAAACTGTTTCCTACTGTCATCACAATATATGAAACACAAAAAAGCAGGATAAGGAAATATTAGAAGGCGCAGTCAACATTAATATTTATAACAATTTACAATGTCATAAGTAGGTCGAGTATGATCATCCAGGTGAACATAGTTCTGAATAGGACTATTGTTGACAGTGACTGGCATTTCGACAACCTGTGTGGTAGTCATCTTCAGAGTCAATGTGAGTTGTATCATGTCCGTTGATTACATTAAACTCTGGTTATTGACCTGATTGGTCAATTAAGTCGCGATGTAATTGCTTGTCTGTCAGTTAAGCTGTGATGTTATTGACTATGAAGACTCGTAACGTCACTGGTACATTTCAATCTGTCTATTACCACAGTTAAATGGTTGTTATCATTAGTCAATTATTGGTCGTCCAGTCATACTCTCAGTCATAGTTTGTTTTGCCTGAGTCCATTAATAAGATGTTTGTACGATGCCGGAAACTGTTGACTTTGATTCAGTGACATTTGTTCTAAGTTAGTAGACCAGCTTTCTAAATAAAGTGAGTCCTTGAAAGAAGTCTGTAGAATACATCTGACAATGCGTGTTGCAGAGTCCCAGTCGATTTGTTGTTTGGTCTGTAAAGGGTGTTCAAAATGATATGATTGTTAACATCACCATTTCTAGTCACTCGTTAGTGTTTAGGCAGTCCCGTGCTTCTGTCGGTCTCACCAATGTAAGTGGCCTAGAACGACAACTACTGCACAGGTTGCCAAGATGTCAGTCACTGTCAACAACAGTCCTATTCAGGATTACCTTCAGCCAGACGATCATACTCAACCAACTTATGAAATGACTCCTGGGTTCAAATCTTTTACAATCTAAAATGTCTTCACAAATTACGATACAATACTTGCATTTTTTCATCTGATTGCTCAAGAATGCTGTAAACCCCATTTTTGATAGAGCGGTGAATCTCAAAACAAAGACCTACAATGGCTTCGTCAATAAGTTCACAGACAACATTGGACTCTGGGCTTGGATCCTAGGAGAAGTAAAGGGAAAAAAATGTGACCACAGTAATAATACTTATAAGCAAAAGCACCACAAAATATATCTTATGCATAATATGGTAACTGTTGTGTTTATAATTATTATGGTTACGTAGAATAGCGTATGTCCCTTTATGTGCCAGCGAGAGATGTTTCCTGATAGAAAAAAGAATGTAGTCATATGTGATACATGTAAAATATGGCTTATTAATATGTTTTTCTCATGATAATCACTTTTTTACTGATTACAATATTTCAACATTGTCATGTACTACTGGTTTTCATCAGGACACTGTCAGTTTTGATTGGCTGAGTAGGACCATTAGTAACTTACAGTACAAGGTAGCCAGTGCATGATTGCACACACAGCTAACCAACAATGTCACTTGATACAGACTGACGGTATTGTGGTTAAAACATGGGAACCAATAAAAAAGTGACTGTTGAGAGAAAAATGATTAGCAAGCCCTATTGGACCAGGAAAAATTTTCAAACATTTGATCAAATAACTCATGCTGAATTCTGAGAGTGTCGGTTGGTGTCCTATGTCAGGGCTATCACTAAATTTTCTCGTTGCCAGCTATGTGTAATTACTGGGTGGAGAACTGAACAGCCAGAAGGTTCTTTTGGGTCCCTTTTCCTTTTTTTCATATGAAAGTATCCGGGGATTATGCTTCCAGAAGCCAGGAAAAAATTATCTCCAGTCACTGACTCTTAATGGCAGTCCAGTATGTGGTGTTTGGGTCATTTTGGAGCAATTCTAGGGTGTTTAGAAGAAATTAATGCTTCCTGCTGGCAACCCCAAAATACATTTAATATTTTGGAAAGTCATTTTTTGGTATTGCTGCGGGTAAGCTTATCTACTACGTTACCTGAGGTTCAGGAGGAAAATTATTTCCCTGTTAAAAAATTTTCCGTCAAAAAGGAAATATTTTTATGCCATACATGTACAAATCCGTGTAACTATCGTCATTAAAAAAAATTACACAGGTTGGGAAACCTGTTGAATAACCAATAAAAAACTGATAGGGATTAAATTTCAACCCTAAAAAATAACCTTCATGGGCCGAAAAATTGTTTTACAAGATTTTATGGACACTGAAATATGGAAATATTACAAATATCAAGTCTTATGCAACATTGTATGCAAAGTTAATATAAAGTAAGCTTAATATCAACTAGTATGGATAACCTTGTGTCAAAGCTTTGTTGCTCCACAAACTATCAAAATAATGATTATGTTGAAAATGAATCGATAACTTACCTCATCTAAGTCTAAGCTATCCACTTCGGAAGGAGAACTACTGTTATCAAGCAAACTAGACATCACTTTCGAGAGATTATTCCAAAAAAAATACCGACACAAAATCACAACCTGACGTCCGCCATTATGCGAAAGAGAAATTACTAATATAACAAATAGTTTTTTTTTTTACTTATCTATTTTTTAAAGCGCAGAAAATTTGTTTGTGTATAACAGGGTTACATTTCCTTAGCCAGGAGTTTTTTGACAGCGTCACATGGTTGAATTTTATTTCGCCGAAGACACGCAAGACATCCCTTCAGGAAGCTTTCACCGTTTTCCCGAAAAATAACTTCGTGACTGTTCGGATAAATTCGTTGCTTCCGAATACTTCCGACTAGCGTGAAGCTTAAAAAACTAAAGTCAGCGGTATCTCCCATTTACTTACAGGAAAATGGCGGAAAGATGCATTGAAAACATAAACGAACGATCGCAGAAATTGATTTGAAGTACATTATGTCCAGATTATCGGAACAACAGATTTTGGCAAGAGCTAGAGCTTCCTCTCTCGAGAATGTTAAAAATCTAAATTTTTGGTAAGTAAAATGGTCTGATAAAATAATACCTTTCTTTGCTCATCAGAACGATCGAGATGGTACTCTGCAGAGTTCTTTTGATGTCACAGATCGCGAGGTTCATTTTCTGGCGGTTAAAAACCTGCTGCTGTATTTTATCAGGCAGTGGATTCGAAGAGATTTATTTGCACTATATATCACTGTATTTGTCATTGAGACGATTAGTATTTTTATGCATTCAGCCCCATGCATTCACTTGAACGTTGTAAGGTTTTTTTACTGCAATCAACACTTTAGACTTTGTTGTCATAGTTTCACTTATTTTTGAAATTGGTTACTTTGCTTACACTGTATGGTGCTCTTTCTTAACAGGGGAAGTGATCTCAACGATGTAAGTACTGAATTTGCCCCTCTTTAAATTTGCCATATCACTTAATATGAGTGATATCTACATTGTATTTAACAATAATATTATTATTGAATGAGACTGAGCAGGATGTGAAGAATTATGCAGATCGAGGTGGATAACACCCTTCGAGAGAAGGGTGCAATTTGGAGTAGTAGCTTCAAGTAAATAAGAGCAAAAATGGAGATTAAAGAACATTTGTCAATGTGTCTCACTTCACAGACGATTTTACGGTTTAACCCTTTAAGTCCCAATAGTGTCTAAGATCAATTTTCTCCTCACATTTATCCATACACTGTAAAGAGATAAGTTATGAGAATCAATACAATGATCACCCAAGAGAAAATACTTTGATCTTTGAACAAATTCTCTCAACTAATTCTCTAAGGAAATGTATGGAGATCAGTTTGGAGAATTTAAAGGGTTAATAGGTCATGGGGCTAGGGTATCTTTGTTTGTTGAAAGTAAATTTCAGTTCAGCTTTTTACTGTCAAAACTTTGCTTTTCCTTGAAAACTATACCTTTTATTTCATTTTACAGGGAGGGAAACCCACAATGACTAATTGTTTCTTTTTGTTGTTCCCCACCAACTGATGGTTATAAGACTGGTTTCAGCTCCATACACCGATCCCCTGTTGAACCCAAGAGTGAATTCAGGCCGAAATAATGCACAATGGCTTTGAAATAAATGAGAAAACTTATTTTCCTCAAATGCATCTTCAAATTCTTGATAAAGACAGCTTCACCAACTTCAAACAATGTCAAGGACAGACAAATACAATGTATGGTTTAGCTTAATAATTTCACGGTTCAATTACTGAGTAGCAGTGTGGCCCAAGTAGTATAGGAGTTGTACGCTACCAGCCGGTGGCTATGTTGCAAGATCGAAACATGTTGGCACAAAATTTTTTTCCTTGTTGTAGAATTTTTTTTTCTCTTTTTTGTTTTGTGTTATTTTCTTTTCTTTTTATCATATATTTTCCCTTTCCTTTCTTCTCTTATTCTTACTGCTGACCGTCTATAGTTTCGTGAGGTTTTTGCGATAACGTTTTTCTAGTATGAATAGGAATCTTGTTCCTGCATGTGACTCTCAGAGATAAAATGACCCCAACTAAGCTTGATTGAGTGTCAGAATGAAGTGAAATATACCCCTCTCCAAGAAATAGATTTTTTTTGCTCTGTTCTAGGGTAGGTGAAGCAAAAAACTCTTTTGAGTGGCTCTACCTGTTTAGCCCATATATCACTCCCATATTTGGGAGAACCCTCCCCCCCCCCTCCACCATCGGGATTTTGAGCATGATATGCATGATACACGTATGCATGATATGCTAAACTTTCTGTGAAATGTTATGATAGTTTTGAGAACAATGAGCTGAACTTAATTAGTTAATTTGTTTTACAGATCTCAGTTCTACGACAAATGCCAAATGTTGAAGTCCTTAGCCTCAGGTTAGATATTCTTTAGTTTATTTCAATGTAATTCATTGCCACGTATGACTGAACACATTAAAACTCCACTAAACTGAAGTCATTGTATTAAGATGCTCCTCTTTTGTTTTATTTTGCAGTGTAAACAGCATAACCAGTTTGAAGGACTTTGCACATTGTACCATTCAGATTTTTATACCATATAGTTAGGAGACTTGTAAAATACTCATCTGTGCAATAACATCATTAGCCACATATTCTAAACTTTAAAAATCGCACATATAATTGTAATGTTCACCAAAGGCCAGGTTTCATTTGTTATCCACTAAACTTTGTTATATCCAGCAACGACATGTAGGACTTTTTCAAGGAGTGGGGGGTAGGTGATACGAGCAATTGACCTGAAAGATGAAGTTTGGTGGACGCCAAACTGCTGGGACTCAGAACATCATGTTTGAAGTGTACACTTATTTTACAGGGTGTCTAATGTTTATGGTAATTTTTACGTGTGTTAACTTCACATACATGTGTATCATACTCCATGAAAAATTGCCCTATATAAGTTTTAATTAATTATTGTAACTGTATAATGATGGATTGCACCTGTCCATTACTTTACAACACCAGAAATACTTTTTCCCTGTTTAAGTTTCTTTATGTCTCTGTAATATAGAGAGGTTCTGGATTTTTTTTCCTTTTGCAAGGTATGACCCTTAATGACAGCTGTGCTTTTGTAAAGACTTAGTGACAAACTGGAAACTTACTATAATATATTTTAAAAAAGAATTGTTTTTTAAATAAAACACTAAAAATGATTTTAATGATAGAACAAATGACAAGGACATCTTTGTTGCTTTTTGGTTTCTCTTTTGGTCTTGCATAAACAGGTCCTAGGTTAAGAGAACTCTATCTAAGGAGAAACAGCATTGGGGACATTGATGAAATTGGATTTCTAAAGAACCTTCCTAAACTGAGAGTACTGTGGCTCTCCGATAATCCTTGTGCTAATATAGAGAATTATAGAATGACAGTACTGAGGAATTTACCCAAACTTACAAAGTTGGATACTGTAGGTAAGCTATAACAGACTACTGAATCGATATACCAAGTTGTGTGAGAAATGAAAAGGCCACCATGTGTGAAAAAAAATGAACATAATTTTCATAGTTAGGTATGTTTCTTTTTTGTTTAAAGCATATCTGGAAATAGATTTTTTTCTTAGAAGGATGCCCATCTTTTATCAAACTTCCAGTTATTTACTTATTGCTTTATGCTATTGTAATTTATTTTAAAATGACTTTGACCAGTCAAATTCCTCACATAACACATGTAAAGAGAATCGTTTGAAATTATTAATACAGTGGAACCCATTATCTGGGTGTCCATTTATAGCAGGCTACCTGAAAATGTCACAAACACACAATTTATTGATATTAGAACTGAAACAGACAAAAAGAAAAAGAAGGATAGGGTCAAAGACTGTACCATAAATGCAACCCGTCGCAAAACATTACATTAGTATTCGACTTCACTGTATTAAATTCCCTTTTAATTATTGCATTTTGTTTCACTGACTGTTTCATTTGTAATTCAAACAATGATACCAATTGATCATTATTTTATTAATTCTTATGAACTTTTCTTTATTGATAATGAAAAGATATGACAGGAGAAAATTGATTTTGGTCAATCTTGGAATTTTATTTTTAGTTGTTGAAGAGGTAGAAGTTTTTGAGGCATCAAAACAGGGACAGGAGGTCCCCACCCCTGAAGATGTTCCATTTTACCATGACTTTACAGCCACAGCAGATAAGGTAAATTAAATTGGATTTGTGATATATTTTATAATCATAATTCCATCACAGGTTATCCCTTCTTGTAGACAATATTATATATTGTTTTCTTTTTGATTTGCTATGTCTGCTATGTAATCTATACTTAGGTACAGGGCTGCCAAGGGCTGGGAATTTGCCTGGCTATTGAAAATTAAGACGGAATTCATCAGGAAATTGATTTTCAGTGGACAAAAGCCTTGTACCAGAATAATTTAAACAATATTGCATTCTTTTTTACATTTTCAAGGGCTGTAGATGTAATTAGTTATCTGTAATAACACCAAAGAAAATTTCCTATGAGAGCCCGAGAAAATAAATGCCAAATTTCACAAAATGTCACCTTACACATGAAATGTTCAGAATATTACCTGTGTGTTTCACAATTATTGTAAAATTTGGCATCTATTTTCTCGGGCTCTCATGAGAAATAGTCGTTGGTGTTATTAGGAACAGATAACAAATTATATCTATAGCCCTTGAAAAGGTAAAAAAGAGTGCAATATTGTTTCAATAAATATTCTGGTACAAGGTTTTTGTCCACTGAAAATTACTCCATTTCCTGATGTATTCTGTCTTAAAGTCTGAGATATTGGAACATGTAGAGATGCTGCTAGGGGCTGGTTGCTGGCTAATTTCATAACAGCTTGGTATCTGTTGATGCTTTTTAGAATACTATTAAAATTGATGTTGCAAGAGATGACAATCCACAGATTTTTACAGGTAAAAATTGCCGTATTAAATGACTTGATCAGTAATTAAGTTGCAATTTGTAGAAATGCAGTGAATACATGCAAATAAAGTATTTGATTTTGTGGTATCCTAAATGAAAAGACAAAGAAGGTGGAAGTTTGGCAGTTTCTTGAATCTCCAAGGGCCGCGTATTCAGGCAAGAAAATGATTGAGAATTGTCAACATTTGGATTGAAGGAATATGGTCGTAATAACAAAGCTGGCTGGGAAGGTGACTACCACACAGCTTTTCACAACATCCGTCCCTGTCAATTCAAAACTACACTCACCATGATGACCACATTCCATCTCCTTATGGAATGACTCCTGGATTCAAACCTTTCACTCTTTCCCCAGAACATCTTTGTATAAATGTGGTTAGGGCTAGAAATTGCGACTGATATGGTCGCCAATGTGACTAACATTTTCTCCTTTGTGACTAAAAATTCTGGTTTAGTTGCCACTTTGGCGACCAGATTTCTCTATGATTTAGATTTGAATCAAAAGAGTATAAAAGTTGAAACAAACATTTTCATATTGTCAAAAAAAAGGGCCAAATCGCATAAACAAAGCCAATTTACCCCCAGATCTGATGGATCGCATAGCTGCGTTATTTTACTGCACCTTTTAGTGGCAAGCGGTTTCACTTGAAAAGAGGAGATCTGGCAATGAATGGCTATCAGCCATGTTGATTCCTTCAGGCTGGTTTTCACTAGCAATGGAGTCGGAGTTGGAGTCATAATCAGAAAGGTTAAAACTTTATGATATACATCAGGTAAAAACTAGGTTGTCAGAATGGCAAGCACAAGCAGAAGAACTAAACCAGTTACAAAATGTGGGAACGTGCCTTGTGGTTGGTTTATCCTTCTGCTTCTGTTTCCAAACCCCCACAATCTGGTTTCAACCATATCATAAGTGACAGAGTCATAAGTGGAGGTGGAAGAAAAATGAAAGCGTTCTGATTCTCACAACTCTGATTCTGTTACACTTATGGCTCTGCTTACAACGCTGATTTTTTATTTTCACTGAGTCATAAGCACTCTTATGACTCTGCTTATTACTCCAACTCTGACTTCGTGGCTGGTGAAAACCAGCTGACAGTTCGTACTTGCAAATTCTCTATGCAATGCATTTGGCTGTTTGCTAGAAAGTCAAAGATTGTGGATGGAAACTCTAAGTTACTTATAAATTTGGGCTCAGGGCAAAATTATTTTGTATAAGTTTGTTAGTTTTTTGTTTTCTTATTTTCATACTTGCTGGTAATGTGTGAATGTGTCCCACGCGACCAGATACGGGATAATCAAACAATTTTAACACTTTTAACCAACCTTAAATACTCTTTTGGTTTTAGAAAATGGGGACTAAAAATATGCATCTGGCAACTATAATTCTCCAACTGGTCGCCCTAAGGATTTTTTTAATTTCAAGTCCACCATCTGTAAATAATTTACTTAGTTTTAACTGTATTGCTTTCTTCTTATATGTTACATGTTATTTATCATATTTTTCTTATTTCATTGTTATTGACAGAAAATGATAAAACTGAGCCATCACATGACAATTTAGTAAATGAAACCAAGTAAGTCTACCCCGAAAGTCAAGTGGGTGCATGCTGTCCTGGTATTTTTCCTGGGTAGCAAAATTCTGCCCATCAATGTGGTACACATCTTTCATGATCCTTCTACAATAATGGGATGGATCAGCCATTTTCAGCTATTTTACGGAGAGGTACAGCAAAACAAAGGACTGACCTGGTAACAAAAAAAGTCGGAATAAGCAATGATATTATATGTATAACTGTTGATGTTGAGAGCACAAGAGTTGGATGGTAAGTGGGCAAGTGGGAGGTGAAGCTGCAAAAGCACACATAATTAGCGCACATGAATCAAGAGCAGAAAAAAAAACGTTGTTTCCATCCCATTCTCCTAAGGGGTTAGCTATAGGTATTTGAAAACAGCTTATTAAAATTGTAATGAGTACTCTTGTTTATCTTTCGTTTTTGTTCACAGTAAACTTCGAGCTCAGTTAGGACTCAAACCACTTTTATTGGAGGATCATGCCAATACTACTGCAGCCATGACAACAACAAGTGCTGAGAAGAAAACTTCTGGAAATTCCACTGACTCTCGAGTGAGTTTCTGTTTTCTTTTTTGAGTAAGGGTTATCTCAAACATGCGCAGTTGTGCTGAACTAACTCAATTGACCAAATCTAACATAACAAATTAGCAGCCAAACTCAATTCACGTTATATATGAGTGCATTGGAATAACTAAGTGGAACACATTTTTAAAAGTTGATTAAACCGTTTTTATTATTATTATTAAATTCAGCCTTTGAAAGCAAGTCATGGTATGTCAAGCCAGGCTAGCATAGTAGCACAATGTTTTAAATGAACCACACATAAACTTTTATTAACTGAACTTCTCAAGTTCTTCTGTTTTCTTTTCAGAATCAAAATATTGTGTCTGCCGTTCGTATCTTGTTGCAAGATCTGGATGAAACAAGCCTTCTAACTCTTCGAAATGAAATTGACCAACAGCTGCAAAGTCTTAATAAAACATACAGTGAATCTAAGAACAGTCATGAGCACTTAGAGGAGAAAGAATTAATCAGTGATTGAATAACTCACAAACATTACCTTAACAACAATGTAGCTTGTATTTAATTCTTATTTCAGAGGTAATAATATCAGTCAGTTAAAAACGGTTGCACTTCACAAATGCCACTGTTGGGTAAGCCTTTCTGATTTCTTATTAGCGACTACTGTGACACTGCTGTCAACTGTCTGTAATGAAGACGCCAAATTGGACAGAGCCAAGTGTCTGCACTACAGAGTCATCTGTATTATAGTCAAACCTTCTTAATATGGACACTAAAGAAACAGAACCAAGTGCCTGTTTTAAAGAGGTATCTGTATTACAGTCACCGACTTCTCCTTATTATAGATACCAACTAGACAGAGCCTAAAGTGTCCAGTACGTTACAGGGGGTCAAACTCCTAAATACAGGAATAAGGGCTTTTCTCCAGGTATCCCTTAAACTACATTCTGGGCATATGATTAAATCTTTAATTCTTTTAAATCAAAACATAAATCCTCCTTTGCCGTTCCTCTTGTTTCTTAGAGCCGTGACTTAAACCCTAACATATTAAAGGAAGCTATCTTGAGTGAACTTGTCTTGCATTCCCATTGTATGTTGCAATACTTTAAAGTTTTAACCTTTGTCTGGGGCAGCCACCCAACGACTGTTTTCTGTGAAATATCCGTTCGGAGAAGCAAATATTACCTAGAATTTTCTATTACTTGAGGAAGGCTAAAAATTTCTAGATGACCGTTCCGTTCATTTACAATTTTCGAAGCTTATCTTATAAACTCCCTCCGATTTTCTGAAGTCAAATTTTCATATTTTACTTCCTAAGTTAGGCCATTTTTTGTAGAAAAAAGGGAATAAAAAATTTTCGGATTCAAAAATGCAATGGAGAGAGATATCAGAAAATGTCTCACTTTCGTAATACGTCAAATCTCACCAAAAATTTTCGGAAAAATAACACTGAAGCCCTTGTAATTTCGAAAAGTCTGAAATTCCCCTAGGATGACCGAACAGATACAAATTTTATAGCGCCGCTTAGAATGCATTTCTAGATATCTAAAAGTACTCTGGATAGCCTAAAAAGTGTTTTCAATTTATTTAGGAGGAAACCGTCGTTGGATGCCCCTGCTTTGTTTGTAACTCAAAGCGACAAAGCTCTGTT
>JBBMOI010000004.1:38972500-39060000 GCA_038088405.1 Porites divaricata
AAAAGATACGAAGGCTTCAGACAAAGTCCATGACATTCACAAATACTTTGGTGAAATTAGTGTTAGTTTAGTTTGCTCTGTATGCCTCACTTGTCACCATTGTATCGGTTTTTGACGGTTTTGTATGCGGTTTTCGGTTTTGGCCGAATTTTTTTGCGGTTTTGCGGTTTTGGATTATTTTTTCTTCGGTTTTGCGGTTTCTAATATACCCCAATGCCCCCCTCGGTGTACTATGACCGGATCATTATAGAATGTCTTCACTCATATGGCCAGCATCTATGCAAATTTATTGGAACAAAAGAAAGTGTTTGCATAAGAAAATAGTTCAACTCCCACAGGATTGGTTTGGGACACCAACATGGCCGCCATTTCATTGTTTTGGGACACCAATATGGCCGCCGTGACGTCATGTGAAAACACGCCCCTTACTGCGCATGCTGGCTTGACGAGACGAGTGGTTTCCCGACCGCTGGTCAAGGGGAACGAAGACGCTGGGTACAAGGGTGAGCAAAACGTTTGAGTGCATATTTGACCCGAGTGGCTCGCCTCAGTCTGTGACACAGACAGTCTAACTCCCCGATCCGAGTTGTCTATATAGAAACTGTATGGAGTTCTCTATCTAGGTCTCTAGCGACAAATCCAGCTGAAGCGTTGCCTGCGTAGCAAGCGTTTCCGTTTGGATTCGCAGCAAAGAAAGACCGAGGAAGAGGACTTTCGGTTTTGACCACGCGAGAAGTGAAACGAGACTCTTTCCTCGTTCTTTGCTCCTAAACCGCACAGAAACGCTTTCTACTCAGGCTAGCTGCAACGCAGGCTATTAGCGCCTCGGACTCGCAATCCAGCACTCCCGAATACAGCATACGAGTAGTCTCTCATTTTCTCTTAGGGATAGTTGAGCGAGCGAAACTCGAGCGCCCGTGAAAATCATCCCCCGCGAGAAAGGCGAGACGCCAAACCTCGTTCTCAGGGCGAGTTTCCCTAGCTTTGGAGGTGGGGCGCCCCACCTCTAAAGCTAGGGAAGTGCGCCATGGGGACGAGGTTGCGACACGCCGCGAATAAACCTGGGTTTTTTTCACCTGGGTGTTGGGCTAAAATGTTCCAGTTAGGCCCCTCCTATGTATTGTGTATGTCACAGGTCAAATTTGATTTCAGGTTAATTTTGATTCAACCTAGGTCGATCCTCGATTTCCTTTGTTTCTTAGCTCTAGTTTATGAATATTAGGGCTAGGAGACAAAAGGAAATTGAGAATCAACCTAGGTTAAAAAAATTTAGTCTGAAATCAAATTTGACCTGTAACATATATAAGAACCTGTCTAGCCTTAAATGTCAAAATTCAAAAAAGAGAATCTTGCAAGATCCTTCTTTGGAGACATAGGTGCTACCAACTGCAATGTAAATGCCAATGTTGAAAATCAAATAAAATCACGGTTATTAACAATAAATTGTTATTGACATTGAAACTTTCAAAACTGCACTTAAACGTAACAAAACTCTACTGAGAAAAGTGTCCTTTGCCAAAGGAACTATCATAATTACACTAAGGACGGGAAAATTTTATTTATTTTTACCCCGAACACTTAAGAAGATGATTAACTGTTTTTTTGGTATTTGAAGGAAGATCATCGCCGATTATATACGCAACTTATGCAGTTGCGAAAAGAAAGCCTGAAAAAAGAATTCAGGCCTGTAGGGAATTCGAACCCTTGATCTCTGCGATACCGGTGCAGCGCTCTACCAGTTAAGCTAACAAGCCAACTGGGGGCAGGTCGTTGAATTGGTTCGTTATATAAAACCCGTGAAAGGATGATGATGAAATTATGAACGTATGAAAATCATATATGTGAACTGCGGAGTGAAGAATTATTTGAAGGAAGATCATCGCAGTTATATATGCAACTTATGCAGTTGCGAAAAGATTGTATAACAGTATTAATATTCTTTTTACACAAATGTATTATTTTTTCTTAGGTTGTTTTTCATTTTACTTTTTTTACTTTTTTATTATTGGTTGTAATTAGTTAGTCTACAGCAATTCCACATCAGCTTTTGGCTGCCATTAAAGTCATTAAATTTCAGTTGCTCTAATTACCATTTATGAAGATCCTGTTTCTAACTTGGGAAACTACAGATTCTTACTTGCAGGTTTTTACTGTGTAGTCCCGGATCTACTCACGGACTAGAGTTGCTTCACGGGCGTCCTAAGCTTTCATGCTTGTAAATAGCCAACTGGTTTTTTCTTGAAAGCTGGGTATTTATTCCCGGCTTCAAAATCCTGTTAAATTTGTTTGAGATTATTTGAGCAGAGTGCCTGTAAACTGCTTAAAATAACCTGCGATCAGGCTTCACTCGCGCTTGCATCATGTTAAATAACTCGTTTTTTTTTTTTACTCGCTAACTGCAGTCCCAAGTAGAAGTTGACTGTATTACCCTTTTGCCGCAATACCAGCCTAAAAATAGAAATTGTTCATTTTTAGGTATTTTTTTCCCGGGGAAAAATGTAAACAAACCGAAGACACGCATGAAACCGAGGCTGTCTCGTCCCAATCCTCATCACTCGACAGACATGTGCGAGTTCCTTTCAAGCGTGTTGACCTGTCATTCCAGTGAATTTACATTGGTTTTCTGTCATTTCTCTCGGTGAAAGCTTGTGAATTTTGGCCTGTAGGGGTCGCAGATTTGATCATTTGCATTTGATGCGTTCTAGAGGCTAAACGGCGTGTAAATCGCCGAAATGGCGAGTAATACAAGTTGGCGAATCGACGACATGGATGGAGGACTTGATTGTGGGCTAGCTTCGGAACTGTTAAATCTTTCTGGCTTGGGCAATGAATTTGGAACAGATGGAGCATATAACATGAGGTACCATAACTAACATGCCCTCACATACAAAAAAACTTACAATACTTTTTCCATTGACTTGGAAATAGTATTGGCTCGTAAATGCAAAACAGGTGAAAGCGAGACCGAAAAACCAATCATCAGCGTTTATTTGTTGGACATCAATCATAGAATTTACATGTGTTTCTCAGCTAAATAGATCAGTTGTTAAGTAATGAAAAACCTTGGAGTTTCAAGGTGAAAAGTATCATCTTTTCATTGAAATGTTTGATTCGTGGACTTGAGAAATTTAAAAACTGTCGTGATCTTTATGGCTTGTATTATATTATTTTCGAGCTCTCATCTTGTTATTTGATACGTTGTTTCTTTCCTTACGTTTATTTCCTTTGATCAGCTGTGAACTGTGAATGTAAATTTTCTCTTAAAAGTCAGAAGATATAAACTTTACTTTCTTTACACCATGTGTGGAAGCTTCCTTTTTTTACACCTTCAAGTTTCTCTCCTGTTATTTTATCCATCATGTTTTTTTGGGGGTGGGGAGGGGAAATGTGTATTTTTTTGGAACGATTCTTTATTTTATTCTGAGGTGGTTTAGCAATTCAGGGGGAAAGTGGGCTTTTTGGGATTAAAAGCCAAAATGAGACACATTTCATTGGATTTCAAAATTCACATGGCTGGCAGCACTCTTCTTTGAAATGTGTCATTAAGATTTTCACTTTAAGTTCGCCTCAATTTCTACTGTTAGTCAGTGGCTGGGAAGCCAAATGGTATGCAGAACTATTGTAAAAGGTACCAACTATCAAAATTTGTTGCCAAAATCATTTCTTGATCGCTAAAAGCATTGTAAATTTTTCCCATGTCACTGGCCACCATTGCCATGACGAGCATATCCATTGTCGGTGCTGAAACTAGCCAGGTAAATGGCTCAAACAGTCTACTTCCTGTGTGCCAAATTTAGTAGCAATCAGAATTAGTGAAGCAAATCTTTTAGGATTTTTTTCTATATTCATCTATAGAGATTTATATGTATAGGACCTGGGGAAAGTGAGTTAAGACAAGACCTACATGTATGTTTGTGTCCTGGATTCATTACAATTTGCACACGGGTTTAATTGAACAAACATTATTGAATTAGATTTTAAAAGTTGGCTTTGCAGGTGAATACTTTGCACCAGAAAGACTCCCGGTTCAAGACAGTAAATTTTTGAAATTGTATACAGTACTGTGTTTAAGAATCAGACCCCTAAAAGAGTATCGTGTTTGGTTATTAAGGTGAAGTGAACGTGTACCCCTTCCGAAAGCTGTGCTCTAAGGAAAGTTGAGGGGAGTCCAGTTCTCTGAACTTGTGAAATCAAGGGAGCCCAGCATATATTTTGTATGAAAATGTAAGATTTTCTAGTCACCTCTGTGCAAAAGTTAGGCACCAGGAGTCACCGGGCTCTGCTAGAGTAGAGCCCTGCCTTCCCCTGAGGGGCGGAGGGTGGTAGATCAGAGATGTTTTAGATGATTTTGTTGTTAAGTTCTGATGCATTAAGCCTTTGGTGTTGTTTGTTTGTTTGTTTTCACAGTGATGTTCTTAACTTGCCCATTTTTAAGGATGAACCTACAGCAGTCTTTCAGAATATGGAAACCATAGATCTGGACTCTTCAGCTGAGTAAGTGTACTGCATTTAAACAACACAGTATTGAGTGC
Organism: Porites divaricata; assembly: GCA_038088405.1. Lineage (NCBI taxonomy): Eukaryota > Metazoa > Cnidaria > Anthozoa > Scleractinia > Poritidae > Porites > Porites divaricata. The sequence goes on from JBBMOI010000004.1 coordinate 38,977,033, forward strand.
GATTATCAAGAGTATCAAGTGTGATATAGTGATATAGCATGTACCAAGCCAGTCACACACTGTTAAAAACTATCCAGCTATTCCAATGTCAGCAGTACAAGCAGTAGAAGGTAACCATGACAACCCTGTGAGCCACACCCACCAGGCAGCATTGCATGTCCAAAGGGGAGGGGAGGGGAGGGGAGGGGGAACTGAGTGCAAAACAGCGTAGTAAAGCTACTGCACGCAAAGGCAACATAAGCAAAATGATTGACTTCTGTGAAAGCGCTGTAAAATTACTTAAGTGCTCCTTAAGCCCAAGACCACCCACATATGATAAGTAGTGGAGACTGCTGACCAGCAATAGGGAACTTAAGCAAAGACGTTTTTGAGCGACGGATGTCAACCAGAAGTGAGAACTTTTCCATCTTAATATGCCTTGACGATATAAAATTTGTATTGCTCAGTTTCTTTACTCTTATAGAGACGATCTGATTAAAAATTTGGGCAAAACCATCGTCCAAAGAAAGAAAAGGGCCACTTCTGGTTGACGTGTGTCGCTCGTAAACGTCGTTGCTTAAGCTCCCTATTGTCTCATGTTTAACCTTACTTACATGACATTTACCACTCATTACTTTAGAAAACAGTGAATTGTTTTGGGTAATAGATTGTTTAAAAGTCATTTTGTCGCTTGCTCTCCTCAGTCCCCCATCTTCTTTCCAGACTTCTTTTTCAATTTGTGCATGTCTGACAAGTAGTTTGCTTTACTAACCAGGGTTGTCAGAAAGTTTCGAAGTAGACGGCTGAGTTGTCAAAGTAAGCGGCCAGTCCAGGGATATTTTAAATTATTTAAACAATGCCATCTGTAAAGAAATACCAAGTAGGTGGCAATTTTCACCAGCAGTCGACTACTTTTGACAACCCTGCTAACATTTGTAGCTTTTTTAATTTGCCTTGTTAACAACATGTCCACATATGTACCCTGCTTCCTTTTTGTACTGTAACTTGTCTGCAGGAACGTTCAGTCCCAGAGGTTACTTAAGTTGAAGTACAACAAAATTTCAAATTTTTTTTGTATAATGCAGAAATACCAAGAGAGAAAACTGATGTTCAAAGTGGGTATATTTGATTGGTAGCTTCACAGGATTTTTTCCAAAAAACTAAAAAGTTAGAACCATCTTAAAATGATAGTATAATCATCAGATTATACCCTCCACTGCATGTTATTCTTCCACTTACTGATAGCATGTTATTTCTGTTTTCATTCCAGCGTAAAATAAACAGTTAATTTAAACAAGGATGGTAACAAGTTTTATAAAATATGTTTGCCATGGTTAAACAAGCACCCCTGCATGTTGCATGTACAAAATTAATGTAGGTCTTTGGAAATGATGATTTGGAAAGAACGGGATTCAGATGTATTGTCTGATTGTTTATCAGCATTTTTTAATCTTTGCAACTCTGTTTCTAATAATCCTATTTTCTCATTTATGTCAAATATTATTTTCCTTTTTAAATATGAATTTCTATCTTTATTTAGGGTGAATGTAGAGGTTTCATCTTCTTCACCTATGAGTGCCTCTATGCAGTCAGTGAAACAGGAAACGATCAGGGCTCAGTCATCACAGATGTCATCTGTTGGAAGGTTAGAGAATGGGTAGGTTCCAGAACCTAACTACACTTTTCAGAAACACGTGAACTCTGAAGTTCAATAGCTGCCTTCACAGTTACATTTTTCGCTGCTGTCAATCATATTTACGATCACAAGCAACAAACCTTGAAATACAGAAACAGACAAAACAAATCGAAATCTACCAATTACAAATCTCAAATCGTGACCTTTTGAGCCCGTTGAAGTAAACTTATGTTTATTTCAGCAAACGTCAGTTGGCTTTTGAACTTCAGAATTCACGTGCTTATGAAAAGCACAGTAAGTTAATTCCCAAGAATGGTCAAAATCAATTTTCTCCTACTGATGTCCATACATCATCAAAAGAAAAGGCTGTGAGAATAAATAAAAGGATCACCAATTAAAGGGGAAAGGCTTTCAATGATCTTTTATCAAATTCTCATAACTAATTCTTTAAGTAAATTAATTTTGTGGAGATCAGTCTGGAGAATTTGTATATGTGGATATTAGGGCTTAAAGGGTAAAAGAATAAATTAAGGTTGTGGTAGCCTTGTCCCACAGTGGCTGCGGCATTTCTTTAATAACTGTTTGTTGAATGTTTGCCTGTTTAATTAAAGTCTAGGTTTCCAGATTTTACAGTTGTCTGAACAAAACCTAAACACAGCAAATCACAATGTTCACAGCAATCACATGGCAAAAAAGGCACTAGTCTAACTTGCAATCAAGGCTATGACATGTCTCAGATAATACACAATGACATCAGAATTATCAATGATCAGTTCAATGTATAAATGAATGGTTTATTAACAATGTTATTTTCCAACTCTCTTTGTAACATTAATCATTTATTCAAAAAAACACATTTTAGCATTGATCGCTGTTAATAAATCATTTTTGGAATGGCAGAAAATGGGCTTCAAACCATATTGAGCCAACTTGAAAATAATACGAAGACACAATAAGTACAATAAAAGCACCAAAATCGAATACAGGCTTTTTATAACATACAGTAGCGCACGTGCTAGCCCTATATTTACGTCACTTGTCATCTGAAAGCTTCAATAAGCTTCAAACTCCAGTTGTAAACTAAGCCTTTTCTTTTGCATATCAATGGCCTTTTGGTCATCAAACACTTTTTTCAGTCATGACTGTATGTTATACATTTTCAGGTTGAGCATCATGTCATGCATTACTGTTTTCATTGTATCTTTGAATGTGAATATAGCCTTCTTTCCTCGCCCTCATCATTCGCAGGCTAATTGTATTTAACCATCTGTGAATAAAATCGATGAATTAAATACAAGTATTGTTTACTGTGTTGTTCAATTCAGTTTCTATGTGCATGATTCTTGTTAAATTCGCATATACTATTTTGAAAGCAGTTCTCATCAATTTCATCTCTAAGGAAAACCCACATGTTCACTCACACTTCTTAACCACTGGTTGCTGCTAGTTAATATGTAAACACCATGTTAATCTCACTGGTTTTGAAATGTTTTCAGTCAGAACTGTGGATTCTTGCATGTGTTGAGAGCTCCAACATCTCCAACAAAAAGGCTTGAAGAGGACTCACTCACATATTTGAATCAAGGTACATGTATGGTGCACGCCGAAGCTTGTGTTAGGGTAATTCCTGAAGTGATTTCATCAAACCAGCTCCTGAGAGTAAGGCATCAGGATGTTGCAGTGATATGGGAGTGCTTACCTTCCACACATGTTTGCCTTTGTTCAAGTCCTGCCGAGTTATTTCTTGTCCTTTCTCCAAGAGGTTTTTCTCCTGTACTCTGGTTCCCTCATCCCTCCCTTCCCCCAACCTCTTATAAACCAACACTTCTAAATTCAAATTCGATCTAAAATGCATAAACCCTTTATTATCACAAAACAGTTAACCCCTCCCCCCCCCCAAAGAAAAATGTGATCCTTTAGTATTGAATAATTATTTTGAATACGGTGAAGATTGTGTGAACATTCCCAGTCTTCCCTTTTAGTCATGTCACTTTCCCTAATGTTAGAAAGGCAAATGGCTTGCAGTTGAAATGACCATGAATGCTTGTGAAACAACTTTCGTGCATGAGAAATCAACTGGAAAAGATGTGAGGTCACTTCTTATTATTATTCTAATTAATGATGTGTTGTCAGAGCTGAGACAGAGAAGTTTCAACACAATGTTATCACAGCAGTAATATTATATAATTATTAGGACATTACATTTGTATTTTGAACTGCGAACTGCCAATATTGGGTTTCTATAGAGAACGTCACAAGACCAAAGAGGTCCCTGGAATTGGTCATGCAAGCTATTAAAAAAATCAAATGCTTACTATTGTTCTTTTAAGGGTGCTGTGATTTCAGTTGTAAAATGAGTCTTTGAGAACTCCTAGGTGTACTCATGGGAAAGTAGTCTCTATATATAGCAGGGTGTTGCTCAAGCGGTTTTTGAACCAGGCGAAACCATGTTATAGTTGTGATACAAAAAGGCAAATCCAGTCCCTGTCTCCTCCTTCAAACTTGCCATCTACAAGCAACGAAGCATTCTTTGTGTGGAAGTGAGAGGGAAGGGATGTAATAAAGAAGTTCTTGTAAAATATGTTACAAAGCTTTCTTTGTCTCTTAAACTACATATTAGGACAGTCTTATTTGGTGGAGTTAGCGTGTGTTCCAACCAAAGCAGCAGAGTTTGAGGGGCGATATGTTAAGGTACTACCTTACATGTATCTTATGAGGTGTCCTATTGATATCAGTCTCTCATGTTTTGTAGCATACTTTTATAAGCTCTTAGTGATATATACACAAGACTTCATACTAACAGACAGGACAGTTGTTTTAAATTTGTTTTTCCAAAACTGTTACAGATTGATAAAATCACAATAGAAATTGTGGGCTAGGACAAAACACTGACCCCGACGACATAATATAACTTCCAATAATTTATTAATACACTCACCTTTAAATTCCAAAATGGTGGAAGATGGTCGATCTGCTTCATGCCATAATTGTTCAAACTCGTTTTACCACAATTGGTAGTTCTGTTACTCTCATAAATGAGTGACAATATGGCGGACTCAAATTTCGCGTTGATAATTGGCCCCAATTGCTAATAAAATGCTGTTTTTGGCATTGATAACATTGAGGCAAACAATTATTTTCCTTTCCTTGCAATGCAATGGAAAAATTTCACACAAGACAGTAAACGACAGTCTGCCAACAGTTTTTTGCATTTGTGAATTATGATTAACTTTCTGTTAAGTTACATCTCTATTAGATTGTGTGCTTGTATGGTTAAAAAGAGAGAAATGTTTTCACTTTTGTAATAATAACTTTGAATTTGCAATTTTTTTTTCAGAGTGTAGTCAAGCTTTGCTTTTATGAAAGAAAACTTCAAGTGCAAGAATCTGAAAAATATGAAGAATGGAAGAGTAACAGGCCAGCTGATAGAATTTTGGAAATAGGTAAAACATATACTCAGTTAATAATCCAAGAGTGCCCATCACACTAATACTGCATTTTTAACCCCCCTAAAGCAGTACCAAGGGTGTATTTGAAGGGGACTGTTCAGTTACTGAGCCAACACACATTTGTACTGACCTTTTGAAATCTTCTGTTGTATGCATGCCCATCCTTAGTTAAAAATGTCTTTTTATTTCCCTCTAAGTTAATCAAGAGTTCTTTGCATTAAATTTATAGATGTTCCAATGTCAAGTGGTATTTACAATATCAGAAGCAAAGGAAACTTACTGAACTGTTATGAATTTGAGTGGGATCCACAAAAGGAATCCAAACTTTATGTCATTGTAAGTACTATTATGAGTGTAACATATTTATAGTGATGATCAGATGAAAATAAGAAATTGTAGAAAAAGGGACTGGCTGTTGGCAGGGAAAGAATAAATTGAAAGCATTGTTACTGTATATCTTAAATTACATGTATCTCTAGTGTAGGTCGCTAAGAATTCTAAGACCCTCTTCAGGTGCTGACTTCTTCATGAGTCAGATCTAACACACAACTTTGAATTTAAGGACACAAAAAGGTTGGTGTCTTATTCAAGTAAAAATGGTTATTTTGTTATTCTTATTATCAGCGAGATGTAGAATCAAGTTCATGGCAAACAGCAAATGCCAACTTCAAGTTGACATGTAGTTCCTCAAAATTAAGGAAATGACCTGAGATAAAATCTGTCCAAACTAATTATTATGGATGAAAGTCGTGTGAAACTACTAACTTTTGTGTAGATACAATGAGCAGTTAATGACAAGTAAAGAAACGAACTTGGTCATGTGGTACAAGGTGATGTTTTCATTTTGCTGTAAGCTTGATTCCAAATCTCTCTATTTTATTTTATGTCTGTATTGCAGATCAACTGTGTTAGTTCAGAGTTCACGAAAGGGAAAAGTGGTAAGCATATTGGAAGAAAAGGATGCACTTCCACCTGTTTGCGTGATGATACCGATACTGATTACATCCTTTATTGAGTTACAATCAATAAAATCTTTCTCTGCAAACCAGGTTACTTTAGCACTGTGCGTAACTTTAATCTGGCATTTAGAGAATGTGAGCTGAAGCTCTGCTCTGGCAATTGACTCTCCAGACTTGAATTCATAGCCATAACAGTGCTCCAGTCCTTCTGTAACTGGAATTTTAAGGTTGCTCAATTGTTGTCTGAAGGCGTAACAATCCTTTGCACCGTAAACTCTCTTACTATCAGGATGTAAGATAGTGATGCTGCAGTAACAAGAGAAGAGGGATACTAGCAGCAACTTTCACTTGCTTTTAGTCGTGATTTTCATGTCAGTGCTTATCAGAATAATTTGTCTAAAAAAACTGCCTGCTTCAGTTTGCAAAGATGACACCTAACTCAAAACTACTGAAACTGCTGATCATGGGCATTTATTACATGTATTTTATTGTTTTATTGTTATTTAAGGTGGAGAGAGTGGTGTCCCATTCAGGCTGCAGGTGGATTCATTTCCGCCCAGTTCATCAACTGATGTTCTACCAATACATAGCTCTGGCTGCCAGGTCAAGGTGTTTAAAGTAAGTTGAGTCCTTGTACTCTTAAATCTGAATACGTTTGTCAGATTTTAATACTTAATATATTTTGAGTAATATAATATATTTTTACTCAAAATGCTACGATTTAGTGGTCTCTTGATTAAGGAGAGGTTTGCTTAAGTAATCACAGGGCTCTCCACCTGAGGAACAGGTCTTGGACATGTCTGACACATGTTATAACTTAACATGAGGAATTGATAATGTTATTATTAATATTACCATTGCTTACATGTACTTTAGGCTTTAGTTTGAGGATGACTTGCCAGACCCTGTTTTCCTATTTTCTTTAATAAGCTGAATGCTTTCATTTGTGATGCCCCCTCCTTATATTCGTTCCAATCCAGAGTTAAAAATTTCTTTTTTCCTGTTATTGAATTCTTAACTTAAATTAGTCTTTGTTTAGTTTTTACTACACGTATTTTTAATGCATTGCTGTCCATGAATTTTGACTTAACTTACTTCTTTGTGACTGGGGAGCCCAGGTTTCATAAGCCTTCTGGTTTCTCCTGGGCTCCCTTGCCAACTTACAATTCTTATATGTATCCTTGTATTGTAATTTATTTTGTTTAAATAAACTGAACTGAACTGAACTTTTGACCATGGGCAAGTGGAAATGAAAAGTAACTTGCCCATTAAAAGAATCTAGTTGTCCTGGACAACCTCAGAGGACTTTTTTCAATCCCTGTTGACTGTTATTTGCAGCTCTACATAATCCAAACGTCTTATTCCTTACAACAACATGCTTCAAAGGCCTGTTTAAAGGATTAAAAGCATATTTGTTGAATAGAATAGTGCACATACCTGTACATTAAAACGACAGTCAAAGTCACTGCTACTGAATTAGAGCAAATCAATTAAAGTTCATGTTTTTTTTTGTATCACTTAAGTCCAAAGGAGCAGACAGAAAACACAAAGTGGAGATGCAAAAGTTGGAACACAAGTCAAAAGATGAACTGGTGGGATGGCAAACATTTGATTGTACCAAAAGACAATAAATAATTTTGCTGTTGTCACCTAAATTTAGAAAAAACATCTCTGATCAGTGTAGTGTGTGGATAAGCTGTGTAATGTTTTGATTTTTAATTTCGGTTTTAGGACCAGCTGAGACCAGCAGTGGACTGCACCGAACTGACAGAGGTAATGTCAAGTCCAAACCTAGAATTACCTCGAAGAGTAAACTTAGGAATAAAGCTCAAAATAAGATTGTTTTCACGAGGTTGCACACAAAAGCAAGATTTGAGAAAGGACATTTTTGTCGAGATGAGGAAAAGATCAAGAGTTTTGCAAAATTTGGTGAAAAACTTAGTCTCTTCCTGTGGTGGAGCGTTGAGTGACAACACCAAAATTGGTTGTGTATGAGACTACGAGAATCTTGGTTCATAGCAAAGTCAGTGAAAAGTTAGGAAGATAGATTTTCTTTGCTATGTGCAAATTTGTAGAAGACATATTTTGAGAAAACACATAATTGACCGATTTTGATATTTCAAATCTGCAAAGAATTCAAAATTCAAATTTTGGGATCCAAAATGCAATGTCAGTGAGAATTGTTCATTGTTAGAACAACTCGAGGATTTTTTTACTCTTTGAATGGCAACCCTGTCATTAACTCAGCATGATCACGATATACTTATATCGCTGTACAAACACTGATGATTTGTACTTTGCTGCCTTTTCCAGCTGCCACTTAGCAAAGAAGATGACAACAGTTCTTGCTGGATGTCGCCGAGGTGAGCCATTAGCAGGTTTGACTCCTGGTGCCGTCCCATTTCCTCGCCTAGCCTGCGAGCAAGCGCGTCTAATTTTCACTATAGAGCGATTTTCGTATGACCTTGAAAAAAGGTTTCGGTAAGTGTTCGTTCTTTGTTTCATCAGCCAATGGATGAAAAGATCAAAACATGGCCTCTTTGTTTTCCCGCCAAAGAAACCCTAATATGGAGAAGGCATTGTTCGATTGGCCAATCGTGTTGTAGTATGCCGTCAAAGCCAAGTATCGGTTGATTTCTAGAAAGTTCTCGGGCATGAAGTTTTTTCACCTGAGCGTCGCTCTATTTCCGTTCGTTTGTCGTTTCTGTTTTGTTCGCGCGCTTTCATGTCAAGGTCATACGAAAATCGCTGTATCCCCCAAATGGAGAGTTTGCACTCAGACTCAGTATTCCTTGCCTTGTCTTTATATACCGCTATAGTCTCGCCATTTCACTCTCATGGCTCATGTTTTCACATACGGTCACACCAAAAGGGCCACATGTCAGGGTGGCTACCCGGGTCTTTTCGATACAAAGTCGTTTCGATACGAGTTGTTTCGATACAAGTTAATTCCTTCCAGGTGTAAATAGTTTCACTTATTTGACTTAACGAAGGAAGAATATTCTCCCAAAATGTTTTTTCGTGTTCAATTGCAAACTTAACTCGAAGTGATCGAAACTTTTGCAATTTTAGTGCTTGAGTTCGTGTCGAAACGACATGTATCGAAACGACTTCGTATCGAAACGAGCGGTTTCCGTCAGGATCATTTTATTCATTAAAACACTCAACAGTATCCATTCCATGTTAAGTGTAGTGTAATAATATTCAGGTCGTTAGCTGGGTCCATGTCTTCACCTACTTCAGCTTGTCAAGTGATGTCGACACCAAGCAGTGTGTTATCCAGTCCATCCTTGTTGTCCAGCCCTTCAAGTACTGTATTAGTCGCGGTCTCGGTAAGTCACAGTCATTGCAGACAGTTCATAGAGTAAAGCTATGATGTATTTTAATAAATAAATAATGATTTGGAGGTAGCACATCCACAAAGTGGTTCTTCGTCTACCTGATTCCTGGTCGAATTGGAATTTGGAAATGGAGAGGGGAAAAGCGGAGTACCCTGGAGAAAACCAACAACAAACTCAACCCACATATGTCGTCGACGCCGGGATTTGAACCCGGGCCGCATTGGTGGGAGGAGAGTGCTCTCACCACTGCACCACCCTCCCCACCCTTGGGACAGTGAGTTCAATACAACCGAAGCTTATCCTCCTTTCAGTGGCATGAAGCACTATATCTGTTACTACCCCCCCAACCCCAGAGGGGATGCAAGGTCATCGCAGGGTCCACCCGTTCTAGAAGAAGTATGGTACCTTGGTTGAAGACAGAAAAAGTGCAGCAGAGGTTTTTTCTAAGGCCCCGTCAACACGTATTTTTTCCGGAGTCAAAGTTTTTACGTCCACGCATATCCGTATTCAAATCGAATTTGCCCATCCATACATATCCGGATTCACTGTAGTACCCAGGACTCCTCTGGGAATATTGGCAACAGAGCATGCGTCATAAAGCGCGCGAAATTTGCATCATGCTCTTCTTTTCAGGGTAAAGAACTGAGCTCGATCTTGTTACGTCACCAGATAAAAAAATATCCGGATTTACTGCGCTTTTCACAAACATGCGAACTCTAAAGTTCAACAGCCACCTTCACAATTGCGTTTTTCGCTACCGTCAATCATAATTACGATCACAAGCAACGAACCTTGAAACACAGAAACACACAAAACGGATCGAAATCCACCAATCACGAATCAGAAACCATGACCTTTTGAACCTGTTATAGTAAAGTTTTGTTTCTTAAGAGGTCCGCTAAGATGATTGACGGCAGCGAAAAGCCCAATCGTCAGTTGGCTTTTGAACTTCAGAATTCGCATGTTTGTGAAAAGCGCAGTAACGTCCACACGATTCCGGATTCAAAAATTTCCACGCTCGAGAGCGGATTCAAGAAGTTGCGGATTTTGTATGCCCAAGCAAATAACGCGACTGTAGGGCTTGCAACCGAACCTATTGTTCTGAAGTTCATAGTGTTAACCACTTGAACACCGTGCTGTAAATATATGTAATTGAGGCAAATTGTACTCTGCGAAAGAATTTCCAATGAGCTCGCATTTGAATAATCACACCATGGGTTCTCTTCTACTTAGTTAAAACTGAGTTCTAATAATATTTCTTACGTCTAGATAATTATTGTCCTTACCAGTAAAAAGAAATAAGGAGTCGATTAGTGACATTGCCTTTCTGCACTGGAAGTTCAGCTTTTAGGACCCATTCACACCAAAGCCGCTTAAACATGTTTAAAAGCAGTTCAGTTAAACACGGTTTAAAATTGTTTCCTTTATAAAAGCTGCCTACTGACTTACGCTGATTGCATGTTTAGTGCAAATTCCAAAACATTTTGAATTTTATATGAATTCTGTATTACCTGTGTTCCAGTTTTCCTTGTCTGGTTATTATTATTTTTTTTAATTTCTTAAAACCTTGTTTAATTAAACTTGTTTAGTTAGTATGAATTGTGCATTAGTTTAATTTTTTTTAACATGTGGATGACTGAATTATTAGCAGTTGACTAGGAAGACTAAGAAGCAGAAAATGTGCGCGCAGTAGGCTCTGGCTACTCTGCACGGATACAGAAGGATGACTTCATGTAAGTGCGTCGTTCTTTCTTCTGTAGGAGCTTACATCTGAATCAACGGTTGAGGAAACAAGAGTCTGGCTGCAGAATAACAGATTTCAGAACTACCTAACCATGTTTGTGAATTACACAGGTATTACACAGGTATTTGTAGGCTAAGACTAACAAACCTGGAAAGAGCCTGCCTGAAGAAATTTGAAAATGGCATAGGTGGAGATGTTGCGTTGTTTAATAGTATTTTCAACTTAATTATCCGGGAGTTTCAAGATAAGGAAGGAATCAGTTGTAAAGTTTAGACGCTTTTGCCCGAAAACCTAACGATATCGCAGAATAATATTCAGATAACAGAGAAGTTAAAGTTGTTTTGGTGCTTATGCATGTAAATGTCAACACAGCACCATAAAAGCACGCTTCTGACGTAGGGCGCTTGCTTTATGGGATCATAATGAACTGGTTTTGATCAATTGAGTGCGCTCATAATTTTTTTTAACATTTTATAATTGTAACTGTACAGTACGATACGATTTGATACCATAAAATACAACTCGTAGGGTAGTTTACGAGCGTAGTAGCCTTTCAGTTTTCTAGTTTATGGCTTTTAAAAGTCAAGCTCAGGATTTCTCTTGTTTTGACATATATCCTATCTTGGCTTAAGTTATAAGAGGTCTTGATTTCTGCCAAGATGCTGATGATAAGGATCTTAGCTAGGCCACTTGGTAGCATTGTAAACGTGCGATGTAATTGTTTTGTCTGTAGGAGCGGATCTTTTGAGATTAACCAAGCAAGATATGATTCAGATCTTAGGGCCAGCTGATGGTATCCGCCTGCACAATTCACTCCAAGCCAGGTGATATTTAGACTGTTCACAGTCCTCATTTTTTCGTAGCCTGAGAAAATAGTCGACATTCCGCGACTCCACCACTGATTTCCCCGCCAAATGACGTCTGAGAAACGAGCGAAGAAATTCCATACTGATGACGTGTCACCACCCAGATCTGGGTAGTGCTTCTGATTGGTTGAAGCGTTTTCAGCCAATCAGAAGTGAAATTTCGGCTGTTTTCTCAGACTGGTTTTTCCGTAGACTGTTCACAGTCCCCTTTTTTTTTCTCGCCTCCCTACCCCGCCGCTATAAACTCCAACGCCCGTACCGCTCAGCGCTCGATCCTGACGATCTTACGAAGAAACAGAGGGCTGTGAACAGTCTAGGTAATAGTGCTCTTCCGCAGACGCGTCGATACAGCGCTAAAACGCACAAAGCGTCTCACTGCTTATGATTGGTCAAACATTCTTTGTTCGTTGAGCACTTCATTTTATTGGCGACAAACAAGATGTTGGACGACAATGGTTCGGCAATTATGAATTTTGGCCCAGGTTTAAGTTGTATATTTATTACGTAAAAGAGAAAACAACGACATCAACATACGTCAGCTTGCTTGGAGGCACGACATCCTCCGATAATTTGTTGAAAAAAAGAAGCAGCTAAGGTTTTTTAGCCAACTTTTGAGGTATTATTATAATTTGTTATAGCGTCTCAACGATCCCTTAATGTCTAAGAAATCTAAAGTAAACGTTAGCGATAACATATCACGAAGTTCGTGATAGCATGGAACCGATTATGGTCGGTCGAGAGTAAGGGCGTTACTGTTAGCCTGTACACAGACTTCGAAAATCGAAAATCGACAAGCACGCGAGTGAAGCGAGGTCGCGAGAGCGTGCGCGCGAGGATAAGGGTGGAGCGTGAGAAAGAAAAAGAAAGAGCGTCCGTCTATTTCCTCTTTTCTCCACCTCTACCCCCTTGCGCCAGCGGTCAATACCCCCCTCCCGTTTTTTTTGTTTTCAAACGCGCACTCGACGATCTCTATAAAGAAAATAGGGGGTTCTGTGAACGGAGTACGGTACTCTTTCTCTGGACCCGTGCTCGTAATCAGCTTGTTAAACAGGCCACGATTTTTTTAACTATTTTCAGAGCTGCCCGTCCGCTTTTAACGATGTATATTTGCCTGGATTCCGCCCAGCAGAACTCAGGAATGAAAGAGTACTACGCCATGTATCTTGAAGCCTTAAATCTGGGTGAACTTCGAAAAAAGCTTGCTCTAAAATGTAATCTGGGGGTGGAACAGCTTGTGGCCATTTACAGGTAAGAAAGTATAGTTGAGTCATGTCAAGTGAAAATGCTGAGCCGGATTGTGGTACGTTGTAGTGAGTGAAGCGAAATCGGTTATTGCACTCAATATGGAATCCTTTAACCCTTTACTCAATTTTTTCCCTAAAACAGGAATGACTATACTAGGAATTTGTCGAGAGCCGGGAACACACACCCCTTACCATTTCTTTCGTAGCCGGTTTAAATCTCAGACGTTTTAACTGCAAAGCTGTTCTTCATTAGACCGCGAGTATAGCAGTTTTCGCTGTTTACAAGTAGATTTTTTTAATTCACTGTAACAAAAAAACTCTTCGTCATAGACCTAATACGCCTGTCAGAAAAAAGCTTCTCAATAGAAAACGTACGAAAGCAAAGAAAGGAATAAGCTCACTAAGCAAAACAACAACTCTTCATCGATCTTCTCGTGCATCACACTTTGTGATACATTTTTCTCCGTCATTGCACGACGACCACAACGCGAAATTTCCCAGCAAGTACATCCCTTTAAACTTTTGATGATTTTTTCCCGGATGGATTACCATTCCCTGCCTATGTTCGTAGGTTTGTTTCGGTTTGATTGTTTGTTTTCGTCAGAATGGTTTCTTTCAATACACCTTGCAGGACGTGTGTATTTTTCTCCAGGTGAGCGACCGGTTACCGTCAGTGTTTGCATTGTGGAGTCGCCATCTTAGATTTTGAAACTAAGCAGGGGAAGATTGGGCAATTACAAAATGTGATCAGTGGGGTGGGTATAAGGTTTTCCCCGTCCCCTCCTCCTCTCTTGGCCCCTGTGACTCGTGTACCATAATCTGAGCCAGTTTTAGTGCTCGTCCCTCCTCCCCCACAGGCTACCTTCAACACAAACGCGACTGGTACTTTACTGTTTACTTAACACTTTCGTTGTCTTTTAGACAAGGTCCGACAGGAATATACATACTTGTGGATGATGAGGTGAGAGAAGATTGCATCAACAATTTGTCCTTTAAATGTTACTTAAGACTTGCTCACAAGTTGACTATTTTTTTTTAGTGACCAAGTCGTGGAAACGAGCAAATCCAAACCAAAACAGTTTCGAAAAAAGTCAAGTCTACTTGAAAACAATAGCTACACTTGTCAGCCATCTAGGCCTCGTTTGCTTGCGCAAACTCCAAAATGACGCCGAAAGTTCAATTTACAGAAACGAAAAACAAATAGAAAGAATATTCTGGCATTCTCCTGGAATGGATCTTCCTGGAAAATTGTAGCTGCTGGATTTCAAGAACAATAATTAATGTGCATTTTCAAGCTCCGCAAGGTTCTGGAAAATTGTTTTCAAACATTGATCGGTACAATTTGTAGTAGACAACTAGAAAGCAAAAACAAACTTGGCATTGTTACTGTCTTTAACGTTCTATTTTCCTGAGCTAACTGTTTCTTTTCTTGGTTCTAGATGGTGCGAAATTTTGTGGACGAAGGGCATTTTATTGTGCAGCTCGTACGAGGTGAGTACGTTGTTGTAAACAAACAATAATCCGTTGAATGACCCGTTAAATGTTAAAGCAGGATTTCACGGCTTGCCTGTCTTTACTCCTTTCTAAGAATGCCGATAACTACAGCTGTATGCCCAAAACTATTTCAATCTAAGCTTTGTCCTTAAAAATTTTATAATTAGTAACTCTGGAAATCTCACTTCAGAATAGTGAAGGGGAACATCGAAACCTTTAACTATTTGGTTGGTTCTTTTTTGCACTACTCCGTGATTTCACCAAGGGAACCGTTCTGACTGTATCGCAACAAGCGCAACAGTATTTGGGAACGAAGGATACGATTGGAATTAAGGGCGGTGTATTTTCGTCCAAATTGTTTTTCTGAGTCTACATTATATGTTTTTCGTGATTTTTTGTGTGAAAAATCGTAGAGTACGTACTGGTGGGCAAACTAAATACTTCTTTGAACCAGTCAGGTAAGTAGGTCCTCATTTATTTCTCCAAGTGATAAAGTCCAGTGGGTTGTCAAGTTCTTTTTCAAGAACAATATTATTGTATTTTATCTGGACACTAAAATGTGAGCAGTCTGAGCAGTCTAATAATTTTTTTTCTTCAGTTGGAGTCCTATTACTTTCTTACAAAACGAGAGTGCTGGCATTCTGTCTCTAAACTAACTTCTTCTTTTCTTTTAGACGAGGATAATACCTATCAAATCATTTTAAAGTGAATCAGCGGTCATAAGAGAAATAGTAAAAAGAAAAATATTGAAAAATGACCTTTGAGAGTTGGTATCCCTGTGATGCTGTGGAGTATCCTTGGATTTAATTGCTTGTGAAAATAACCATATAAAACAAAGATATTTATATGAACGATGAACATACAAACAGCTCCGTTGTTCGTAGTTTACAAAGGAAAACTCGCCGTTACAGAAAGAAAGATAGTTGATAGAGGAGAGCCGGGAAATTTATCCAAATCCGCATTGGGCCCTCAGCAAGAGCGTTGTAGACGATATGTTGTGGGAAATCAAGATCATCGTAGTTATAACACTGGTAACCGTGTAAAAACTTTGTTGTAAAGATATAAAGGAGGTACAAGTGAGTTCCATGAGATTTTCAGAAAACTGAGTGAGCCAACAATTGAAAACCGCTGGAAACCAGCCCATTCCTCATTGTTAGAACAGTGACTTAAAAAATCTTGTCAGCTAATGATAATTCCATTGACCGCCGACCTTAATGATGGGCCAACATTGTAAGAACAATGATTTAACCTTGTTGTCAAGTTCTCCTAGAGGTATATGATTTTGTTTGCACTACGAGTGTCTGATGTTGAGAGTCAAGACCATGTTTGCAACAGTAGAAGACAGTACCATATCCTTCACTGATGACTGAATATCATCACCTTCGACACTTTCCGTTGGGATCCTTTAAATCTTTAAAAGTCAGACGGACAGTCGTGGTGGTTTCGTAACTCAGTTACGTGTCCAGCCAGTCAGGGGGAAGAGAAACAAGGTTATAAAGCCATGATTGCACCAGCCTGCTGGCATGGCGATGTCGGTGTAAAAACAATAAACATTAGTGTAGTTCATTTTAAGAAGCCTTTACACACTTTTCAGGAACATTTTAATTATATGTAAACCACGAGGTGAAAGTTTCCCGCGGAGGCTTAGTGGATGACAAAATATTTAACAATTATTCCTCGAGCCCGAATGGGCTTTGAGTCAATAACCCATAAGGCCGAAGGCCGAACGGGCTATTGGCTCAGAGGCCATGAGGGCGAGATTAATTATTGTTTTAGTAAAATCCAACTAGTTGGTCAAAAATATGGAGACAAAACAACTTTAGCTAGCGAAACGTGATTCAGCCGCCATTGTTTTGGATTGCTTCCATTCACAGCAAAGCGAAATTGACGCAGCTTTTTTGAAAAAGCTTAAATACGGTTTCAAACTGTCTTCCCCGTAGAATTTAAATACTGTAAGAATGTTGGTGGAGTTGCAATAAGTGCAATTTAGTTATAGAACAACATCGCCATTCAACTCGTTTGCAACAAACAGATACAACGGATTGAAATGGCGAAATTGGTTAACAAATTCAAACTCATCACCGTCCATTTTTCAGGCCATACCTGATGCATATCTGTGGATGCGAATTGATTTAACGATGGCCAATAAACTTGTTGAAAACCAGGACTGGGCCACCGGGCTGGTAAGCCTCCGGGCCATAAGGCCGACCGTGGCCCGCGAGATTTCAGCAAAACCTGAATCTAGTTGGGTCCAATGTAATATTCAGCCTTTCACCTTTTGCTGTCTATGATTTTTATTCCTCTTGTTAATAAACTCTTCCCATTGGCAGTGTTTTTGCAAAAAGGCTATATGCCGGGTACCACACAGAGAACACACAAAAGGTAATGGCAAAATTCTGGTGGCAGGGAAGCGCTTAAATCTAGGGGTAAGGGGGACCAGGAGAGAAGCCCTCCTGGGGGGAGACAAGATCGAGTGGTACCGGGGGTAGCCACCCTGGACAGGAGTCCTGATCAGTCTCCGGGGGTGAGGCCCATATCCCCCAGTCACTAGGAACTAGGGGGAACCAGGAGGCGTGGTCCTCCTGGGTGGAGTACAGATCAGGTGGGACCGGGGGTCCACACCCTGGAGTGGATATTTTTCCGGTCCTGTCTCCAAGGGCTAAGCCTTACTGTGGGGTAAAGTGCAGCCAGGGGTTGCACTTCCCTGCCACTCCTTTTATTGGGAAACGAGATTGTTGTTCCACATCCCCGGAACCTAATGAAGGAATGAGACCTAGTCCAGTATAATACCATAGTATAAATGATTAATCTAAAGAGACCTATAGGTGTACAGAAATAAAATAATGATCTGCTTGGAATACGTTCTGGTTGTGTTAAATATGTAGTGTAACTAAGGAATAATCGAAGGGGCTAAACAAAGGTTCCAGTCAGAGCAAAGGGAGGGTGGGAGGGAAAAAACGCTGTTGTGAATGAACCGAAGCCCTAAGAGAACTGACTGGGAAAGGACAGTGTACGGCAAAAAGAGGAGCACATGTGCATGATGAGCATGTGATAATATGAATGGAACCTTTGTGGAGTCTAGTAGATATCTCATACTAAGTTACAGTGGACTTTGCCAAAGAGAAGGATACATTGTAATTGAACAACTAGTTACTGTTCATTGTTCTTTCTTGTACTTTGAACTAGTATCTACCCTTACTTAGTACAAAGGCTTATCCAAATGTTGCGCGTTGTGTGACATAAGAACAGAGACATGATTGTTGGTAGTATGTCCATAAGTGTGCTTTCATAGGGCCTAATTCTCAGGTTTATTAACATCAGTTTATGCTACCATAAACTTGAACTTAAACCTGGCCTACCAAACAATCAGTGGATGTTCGGAATGTCTGGAACAAAGTTTCAGGAAAAGGCAAATATGATTAAAGGATTTTAAAATGATTGTGAAAATCCAAACATTAAACGTGTGATGTTTGTTTGTTTAGGGCGTCGGTTGGTCGAGTATGAACTATGCAATGCAGTCAACTCCAACGCCGCAAGTCATTCATTCATTTATTTATATATTTATTTTTGCCATTAGCCAGAAATACAACAACAGTATACAGAAATGCATTAAAGATAACATACAATATTCTAACTAAATTATTTACAAGATCAATTTTTTAAAGTGGAAAAGGCAAGGAAGCCTATATAGAAGCCGGGGGCTTATAAACTATAGGTCTCCTGGAACTCAGTAGGCTAAACCATGCAAGTTATGGGTACTGAATGAACCACGAACGGCTTATGTACGTCCATAAGACGTACACCTTAGACGGGACTCGCCTTCTAGAATTGTAGTACTCCCTACTTTCTCAATTCACATTCTTGGACTCTAAAAATTGTTAAATCGAATGTTTACGTATTTAGAGAAGACAACGCTACTCAAGACTCGAGAAAAAGGTCTTATCTGCATTGCCGACAATAACATTCTTCAAGAAAACCTCTTGCTAGAGATCCGCAACCTTCTTTTTGGTTTTTAGGGCCCAGTTCAAACGTCGTATTTCACATGTGCCGAATGTGAGAACAATAGATACCCCTCATTAGCATTAAATTCAGCATATGTGAAGTGGGACGTTTTAACCTGGCCTTACATGTGTTTTGGCCTGCCTCCGAGAACCACTTCGTATTATACTGTTAGAACATTTTGATTTGCATCGACATTTCACCATGACTGATTATATGCGTTCTATAAAAACCAAATTTTGCCTCATACAAGAGCCACGCAAAAAAAAGTATTTAATACAAAGACATCTTCAACAAAGTGAGCTTTCAACGTTGGTTTTTGCGAAAAGAAATTGGAATTTGTATGTGGCAAGGCCGAGATATCGTTTTCCAAGACAGTGAATTTTACGATCATGATTTTAGCGTGGACTTTGGTTTATCAATTTTTTAGGGTTTTTTTTCTGGAAGCGGGGGAGGAGGTCGATTCCCACGGGGGGGGGGGGGGGGGGGGCACGGGAACCCCAGAAGCCCTTAGCAACGCCCTTCTCGGGTACCCACGGGACAGAGGTAGGTGGTGGCCGTTATAGGGAAGCGAGCTGACATCCTTTGCGAGGAAAAGGGATATTTTCTAGGTTTTAAACCAGTTATTATAGCATATCAATGTTTAACACAGTCAAAAGACCGTAGAATTACTAGAATACCAGGAGCCGATTGAGAACAACGAACATTAGTAAAATCCAACTAGTGGTCTATTATCAATGCTGCGTTCTGATTGGTTGAGCTACTAGTAGGCTATATGTTATAGCCCACTAGTAGCGAAAAGCGCGGGCTTTTTGGCGGGAAAAATGGATTAAAGTCTAGCTTTAACTAGCTAAAATTCTTTCATTCTCGATTATTTTGACCAACTAGTTGGATTTGGCCTCATGGGCTATTGACTCAGAGCCCATTCGGGCTCGAGGAATAATTGTTAAATGGTATTTCCTTTTAACAAAAGAATATTTCAACGGCAAAATGGTGTAATTTTGTGTTGTATTTGTGTTGTACAACATTTCATTTTCACCAACCTTGATCACTGCAGTGAGTGCTGAAGTTGGCACGTTCAGAGAGACACGTCACCAATTTTTTTAATCAATGCCTCATTAATTATCATTAGAGCCGTTGTAAACCCGGAGGGGGGATCCGTTAAAAAGGAGGTTGAAACAAGTGACTGACGGATTGTTCTTCGGGGCAAAAAAGGCGGCCGTTACTAGAGTTTTGACTGTAGTAAATTAAAACGTTTAAAGTTTAAACAAAATTCAAAGCTGCAGGCCTCGGAACCTATAAAAAGTTGGGGCCTTTGGCGCTCGCTTCGTTGGAAGACGGTTACATTTTTTGCTGCAGGATCCACGCCACGCGTGGCTATATTAATGCGCCGACTAACCAATATCTTCAAATGTGCTTCACAGACCAAAAAAAATGTTCGCGGTCTCTTAAAATAAAAACAACCGTCAGAATGTTTCAGTTGAAGTGCAATGTCCGTACTCAACCTCATTTTGAGGTCAACGAGATGTTATGCTTGTTTGGGAAAAAGGAAAAAGTTAATAACGTGTTTTTACTGATGTTGTCTTTCCGGTACGCTATAAAATATTCAGTGCGCTCTTGGACGCGGGCTAAATTTAGAGCAAGGTAATGGCCATGGATATTGGCCACGGAGTGTTATATCCAATAATTCAAAGCAATCTGTTAAAAGTGAATAGAATGGAAAAATCTAGCGTGCTATTGAAAGAAACTAAAGACTGCGTCGCGACAAACTCGAACGCACAAAGTTAAAAGGGTCTACTGATATAAACTGTTTTTTTTTTTGTCGATTTTATACGGCTTGGAGGTCAATTTTTTTCTTGAAACGTTACTTATAATCAGTTTTTATGTGTTGTTTGTTTAAAACCTTTTGTAGCCGAGTTTTCAAAAACTTAAAAGAACCCAAATTCAACAAGAGGGCAAACAATGCCAACTTCTCGGTATGGTTTTTCTAGCCCCTGATGAAGGGTTTATTTTTGCCTAACTGAAATATTGGGCATAATTTGAATTACCCATCCTAGCTGTCGATCAACCTGACCTTAAGTTTTAAGCGGTTGTTCTATATTGCTGATCCTGATCTTCAACAAGATATCCGGCTTTCCCTCCCTGCTGTTTGTCCAAGTGGTCCTTGCTTCACTTCCTTGTTCTGCAGCGCATACGAGCGGTTATATCAAAAATGAACTGCTGTTAAAGTAATCTTGAGTAGTTGTCGTCAAAGTTTTTTCGCTGGCCACCATGGTTTGAGGATTTCTCTAGGAAAAATCTCTAGAAGGTTTACATAACCCTATCCTGTTGTTTTGCTTGCCACTTTTGATTAATTTTCACGGCCGATTCAGGAGGAAACCGAATAGCATAGACTTTCTTTTGAAAAAAATAGTAAAATACTTGTGCGTTAATCAAGTGAAACCTTGGAGACATTCGCTATTTTATGATCTAAAGCGGTGGGAATCCAAACCGTGATAATTTTTTTTGTAAAGAGGTTACGGGCTAAACTTTCGACAATAAAGGAAAATACAGTGAAAACCTCTCTTTAAGTTAACGGCCACTCAGAAAGACAACAGAAATCCAATGTTTAGAACAAAACTGTTAGCAAAACAACACGAGTACGACACAGAAAGTACATCAGTTTGTAAACTGTTGACTTGTAAATGGCTGTAGAGCTAGAGGTTGGCAGTTATACCAAGTGGACTCCAGGGTTGTTGGTTAAAAGTGAATGAATGGACTGTCCGTTGAGACCAAGAGAGAAAGAGAAAGCTGCTGTAGAGAGTTGGCCGTAGAGTTTCGACTGAAGAACTTAGTTTAAAGATTTAAACAATTTTCGAGGAGCGCGGGGCACGATTTTTTGCTGCATGGATCCACGCCACTTGCTCTAGAGATTAATGTGACCTGCGATCAGGCTTTTTTTCCTTGTCGGGAAAGAGCAAAACGAAACGAAAGAGAGAAACGACCGCCTGATCGCAGGTTATGTGGCTGACAAATCAAAGTGCGTCACAGGCGGGCAAGAAAAGTTCGCTGTCTCTCGAAATTAAAGAAAACTACCACTTCGTTTTCATGTGAAGTGTCTATACTTAACCCTTTGATTGCAATCTATTTTGTCTTGTACTTAATCGGGCAAAAAAGGAAAACGAAATGATAATACCTACAGTGGAACCTCGATATAACAAAGGGCCAAGGAAGGAACTGGCAAAATTTGTTCGCTATAACGAAGTTTCGTTATATCGAGGTTCTTTTTTATATATTAATTACTATTACTAGGGTAAAGAAATTCGTTTGGTGTACCGAGGACTTCGTTATGATAGCGGCTCGTTATATCTAGGTTCCACGGTAACGGGTCCACTTCGATTCACTGATGTCATTACCACCCTTGACGTAATGGCCATAAAAAATGTAAATGCAACAAATAAAACTAATCTTTTAAACCCCGTCCAAATATCATTGTTGACAATATGTTGCAGTGGGAGTTAATGCGTCAGTTTGCACGGTAGCTTTACAAGCGAATACGGGGGAAAACCTGTTGTATTAAATGTTGCAACAAACTCAAGATCACGTCGCGGCTCAGTCGAGCGCAGAAAAGTGCGATTATTTGTCTCTTTATACCCGTTAAAGGTGATTCAAGTTTTCCTTGAAACTAAGAGAGAGTTGTTGAAACTTGACAAAAAAAAAAACAGTTTTTTGTGTTGTTAGTTTTGAAACTCTTTTCTGGTAGATTTATAGACCGGCATATACATAATACACTTATTAGCATCAAGGCTGACAACAGACTGGAATACACTACGGCTAAATCATATCGATCGGGCCTTTTGGAAACGGATCAATTTGCTAGGATGGCTCGGGGTTATTTCGGCGTAATGTCCCTGAGTAAGTAAGTTATAAGTGCATCTCTGAACAAATTAGTTGAATTTCTAACTCACCATGGACTTTGAGAGTTTTTTATCCGTACCTTAAGCAGGACCATGGCATAGAGCGCCCAGCGACCCGATCATGATTTTCCAATATTTTTCAGTGGTTAATTGGTAGTTTGATTACCATAAAACCATTTGATTACAAAGCGGGATTAGTGATAAACTGCAAAACGCCATCGCTTATCCGCAGCTTGCATATCTCAACATTTATCTCTTTATGCATGCTATTTTCAAATCCAAACAGTGACTTTAAGACATCTTTTAAATCAGTTTGAGAATGAACGTTCTAACTTGTGCTGTCGGTTTCTATAAGTAAGATTGCATAGAGAATCAACATGCAACAAACAGATACAACGGATTGAAATGACTAAAATGGTTAAAAAATTCAAACTCATCGCCGTCCATTTTTGCATATCTGTGGATGCGCAATGATTTAACGATGGTCAAAAAACCTGTTGAAAACTAGGACTGGGCCACCGGGCTGGTAAGCCTCCGGGCCATAAGGCCGGCCGCGAGCCGCGAACCTGTTGTTAGCAAAACCTGAATTTAGTTGAGTCCTATGTAATATTCAGCCTTTCACCTTTTGCCGTCCATGATTTTTATTTTGTTAAACCGTACCAGGCCTACCAAACAATCAGTGGATGTTCGGAATAAATGGAACAAAGTTTCATTAAAAAGGCAAATATGATTAAAGGAATTGGAAATCATTGTGAAAATCCAAACATTAAACGTGTGATGTTTGTTTGTTTAGGGCGTCGTTGGTCGAGTATGAACTCATCAAAGCAATCAACTGCAACACAGCAAGTCATTTATTCATTCATTTATTTATTTTGCCATTAACCAGAAGTACATCAACACTGTACAGAAATACATTAAAGATA
Source organism: Porites divaricata (assembly GCA_038088405.1). Classification (NCBI taxonomy): domain Eukaryota; kingdom Metazoa; phylum Cnidaria; class Anthozoa; order Scleractinia; family Poritidae; genus Porites; species Porites divaricata. The sequence goes on from JBBMOI010000004.1 coordinate 39,000,563, forward strand.
ATAATTATATAATATTCTAACTAAATTATTTACAAGATCAAATGTTTAAAGTGGTAAAGGCAAGGAAGCCTATATAGAAGCCGGAGGCTTATAAACTATAGGCTTCCTGGAACTCAGAAGGGTAAACCATGCAAAGCAAGGGTACTAAATGAACCTTGTACGGCTTATGTACGTCCATAAGACGTACACCTTAGACGGGTCTCTCCCTCTAGAATTGTAGTACTCCCTATACTTTCTTCTTCACATTCTTGGACTCTAAAAACAGTTAAATCGAATGTTACGTGTTTAGAGAAGACAACGCTACTCAAGACTCAAGAAAAAGGTCTTATCTACATTGCCGACAATAAAATTCTTCTTGGTTTTTAGGGCCAAGTTCAAATGTCGCATTTCACATGTGCCGAATGTGAGAACAATAGATACCCCTCATTAGCATTAAATTCAGCATATGTGAAGTGGGACGTTTTAACCTGGCCTTACATGTGTTTTGGCCTACCGTTTGAGAACCACTTCGTATTACACTGTTAGAACATTTGATTTGCATCGACGTTTCACAAGGGTCGATTATATGCGTTTTATATAAACCAAATTTTTCCTCATACAAGAGCCACGCAAAAAAAAAAGGATTCAATACAAAGACATTTTCAACAAAGTGAGCTCTCGACGTTGCATGATTCATGTTTTTGCGCAAAAGTTTGAATTTCTAATGTATGTGGCAAGGCCGAGATATCGTTTTCCAAGACAGTGAATTTTACGATCGTGATTTTAGCTTGGACTTTGGTTTATCAATTTTTTTTAGGTTTTTACGGGAAAAGGGGGGGAAGGGTCGAATCTCACGGGGGGGGGGGGGCACGGGAACCCCAGGAACCCCTAACTACTCCCTTCTCGGGTACACACGGGACAAGTAGGTGGTAGCCGTTTTAGGGAGGTGAGCTGACATCCTTTGCGAGGAAAAGGGATATTTTCTAGGTTTTAAACCAGTTATTATAGCATATCAATGTTAACACGGTTAAAAGACCGTAGAATTACTAGAATATATACCAGAAGCCGATTGAGAATGACGAACGAGCCCCTCCGAGTATACTGTAAACTACCTGAAAAAAAAAAGAATGTGTTAATCTGAATTCCCTCAGTATAATAAGTCCTCGGGGCTCTATTATGTTTGGGAATTGTATTCAATCTAAAAATAAACCCATACTGCGCCAGAATTGTTAGAGGCACCCCTGAACGTGAGATTTTACACGTCCTATGACTTGAACGACACTGTTGAGAAATCAAGTTACGGTATGATCTTTTAACTAACGAATATGTCAACGGCAATTAAACTGGTGTAATTTTGTGTTGTATTTGTACAACATTTCATTTTCACCAACCTTGATCACTGGTGTGAGTGCTGAAGTTGGCACGTTCAGAGAGATCACGTCACGAATTTCTTTATACTAATAATGCTTCATTAATTAATTGTCATTAGAGCCGTTGTAACCCCAGAGGGGGTCCGTTAACAAGTTAGTGATCAATGTACGGATTGTTCTCCGGGGCAAAAAGGTGGCCGTTACTAGAGTTTTGACTGTAGTAAAACAACGCGTTAATCATTGAAACAAAATTCGAAGCTGCAGGCCTCGGAACCGGTAAAAAGTTGGGTCCTTTGAAGCTTGCTTCATTGGAAGCCGGTTACGTTTTTTGCTGCAGGATCCACGCCACGCGTGAGCAGCGTGAGCCATCTTAAAACGCCGACTTGCTAATATCTTCAAATGTGCTTCACAGACCAAAAAAAATGTTCGCGGTCTCCTAAAATATAAAAGAACCGTCAAAATGTTTTGAAGAGCAATGTCCGCACTCAACCCATTTTGAGGTCAATGCGATGCTGTGCTTGTTCGGGAAAAAAGGAAAAAAATTAAAAACGGGTTTTCACTGATGTTGTCTTTCCGGCACGCTATAAAATATTCAGTGTGCTCTTAGACAAGTTCTAAATTTAGAGCAAGGTAATGGCCATGGATATTGGCCAAGGAGTGTTATATCAAAAAATTCAAAGAGTGAATAGAATGGAAAAATCTAGCGTGCTATTGAAAGAAACTAAAGACCGCGTCGAGACACGAACGCACAAAGTTACAAGCGCACGGTCTACTCTACTGATATAAACTGTTTTTTCTTTCTGTCGATTTTGGTTAGAGGTCAATTTTTTTTTCTTGAAACGTTACTTAAGAGAATTAGTTTTTATGTGTTGTTTGTTAAAAACCTTTTGTAGCCGATTTAAAGAAAGAACCCAAATTCAACAAGAGGGCACACAATACCAACTCCTTGGTATGGCTTTTCTAGCCCGATGAAGGTTTATTTTTGCCTAACTGAAATATTGGGCATAATTTGCATAGCTGTCGATCAACCTGGCCTTAAGTTTTAAGTGTTGTTCTATATTGCTGATCCTGATCTTCAACAAGATCCGGCTTTCCCTCGCGCTGTTTGTCAGTAAATGTGGTCCTTGCTTCGCTTCCTTGATCGGTAGGGCATGCGTGCGGATATATCAAAAATAAAATTGGATTTAAACACACTGTGAAAGTAATCTCGATTAGGTTTTGCCGAATTTTTTTCGCTGGCCACCATGGTTTGAGAATTTCTCTGGAGTAGAATCTCTAGCCGGCTTACATAACCCTCTACTGTTGTCGGTTTGCCACTTTACTTTTCATGCTGTTGAGAAGAAACCGAATAGCAAAGACTTCCTTTTGAGCTGAAAGCTTTGATAGAAACATTGGATACATTAGCTATTTTTATGATCTAAAACCGTGGGAATCCAAACCGTGATAATTTTTTTTGTTGTAAACGGGCTACGGGCTAAACTTTCGACAATAAAGGAAAAAGCAGTGAAAACCTCACTTTAATGGCCACTTATTTAACGCAGAAATCAGAACTGTCAGCAAACACAGAACAGAACTGTCAGCAAAACAACCCGAGTACGACACAGAAAGTACATCAGTTTGTAAACTGTTGACTTGTAAATGACTGTAGAGCTAGAGGTTGGCAGTTATACCGAGTGGCTCCAGGGTTGCGGGAGTAAAAGTGAATGAATGGACTGTCCGTTGAGACCAAGAGAAGAAAGCTGCTGTAGAGAGTTGGCCGTAGAGGTTCGACTGAAGAACTTAGTTGAAAGATTTGGATTCACGCCACTTGCTCTAGAGTGATTAATATGACCTGCGATCAGGCTTTTTTTTCTTGTCGAGAAATAGCAAAAGCTAAGAGAAAAAGGACCACCTGATCGCAGGTTATGTGACTGACAAATGTCTGTCAAAGTGCGTCACAAACGGGTAAAAGAAGTTAATCGCTGTCTCTCGAAATTGAAGAAAACTGCCAATTTGTTTTCATATGTGAATTGTCCATACTTAACCCTTCGATCCGTTAATGCCACGTAAAGATTGCAATCTATTTTGTCTTGTACTTATTATAATCGGGAACCTCGATATAACGAAGGGCCAAGGGACTGGCAAAATGTGTTCGCTATAAGTTAACGAGGTTTCGTTATATCGAGTTTCTTTTTATATATTTAAAATTACTATTACTGTGGTAAAGAAAATGGTTTGTTGTACCGAGGACTTCGTTACGTAGAGGCGCGTTATATCGAGGTTCCACGGCAACGGGTCGACTTCGATTCACTGATCAGTCATTAGCACACTTGACGTAATTATAATGACCATGAAAAATGTAAGTGCAAACAAATAAAACTAATCTTTTAAACCCCGTCCAAACATCATTGTTGACAATTTGTTGGGAGTAAATGCGTCCGTTTTCACGGTAGCTTTTCAAGCGAATACGGGGAAAACCTGTTGCATTAAATATTGCAACAAACTTTAGATCACATCGCGGCTCAGTCGAGCGCAAAAAAGTGCGATTATTTGTCTCAGTTTATACCCGTTAACGGTGATTCAAGTTTTCCTTGAAACTAAGAGATAATTGTTGAAACTTGACAAAAAAAACATAGTTTTTTTGTGTTGCTAGTTTTGAAACTCTTTTGTGGTAGATTTATAGACCGGCATATACATACATTTATTAACATCAAGGCTGACAACAGACTTATACTACGGCTGAATCAGATCGATCGAGCCTTTTGGAAACGGATTTTGTCCCGGGCAGGGGCCTTCCTAGATAAGTTCGCCTCCTTCGGGGCTATAATCTCGAGCTGTAGCCTCACCAATCCAGAATAGTTTGCGGCTCCAACTGAATAAACGAGAATAGAGAAGATATCATTGTTACTTCATATCAGCTACTTAGAGTAGCTTAAGTCTAAATAGCCTGTCATAGTAAAAAAACTAGTCACTTTCATCAGCCAGCAAAAACCACAGACCAGACAATTTGAAAACATTCATTTTTCTTCCTCAGATGCATTCTACAGCGGTCCACTTGAGTACTCAGTTTAATTTTTTGCAGGAAAATGAGTAAAATGATCTGATGCAAATCAGAGAAACTGATCCGTACAAACCGATGTAAGTTGCATTTTTTTGCATAGAGTTAATCTGGTGAGTTCGAAGGGAGTTCATGCATGAGTCTCAGGTCAAACAAAGATTTAAAATTTAAAAATTCTTTAGATATTCATGTTCATTCCTGAAGGCAGATAAGACAATTAATATAATAGGGATACTAGATTAATTTACTTCAAGAATTATTGACATTAATTGTTATTCTGAACCACCAGCAAATCCACCGGCTCAATTCTTTATTGTGCACGGGTTGGATATCTGAGCGAAACAGCTCTAAGTCAATCTAGTAAACTCTCCATATTTTGGGAAAACTCCAAAGACCTCCCCTGTTTGGTTTCCTCGGTAGGATATTGAAATCAACTTTTTACCAATCAGAAGAATTCTCGGAAGGAAGGATAACGTTAGCCTGCGAAGCAAGCGTTTCCGTGCGGTTTAGGAGCAAAGAACGAGGAACGAGAGTCTAAAATGGCTCTTGTTTCATTTCTCGCGCGGCCAAAACCTAGAATACCGTTCCTCGGTCTTTCTTTGCTCCGAAACCAAACGGAAACGCTTGCTACGCAGGCTAGGATAACGTGAGCCAATATAGCAATTTTTTTTTGATCTGTCGGTGTTTGAATTGAGGGTTTCCTCTCTTACCGTAAATTAATCAGTCGAAATGTAGTAATTGACGCATAAAATTGAGACAGGAAAAGTCGGGACCGCATGAGTCGCAAGTTCAAGGTAATGTTTTGTGGCTTCAATGTAATAAATGTTTATCATGTCGTCATTCCCCAGACTCGTAAAAACAATACACGACAAGTACGGTCTACTTTTGATATTGAAAGGCAACGCCCAGTAACCTGCGTCAAACGAGCATATTCCTGATCACCTAGAAATATGCATGAGCGTTTGGAGTGGCCTTGGCTCGAGGAAAAATAGAGAGCAAACCGGTTCCACTAAAAATCTCAAAATCAGTGGCTCCTGCTATAAATCGGCTCAGGACCGGAGTACCGTCAAGAAGCAGGAAAAATGAACTTAAGTAGAAGCAGTGTTATTGTTTTTTTTCTAAATCTCTTTCTTATTTTAAGCTAGTGGGAGAAAAAATGTTTTGTCTCATTTAGAATGTTACGCTCCGGGGTTACACAATCGGCAGTGCCATCATTGATTCATATTTTCGAGCTTGGACTACCTGCCCTTCCAATAGTCGTTTCGTAATTGTAGATTTTCTTACCCACAGAAATGACAAAAAAATGACCTCACGAGTTTCACTACAGAAAACTGTTAAGTCAGGGGCACCAAACGACTGTTTTCTGTAAAATATCTGTCCGGAAAAGTAAATATTGCCTAGAATTTTCTATAACTTGCATTGAGGACCTAAAAATTTCTGGATGACCGTTCCATTCATGTACAATTTTCGAAGCTTACCTAATAAATTCCCTACGATTTTCTGAAATTAAATTTTTTTTCTTTTCACCGCCCCAGGTTAGGCAATTTTTCGTACAAAAATGTAAACCTAAGATTTTCGGATTCAAAAATGTGATGGACAGAGATACGTTAAAATTTTCACTTCCGTAATACGTTATATATTGCATCTAAGCTTTCCGGGAAAATAATACTAAGGCCCTTGTATCGAAAAGACTCAAGTTCCCCTGGGATGACCGAACAGGTAGAACTTTTTTATATAGCGCCGTTTAGAATTCGAATGCATTTCTAGATATCTAAAAGTACTCTGGATAGCGTCACAAGTGTTTTCAGTGTATTTAGGAGGAAACCATCGTTAGGTGCCCCTGTTAAGTGAGTGGAGCGAGCTTTTTAGGCCATTATTTCCAAGCGCCTGCTACGCAAGCTTTCCTGCTAGCAGAGGTCTACGCAGGCTTTGCGCACAAACAAAGAGTGCATGGTGAAATTTGCTCGTAGTTACAAGACTCCGTTTACAACATGTCAAAATGAAACTGATATCTACGAGGCTAGGCTGGAGCTCGATTTATGCACCCTCCGAAATAAAAAAAAGCAAAACGTTCTCAATATAAGTTTGGCCAGTTTTAACTCTACTGATCGATTTAGCCATGCTAGTTGATTTCAGAATTGATTAAAGATACATAATAAACAGGGGCCTTGCGCAATCAGGATCTTGACGTCAGCGGAAAAGTCACTCCCAAACTGAGCTTAACTTCATCGCGATTATCATCACGCCATTTCCGTTCAATTTTTCTTCTCATGTAGACCGATCTTTCTGTAAGAAGGAATTCTCAAGGACCGTATCCAAGTACGGAAAATATGCAAGATGTTTTTGTCATTCCTGACATGACCCACCCCTCCCCTCAAATGTTTAATGGTCGTACCCTAAGTAAATTAACTTCAGGCTCCATTATTGAAAGGCTTAAACGATTCAAACTCATTAGCTGACAGAAGCTCAACCGTATGGGCACTGAAAAAACGGAAAACTGCAAACAGATTTTCATGTTGCAACACTCTGTGTAACAGAAAATTTGTCGCGCGTGATAAGATGAATCCCACCTTTTAATGCAACACTTTTTGCAACAGTTTGCAGGAAAACGTCGCCAGCAGTAGTTGGCCTTTTTACCTTAAAATTGTGCAGTACCAACCTTATGCATGCATCATGTGTAGCCTAGTTATTAGCAGTGCAGTCCCTGACCGCCATGAATAAAGTAAACAAAACAAAGCAAACAAAATTGACAATGGAACAAAACACTTGAAACAAAGTTGTTGAAAGTCCACGAACCCCCGCCCAAAACCACACAATGATTGATGAACTTGTTAAGATTGTCACTCATTTTGAATTTTTCGTACAACGCCATTTGTCAGAAAAGAAAAACTTTTTACACGAAAGTTTAAGTTTTGATACTATTGTTACTATTATTGCTATAATATCCGCACAGAAATTACAAAGGGACGTATCTTCTTTACACAAATTCATTTCTTTTATTACTTGTTTTTATTTTCAATTATTTTTCCTGTTTTCTCATCGGTAGAAAGAAATCTACTGCTTATGTATCGTCCAACTGCTGACAACAGATGGATATTACTAATAAAAAGTTACGACAATTGGTGTCTTATATACTCTATTCTAAGGAAATATATATTTACACTATTTACATACTAAAATGCACCATTGCATTTAGAACTTAAAATTTTTTTAACTTTCTCTGTTCGAGACACCGTGACTTGTGGAGCCTTTCCGAAAAACTTGCAATTCAGAAAACACGCTTAGCCCTAGCAAAAAGTTTGGCAGATTAAGGGGCAACAAGACATATTAGCAAGCCGTCACTACCACTTGAGTCTGTGGATAGAATCCTGTGTGGTGTAACCATTCAAATGAAACCTTTTCAGCAGTGCTTTCACATGGTACGTCTGTATTTCCATATTTAAGAAAATGAAATTCGGATAAAAAATTTAAAGAATTTTATGTTGGAACTCTCATGGCAGGGAGAATAAGAGAAAAGCTAATGTCATCTACATAGGGATCAGAGGGACTATAAATTATTATGTACATTACGTGTTCCTCTTTATGGAAAAGAATTCTGTATGGTCTGTTTACTTGGAACTTTGACACTGTTTTTGAACACCTTAGCAGGCCATAACAAAATTTGTTAGAAAATGGCCTATGAAAATTTCTCTAACTACGAATTGATAAACTAATTTTACGACTACAAAATGGTAAGCTATACAAGTATAGAAAAGTATGAAGTTGCATTAATTTGGTAGGTTAGAACAAAAAGCCGTCATCTGCTACTGACTAACGTATTCCTGTTCCTAAGTTTTTCTCCGATATAAATACCATTATATGTCAGTGATGGAAATAAAAGTACATTCATTTGATCACCAGTGACTTCTAGGGAAAAGGCTGGCTGTGTGTTATGGTCTCTGCAAGACCTTGTTACAGTTTCAGTGAATTTACATTTTACTTCACTACAGTTTCCAATGGTCTCTTTACAGTCATTACTTAACCACGAGATTGCTTCTTTTTTGATTCAGAAACAATGTTTTTTCCAACGTATATGCTTCCATTATCTCCTTGGAAGAGTGAATACTCATTAGGTGAAAGTGGTCTGCCACTTTCATCTCGTAAGCTCTTAAAGAGATGATCTTGCAGTTCAATAATTTTGCTTTTATAGTAGGCATTCTCAGCCTGCAGTTTTTTCCTCTGATTGAGGACATCCTCTTTCTGCTTTCTAAGGGTGTCGATTTCTTCTTCAATGTCACTCACAACTTCTATCTTTCTCTTACGGCACAAGCGGGCAGCAACCTTGTTCTTTCCTCGTCTACGAATATCTCTGGCTTCTTGTGCCTGTACTTCTGACAGTGTTTCCAAAAATGTGTTAAATTCAGCAATACTCATATCCACTATCTCTTCTTCTGATGCAAAATGTGATGATGATGAAGATGAACCAATCTTTGGCTTGGCATCTTTACAATCCCTTGGGGCTTTTGTTGGTGCAAATCTGCTAGATGTGCTTGTCGATGGCCCAGAAAAATCTGGTTTCTCTTGCTTGATTGTGGCACTTGACAACAATGGCAAAGACCTGCTCTCCCAGTTTCCACCAATGCCATGGGTTTCTTCTCTTGCAGTTTCTAAAAAGAAAAACAGACAAACAACACATTAGATGTTATCAACAATTAATTCACAAACACCAGTCTAATTTACATGGAAATCATACTTAGAATACCCAAACAGAACGAGTTTTTGACAATGACGTCAGCAAGGACCGGAATTTCGCATAATATATTATACCCCCCAAGGGTTCCTTATTAAGGACGACACTCCTACCAAGAGAGTTTTACGATTGGCAGAAATTATCACGTCTCTTTCATTATTCCTCGCAGCGAAGCCACCCTCAAAGAATCATATTCTTTGAATCGATCGTAAATGACGCCAACGAGGTTTATCGGCACTGTATGAACAACAACAAACTTATAGTGCTTGAGGATAAAGAATATATTGGCCCCGCTCACAAACAATGCACTGTATTAATTACTTCGTTCGAAGTCACGAAACTCAACAGAATTTGTTAGAAAAAACGGAAATTGTTTCTAAGCAAATAATTACAAATACTTCCAAACTAATAAGGTCACGAAAGTGCTTTAAAAATAACTAAAACAGGACAGATTAATACTACGAGCAAGTATTTTTTCAGAACTGCGTACTTAAGTTCGGTACTTTATGTTGATTCGATTATGTAACTATCTGAATGTCAGAAAAATTAGAAAGTTTACCATAACTTCACGCTCATATAGCAATATATATATATTTTGTGGGGAAGTGATCTTCAAGAATTTCAGTATCACAAGAAAGATCTTACCTGAAAACGAACCTCCGCTGTCGTTTCTCGTCGCTCCTGCTTCTGAAAAGACAGGCACGAGCTCTTGTCCGAGAGGGAGCAATGTGTCATGTTTGTTTTCCACTGCATTTTGCACCGCCGGTGGTCTTGGGTCGAAAATATCGAGAGCCAAATCATTTTCAAAGTTCAAATTATCGGCCCATGATGCAAAATCAAATTCAGTGTCCACATCTTCCCCTACATGTTGGAGTTCTTCGGCTGTAGGGATGAAATCAATAGAGTCTGTCGAGAATGGGCCATCAAAGTTGAATGGCTCTACGGAAATTTCGTCGAGAGGACTCTTGCGAGCGAAATCGGAAGGTACGTAGCTCTGTGGTGGTGAGCTGGGAAATTTTCTGTAGCTGTCGACAGGGCTCAATGGTTCAGCCTTGATGTTCGGATTGAAGGTTTGATCTTCAGGTAAAAATGCTTTTTTCTGCGGCGGCCCTTCGTACAGTACGTCGAGGTCGATGTAGTCTTCAAGTTCGAAATTGCCCATCGATTTCAGAACTTCTTCCTCGCCTGACGGTGTGAAACCAGCTGCAGCTGCGCCAAAATTATTGAAATCTCCATTGGGCAATTGGAAGTTTCCTGCACTTGATTCATGATCGTGATGAGGCGATCCAGCGACAGATGAAAGGGGCGAGCGGGCCCCATCCGAACTGTAACCGCTCTCCAACTCGGTACTGAAGGAAGAACGCACTTCACGAGGAACTTGACTATCGACTCCGTCAAAAAGCATCGCTACACCGTCTCCATTAAATCGATTTTGGCCTGTTGTATGCCAGTCGAGAAACTCACTTAGAGGATTGTTATAATCTGCAGCTGCTTCTTTGGGCACTACATGGAAGTTGAAGTTGCTTGTGCTGCTTGGCGCAAAGGCAACTCCGGTGTAATTTTGTTGGTACTGTGGATACGCTGGCATAGGCGGCGTTGTGTTTTGGCCGATGAATCCCTGAAGCTCTGGTCTTAACATTGAAAAGGCCATTGCGAGTTGCAAGAGGTTCGCAGAGTCGAAATACTTCTTGCCAACAGCCATGTCTGCTAATCTTACTTAATGTGAAAGTTTTAAAGCAGCAATTATTGTTGATAGGAACCAGAAAAGCTTGAAAAGTTCGTTGTTCCCTTTTTCTTTGATTTGACTTGCTCGTTTATGCCTTCGGTTCCACCAATGTGAGAACTATTAAAGCAGAAAGAAGCACACTTTACAGACAAACTGTCGAAATACACTTGTAAGCGCTTTCCTCGTGATCACTAAAAAGAATTTCGCTGAGTCACTGAGCTTATATAGCCATGGCGATCTATTTTGGAAGGATTTTGTCATCGTATTTCAGACAAACTCTTGAGCATCAGATGATAGAAATAGACCAATAAGAATGTACGAAAGTTCTTGAAGCTCTTTTATAAGCTTCATTTTAATTGGTAGAAAGCCATTGACGTCAATGATTTCATCATATGAGGGCAAAGGCACGCTAAAAAAGCCTCGTTTCGAAATCCAATGACGTCAGGATTTTTGAAGCCGCGTGCTGTTGGTCAGCGGATCGAGAATTTCAAAATGGCGGACAAATCAAGCGACTTCACGGAAGCTGAGAGAAGGCGCATGGAAGCCATCAACAAACAGTTTGCCACCAGGCAAAAGCAACTTAAGCAGATGAAAAGAAGAAATTTAGCCATATTTGCTTGTCTGTTAACCTCTGTTGCAGGAATTTGTATCCTTTTCATCACAAACGAAACTGTGTTTTATGCAACACACTTTTGCTTACATTTTAATACCGCAAAGAAAACTACCTATTTCAAGGTAACAGAAAGCTTAGGTTAAACATTTCTTGAAATGTAGACTGTGAGTATTTGTCATTGACATTGTTTCTCGTGATAATTGTTTGTCATCTTCTGTTAGAGAAGAAGTTTATCCGGAATAATGTAATTAAGACATCATATCTGGTCAATTTGCGGACGGCATTTTAGTCCCCATTTCAAGGCAGTGCACGTGTAGCTTTATTAAACTTGTTAGCACTCAAGAGAGACGCTTGAACTAACGAATTCTATTATAAAAGTTGATTTATTTTAGTCACAGGCGGACATGTGTCACGTTTATATTGCATTTGGTCACAGTCACTTAATCGCGTGCGTCACGTTGAGGATATTTTAACTTCAAATACTCCGCCGCTTGAAACAATATACGGTATCGCAGATCAACTTTAACACTTGCGTTGAATTTGGTACATAATTTAAGGTAAACGTGTAAACGAAATTTGGCAAAACTTCTTATTCTTGGTTAAGTCAAAAGCGCTGGGTTATTTTAATTACTAGAAATTCTTCCGTGCTCTGGGGAAGTGTGTCAACTTCCTTTGTTTGAAGTGGATACGGACATGCAGTCATTTGTGTAATGTATCCACATTTGACCAGGTTTAAGCCCCATTGTGTTGTAATATGATTGATCGCTTTGGATAGAAATCTACAGCAGTATGACTTGAGTGACTGACAAGTTTAATCCCACTTTCAAGTCGTGTGGGGTCAGGTCTATTGATCATGTGTCTACCAATCTTTTAAAATTGTTTTGTTTACATCCATTCATGTGCTACCCCCATTTGTCGATTATCAATTTAGATTAAGATAATATATAAATTACCCTTGTGGTCATATTTTAAAAAGTTTTCTAAATGACCATGCTGGGGCCCATTTCTTGAAAGGCTGGGTAACTTTTCGAGCCTGAAGGCAGATTTTAGGATAAAAAGCTGTTGAATAGTAGCACAGTTTCTAGCTTAAAAACCAGGCAATTTTGTCAACTGACAGTTTTGTTGTATTATTTTCAAAATTATTGAAACTTTGATTTTGAATGAAAACTCAGCAAGTATAAAACAGCTTTTTGGGTCTGAAAAGTCACCTGGACTTTCAAGAAACAGGCCCGAGCAACTGATCAAGGTTTTCAAGTCCATTAATTAAGCTATTGACAGCCTAATCTGTCTGATCTTGCTACATAGGGTGACATGGAATAAAGCAAAACATAGATCTTGGGATTTGGGAATTAGGAGACAAGAATATAAAATCATCTGATGATTGTACAAGGTTAAAACCAGTATATAGTATTAATATTTATCTGGCAGCGGGCCATATAGTGACAGCCTAAACATTACATTTATACTGACTTTGGTTTGCAGTCATTACTACTCAATACAGTAGAACCTTGATAAAATGAAAGCAAAGGGACTGGCAAAAGTTGTTCACTATAACAAGGTTTCATTGTATTTTATCAAGTTTTTTTTCACATACCTTTATATTTTACTATTACTGGGATTAAAAAAATTGTTTGTTATAAAGAGGACTTTGGATGGTCAAGGTTTGTTATTTAAAGGTTCTACGGTACTACTGAAACAAAGGATATGATGGAAATTTAGCGAAAGATGAAATGGAATCATGTTACTCTGAGTGATGACAGTTCCTTTGATTTGATAAGCAGCCAAAGAGAACAATGTTGAAAGAATTAATATTGGATTATATGCAATCAGGAAACAGTTGTTCCTGCAAAGCTTATATTCAAGGAAGCAATATTGTGGTCTTTGAATTATTACCACAACCAGTGAAAGAAAAGCCCTGGAGAAGCAAATTCAAATCCACTAGCAGCACTTTAAGAATTGTCTCGAAAAGGAGATGGGCTTTTGTAAAGAAGAAAATTGGAGTAGGACCAAAAAATTGTTTTTTTAAGTATGTCAGACATAAAGTAGGCATTACAGTGGAACAAAATTATTTTGTTTGAAACATCATTCATATCGAGCAAACAAAAATAAAAGACTGAGCTTTTCTGAGTTGCAATAACAAAGATATTTGCATCTGAAGACAGCTCATTCTCACTGGTGGTCCTGATAGGGGCAGGGGTTAGGAGAGGGAGTGTAGGGATTTAGATGCCAAGAAAAATTATTTAAGATGAAATCCATTAGGAAATTGAGTAATTTTTATTTTCAGTGGACAAAAACCCTGTATCAGAATAATTTCAAGCATATTGCATTCTTTTTCACACTTTTCAAGGGCCATAAATGTAATAAGTTGTATGAAATAACTCCAAAGGAAAGGTTCTTATTGGAGGCTGTGAAAATATACTTCAATAGTGTAAATTTTCACAAAATGAAATCTTATGCATGACGATTTTACCTTTGTTTTCTCAATTCCTGTGAAATTTGAAATTTATTTTCTTGGGCTCTGTAAGAAATTTTCTTTGGTGTTATTTATCAATGGCTCTTGAAAAGTGTAATAAAGAATGGGATATGGCTTAATATATTCTGGTACAAGGTTTTTGTCCACTGAAAATTAAAATTACTCAATTTCCTAATGGATCTTGTCTTAAATATTTACAAAGGGTTGTGAGGTTTAATGAAGACTTCTCAGCTGAAGAAAAAGAAGATATGAACTTGGTCCTAAAAATTCCTTGACAATGTTTAGATGGATATACATTATTTGCAACAAGGCAAGAAAAGCTGGACTTTGATGACTGACGTGTTTTCTAAAGTTTCGTAAGAAGAGTGAAAATTTTGTAAAACACAGGAACAAGAACTTGAACTGAAATTAATGTGAGACCAGCTCTTAGCTATCAGGATGCAGTGAATTTACTGGCTTGTATATACAAGATTCCACCTTGATCCTAATATCTCAATGTTGTTATACCCATGGATCCATGTTATAACTCAGTGTTAACTCTGAGAAACAAATTGATCCTTAAATGAAATGTCAAACAAATCAGACATCAAAAGGTTAAAAACAACAGAAGGGTTTAATAAAATACACAAGTGTACTTTTTAGTCAAGTTGGTTTGGAACTGCATGTCTCTCACTCATTGAAAAGATTGTTTTTGGATATAAACGTCTGATTTCAAACTTATACCAGTAATAATATTCAAGAGGAGAAATCAATAATTATTATTTGTCTCCTTAGTTTTTTTAAAGCAAGGATCCTTTTATGGCACTTTTGTAGTGGTTGTACAGCAGTTGTGTCAGCAGCCTTCTAGCAGTTTTGTAGCAGTAATTTTAAGTATTCCCCCATTAACTAGTCCGCTTGATAGACAAAACTAAACCTCTGGGCCCAGTTGTTTGAAGGCCGATTAGCACTTAACCCAGGGTTAACCCTGGTTTCTTTTTCTTGTGTTCAATAGCATTTTCTCGGATAATTTTCTCTGTTGTTTTTAGAGCTTCCGATCATCAACTTGTAGACAAAAAGAATTAAACTCAATTTACTTTTTAAGCTTTCAAATCTGAATTCAAATTTTGCACTAACCCCAGGTTATCTCAACCCAGCTTTGAACAACCCAGCGCTGGTTAATTTCGTCTGTGAATCAGCACCAAAATCCTAGTCCTGGGTCCCCAGTTGTGTGCTAGAATTTGAGTAAGTGCCATGATTGGCTTGTTAAAAAAAACCATTGTTAAATTGGCCAATCACTTTGATGAGAATTTGAAACAGACTTCTGGTAATTCATTGAGTTCATTATGGGTCCAGAACAAGGATCATAGACGTTACTAGCCGGAGTGATGAGTGAGTTAGATTACATCTGCAATGCAGGCTAGCATTTACTGCCAACTGGTTAGGTTAATTGTTTGGGTAGCAGTAGCCTACATGTAGCCACACCCTCCCCTGGTTTTTCCTTTGTTTGAGGGAGGGTCACTCACTGAGGGTGTGGCTACACATGGGCTAGTGTACCAAGGGGAGTGGGGGTGGGGTAGTTCCTAGCTGTTCCATTCTGTTGATTGAATAGGCCCAGTGTAATATAATTAATTTTATTACTCACAGCTGACGTCAAACAAAGAAAACAAATCAATTATATTACACAGGGATGACCCCTTCTGAGTCCATCTGTCAAGGGTTGTGGGATTGGGAAGGAGTCAGTGAGTCCATTTCTATTAGGATGGTCTGTTCCCACTGAAGCTAAACAATGCACACTAAACTGTTGTTCTGATTGTGTCCATCTTGGGAGTAACTAGACTATCAACACAGTTTTCTCATTTGCTTAAATCGAGAAAGGTGGCACAAAAAACTGGTTTAACAATTTAACACTGCACCAAGATTTAGTTATGGTAAAGACATTAACGTACTAAAGTCTTAACAGAAGTCCTTTCAGGAAAAGCAAAGTTTTAAATGCATTAAGAGTATTCATTTACAAGTCAGTGAATCCCTTTATATACAGTATTTCCAATGTGCATACACTGAGCTAAGTGGTAGTGTTTGTGAACGGTCAATCGATGACAAAGTTTGGATGAACAACCAGAAATGGGTCCTCATCCTCTGACAGTGCGTATCCATCTTCTGAGTCCCCCCACTCTTTCAGTGCCAAGATAACATGATCCTGAAAAGGAAATGAAGAAATTAATTCTGCATTTACGGGTTTTGTTTATTCTTTGTCTTATGTTAGTCATCATATAGTTACTGATCGCCCTGTTTCGACCGCGTGCTGCAGGTCGTATCAGGCCATAGTGTTGATTTTTCACTGTTGTTGTTGGTGATTGACGTAGCCGCAACCTTGCACATGGTTGGTGGGTTTTGATCTGAAGCATTGTTGGTACTATTAGAGGATGAAACTGTCCTCTCAGCGGTCCGTTGCAAATTGTAAATTGTCCTAATCATGAACAAAGAAAATTATGCGCAGTCTATACTTTTGACTTTATAGGTAAAATTCTGTAGTTTATTGATTCAAATTTGCAGTAGTAATTTTTCTCAATATTTTTCTTTCTAAAGTTTAGTCTTTCCAGAATAAGATGCTTTTGGGTATTAAAAAGGACTTGAAAAAAAATTCTGTCCAGTAATTTGGAACAAGTAGATTTGCCTATTAGGCAAGTCATGTCTCATGCTCACTATCTAGGTTCTGACAGATTATGGTAAAAAACAGTTTGTTACGCTTTTTGGCCATTATCCCATGAGACAAAGTTACTACGCTCAAAATAATGATGCTTGGCTGGAGGTACATGTATTATGCTCTTAATTATGCTGGAATAACAGACAATGTCTGTTCCCTCCCATTTCTGCTAAATTAACATTCCTAGACAGTCATTTTATTGCCTTGGAGGCCTCCAATAATCAGTTTAATGAGACTTTTGGCTGTGCAAAATGCACTGGGCATACATCCCTTTAGGTGATCTGAGGTTAATTCAATTAATTCCGAAAATATCCACGCTTTTTTATAATCTACTTAAATTTGTTTATTTTAGCCAGAGCTAGCTGGAGGAACATACAATTGTCAGCACTACAATACAAACACCTGATTATGCTTAAACAAGGTATATAATGTAATTTTCCCATTCCTACAACCAAGCTGTAGTATACTTCAACATTTTGTGATATTTCAAGCCGAAAATAGTTGTAGATCATAGCTGAAGCATTATATATCCCTGATGTAAGAAAATTGTGAGTACTACCCAGTATTTGAAATCTGTATTTTGATCTGTAATCAAAATATAGTTAAGTAAAGCCCTAAATATTCCATAGAACCTTCTAGAAAACTGAAGTACTTTCTAAAACATTTGAAGAATTGTAGAGTCATTGTAGGTAAACACAGTGTTCTTGAAATGGCAAATGATGAGCATGTTATAATGTTACTTAAGAGGTAACTTTTCATGAAAATCCACAAAAAACAAATTGTAACTGACAGTTTAAAGTGACAGAGTTTGGTAAGAAATTTATTCAAGAGGTATGTGCTGTGAAAAAGGCTAGGAAATACTTTAAGTTGGTATTTTATCTAGGACTGAATAATATATCGTTGCATTCTTACCTTGTTGATCAACCTGTCCAAAACTTTATCAACAAGGGTTTTCTTTTCTGCTAGGTCTTCCTCACTCTCAATCTGCTCTTCAATGTCTTTCAGGTACCGGTTTAGAAGGTCACTTCTGCGCATTCCAGTGTCATCTATAAAATAATCCAAAACAAATAAGGGTGAAAATATTGCATTCTTTGGGAAAATCCAAATCTGCATTGCATCTATTAAACAAAATTGCAAGATGGATTTTTAGTCAGTAATGCTTGTTCTGTTCAGTGACTATTTTATTCGCAGGCAGTCCAGACATACATGTACTGTGCGAGTTGGAAATCTGGGATTTAGATTTAATCTACATCAAGGTTGGTGAATTCTTTGAGCAGAGATCTGAAAAAGTACACTTGACAGGCAGTTTTTCTGTGAAAATATTTGGCCTGCCATGTTCTGCAGGTTCATGGCAACACTGGTGCATAATGCTAAAAGAATCCATTTGCAGATTTGTCATTTGAAATTTGTTTTGTCATAGCAAACCCCAGAAATCTGCAATTAGCAACCACCAGTGGATGTTCTTGAAAGTGTCCACTTACAAGAGCTTAAAAGCAAAGCCAGCATACAACTCTTAAACTCAGAGAGTGTTCACGGCCATCTATTGGAAATGTATGCTTACAAGAATGCAAAAATACTCTGTGGACCATAGGTAGAGCTGTCTGCATAAGAGAGTGCCTGTTAAGAGAACTTTCACTGTTATCTTGGATTTTCCCAAAGACCTGCATTCACATTCCAAAATTGGGGTGCCTATGGTCTGCGCACTTAAAATGTAGGGGGAAAGCTTACCATCGCCAGCTCGATTCTCTGCTATTCGCAAAGTTGTTGTCAGATGTCTTGCCATGGATTCATACTCATCATATGTCAGGCGTAGTTTGGATTTTTGCTTATCTCCAGCTGTTTTGTGGGAGTTATCCTCAACATGACCGTTCACCATTCCTGTGGGATGTGAGCCCTGGGTGCTGCTTTCAGCATCTACATCCATATCTGCTATAATAAAAACAACACAGATTGGAAGTGCTGTTCTTTTTGTAGCTACTGTTTTTTCCTGCGTACATTAGGAGTTAAAATTCTAACACAATTAACTCCAAAGCTTTTTGTTTAAATTTCTATACAGTCTCCACCCAGAACTGCGAGACAATGGAGTTGTGCAAAACTTGCAATTTGTCTGCAAGGCCTTTGAGTCCTGTTTTCCTCACAGGGATTTTCACATGGATAATAATTAGGCACTGTTAAGAGTAAGTAAGTAAGTCAATAATCGACTATTAAATCAAAAATTAATTAATCAATTTAATATTATTATTCACATTTGGAATAATTTATACCTTCTTGCTGTTCCTCTTCATCATCAAATTGTACATCTGGTGTCTCAACCCTGACAATTGACTTGTTCAACAGACGGAAAGCTTCTTTCACATGTTTTGGTTGTACCTGCAGAAAAATATAAGAGAATTTGAGTTAATTTATACAGTATTGTATCGGGTATCGTTATGAAGATTCCAACAAGATCTCGGTATGCACAGGAAATTTGCTTCAACCAATCCAAAACACTATCCAAATCTGGGTACTGATCCTCACTTGTTATTTCATGGGTAACCCAGCAGTGGCAGCATTACAAAATGTCTGAGCTGTTTTCTCACTGAAGCTACATGTAGATACCTCAGGGAACAGTTATAAAAATTAAAGATAGTACCTCATCCTGACAGTATAGCCTGGCCATTGCTTCGGAAAGACGAATCATGCTTTCCAGCTGACGTACTGTAATGCGCCAGGCAGACCTTGCCATACCTAAAAACAAAACATTAAGGTAAATTAGGATCATTACCTGGTACAACTTTCAGTTGAAGATAACATGCCATGTTTAAGGTGGCTTGATTGGATTTTATTGGGTCAGTAACTCCCAAGTTTGATCTACTATGCCATTAACACAGATATGGAAAAGCAATTACTACAGCTTAATCAAACAAAAATGAAAATTTGTTATGATTAATGTGATGCTGAAATCGGAGTCATCATAGCAACAAAATGATCTCATTATCTATTTCACTTGAAACCGTATAATTATCTTTGTTAATGACGACATTAGTCAATGCTCGAACTTGGCTGGTATTGGCCCTAAAAATCCAATCGAGCTACCTTAAATTACCTGTAGATATCATTTCTGCTGCTAATAAGCATGACTTTTTTTCAAAATACTTCAGAAGAAACTAATGAGACTTACTTGTTGTGTCTCTTTCTCTTAAATGTTTGTACTGTTCAACTATGAAATCCTGTGCTTCTTTACTAATCTGAAAAACAAAACAAAAAAATATTCTCAGTGGTAAAAAACTGTAAGAAAATTTTCTGGTGGAGCACACAAAATGCTATTAACCTGGGGACAGTGATTCAGTGGCATACTACCTCCCAAAAAAACAAAACAAACTAAAAAAAAAGCCCATTGTGGGGATATGATTGATTTATTGTTCATGTTCAAATGCACATTAATAAAAAACATTGAAAAGTATCAGTTTGCCTTATCACATTTATGTGAGTATTGCTTTAATTACTACATGGCTCAAAAAACGTTCCCTCTGGTCATCTGGGACAAGTAGATTTTCTTTGTGGGCAAGTAACTTTTAGTTTGCTTGTCCAATGGGCAGGGGGGCAGGCAAATCATCCTCAACCAAATCATTAATTATTAAGACAAACAAGAACTGCCCCCAGGCTTGAACCCTGTCAAAAGAAGTGCAAATGAAGAGAAATTCATGCTAAATGAAACGCCTATCTCCTTCAAATGAGAGAAAGCTGACTGAAAATGACAGCCTGAACTTTTGAGCTTCTATTTGCATCTTTTTCTGTCTTGCTTTGGTACGTAGGTGTGTATGCTACATATATATACCACATGCACTTCTGTGTAGTATTGGGTGTGTATGATTTCATAATTTTGGTAGGAGACCATAAGCTTACCGTTGGCTTGAACTGCCTAGCAAATGTGATGTACCTTTGCACTTCATCCTAACAAAAAATAGATTAATTTTTTTCAGTTACAATAATGACTTAAAATCTCACTCATAATATCCTCAAGAGCCCTTGCTGCTCCATCTTGTTGAGTGTGTTGTATGTTTCTGTCTCAAGTGTTCTTGCAAAACATACTGCTCACTTAACAAAAAACTGCCCCTAAATTTATTTAATATAAACTCATACTGACCACACTGTAAATTCTCTCAACTGCCTCTCCAAGCCTGCTGTGTAAGTCAACAATCCTGCGAGCAATGGCGTAATCTGTGACCTACCACCAATAATAAAAAGAGTTAAGATCCTTAAGTTGTTGGAGGAGGAAGCATCAGTCTGATTAATACATAAACCCAGTACTAAGATCTTAACAGTGACTCCCCTTGCCACATGTCTTACAGTTCTGTCTGAGGACAGAACTTTCAACACTGCCTAGGATCATTTTAATCTTTTTCATTTGGTTCCAACTATCTCGACCAGTCTGTTTTATGAATAATGTTTACAGGTAACATGCACTTAATATTGAATTCTGAATAATCATAAATAAATAATACTATTAATTAGTAGCAGAGCTCCACATGCATAAAGTGCTCCCATGGCTAAGAAAAGTTGGTGGTCACGTGAGAGTGCATCTGTCTAACCCATCCTACCTCCCCCCCCCCCCCCCCCCCCATCCACACTACAGGGCAACCAATAAGAAATCTCACACTTTCTAGCAAGTGTGGGAGAATGCAATCAAATATTGCACATCCACGTTGTGGTCAATTGACAGCTGTCAAGACAGGGAATCTGCTGACCAGTATTATACAACCATTATTATCATTGGCTCAGGAGTTGACCCATCAAGGTTACACATTTTTTTTAAAGTTACCCTCTGACAAGTTAATAGTTTTCAACTGATTGCAGCTTTAACTCCAAGTGCATGGATGGTGGTCACAGAGTTCACCGTTTGAAGAAATTAATCTATAAATTAATAAACAGGAACTTCATTTGCAGCCTTGGGTAAATCTATATATTAATTAAGAATTTATAACATGCCTTTTCCATGCAAATATGATCAAAAGCTAAGTTACTTTCATAATTACCTCATTGCAATCATCTACAAGAATGAAAAAAAGATCAAATCTGGACATGATAGGAGCTGACATGTTCAAGTTATGCTGCAACAACAAGAATAATGTTTATGTTTATTTGTTGCATACATTTTCCAACAGAAGTAAAAAAAAAAAAATAAAAGGCAGTCCCAAGATTAGGGCTCAAGAAGAAAACAATTGAGTACAGTTTCTAATATAAGAACCTATACACACATGGACATCTTCTTCAAAGGAGATAAGTACTACTATCTCTTATGTGGCCAGATGTCACTGCAACAAAATGAGGGTTCTGGAGGACCTTCAGGGTGCAAAGAAAGTCTGTTTTACAGCCTGCCATTTGGGCAAGCTGTAGCTAGCATGTACTAGCCCGAAAGTCATTTCAGCTAGCCCCCCCCAAAAATTTGATGAACAGGATTGATTACAGTTCTTCTGTTATTCGAATTCCTAAAAAAATATCTCTTGCCCGTCGGGTAAGTTAAAAACAGAATTCACTAGCCCGATAGCAAAATCCACTAGCCCCAGGCTATCAGACACTACTTTCTTGGCATGCTGTGGTGGCCAACAAAATTTACCTGCTATTTCATTTGAACTCACCACCAACGTTAACTTTACTATTGAAATTACCCCAGTTTAATAGAGAATTCGTTGCAGTTAATTTTTTTCTTTGTTTTAAATTCATTAGTACACATTGCCATATGCAAAAACAAAGGAAAAATAAAAATTAATTGGAAAAAAAAATTAACTACAACATATTCATGTGCTGTCACTGAAAAAATGAAAGAAAAAAGCTAAAATTCAACAATGTCTGAGTTCTGTTCAAACACTCTAATTTTTGCTCCAGAATGCCGGAAATGCATTCGAAGAGGCCCAGATTTCAAAATTTTCCCTGAACTCACTTTGAGTGATTTTGTTCTGTCATATCGGCCACCGATTGGGTTCGCTGCTGCTAGAATAGAGGTTCTTGCATTCAGTGATGCCTAAAAACAAAGTGAAACAAAATCATGATTAAGTATCGCTGCAAGTATAATTGTCAGATGAGAATGCAGAGAAATCCCTAACACTGGAAAGAATGTTTGGTCTGGCTGTACTGCCAAAAATATTATGTGCTCAAATGTGACTTTTTAAAGTGCATAAGACCAGAAAATATTCAACAATTATTATTCCTCGAGCCCGAATGGGCTCTGAGTCAATAGCCCATGAGTGTGAGAGGAATAATTGTTTTAGTAAAATCCATCTAGTTGGTCAGAAATATTGAGAATAAAAAATTTTTAGCTAGTTAAAGCTAGACTTTAACGCTTTTTTGCCACCAAAAAGCCCGCGCTTTTTGCTACTAGTGGGCTACAACATATAGCCTAGTAGTAGCTTAGCCAATCAGAATGCTACATTGATAATAGACCACTAGTTGGATTTTACTAATAAAAACTATCTTATAAATACTCCTTCCTCCTGCACCACCCACCACCCCATCCCCCGCTTCCCCCACAAAAAAAGTTACAAGATGAAATCAAAATCCACTTTAGGGATTCAAGTTTGCCAAGAGCTTCAAAATGATGCATAACTAGAGATTACTTCTAACCTTGACACCAGCTTTAGTTATTGAAATAGTTTGTTGTTCCATGGCTTCATGGATAGCAACTTGATCTTTAGGATCCATTTTGTCAAATTCATCAATGCAGCAAACACCCTACAATCCAATAAATAAGAAATATGGAGGCAACTTCTTCGCTGTCTTACTTACCAGGAATTCATATCACCAATAAAATTCTGCAGATTATGTGTTTCTTATAGCTACTGATTTAAACTACTGCCAGTTAAAGTGGATGGCATCAACTTAACCAGAAATTTCTTTTGCAGGAGCTCATAATTTATAATATATCACAGCACCAGATGTTATCTAAGGGTTTTACATGTGTGAACTGCTTCTTTCTTCGCTCAGCATCTGGCAGAGACAAAAGATTCATATTATTTTTGTAACCAGGCATTTGTTTACTAGCTTGCATTGCAGCCTGACTTGTCTCTCAAGGCCTGGGTAGAGAACTTGATAATATATATATCATTATAAGGCGGGGATTTAGAAGGTCATTGTGACACAGGCTATTGTTCACTTGACAGTTTCTCTTACCAGAGCAACTGCAATTTTAAACAGTCTTACTGCAAAAAATAAAAAAAAAAACTCACATTATCAGCCAACATTAGAGCTCCAGCTTCGATGACAAACTCTGAAGATTCTTCATCTTTGACAACAGCAGCTGTCAGACCAGCTGCACTGGACGCTTTACCAGAGGTATATACTGCTCTGATGCTGAATTCTTCTATATGCCTACAAACAATTATTTATTACTCTCAGCAGTTGATTTACTCTTCCTAACTAACAAGAAATTAAGCAAGAAATGCCAAACTCATCCCCCCAAGCAATCTCTGGATGGTGACGATCCTTTTCTGCCATGAGTGAACAGAAAAAAATCAAATCAGACATACTGGTATATGTCAAGAAAAATGAAAATTGGGTTTAAAATTATCATTTCTTTCACTCCTTTTGTGACTGATAAATCAAAATTCAACAAAAGCAATTCTGCAAAATACTGAAACAAAAATGTACAGTAACATACAAACATGGCTGTGTATAAAAGTGGGATGCGGACAAGGGGACAGGGACATGGGGACGTGTTTGTGGAGACTTGGGACTTGGGGACGCCAGACTAGGGACTTGAGGACATCAAGTATGGGACCTTTTCCTATTGAGGAAAAGACAAGCCGCGAATAGTGAACAGATATGGTTTAATGTCAATAGCAACTCGGTTACAATAATATGGCCACCGAGAGCACAGGAGAACAAAAACAAAGCATAAGGGGGCATTCTCACCTAACAACGGCTGCTGGTGTAATACTGAAAAAACTTGGAACTGTGCCAGATGGCATTGTAACTGATAATGGGAGTAAAAAAGACAACACAGTATTCAGTAGCTGTGTGAGCAAGCTCTCTGTGGGGCTCTCGCATGGGGCATGCCCTTTTTTCTCCGGCCCTCTCACCCCAGAGTGCCGGAGAAAGTTTGCTCACAGGCTAACCATTTAGTGACTGAAGACAGTCCTGAAAGAATAAAGTACATCTTACTTGAGTATTTGACTCTTGGCAGTGCTGGGGTCTCCCACAATACAAATGTTGATGTCGCCTCTAAGGTTTGTTTTCTCTGTTGTAACCTTAGGCACTCCACCGAACAACATGAGAAGCACACCACGTTTAACCTCATCATTTCCTGCCAAGAGAAAAAGTTGTTTAAGAACTATGAACTTCAGGCAGAGGATTGAAAGAACTGGACTTCATGCACCAGGCAAATTTACTGCTGAGCTAAAAAAAAGAAAGAGAATTATTATGTAAGGCCAATTTGCTAATACTTGACACCATATGTTGGTTGAGTTTGTTGTCTCCAGGTACTCCAGTTTTCCATTCCCCTTAAAAACCAGCACTTCCAAATTCAAATTTGATCTGGAATGCATGGACACATTTCAGAGAGTTCAGTTGCATCTAGGCATGGACACAAGACTAAAAAACATGTTCTAATAGGGTGCCAGACATGATGTGGTTTGCCACCAAACATTTGAAGTTTGACTGCCGTTAAACCAAACTGTCAAGCCAAAGGGGAGTTGTTTATAATTATGTTTTTGACCAGTGAGTTCCGCTCACATTTCATTTTTCTCAACTTTCAGGCATATTTCTCGCTCAGAAACAGCACACTTGCCTCCAGAAATTATTCTTAACATCTAAAATTTCCTGCAAAGAATATTTTTTGAGCGAAAACAAATCAAGTTGACAACAGCCACCTATACTCCAAACTTCACATGTTTGGCGGCAAAACATGTCATGTTTGTACCAAATTAGAACATTATGTTTTTTCCTCACATGTACACACTTAGATGCAACTGACGGTATGAATTCCTGAAAGCTCTGTGAGTTAAACCAAATTAAAATACAATACAAAAACTAATACTTTTGACATTTAATTTTCCCTTTTCACTACTAAGAACTTGTGCTTGTAAATTAAAGAAACATCTTGCTTTCAGTCAGGGTATTTTTCTCACTTTCCCTATAATAGTGATTTCACATAAAGTCATACTCACCATGAATTGTAGGAAATATACTGTTGATCATATTTTGATAAAGGTTCTTGTCTTTGCTCATCTGGTAGATTTTTTGCCACTCTTGGTCTGTCATCTGCTTTTTAATAGTTTCTGCTGTAACATCATCACCATCAAGGTCTTTACCTCCAAACTGAATGGAAGAAGATTTGAAGTTAATATGCCACGTCAAATAATAGCTGTTGACTTGATTTAATTGGACAATCTTTTACCTTACCGAGGCCCTGTTAGTAGGGTTGTCAAAAGTAGCTGGCTGCATGCTGGTGAAAATAGCTGCCTACTTGGTTAATATCAGCCGGCTGCGTTGCTTGGCATTTCTTAAAACAATAAAACATCCCTGGACTGGCCGCTTACTTTGACAACTCAGCTGTCTACTTCAAACCTTTTTGACAACCCTGTGTTGGGGTAAAATTCTGACAAGTGACAAGCCCTTGTAACGGCAACATAAGACTAGATGAATTAATGGCAACAAATGAAATAAAGATGGGATAAATACTGAAAGGGACATGGCCTACTCCTCAAAATGTGAAACAACCATATTTGAAATTCAGACTTGGGACATACGTACCCCCCTGGTGGCCTCCTTAATTCCTTATGAAATTAAGAAGTTGCATGCACTGTACTTAAATAGATTTTGCTTAAAATAAGGATATAAATCCCACATCAATACAGTCAACTCTCACCTTACAGACAGCCCACTGTAACAGAAACCCCAATAAAATGGACAGTAAAATCAAATTACAGATGTTTGACTAAAATAAACTCTCGCTATTATGGACATCGCAGTGAGGACACAAAATCGAGGTCCCTACAGTGACCACTATAAAGGGAGTTGACTGTATACTTAAATAATATTATAAACTTATGGCTTTAATTTTACCCTTGGGTTTGTTGCTTGGACACTACATGCCAGGAAAGCCAGTCGATAGGTTAAGTCACGTACTCCAAGGGCCTTAAGACCCCTAAAAAAGAAAAATTTACTAACTACTAAAATACTGAGCAAGGGGAACATTAAATGTGAAGAAGATCATTGCAGTTAAAGATGCAACTTATGCAGTTGTGAAAATAAAGCCTGGGAAAGTTCAGGCTTGCCGGGATTCAAACCCTGGCCCCCACGATAAAAGTGCGGTGCTCTACCAATTAAGCTAGCAAGCCAATTGATAGCAGGTCATTAAACAAGTCATTAAATTGTTTTTTGGGGGAGTATACATTGTATGTGCAATCCTTATTGGTATTCATGTTTGAGACAACAAAGACAGGTGTTATCTAGTACAACTTCAATCCCCTTGGTTTTGTTCAGATACACTCATTTGTGAGTGGTCGATACCTGCGAATGCTACAACTTACAATCATCCAGCAACTAGTTGGGAGTGAGGGATATCACATGACACTTAAAACTCCTTTAGACTACGGTAGAGAAAGGAAAACTGTTTATAAGTCCACTTTTGTAGGTTTCTTTGACTCTTTCGAAATGAGTACAAGAGGTTGAAACATCATGGCAGTGAACATTACCTGACACCTTCTGATTCATAGCCATCACCAGCTGTCTGTCTCCCAGAAGACTCTGCCCTCTGACCTGAAAACCAAGATTAACTATCAATTTCCTTATTACTCACATTCATTTACAAATAATATTATCATCTGTACATTTTTACGACCGCACATAAGGAATAATTATTGTTTCCACACAGAAAGGAGCAAGTTTTGACTCGTCTCCACTTTATTTCTAGAATTCTGTTACAGCTTCTCTGTTACTTGAAGATGCCTTTTAAGTTGTTTTTACCTGGTGTTGAAAGCTGAGCTACATCGGGAACAACAATCAGTGTACCCGTGAAGTCACATTTGTCTCCCGCCTGGGCCTGCTCTACTGCTTCAGCTCTAAGAATTATTTCCACACTAAAAGAAAAAAGATAACAAATGCAATGTAATGGCTAAGTTTGAGTGTAAGGAGTTGGCAGGTGATAATCTTGAAGTAGCAGGAACCAAATTCTTCAAACTGCTTCTGTGATCAGAGGATGGGAAATTGGGATTAAACAAGGAACTTGAGAAAACTTTTATTTCAGCACGTCCATTAAACCATGCCACCAGCTTTCACATTCACGTACACAGTGCTATTCCTTGCTTGTCTCAGTAAACGATTTAGTAACAAGATAATTTGCCAAGACCTTTGCCCATTTGGCAAGTGAGCTTATAAGGTTACTTGCCCAGAAAGAAAATCTACTCGTCCTGGATGCATGACTGGATGAGACTTTTATAGTCCTGTTACAGCTTTGCCAATAATATAATTGACACTGGTCTAAGCCAGTATGAGAAAGAATTTGGAGAGTTTTTCAACACAGTTTTGCACTGTCCCACAATTTTCTTTTGCAGTGGTGCCTCTATTTTCCCATCAACCAAGAAGAAAAGCCACCAATCAGTGTACAGGATGTGTAAAACAACATATAAGAATAGGCTTGCAAAGTCCCACATCAAATTATTGTTCTAAACAGCAGGTTTAACTCCATTATCTTTATTGTCTAATGATTTTGTCCTTCACTGTCAATAAAATAATATTAAAAATATTTTACTGAAACAAACCTTCTTGGAATACTGCCCCGTGGCAACTCTGCTTGAGTTTCCTGAATACGAACTTTCTGGAAATCCACATAGCGTGACTTGTTGATGTCTAGCATAAATCTTGTCCTGTTCTGACAGACTGGGTTGCGGCACACAGTGGGCTGTGATAATTATAAAACATTACAATGAAGCATGTAACCACGTTTGCTACAAATGCACCATTGACAAAGTATGAGCTCAAGATGGCCAAATGTAGGACAAGTTCTTTTTGGGTTTTAAGGACTGAGATGAAGTCCAGGTCACTAAAAAAATGCAGAAAAAGAATGAGGCCAATATCCAGCCACTTTGAACAACAACCTTGGTCAAAAAAGGATTTATTACATGGCTAAGAGAACTGTAATATTTTTATAAACCGGAAGTTATGTTTTCCTTATTGAACCTTCATGGTGTCTATCTATGATCACGTGTAACAGGTCTGCTTTCAACTGTGCACTAGAAGTACATGTATCGCAGAACCTCGGGGGAAGCCCATAAAGTGTCAGGGATGGGAGGGGGGAGAGAATTGAAGTAAATTGTGTAGCTGGGGAGGGCAGGTTTCAACACTGGCTCTTATATTGGAAGCTGAGATGTTATTAGTTAATCTCCTTTTGGTTGGAGTAAATTTGAACCCAGTGCTCTGGCATTAAAAAGGATTTTCTGGTGGTGATTGGTGTTGTTAAGGAAGGGTAGCCAATGTTGCGTAGGTCAAGACCCGTATTCACCCCATTTGGCCCCCCTATATGTGCAATTATAGTCAAAAGGAAATGGTATTAAATCATTTTCAATCTTAGAAAT
Source organism: Porites divaricata (assembly GCA_038088405.1). NCBI lineage: Eukaryota > Metazoa > Cnidaria > Anthozoa > Scleractinia > Poritidae > Porites > Porites divaricata. Next base: position 39,029,721 of record JBBMOI010000004.1, read on the forward strand.
CCTGCATTGAAGTCCTTTTGAAACATCACCAGAACTTATTCTTTTGCTGGATCAACAAAGGAAATTCCAAGTTAGTCCCATCCTCCCACCCAGGTAGCAAATCAAAACACAGGATTTGCTTAATCTTGCCTGCTCATCAAAGCAAAAAATTAATTAAGGAAAGCATAAACAAAGTACAAAGGATCAAGAGAATTTCTTGTCTATACAACCTTTAAAGATTGATATAAGAATTTGTCAGTAACATAGTGGCCTCCAATTTTTTTTTTTTTTGAGGGGGGGGGGGGGGGGGAACAATAGAGGCTCAGAAAGTAAAGTCATACTGAAGGTTAGATAATACATGGAGAATGACGCTCTTTAGCTAGAAAATAATCTTTCTGATAGCCGATCTGTCGTTTAATTTTCTGATCTTGCTCACTCTGCACTCAGCCATCAATTAGTTCACTAGGTAGTTGAAGGAAGCCTATTAATATAAGCTCTAAGCTTCGTTAGGCTTCCTTGTCACATTAATTTTATAATTTAATTAACACCTTTTGTTCAGGTTGTGTAAGGTTTTCTGAGTGACTAAATAAATCAAATAAATAAATAAATAAATAAATATAGATGCAGTCATTTTACGGCAGTTTCATGGAGGATACAATTTTGAGGATGATTAGTAATGAAAACCACAAACCTGAGTATATTTAAACTGCTGCTCAACATCTTTAATGACCGTCTGACAGTCAAGGCAGATAAACGTGCCTGTCACTAATTCAGGGTGCACTGGGTGTGTCCGAACAACTTGTCCACTTATTCTCAATAGGGTGCCAATCTTTTGGCTGGTGAGTTCTCGAATCCTAAAGGATCAAACACACACAAAAATAAAATTCATAATTCTTGTGTACACAGACTTTTTTATATAGAGTAATTGTGTGAAAACATCTTACTTGTGTCTTGTAGGAAGATCTGTGAAGCTGACATAAAATTCTTTTGTAGGAGGGACCTGTCCTCTATCTCTTGCAAAGTTTCTGACAGCTCGGCAAAGATAAGGAAATACTCTGGAAGGCAAAATAGCATATAAAATTGCAGTTAGCAATTATGTCATAGTTTCACTTAGTGTCTCAGGCAGTGTATATATAGCCCAATAGCCTCGTGTCCTAAATGTCTTTCACAAAAATTACTGGTAGTAACAGAATAAGTTGAGAATTTCTGTCCACAGGAAAATTCCATACTGTTTTGAAATGTTGTTGGTTGTGTCCACTCAAAAGTTCCCCTAAACAATTAGAAATTACCTGATAATCTATATTCTTGGGTTGGATTCATATATTTATAGACTAAAAGCAAATAATTGTTTCTCAACAAAAACTGTTCAGAAACATACTCTTTGGATTCATAATTTATTATATGAGACAATACTTTCGGTATACATTTGTAACCTAGATAAAATGGCCTCATAAAAGTGGGCCTTGGTGAGGTAGTAAAAATTTTGTAATATTTCTAGTTTGCATCTTCCAAAAAACCATCTGAACTACAGAAATTTGAAAAATTGATTGTTAGCTGGCTACTGTATAAACTGGATTACTACCGAAAGAAGTCAATTTTATATTACACACAATTTCTACACCTGCATAACAGATTATCCTTGGTTATCCCTTTCTGATCTTACCTATAGTATTCCTCCTGAATTAGTGTAGATAACTGAGAATTGTAAGACTCCACATCTTGATAACTGACACTCAGTGTGTTGCGTTCAGGCCTGATAAGCTCCTGAACTTCAGGGAGATATTTCTCTTCTCCATCAGCTTGAAACCTTCAAATGATTAAATAAGCAAGTCGGTCAGGGGCGTAGCCAGCCCATAGACAAGGAGGCCCATGCCTACAAATTATGCATTGGGGTGAGCTAAAAAGCTTAAGAGCTCAAAGTGTTGGTGAGGTCAGTGTGTACTAGGCATGTGTGCAATCAACAGAATTACACACAAGCATTTTTCAAGATATGTGGAAATAAAAGTCAGCCAAGCCTATAAAAAGTCGAAAGATGACTACACCCCTGTCAACACCATCAATGTACAAGGACGAGTCATTGCATATTAGCATTCTTTATTTACATCTACTGAATTCACTCAGCAAAGGTTTCCCAGCAAGTCTTGTTTAATTCTTGCTGATCTCAGGAAGAATAAAGCCAATCAATTTTTCGTGTATTCAAGAACTGTTCAATTATTCTTCACTGAGAGCCATAGATTTTCAGCTGCAACCATACAGGTAAAAAACACTTTTTTTCTTTGGGGTGGGGGGGGGGGGGGGGGGTGATGTCAGATCATAGGCATGTGCACTTAGTTATGATATCTGAGAGGTTTTCACATAAAGTAGTAACTCTGCCTATTAAACTAGCAAGCAAGTTATGTTTCGTAGATTAAAATGAGCCAACAATTTCATCATATCAAATGATCAACAGTCTGTAACCTAGGAACTAGTGTCTATCAATTTAGTCCAAGTTCGTGTCCAGCCGTTGACAATAAGCTTAAGAATTAAAAATCTTTAACAGGTTAGGGCTTCACAAGTTCAAAAGGTAAAGTAACTTGGTGCCTACCAGCATTTTGGTAAAACAATTTACTATATAATAGGAATTATCTCTGAATCAAGCACTCTGTAACCTACTTTTCATCATAAACGGCAAACCAGTCTTGATCTTTACAAAACCTGGGAAGATTGTTCACTTGTTTTGTGTTTTTGTTTTGCTCCTCTAAAAACTCGAATGTGTGAGCTACGATAATTGCAAATGGACCAGCCACTAAAAAATATCGAAGAGTGATCAGGCTTAGAACGCCTGATTTAAAAAGAAAAACCATTAGAAGCTATATATAAAATATCCGACAACGTGGATTGATTTCCAACCATGTGCATGCAGGCAGCTCGAAATTATTCTCGGTTAATGAAATGTACAAAAATCGGCACCTTACTCACGAATACAAGCATTTATCGATCTAATCGATCGAAAATGTACTTACTCTTCAAGAAAGTCTTGAAATAGCTTTTGGCATCTCTCTGCGAGGTCGTCGCGTACATGAGAAGTGCCGGTTGTACGATCTGCAACGTCCATCTTGTTCGACTTCGCAGCGATCAGTTGTCTCACGTGAAGAATTTGGCGCGAAAATTTCGTAGTTCTGAAGATCCCGGATGTGGAGAAATGTGAAATGAGAATGAAATGGGAAAGAATGAAGTGGTGCAACTTGTCCTTTAGTTTTTGCCTCCAAAAGGGGGTGCTTATTAGTGTTTGGACGCATTTTGCGAGCTAGGGCGGCAAGGCTAGTAAAGGAACTTGATATAATTGCTTAAAATACCGTAAACTGCTGCTTATAAGCCCTCGGCTTATACATCTTTGTAAGGGGTTTAGGACGTTCTGGAAAGGCTTATGAACGGAGGGGGTTATATCCGAGGGGGCCAGGAGCCCATGGGCACCTGAGGGGGCTTATTACCGGAACAGGAAAAGCGTTTCGAAACAATCTATGTCAGTGCTGATCAAAACATATTTTGAATTTACTGGTAATAAATCTCCGGAGGGGGTTTATAATCCGGATGCATTTTTTGTTTACAGATAGATGGACATGGTGGGATGAGGCTTGCAGGCTGGAGGGTTATAAACGATAGCTTACGGTATTTATTTCGAGAGGCACGGCCTTAAATTTAAATTTTCGCCGTCAGGGGACGTACAAATGACTTTGGGAAGGCTCCTACTTTAGGTAAACTCGGATGTTAGCATCAGGATAAAATTAATCAATTATAATTTTAAAACTGACAGAAAAGAAAATTCTAATTCTTATTCACTTTCAACAAAAATACTAACTTAATTAGGCGATTTACTTTTTAATAAATTTATAAATATGACTTTAATTTTCTAATTTAATTATTTAATTTTCATTTATAAATACTTTAATTCAGTAATAATAATTTCGTTGCATTTACAATCTATATGCAGATGTTTATAATAAGGAAAAATACAATGACCGAGATTTTTTCGGGCACCAGGATGGTGTCTTAAACGTACAGTTCTCGTTTCTTCGTAATATCAAATTTTCCAGGCATTTACTTTTTTATTAAAATATTTCATCTGGTTAGGTTTCGGCCTTATACAGACGTCCTGTTCGGTAAACTACTTGAACATCATGCGTTCGCGATCCCAGAGGTCGTGTAAAACAGCTCGTATTTTTGTTTAGGTTAAGAACGCGCGCGCAAGCGGTCAAAGGAGAGGTCTGGAACAGGGCGGATAAAGAAATGAGGGTAAAAAAAACGGAAAGTGAGACGGGCGTGTGCGGTCCATGCATGCGCTTCGTGCGAAAATATCACGTCGGCGTTTCGAATTCGCGCCTTAAAAAACCGATTTTGAGAAAAAAAACCGACTGTTTTGTACCAGTATAGGACAGTCATGAGGAAAATAGAGTCTGGCCTACTTTGAAAACGAAATAATCTCAAAACTGTCTTTTTCATTGTCAAAAGTTTATTATTTCACTGCCGCCTGCATGGAGACCAGTGGAGTATACTTTTTTAAAAAAAACTTTGTGTAACCCGTTTTCAGGCGACCTATGCCGTTGGTACCAACGTCAGCGGACTAAAACTGGTTACAATACCAAAGGATTGGGTGTGCCTGACGAAGACATAGAGATGAATAGTGGAATATATAAAAACCACTCGAAGTCTTTGCATTTTATTTTCCATACTTTAGGCTCACATAACGCAACTTCTCTGCTTAAAATTCAATTCTTTTCATGTTTTTATGTTTTGTTTGGGGGAAGAGGGGTATTCCCCTGAGAGACCACTGCTAGCAGGAGGAAATGGGGTCTTTTAAGAGGGACGTTTTTTCTTCGCAAGGCTAGATGCCATGCCCGTTGGTTTTTCCGGCGTGTGAGACAGAAGAAGAAGAAGAAGAAGAAGAAGAAGAAGGTTTGTCTTCAAACCGAAATATTGGGCAATTTGTTTAAATATATATTGTTTTGTTTTCTCCTTTTGTTTACTTCTTCATCGTCTTGCCGTGAGGATCAGTTTGCCGCTTTATATTTTTCTACAAGTTTAATTGTACTGATCCAGGTCTACAGCTGGGAGATCAGGCACCACTCATTGGTTTGTTGCTGTGGTTTTGCTGACATTTTAAATATTGTGAGACACAAGCCAGGGAAAGAGTTTGCTCTGCTACACTTCAAGAAAAAGCCAGCGAGTGATGAACAATTTTAATCTAGACTAAGGATTCTGAAAGACAATTAACGATATAAAATTGCAAAACTGTGCTTATATGTCATTACTTTTGCAATTAAAGGGTTTTTTTACTAGTACCCAATCCCTTATTCTGTGTTTTCTTTGATCAGACCTTTCCTTTAGAAATAATTTATCTCATGGCCCTAATAATATTCAACAGGTAGAAAATTTAAGGACACAAGAAAAAGTGTGCACATTTTTAACAGCTTTTTAAGCTGTGATGGGTCACGTGACTTCATTTGCATATTTGTAATAACCAAATCACCCCGAAATGTGTGTCTAACAAAGTTCTACAAAATAAAAGCTTCCAAAGATAGGTTACCCCCCAGTTTTTCGCTGAGTAAGTAACGACTCATGCTTTAAATAACTTGAGAAGACTGATTTTGACAACCGACTTTTGCAAACAAAGACCTGCATTCGTTTTTGAAGTTAAATTTCAAATTTTAAATGTTTTATTCCTCTACGTTTTCTCTATTGGTGCACTGTTTTACTTTTCTTTTAAGCGCTCATTTTGGAAGCTTATTCTGTTGGAAATTTTTTATCTACTTAATTAATCAATACATCCAGCTTCTTTCTATCTTAATTATGGCATCCTTTTTCACACTGTTTTCTCACCCGTCTTTTTTCAATCGACATATTGTCGGCCAAACTCCACTTTACGGACAGCCGCTTAATACGGACACCTCATTATTACGGACAGTGGTTTGCTTTCCCCCGGGGGAAAGAGAGCCCGCCTCTCATATTAATTTCGATTCCCTACATTCACCCCGTGTAGTGCGGAAACGGTCTCGTTAATATGGACACTTTCCATTCCCTCCGGCCACCGCCGCCCGGTTAGCTCAATGGGACTAGCACTGGTCTGTGGAGTGGGAGGCCGTAGGTTCAAAGCCCGGCCGGACCAACACTCATGCTCTTTAAATAACTGAGGAGAAAGTTCTGTATTTGTAATAACATCTGCAAATGGTTAGACTTTCTAGTCTTCTCGGATAAGGACGATAAACCGTAGGCCCCGTCTCACAAGCCCTTGCACATGTAATAATTAAATCTGTGGGACGTTAAAGAACCCACACACTCTTCGTAAAGAGTAGGGCACGTAGTGCCCGGTGTAGTGGTCTATCTCACTTTCACACTCATGTATGGGGGCATCGTTACTCATTCCTTCATTACTTGTAAACTGCACCTCATTTAAGCAGTCTGGCAAAGTCCCCCAACCAGTGTACGTGTTGTAAATTATTCCTGAAAAGCCTAGAGGGGGGTGGATAATATAATATTTACAATAGCCCCCTCACTGTCCGAATTAACCGGGTTTGAAAGTTTTTATCTTTTCAGAAGTTTTGTACCGATCGATAAACCTTTCTTGAATCTATTTTCGAATGATCGTTGGTCATTTTTTTAATTTTCGACAGGCTTTTTATTCCTTAAGTTCAAGAAAAATAGTCATGGTTTATTAATAGATTTTCAAGGATAAGCTCCCGCGTATAGTTCGACGGGAAATGGGAGTTTTACTTTCGCGCCAACGGTGTCCTTACCGTCTTTAGTTAAAAATCAGGTTCAACGGATCGCGAAATTCACTTTTTTTTCAGATCCAATTTGCACCTCGCCAAAAACCCTTTATCTCGCCAAATCCATGTCCGACGCTCGTTTAAACAGCTGTATAAATTTTTATTGGCTTTTCGTCACAGTTTTCGCTGGCCTAAAGAGCGTGATATCGAACCATCAGTAATGAAAAGGTTTGTTTTCTAGGTTGTATCATGATCATAGCCTGCCCACGCACAGAGCCGCTGCGCTTGCATGATAAACTGCAGCCGCTATTTTGAATTTTTTCTTTTGACAAATGCAGTCTTTAGCTTGATAATCCTGTCAACTCCTGTCCATTCGAGTAGTATACTCGGCTGAAATTCAGGTTTCATTGAATCCTGTCTGAACACAATTTTCCCTCGGCCAAACTATATAACTTGCGAAAGCTAAGCAAAGTACTACAAAGTAAGGTTATTGCAACATATGTTCAAAATTTGAAAAAGAAAAAACCTTGCTGTTAATTTACTTAACTATCCTGAAGGTGTAGACGAAGGGCGCTTTCCAAAAGTCAGAACTGGCCGGCCGGACCATGGTGGGACCAGTCATTTTGACAAAGAGATAAGCTTTTTCCAAGAGTTTTTGCTGAAAACCATCTCTTTCGTACAAACTGTTTAGGATTTTACTGATCTGGATGGATGGTTTTGATTAAAAGTGAAATTCCCAATACCACGGGAATGGTCAGGTCGCCCAGTTCTGAAAAATGGAAAGCGCCCTAAGTGTAATAAAAAATTTTAAGTGCAACACGAGTTTAAACCGTCTCGATATTATGATGAAGTAGCGTTTACAACGAAAAGAAGCTTATTATGTTAAGGAAATTATAAGAGATAAATGTATTCATACATCTTTACCGATATTTTCAGTTTTTAATAAATGACATCGCACTGATTAAAACAAGAAACATCACAAACGTTTTTTTTGTTTCGATCTTTGCCAGCCGAGGTCCTGTTACAAGAGAGATTCGCAACGACGATTTTTAGCGCAACGTATCATTTCAAAATTGTTGCGACATTGTTTCGAATGGTTGCAATATTGTTCCAACAGTGCTACGCTGTGTTGAGCAAAAAATCGTTGTTGTGAATCAGTGTTGTGAATCGTCCCAAAACTCGCTCGGACCACGTGACCCGAAACACTTCGGCCGCTCGCAATTTTGAGGCCTAGGGATTTGGCAAACCTTTATCCTGTTCAGTCAGACATAAGCTGAGCCTGTGGTGGCTTCATGATAGTGCGGCCTCAGTACGTGACCAACTAACCATACTCAGCACCAATCAGCACCTTTTCAAGACGCTTAACAACTTTATGTTCACAAAAAAATTAATTTTCTTTAGTTTTCCTTTGCTCCTCTAAGCACATAAGTGACAAACGCTCTTCGTTTTTTTTTTCGGGGCCACAAAAAGATCCCAAACACGCCCGGCAGCCAGGAAAAAGTCAAATCACGTTTTTTTCGCATCTGCTTTACAACTTACGCCAAACAACTAAGAAACATCTTAGTCATTTAATGTAATCATAGAACTAATAAATCTATACTCACATTTAGCAAATTTTAGACATTCAAATGATATGTTGAAAAGTCACCAACATATAATATTTTCAATAAAGAAAGAACTGTCGTTTGGAAAACTAGATTTACATCTAAAATATAATTTATAAATCTTCATTTCCTGGAAGTGTTTTCTCGTAATTCACAATCAAACAAAAGAAAATTCAACGAATCACATTTTGAACACTGCTAGATTAGCGCGTTGATCACAATAACATAAGTGCAGTGCATTCAGTCTTTTCTGTACTGTTTAAGTGCCCATCTCGGAACCATTCTGTCTTAAATATCGGCAGTCTTTCATCTCCTCAAACAATTTATCCAGTTTTTTGTGGTCTTCTGTAATTGTGACATCTTTCTTGGACCCTCCATTTTCTCTGTAATGCATTTTTAGAAGTCTCGTAGCTGCAAGAGTCGCTTTGCCAACACGGCGTACATTTGCGCGGGTTATGGAAAACTGATCCGTTCGCCGAATCATTGGCGATTTTTCATTGAATGTTTCGAATTGAAAATTACCATTCCGAAGATCGAAAAGAGGAGAAGTTAGTTCGGAGGCTTTAGGGTGATTAGTTCCTGCCGGCGATGACATCGAATGAAAATTTTTTGGTTTCAAATGGGTGGTATCTTTCTTGTCCGTTGAATGTGGTTCAGTGGAACAACTTCGCTCTATCTTTAAGCAATTCCCATCTTGCGACAAATCTTTCTTTGAAAAATCCCTTAAGTCATGTCCGACATCCGTTTGATCAGCTGTATAAATTTTTCTGCGGGCTTCATCAGAAACTAATTTGGCAGCGCCTCCTTTTAGCTGTGAGTCATCAATAAAGAGTTTTTCTTCTATTTTGGGTAAATTCATTTCTGCTTTTTTCCTCTGTCTTTCCTTTCGACTTTTATCTTTATGACTTAATAATTCACAAGGAGGAGAGGTCTCGACGGATACTTTTTTTCCCTTCTCTTTGTGTGTATTACTTAAAGGCAATCTTGGCGGTGTTTCTGACTTATGCATTATTTTTTCTTTCTTGCCAAAATTGTCATAGTCTATCTGCCAGGCTAGTTTAAGGTTTGAACGGAAAGGTGTATCGAAATCATCTTCGCCCGTTTCTTCAGTCTTTCCAAAATCAGGAGTTCTAACCACGCTTATCCGTGAAGGAAGGGTATTGCAGCGTGGCCGAGTGTTAAAGGATCGTGGTAATTCAGTTTCAAAATTCGATGATGTTTTGTATTTGGATCCTCGTCTAGGTTCATGTAATGATATTTTCCGATTTCTTGTCTGTCTTGGTTCTGCAACAATAGCTTTTTTGTGCTGTTCAGCAGTCTCTGTAAAATATTGCAGGACGGAATTGTATTCCTCTGAACAAGGCGATAAGCTGCACTCTTTGAAACGCTTCAAAAGAGAACGTTTTCTGGCTGGATAGCAACGACTCACAGAACCTGAAAAAGTCATTTTGCTAGTACCAACAGGTCCTTGTCGATGTGGAATTGTGTCTAGGGTTGAATGTTTCTTTCTAATTTTTACTGGCACGTTTTTAGATAAACTTGAACTCAACTCGTATTTATCCATTGCTGACTTGCTAAAGTGATCATGGCGACGGTTTTCAACTGGACACTTCTGCAAAGCACCATCTGATTGCTCGTTTTCCATTTGACTTGCGTACGGCAGTAACTTACTTTCCGGCAAGGGTCGTAAAACCGGCTGTAAGTAGTTGTTCGACTGTGTTATTGAATAATCCGCCTAAAGCCCTTGAAAGTTTAGTTCATTATCACGATACTCATCAATTAACTTCACAAAAAGCTTTTCCCAACGAATGTTAAATCCAAGCGAATGCCACAGTTCAGCGACTCGAGCTAACTGAGATTTCATGAGAAGGGCGAGAATTTAATGTCTGTCTTGATATGTAGCAATTGGTAAACGAGCTAGCCGTTAAACCAAGGCTATTTTTCCATTAAACGCATGTGCAAATACAGAGTTAGTATATCCTTTTAAAATGTGACATATGAGATAAAGGCAACCTCAAACGTTTACATAAGCCTCACAAGGCTTCATTATTGATTACTCAGTAATGACTCTACGCAAGATTCCGGTTTTCAAATAAAAGTTTCAGCAACATGTCCAGAGAATTAGTTAAATAACTTAACTCTATCATCGAAAAAATTTGGTATCATTACTACGAATAGATGAAAGAACAAATGAAAAACTTAAATCAAATATTGATTCAGTTTGCTCAACTACGTCAGAAGTCATTATTGTAATAGCTAACTTTTTTCATATTATCCTTTCAGGCAGTGTTTGACAATGATCCTTTTCTTTCAAGTGAGCGAAATGATCACATATCCCTATCCCGGTTCAGGCCTTCTTTGTTCATGCGCCATGTGAACTGAACGCGCGTGAGTGTCATTCTGGATTACAAGCCGCTTTCCAGGGAACGAGGACCCGAAAAAGTGGCGGAAATCGATCCTATATACCAGTTTGTGTTAAGACTGAATGGAGAGGTTGGTAAAGATCAGCCTGCCCCCTCCAAAAAGGGGTTTGCTTTCTTCTTGGTTCAAGTGATGCACACGAAGATTCTTAGCCCTTGGCTCAGGGCCGTAGCTAGCATGAGGCAAGATGAGGCAGTGGCCTCGTCTTGATTTTGGCCTTTTTTTTTTAAAGAACCGTTTAATGGTCATTAACTTGGCACCAGTATCGCTAAGCAATAAAAAAGTACACTTCTACACTTGCCCAAGATTGACTTATCTGAAAAAAAAAAAAAAAAAAAAAGGCCACGGAAAATGCTTACGAGAGCATTTCTAAGCCTCTAGATTTCAAAATTTTCTGGGGGGGGGGGGGGGGGACATGTCCCTAGACCCCCCTAGCGGCTCGCGCCTTGGGCGCTCGAAACTTGCCTCGTCTTGTACTGAACTCTGGCTACGGCCCTGTGGCTATGTTATGTTTGGTTCCCAATAGTTCCCGAGGCCGCCGCCCTTGCCGGGTGCCACTCTTCTCTTTAACAAATAAAACAGCAATTTGCAAGGGTAAAAGACGTGCACTCGTCAGATAGATGATCAAGTCCAACAATAAACCTTACACAAGGGAATCAAGTCGCCGCTCGATTTAAATTCATTCATACTTGAGAAATAAACTATGGCCACGTCCTCGCAAGGTGGCATTCAAAGCGGCTTGTTGACTTGTTTATCTGCAATAGTTGATGTGACTCTTGTCCAAGGGCCTATTTATATGGAGGTAAAGGACCCCAGGTGAGGTAACCCGCTTAGGTGGGGTAACCCGCCTGACCATATCATATCAATACAAATATTCTCTATACCCTGTTACCTCACACTCTATTTACTTAAATGGGACAGTGACCAAAACGAAAGCTTCGGCTACTTTGGTCACTGTGCACGTATCAACAAACTTGTATATTATATTTATTCATTCTTTCATCATTTGTTAACCTACTGATTCTGTAAGCCATCTTATACTGTATCAACTTGAATAGTGCGAAATAAACTTGGAACCTATCTTATATGGTCACCCCACCTATCATGAGAGATTATAGGGACAGGTGGGTCACCTCACCTACCTGGGGTCCCCTCACTTTCATGTAAACAGGCCCAGGGTGAAACAATTGACCACTCCTGAAAATACCATAACATACCATAATGCTCTTTATTTTAAGCATTGTCAGAGTTGTAAATGGCGTTTTCAAATACACTTAAAGATGGTAGCTATTTTATTTTTTAGCAGCCATGCGACAAAATGGTGTCGTAGTCGATGACCGCTGACCATTTGTATGCAAAACCCAGTAATTCCGATAAGATTTCAAATGCAACGATTCATCGAGTTTGAATTTTTTAACAAAAAATAATCAGTATCTTCTTGGGTATTTAGGTATTACCTTTTTCTCGCTTTTACCGAAACGACCAAAATTTTCTGAACCATTTGTAGGGATAACTAGTGCCAGGCTTCCTCTCAAATGAAAACGTTTAATTTTCGTACAACTCTAGCCTTCTCGGCAGGCTTCCGCACTGGAATTTTTTTCTTCTTTTCTCGTTCTACGAATCCTCACGGTCAGTGTGACCTTAACAATGAGAGAGGCTAGGTACAACTCAATCCCTTTGCTGTTTGTCAGAAAATTTTTAAACGAAATTACCGTACAAATGGCAAGCGCTCAATGTGACCTATAAATCCACCTGACGATTGGACATCATAACACGGCAACAAAGTCTCGATAGTGAAAGCGTCTTTATTCTCTTTTTAAATAAGAATTGCTATGTATATTGTATCTCCCTAAAATCAATTCACTAGTTATAGAAGCGTCAATGTAGCGGCTTTATCTCCGGCCGGGCGGAGAAGAGGGGGGGGGGGGGGGGAGGGAGGGGGTTGAGAAGGGCAGTCCTAAATTTATTTTATTCGGGCAGCATACCACTAGGATTCCAAAAAAAAGGCTTTGTTTCATTTATGTACGACAAGACTACATTACGCAGTTTTAAACCGTTACTGATCAAAAGGAGAATCGAGTTGGTAATACAGAGAGACAATAAAATTCAAGTTTTCCAAGGTACATGAATGCTTTTAGGTCCCTCTTACTTCTAATAGAAGTTAATTTAGGTAACAATAGCCCACGATAAACTACAGAAGTCATGCAAATCCTAATCAAATACGCATGTGCTCTTTCACTTTAACCCTTTAAGTCCCAATAGTGTCCAAGATCAATTTTCTCCTTACAATTATCCATACACTGTAGAGAGATAAGTTGTGAGAATCAATAAAATGACCACCCAAGAGAAAACACTTTGATCTTTGAACAAATTCTCTCAACTAATTCTTTAAGGAAATGTATGGAGATCAGTTTGGAGAATTTGTATGTGGATACTGGGGCTTAAAGGGTTAAGGAGGAATCTCCCACATATTTTGAGCCCCATTCACACGTATCAGGATATTTTTGAAAACGGAGAACGTCCGTTTTCGAAATAATACGCGTCCACACGTAGCGCATTCGAATCGTTTTCGCTCGTCCACACCAAAACATTGAAACGAAGGAAAACGAAATAATTTTTGACATCATCCTATTCGAAAACACCCGCTTTTGTTCGTCCACACGTAGACGAGAAGGCAGCGTTCTCAGAAATCTCCACTCTAGAGAGCGTTTTCGAAAAGATGCGTTTTCGGTGACCGTTTTTTTTTTACCGTGTGGATGGTAGGCCAGACCGGAGGAAAAAATATCCGTTTTCAAACAAAAACGGATACATTTGGACGGGGCTTTAGTACTACGCATACAGAAAAAAAAAATGCAGAAATGTTTTTTAAATCACAGTATTAATAGCAGATAGCTTTTCGTGGCGCTACGAAGAGCTAACCAGTATAGTGTGAAACACCTGTCCGTCCGATATGTGACTCTCTACTTAAGAAATGGGCGCAGCGCAGCTTCGCTCCGTCACAGAAATCGCGCATCCAAAACTGTTATTGTGTATGATTCTGGTGGCGGCGCAAAAGCTTTCTGATATAGTGAACACAGCCTCATTAACGTAGTAAGTTTTTCTCTGGAAACACCATAAACAGATGTGTATCCGTTTATGTATTCGTTAGAAATACGACGGAACTGGTGCAATGGGATGTCGATTCCACTTGTAATCAGCAACCAGTGAAGGACTCGAGTACTGATGGAAGTTGTTCGAAGAACGTCTGTTAAGGGAAAAAACGGATTTGTCGAACACTATTGTGATACTTAAATATAGTGAAAACTAGAGATATGGCAATACCTTAAATAGCATCGTTTCTTGATGGATGATTGAGGAGCAGCACATTTCTCTGATGGAATGCATGGCTAGTTGGGGACCACCAATGTCTAAGAACAGAGAACGATTGCAGGTTAGTGATCACAAATTTCACACATGCTTGCTGCACAAGAAAGTAGAGTATTTATTCAATTTTTCGCCAGTGAACTGATTAAAGATTTGTTTAATCAAGTACTAATCCAGTAATGAGGAGTATCAATCCAGTAATGAGCAGTATTAATCCAGTACTGAGTAGTATTAATCCAGTAATGAGCAGTATTAATCCAGTAATGAGCGGTATTTCATGTACTTAAGAAGTAAGGATGGCGCGTTGGTGAGAGCAATCACTTTTCACTCATGTGGCCCAGGTTCGAATCACGGAAGCGAAAGCCATCAGTGGGTCGAGTGTGTCATTGCCTCCCTCTCTTGGCCGTGAGAGGTTCTTTCTGGTTACCCAGTTTCCAGTCTTCTCATAAAAATGAATAAAAATTTAAAAAGAAAGAAAAAAAATGAAAATAATTCATGGATAAGAAATTTCAATTCGATCAGAAATGAGAGACGTAGAAACACTATGTGGATCTACTATCGCTAAGACACAACTGGTTTATTTATTTTTATTTATTTATCTACATCGTAAACCAAACTAAACTAGGGGTGTGTTCAATATATTAATCGATATATTGATTAAATTTTAGGTCAACTCTAGCATAGCAAACAGTATTGGTAGACTTCAATAGTATTTGCTCCTTCTTATAACGTACAAAGCCATGCTGGTACAAACAGATGGCCAAACGCATTATTGTCGCAAGATAACAGTATTAGCCCAGCCTATATAAAAGGGAAAACTTTGCTGAGCAGTCGCTAGTCTGATCAAGGATAAAAATTTGACGTACCTAATGTTAACAAACCAAGCTTGGCAGATAGAATTGGTCCAATAGTGGAACCACACGGGGAATCATTTCTTACACAAACCTCCTGCGATACAATGAGAATAAAAAGGATATAAACAAAGAAAAAATATAAAACTCAAAGGATTGTGTAAAGAAATTTAGGGTGCATGATGGAGGGAAGAGGGAGGGGGCAACTGAAATAACAATTTGGATTGTTCTGGAACCACGAGGTTCTTAGAAAGGTCTTTTATCATTAAAACCTTTAGATTCTTTTAATGACGGGTTTCGGAACTAGTTTTTTCAAAACTTAGAAGTGTGCGCATGTGAACTAGCGTCATTTTGGCGGGAAAACGTGAAAGGCGTCTCAATCAACTATGGGTTTTACCGAAAAATGGCGGAAACAAGTTATCGAAGGTTCGACGTTTTATATCATTTTGCGATCGGAAGAGGGCTAAACCTCCTTCAATAATAAACGTGTCTATTTCTTGAGAAGACGCGGTTTTTGAGAAGTTAAATCTCGTCTTCGTAGTGGTTCTCGTCCTTGAATCTAAAGGTCTTTATGATCCTTTGAAAGTCACACTTCAATGCTACTGGTTTAAGGGCTCATTCACCTATTGTTTCATTCGCTAATGAAACAGCTCCTTGTGAGAGAAATTGTGGCGCACCGATAGTCACTTATATCAAACTGTGGACATTTGAATTTGAGAATGGGAAGGAGACAGCGTGGCCGAGTGGTCTGCGCGTTGGAATCGTAATCCTGCGGTCCCAGGTTCGAGTCTGCCTGTGGCTACAGGCTGGATTTGTTCTCGTCATCGGCCACGCTAGTAAATAGCCAACTGGTTGCCTCCTGCCAGTTGGGGTTTTTAATCCTGTTATGTTGTATTTGAATTATTTGTTTCTAGTTATTTGAGTGGAGTGCCTGTAAACTAGCTGGATAAGCTAAGTGCACTTTCCACTATAAACAAGCCTTTTTATATGCATGTTTACCCGGGGTAGGGGAGGGGATGGGGGTGGTGATGTGCTGCTGGAATCCCGGAATCCAAGGCCTATACCACACTTGTTCAGCTCAATTTTTCTACCCTATATACCAGACTAAACCCAACAGCAGAGTCGCCATTTTGAAGAAACAACTAAGGTCGAGGCTTTCTTTGCTATTAAACTGACTCACGGGTAAACTTCAGTTTGCTGTTTTTATTTCTTGAGTATCAATTCCCGGTTTCTCTAGCCTAGCCGACTAAACTCTTGAACTAGTTGATCAGTTTTCTGGAAAAGAATTTCCTATTCTAGACCAAAATTCTCTTGTTCTATTCACAATTCCAGACTACAGCCGAAACCATACCCTCCACAGCGGCACATACTATATAGTTCATATATGGCAGTAACCCCCACCCTCCCTGGGCATGCTCAGTACAGTCGAGTGAGCAATTTTGTTGTATGTACTGTACCTGAAGCGGCACATTGCTATCACCACTTTCAGCTATCACTCTTATAATACTTGAAGACACTGCTGTAGTCGCATATCGCTGGTTGCTGTTTATCTTAATCACTGGTCCCTGTCAACAAAAAAAACCAACATATTAAGGTTAGTTTAAATGAAAAAGGAAAAAATCCTTACAATACTCTGACTAACAGCGAAACAAAATGAGGCCTTACCCCTGTCATTCCTAACAAAGGCCAGGGGAAAAAATGTTCAAAAAAATTCAAATTTATTTTTGTAAAATCCGAAGAAATCAATCCTGCTAGACAAATCTTACTCCGAGGAGGCTTCACTGGAATGGTATAAACACCATAGGATTTTTTCAAAGATGTAAAATTTTAAGGGACAAATAATCTCGCCATACTTAGGTCTAGACATGAAAGGGTAAGACAATATTCTGGGAAAAAACTGGCAAACCTGAACGAAACAGCTAGCTTATCGGAAAGCCAATCCAGAGTTCAAAATAATTTTTGGACGGTGACCGGAGAGAATGACCGGCCAAATAAATTTTTGCTCAGTCAAGTTTTGATTTACCCCGCGAGCAGAGGTTTCTTTCTTGCAAGGCTTTTAGCGTTTACGAAGACGCTAGCGTCTGTCGCGTAGTTGGTTTGTTTACGCACCGTTTCTCATGGGGTAAGCAAACCAAATGACGGACTAGCCACACGAAGGACTGCGTAAACATTAAAAGCCATGCAAGAGAGAAACTTCTGCTTGCAGGATAGTATTGATTTTGACCGATAAAAAATTAACACTGGAGAAAAAAAAGTTAACTGATCCTTGTGAACGTGATCGTATTTTTTCAAAGAAACAAAAATATAAGATGTACAGGTGAGATTTGGCTGTTTGTTCAATGCTGAGAGTAAGCGTGACCGATCAACGCAACTGGCGAGTGGATGTTTTTTCTCCATTCTGGGCGGACATTGACCATTGGCCGGCTGTAATTTTGAATTCCTATATCACAGTGCAAATTCTACTTTTTTCTGTTGCATTGCTCTTAATGACTGAGACCATTTAGTCTTTCCAAGAAGATCAAGTCTCTGAGCTCCCAGTCAACTAGTGACATGAGATTTGCCGGTGTGAATACTCTACCTTGTGCAAAGCGGGTTTATGATTTTCTTCATGTTTATCTCTGAAATATCCAAAACAGATGAAAAATTTAACACAAAAAGTCAATTTTCAGTGCTCAATACCAAAGGTTTACCAATGAAGGCTTTAAAGAAGTGGGATTTCAGTGATTTTCATTTGTAAAAAGTCAAACAAAAAAGAGGTTTTAAGCGGACCCTACTGAGACATATTAGTAAGCGGACACCCACCTCTAAATGCATATATTAAGAGTAGACGAGCGTCAGTGAATTCTGAACTGTTCTTTCCATATTTTCATTTATGAAAACAGAATTCTAATACATCATTAGAGATAGTGGGGCGCACGAAATACGCCAGCACGAGTGAAAATGGCCGCGCGCGATGAAAGGCGAGATGTGGAAGAAGAGGGCTCTGACACTAGAAATACCCTCTCTTCTTTTAGCGTAATTCCCCGGCCTTCCTACTCCTCGTTCCCTTTTTCCTTCCGCAAGGCAGGCTAAAAAATAATAATAAACCATGAAAACAAACATACGAGTAGCATGGATGCACGGCATGGGCTTGATCGGCACTCAGGAGAAATGACTTGGCAATAGCTTCTTCAAAACTCGTCGACGTTCCACCTTAAAAGGAGCAGTAAAAACAGTTGTCTTTTTTTTTTTTGTGGACTCTCCATGAGGTGGAAACCGCATGTACATTTAAGCTCAGTGCTAGTACAAATGGTGTCCATCAGAAAGTTGAATATATATGTTTTTAAAAAACATATTTGACGCTCTCAGTCTTTTGTCGAATCAAAATTCGCCACTGTTTCCTAATAAAACATTACAACAATTATTATATTTATTAAGAAAAGGAGCCGAAAACCAAGAGATATTTTTTTAGGAGTAATCTGACCAAATCACTAAAAATGATAAACTTAGAAGCAGTTGAGAGCTCTTCTAAGTGAATCACACTAACAGAAAGTAAAATAAGAACCGAAGTGAGCGAGTGACACAGGGAATTTTTGGTGATTCCCAAAGTGGGAAAAAAACAGGAAATTTGTGGGGTTTTCTTGGGTTTTGGTTGTAATTTCCCAAATTGGGAAAATGCTACCAAAACCAATGTTGGGTTCAAGTAAACCCAATAAAACCCCGCAAATTGGGATTTTAGTGTACCAACTTTAACCCAGGAATGGAGTTTTCCCATCCCATATTTATCTCATTAATGGGATTTTATCAACCCACAAAAACCCCAAAATGTGATTAAATTGTCCCAGTTGAACCCCAATAGTGGGTTAATATTGGGCCATCTGAAACCCAAGGTATGGGATTATATTGGAACAGTTATACCCCAACCATGGGTTTTTATTGCCCCAGTTAATCCCCAATTAGTGGGATAACATTGGACCAATTTAAACCCGAGGTATGGGATTATATTGGGATAGTAATACTCCAAGGATGGGTTTTTCTTGCCCCAGTTAATCTTCAATAATGGGATAACATTGGCCCACATTTCCTGAACTATGGGATTTTGTTGGTCCAGAATGTCATAAGAATCAATCAAGCACCCTTTAACAATGTTGGTCCAGTTGTAAAACACAAAATCAAGGTTCATCAATATTAATAGGGTTAACAGTAACATTTATTTTAGATGACAATTCATTCATTTTCATGGTTAACAGCAACATTTACATATAAAATGTATATAATATGAACATACTTTAATACTGAACAAGGCAGTACTGTTTATGCAGCTATATGTTATTTGACAAGTTCATCGACTGATCAAAGAGAAATTTCTTTATGCACAATAATGTCCTGCATTTTCATGTTACTTGAGCTGGCCCCCTTCTTGATGGAACAGAATTGATAGTTCAACAATTTCTTTGCAATGATCTCTGTTAGCTGTGATACTGTCAGTGTTGTCAAGGTATTTGCTTTCACGGAAAATCTACTTCTTAGCACTTTGACAATGTTGTCTCTATCGAGCTGTTCACGAAAAACTGATTTAACAATCATCTGATAACCCTTTAGTGGCAAACTAACTGTACTTTGCTCAACAGCACGCTTTAACTTGGGGACACCATCCATTGCTGTTGATGCATCTCTGGCCTCTTCTACAGAGTCCTCTGTTGAATCAACTGAAACAGTTGACACTGTCCCGTCATCGTCACTTTCTTGTGACTGTATTTCAGTGTCACCTCCTCCAAGACTGACCTGTGAAATAAAAGTACATGAGAAACACATCTTAAAGGGTTTAATCCACACAAAGCATAAAAGATAATACCTACAGGAGGATGTAAAACACTGAAGAAATTGCACATAGCCAAAAAAGAACTGTAGTGATAAATCAGAATTAGTGTGTGATATCTTACTTTGTAATGGTGAATTGTACACAAAATAATGTTGTAGGCCCATTTAATTGCTTCAACTTTGTCCAACAACCATACATTATGAAAAGTCAATGCGAGACAAAAGTCAATTAAATAATGCTGAGCGTGTTTAGGTATATACATTATCACTGAAAGAATCAGGTCAACCAAGCCACATACCTTTTGAACAGACTTGACTCTTTTGCATGCATTATTATCACTCTCTGACTAGAATGGGAAACCAAAGATTATCAATCAATTTATTATTATATGCGATTTCACTGAAGAAATTAAATGATATCATCAAGGGCTGAGGATAGCTTCCGAAAAACATTACACAAACACACAAAAAAAATCAGTTATCACCATAGCACCCCTCCCTCACTACATAAACTATGACTCTTCTTATAGAATCACTGTAAGTACCTCGGAAGTTAGCACATCTTCATGTAGTTCAGGAAGCTTGGGATCTTCATCACTCAAACATTTTCTCTATGTAAAAATAAAGAATGTATTGATTAATGGTCAAAATTTCAGCCTTCTCTCACACCTCAAAATATTTTGAATGACCTGCCCTCCAACCAGGGGTATCGGGGTATTGCATATCATGCCATGGCACACCAGGTGTGGCATGAAAGAAATTTAGGTGTAAAAGCAAAAAATATTTACTAGGAAAGTTACCTTTGAAGCAGATTTGTTCCTCCTATACCTTCGTTGTTCGTTGAAGTAGGCTTGCACATGTTTTATGATTCCCTCTTCATTAAATCCTACTTCTGGCATACCACATTGGGGAGTAATTTCAGAGGCAAAACTTGCCAACTCTGCTTTTGCATTGGGATTATTGAACTTTGGTACAACTCCCTTCCATCGGGTTGATGCTAACATTCCAATCCTTTTCCGTCTGAAATAAAAACAAAGAGAAGGTTTTTCACCCTTTAATGTATTTACAATGTGCGCGAGTGGTTTGTACCGGATCTGTGCAAACACACAAATTGGTTCCATATGTAAGATCTGTAACATAATATTGACAACGACAACTATGTAAACAGAAATTACAGGAAGATCTATGGCAAACTATGGACAAACTGTGTATTATATCGGTCTTGTAATATTTCCAAACTCGCTGCTGTTCAGTTCAGTTCGTTTATTCACACTTTATATGTTTCCGAACTCAAATACCTTTGAAAAAATGAGAAACATTCCAAACGAGCTTACTTCAGTAGGTAGGTGCTCTTTTGTTCCGGGGAGAAGAAGGCTATATCCTCCATTCGAGGTTTTACATTTGCAGGTGATGCCCTTCTTCCAGAGACGATCTTTCGTTCAGGAAAAAGTTTTGCAAATTCGGCTTTGAAGCGAACAGCTTTTCCATATGTCAGGCCAAGCCTGCCAAAGATTGGGGCATCAGCATCTCTTGTCATCAAATCCTTAATTCCTTCTTCGTTTAACAATTCTTCAGCTATAAACATAGGGCAGTTAAACTTTAGAAAATGAGCAGAAGTTAGATAAATAGATAATACTACATAAGCTTAATACTGAGGCCTTTTCCAAAGAAGCGGAATGTCATCTAGTATTCAACAGAGTCTGAGAGTAAGTTGAGCTTGAATTAATGGCGCCAAATGTTACATTTAAACAATACTAACAGAATGATGGAATAACAGATAGAAAGAAAACTGAACTTCAAATCACTGAATTGAAAAAATGAGGTCATACACAATAATATGACTTGAGCTTTCATCAAACGTCAACTAAAAAGCTTACACTGTAAATAAAAGTTAAGCTAGATACCTTCGAAAGCCCTGGTCGTTTCATCTCCGAACATTTCTCGTACTTTGCACTTCGCTTTCTCCACGTTGTCTACTTTTGGATTCTCAAATTCATCTGTACTTGTACTGTCAGAAGTGGCCATTTTGAACAAATAATTTTACGAAAGACCGAGTTTTCTGCCACCTTTCTGATAGTACCTTGGCGCGATCTCTTGGCGCCGAAATCCTCGCTCGACCAGATCGTTTGCTGACAAAAAGGTACGAGGGCTCGGTATTGCATCATGCGTTTTCGTCCTCGTGATTGGCTAACATGTATTTTTGGCGCGGAATTTGTTTACCCGAGATTCTCTTTCATCGTACCATGGGTGTTGAAAATGGCGCATTATTATAACTGCATCGATTATGACTAGTAGTTCAGAAAGAGTAAGTTCTACCTGGTCAAGAGATGACATTACAAGCTGTGAGTGTAAAGAAAAGCCGTATAGACATGTTCACTGTCCTTGCTTTGGATGCCAGGGCAGAGCAACTGACCGAAAAACAGAGCTTCGACATTGGAAAGAAACACATGAATTTGCGGTCGAAAACAGTTCCTACCAATCAGATGTTGACTCTGACGTTTTTCACGATATTCTGCTCGAACAAGATACATATGATAAGCTGTGTGGGGAAGAGAACGGAACTCTAGGAGACCCTGATTCTCCGCTAGTGGAACCGCTTGAAAGTAGTGAACAAGAGGACGCTGATGACATCGATGTTGAAAAAAACCCTTTGAAAGAGATAGTAGTTAAAGCTGTACTGGATGCTCTTAGAATAAAGCATCAAAGTGGGGCATCGGTAAGAACATTTGAGGATGTTTTGGAGTACGGAAAGAAACTGTTCTTTCTTTCTCTAAACGAGGATGTGGATGTCGAGGTTTTGACAACCTTATGGCCAAAAAGTTGGAACGATGTACAGTTGCTTTTAAAAGAGCAGGGATATGAAGATGTTAAAGAATTCTTTGTTTGTTTCTGTTTTGAGGAAAAGGAAATCACAAAAGATGGAAAAACTACCAAGAAAACTGTCTACCATGGCACATACAGCATCATGGATAGCAAACAAGGAAAATGTCCTTACTGTGGTAATGCAGGTTACATAAAGTATTTGTATTTAGGTCTCAAGAATAAGGTGAAGAACTGGTTCAGAAATAAAACTATGTGTAAGAAAATGCTTGCACATTGGATTGAGAAAGATCACTGGCTAGCAAATGGCGAAGATTGCCAATTAAAGAAAGAGCTTTGGGATGGGAAGCGGTGGTCAGAGCTCGAGTGGTTTTGGAACCCAGATAGTACATGGACTTTGCCAACCTGTTGTGTACACTGTGACATTCCTATACCTGCAAACCATCTCATTAACTCACAAGCTAAAGATCAAAATGGGGATAGCAATGTGAAAATTGTTGAGTGTCCTGTTTGTTTTGAACAATTTGAACACCGTATTAGAAAGACAAAAGGCTCCCCATTAAACGTGGCTCTTGTGGGGCACTTTGATGGCTGGCAGCCATTTGGTTCAAGCTACAGAGGGTCTGGATCCTTTGAAGTTTCTGTTGCTAACATGAAAAAGGCTGAAAGAAATCACGTGGAGGAAGTTTACGTGGTTGGTTTTGTGCCTTGTTCCCAAGTTCCTAATCTACCAAATGGATTGGACCCTTTCTTGCAGCCTTTAATGAATGACCTGTGTGAGGGATTTATTGAAGGTTACAAAGTGAACTATCCTAAAGGAATCACAATTCCAGGTTTTGAACCATCTAATGAGGAAAGAGTTCGATTGCTTTTACTGTTGTGGACAGCTGATCATCCTGGTCAATGCGAAACAGGGAAGTTTCTTAACCAAGGTAAATGTGCATGTCGCAGCGCCAGTACCGGTCAGCGGTACGCTAGTTATAGGCTTGCGTAGTTGTGTCCTTCTCGCTTGATCCTCGTGCTCTCGTGCATGTAAGCTCGCTCTGTGACTTAGGCTTATTAAAGGTTCCTGTTGTGTAACGAATCGTGTCATCGGTTTACCTTTGCTCTATTTACTGGCGTGGTGGCAGCGTCTTCGAACTTACGCCAAGAAATCGGCGCATTAGACGATAATATCAAGGCAAAGCTACTCGTTTCCCACAGGTACGTCGATACTTCGAACATTCTCGTCGTTCAAGCACGATTTCATCGTACAACCAATACACAACAACAGTCATGGGAACCACTGCACGGGCTCCGAAACAATGGAGCCTCTCGAAGAACGAGACGACTAACAGCTTCGAGAATTGGAGGCAAAATCTGGTTTATACTCTGTCACTCGACACTAACTTCGCTCCATTTCTCGCCGATGGCGCTACTTGGGCAAAGAAAACTAAGGCCCAGCCCCTACGCGGCTTCACTGATGACGGAGAAACAGTACCGCTCTCCAGACGTAAAACAGCCCGTCAGAAAGTTAATTTTTTGGATCTAATGCTCGGGCAAATAGCCAACTATTGCCCGGTTATATCGAGGAACACCTTATTAAAGAATTCGACTTCCATCCAGTCTGTTTGGAACATGATACGGGAACATTTTGGCTTCCAAATCACCGGAGCTCACTTCCTGGATTTTGCAAACTTACATCTGGAAGCTGACGAACGCCCTGAAGACCTCTTCCAGAGACTAATGGCCTTTGTAGAGGACTCTTTACTCCATGCTAACAGCCTTTCCCACCATGGCGATGTTACCACAGAAGACGAGGAACTCACTCCTACTCTGGAAAATTTCATCGTACTGACCTGGCTCAGATTAATACACCCTGAGTTGCCAAAACTCGTGAAACAAAGATATGGAACCGAATTACGATCACGAACTCTAGCATCCATAAAGCCAGAAATATCTCAAGCCCTCACCTCCTTACTCGACGAGATACGCACCGCCCATGATGCTAAAATCATGCGCACCGCTGTTAGTAGTTATCGCAAACCCATTGGCAATAGATCTCAGTACAAGGTGAGCACACGCCCCAACCGTCCGTCCAGGTCCTGCCCGCTATGTAAACAAGCTAATCGACCCGAGCATGGCCATTTCCTTAGCGAATGCAGTTTCCTCCCGGAACAAGATCGTAGGTACATCACTAAGGCCAGACAAATCGCTGACATCTTCGACGACCCTGCTGATCCTGACACCAGACCCTATGCAGACGAGCCAGACAGCGACACCGATGACCCCGGTCCTAGTCTTAGCACTCATGTCTTCCGCATACAGACTCGCCAGTCACCGTACCTTGATATGTTCCACGCACACCACCCTGTGCGTATAACCATTGACAGTGGCGCCACAGGAAACATGATTCGCCACACCGTTGTCCAACGTCTCGGCTGCCGCGTGACGCCCAGTTCTCAATCTGTCCACCAAGCAGATGGCTCATCTCCCCTGCATGTGGTTGGGGAAACACACTTATCATTCACCCGTGAAGACCGCATATTTACCTTCGAAGGCCTTGTCGTCGAAAACCTCGACGTAGATGTACTGGCCGGGACCCCCTTCATGGAAACTAACGATATAGCAGTACGCCCAGCCAAGCGCCAAGTAATCCTTGGAGACGGGTCCATCCACAACTATGGGTCGCACCAACCTGCAGCAGTCAGCTCTGCGGCATGTCGTGCCATAGTGCTACGTTCACCTTCCTCGTCCACCACCATCTGGCCCGGAGAGTTCCTTGAAGTAGATTTACCAAGTGATGCACCTCGCGACTCTGTCTATGCACTAGAACCGCGAACCGATGCGCCCAGCATAAGGCTGCTAACCGCCTCCCAACTGTGGCCAACCCCAGCCATCATCTCGAGCGTCGCGGGAAAGATACGCATCCCCAACCTCTCTCCTCAACCACGTTTTCTCAAGAGAAATGAGCACTTCTGTCAGGTACGCGCTGTGTATACACCAGAAGCCAGCAACGCCAACTCGCAGCTGCAAGCGACGCTGCGACCCAGACCACCTCCACTTCAGGCCAGCACAAAACACTCCGCAAACGTGTGTCTTGACCCAGCAAACTTGCTTCCCCGCGATGTTAGAGCCAAGTTCTCTTCACTCCTTGACGAGTACGACCACGTCTTTGACCCAAAAATCAAGGGTTACAATGGCTCAGTAGGTCCTTTCGAAGCCAGAGTAAACATGGGTCCTGTGGAACCCCCTCAACGGAAAGGCCGGCTGCCGCAGTATGCCCGTAACCAGCTACTGGAGCTACAACATAAATTTGATGAACTCGAAGCCTTGGGTGTCTTTCGCCGTCCCGAAGACATTAACATTGCAGTAGAGTACCTCAACCCGTCTTTCCTCATCAAAAAAGCCAACGGTGATTACCGCCTAGTCACCGCCTTTGCTGACGTTGGTCGCTACAGCAAGCCTCAGCCCTCTCTCATGCCAGACGTAGACTCCACCCTACGTCTTATTGGCCAGTGGAAACACATCGTCGCGACAGACCTGACCAGCGCATTCTACCAGATTCCACTCTCGCGCGACTCGATGAAATATTGTGGCGTTGCTACACCATTCCGGGGAGTGCGTGTGTATGCACGGTCTGCCATGGGCATGCCAGGCTCAGAGACGGCCCTTGAAGAGCTCATGAGCCGAGTGCTCGGTAACCTGTTGGAGGAAGGCATTGTTGCTAAAATCGCAGACGATCTGTATTGCGGAGGTAACTCCCCGGAAGAACTCCTGCAGAACTGGTCGAAAGTTTTACGAGCCCTCCACAAATGTGATCTCCACCTTTCCGCATCAAAGACCATCATCAACCCACAATCCACCACAATACTAGGCTGGAATTGGAACTGTGGCACCTTAAGTGCCAGCCCACACCGCATTGCGGCCCTTGCCTCCTGCCCTGCACCTGACACCGTAGCCCGAATGCGATCCTTTATTGGAGCTTTTAAGGTGCTCTCCCGTGTCATTCCTGGATGCTCTACACTCCTTGCAAAACTCGATGACACTGTCGCTGGCCGCGAATCTAACGAACCGATTCAGTGGACAGATGACCTCAGAACATCATTCCGCAACGCCCAAGCCGCCCTGTCCACTACCCACACCATCTCGCTCCCCAGACCTGGCGATCAACTGTGGATTGTGACAGATGGAGCTGTCCGAAAACCTGGAATAGGTGCCACCCTATATGTCACCCGTGATGGCAAGCTACGCCTGGCAGGATTTTTCAGTGCCAAACTACGCGGCTCTCAGACAGCGTGGCTACCATGTGAGGTGGAAGCTTTAGCTATCGCCGTTGCCACCAAGCACTTTAGCCCTTACCTAATACAGTCCCATCATAAGGCCTGCATACTGACGGACAGCAAACCATGCGTACAGGCATATGAAAAACTTTGCCGAGGAGAGTTCTCAGCAAGCCCTCGTGTGTCTACCTTCCTGTCTACTGTGAGCCGATATCAGGCCTCTGTCAGACACGTATCCGGCTCCGCAATACTGCCTTCAGATTTCTCCAGCCGGAATGCTGCCCCCTGTGAAGATGAAGCTTGCCAAGTCTGCACGTTTACAAAGCTTACTCAAGAATCTGTTGTCAGACACACATCCACCCAAGACATACTTAGTGGTACCAAGCACCTCCCGTTCACCAGCCGCACCGCCTGGTTGACCACACAGGCCGAATGCCCCGATTTACGCTGCACTCGAGCGCACCTACAACAGGGAACATGTCCCTCCAAAAAGCTAACAAACTTGAGGGATGTTAAGAGGTACCTCAATGTAGCAACCATTGCGAAGGATGGCTTGCTTGTTGTCAGGCGTGACGAGCCCCTCGCACCAACCCGTGAATGCATTATCGTCCCCCGACAAGTACTAGAGGGACTCTTGACTGCCCTACACATCCAACTCGGTCACCCATCCAGCCATCAACTCAAAGCTGTAACCAAGCGCTACCTGTATGCCCTGGACATAGACAAGGCCATCGACCGTGTGACTCAAGCTTGCCACCAATGTGCTGCCTTGCGCCAAACCCCGAAAATGCGAGAGGAGCAGTCATCTTCCCCTCCACCTGATGCCGTTGGCGTATCATTTGCTGCAGACGTTATCAAGCGCTCGAGACAGCTCATTCTCGTGGTACGTGAGTGCGTGACCTCCTTCACAGCCACAACTCTACTGGAGGATGAGCGGCACAACACTCTACGTGATGCCCTAATTCGCCTTTGTGTCCAGATCCGTCCACTTGATGGGCCGTCAGCCGTCATACGCACCGACCCCGCCTCAGGCTTCAAGGCACTAACGGAAGACCTACTACTAAAACACCACAGAATTACCATAGAGATTGGAAATGCCAAGAATCGCAACAAGAACCCCGTAGCCGAGAGGGCGGTTCAAGAAGTCGAAAACGAGTTACTCCGACATGACCCACTAGGCGGTCCTGTGTACCCTGTGACCCTGTCAGTAGCAACCGCTACCCTCAACTCACGCATTCGCTCTCGTGGCCTTTCTGCTCGGGAGATGTGGACACAGCGAGACCAGTTCTCAAACCAGCAAATACCACTGCACGACCAGAGCCTCATCGTCCAACAACACGAACAACGTATTGCCAACCACCATCACAGCGAGAAGGCTAAGGCCCCCATCGCCAAGGACCGTCCAGCTGAGCACATCACCGTTGGTGACTTAGTTTACCTGTACTCTGACCGCAACAAGACTAGAGCACGCGATCGCTACTTAGTTGTAGAAGTGACCGGTCCCTTCTGCAACATCAGAAAATTTGTCGGTTCTCAGCTTCGCAGCACATCTTATCGTGTGAAAACCTCAGATTGCTACCGGGTTCCATCTGAAGTAGCAGACTACCGACCATCGGCAATCAACGATGATGCACACTCATCATCCGATGAAGCCCCACCAGCACAGCCAGTGTGTTTGCCACCACCTCCACCTGTCATACCGAGTGCAATCTCGACCCCTGCTTCTCAACAAGTTCCTGAAAACGACCCCCCCGCTGGCGGACACGTACTTCGTGAGGACACCCACACCGATCCAGTAATAGACTCCCCCGCCAGTGACTCTGATACCAGTGACCCGCCCCGCAGATCCACACGTGTGCGACGTCGTCCAGCACGTTACAATGACTTTGTTCTAGACTCTAACTAACTAACCATAAACAATGACACTAAGAACATTGATAGTTTTCGTTGCAAGTTTTATGTCCGTTCCTGTTTGTAGTTTTACATATTATTCCAAGGATAGCTCGCTCCACATTTAAAAAAACTCGAGGGAAGAAGAAAAGGAAGTCACGCCAGTACCGGTCAGCGGTACGCTAGTTATAGGCTTGCGTAGTTGTGTCCTTCTCGCTTGATCCTCGTGCTCTCGTGCATGTAAGCTCGCTCTGTGACTTAGGCTTATTAAAGGTTCCTGTTGTGTAACGAATCGTGTCATCGGTTTACCTTTGCTCTAAACTGGTCGGTCAACATCTACAGAATAGCTCAAATACACACTATTACTATGGACAAAATCACTTACATTTTAGACACCCTTGGGGAGAGAGGGTCATTGAATCAGAACTTGAGAATATTTTTGATATTGAGAATGAAACAAGACCAAGTGTTCGGAAAAGAATGTCATCAGAAAAAGGCTTTACTGGACTGTCCCTTTTTCACAAGTATCTTTACCCCCTTTATGGATTTGACATTTTGAAGCATCTTGTTTATGATGTCTATCACACAATTCCCCTGAATGTGGTCAAGAATCAGTTGTCTAGAGCTTTGGAGTTGGGGATGCTTGACAAAACAGAGCTTGATAAACAAATTGGTAACTTTCCATGGACTGGTGAATTTAAAGATGGTAGACTTCCAAAACAACTGGGTAAAGATTGCAAAGGTGTTGGATATTGGAAAGCTGAAAGTTTCCAGAAATTTTCATTTCCAATGGCAGAATGCATTATGGAAAGCCAACTTACTAATGCTAAGGAATATGAAATTGTCTACCTTATAGCAAGATTGACAGAGCTGCACTTTCATGATGGAAGGAATGGATGGACTCCTGACATGATTAAATGGCACCAGAAATTGGCATGGCGGTTAAATATATTAGTGGAAGAAGTACAAGGGTTGGCATTGTGTACCATCTCAATGCACAACTTACTTCATATTCATGAAGACATCATAAATTTCTCAGCCTCGGATAATGTTTCGTGTGCAGTGTATGAAAGAGCTGTTAAGGAGTATGTAAAGAAGTCTCACAATGGAAAAAACATTGAAGCTACATTTGCCCATGCAGAGTCAATAAGAGAGTACTCAAAATCAGTGGAGAAAAAAGAACAAACTAGCCTTGGAAAGCATGATGTTTTACTGGTGAGTTTGAAACTCTTGACAAATTCACATAACCCATAAATTTTTGTGAATAAAATAACATTATAAAACTCTGAATTTCCCCTTCCCTTGTTCTATATTATCATTTTTATTATTACAATGTATTATTATAATTATTATAATAATACATTATTATTTTTATTTTTATAGTGCAGATATAATTTGCTGTTCAAGAGTGTAACAAGTTCTTGATATCCAATGTGTCTTTTTCTTGTTTCTTCATGTAGGGGATAGCTTGCTCAAGTGAAACAGCCAAGGCACTGTGCGAAATGGAGCCTCCTCCAAGGGATACTTTTCTCATTGGTTCATTATCA
>JBBMOI010000004.1:39065000-39102500 GCA_038088405.1 Porites divaricata
GAAGATGGTTTATGCCCTATACTCAGACCAGCATTCAAGAAAAAATAAATATTATTGATAATAGATCTTTCTGGCATTCCTCCAAAAAAAGGCATCAAGTTGAGGTTTGGATGGACAAAATACAGTGAATTGTCCACCCGAGCCTCTACCTCATTTCTTTATGCTTGCTCACTGGAGCGGAATGAGTGAAAGGTCTATTGACTCTTTCATTGTTATTGACTTCCCACTCATTGCGAGAAATCTGGGGTTCAAGAAAAGAGAATTGGCATCTATACCTGTAGAGCACAAAAGCAGCTAACTTGATTGTCCAGCCGAGGAGAGAAAATAAACTCTTCCAATGCACCACCCAAAGTCTACAGAAAAAAGAAAAGTGTCAAACTTTGTGTCTGCAAGTTGGCAGAAAACAGGTAATATTTTCAGGAGTTTTGTTTGAGGGGGAAACACTGAGGCCATTCTCCTCGGCATCTACATGTACGAAGTGGATGAAAAAAACCATCACGCTAAAACTTGCAACTGCATGCATACAAATTGGCAACCATGACCATCCAAATTATTACAATTTCAACGTTGCACTGATGCAGTATATTTTTTCTTTGAATGTACAGTTTATTTATGACTTTTTACAAATGTGTCAGGAATTTTTTTGCTTTAATTAGATTTTTTAATGGCATATTTAAAACAATACTTAACATAATATTATGCTGAGTAAATAAAATTGACCCATGGAATACAACAACCTCATCTCCAGGGTGTTCTTGTTTTCCAATATGGCGGCGGCAGGATATTGGAAAACAAAAACATTCTCGGAATAGTAATAATATAATAGTAACAGGCTGTAGAAGGATCAGTGTTTTCAACAAAAATTTCAGTCAAAGAACATTCTGATTACTAATTTTCACATCATGCATTCTGGTTACAGATCGTCTGTTTTCTCTGGGGATATTACCTGTTGCTACAAATTGAACCAAATAAATCCTGTCATGCAGATGTTCTGAACATGGTATAAATCTGAAGTAAAAATGGTAAATACACTGGAACCCTGCCCATGGCCACCTCAGTAATACGCGGTCACCTTGTTATTACGACCACTTTCTTTAGGCACTTGACAAAATGGCCATACATTTTCTTGTGAAAAACCCTTGTTAATATGGTCACCCATTAATAAGGCCAAATTTTTCTTGCTCATTGGTGACTGTGTTAACGGGGTTCCACTGTATACTGTACAGGCCAGGTATGATTTCCTTAACAACCCAGTCCAAATGACCAGTCTAAATGACAGTGCAATAAAATTATTATTTACCATCACGTTTGCTCTGATTTCTTTTACATGATACGTTTATTATTAATTACTCCTGATCAATTTGTTACAGTCATAGTCAGTGCACTAGTTTTAAAAAGATACCAGTACATAGATATGTAAACAATAAAATTTTTGTTTACTTGCCGCAGGTTGGGTGTCGGCCAAGTGAAGGTCAAAGTCCAAAATGTGTTGTGGCTGACAGCCAATTTCCTGTATCAATAGTCTGCCCAACACTGGCTGGTGAGAATCAATCTGTTTAAATGAATGCAACGTTAAGCTACCAGTACATGTAAATAGCATCAAATCAAAATCAAGTAATTAAAAGTATTTCACCATTAAAGTGGAAAATTTACAAACTGTTTTACCTGCAAATAGCTTGGCTAATCTGGACACTAAAAAATTAACATTTCAGACATGCAGTATTTGGGAAAAGATTTGTGTCTGTATTTTTTAAAATGTCTGGTTACAGTACTGTCATCACTATCAAATGCTGAATGACTCGACCTGATTCTTTAGTACTCACCCTACAGGCTCCTTTGGTTTCTTCTGATTTCTTCTCACTGTCATCTTTGCATGTGCCATTTACCAGTCTGTCATAAACGCAGGTTGCCAAAATGGGAGCACTACAATTCAGAGAGGAATACCAATAACTAAAATGCTAAACACTGGTGTAGGTAAATTCTGTTCTCTGTTCAAACCAGTACTTTACTGTTAGAATTGGCTTTTTGCGAAGGTCCTTAATAAACCATGGTAACCTCAGCTGAATACTAGTTTAGACTGAGAAAAGTTAATAAACAAATCCTTCCCCTCCCCCTCACAGAAGGAATTGGAACTCCTGGGGGGGAGGGGATCCAGCTGGGAGCAATGAAATTTTAACATTTTGGAACTTCCACAGAATTCCTCTGTGGAAAAGGTACAGTACATATGTATGGATATCTTCTGAAACTACGAAATAATTTTGCATTAATTTTTGATAAACAGTACACAAAGATGTTTTGCAAGCAGGGCATTAAACTTAAGTAAACTGTCCATCCTTATCTGCAGAAACACAGGTGTGGTATTTAAAAAGAGCAAAGGCCCTTATCTTGTGTTGGTAACTCGTGACAGTACTTAAACTGATGAACCTCATGAGGCCAACAGTGTGCTCATTTTACCCCCCTGTCTCTATCAGTACTGATCCACAGAAAGGAAAGAAGTTGAACAAAGATTTGAAGTCCTACCTGGGAATCAAAATCTGAACCTCCTGTGCAAAAGGATACATGTACACTAACTGAGGTCATGGTAATCCCATTTCAGTTTAATTTGAAATCCCCTTTTGGAATGCTATCCATAATTTTCAGGCATAACATTGCAACTTGGCAAATGTTACTTGATAATAGTATTATTACTGCCTCTATCTGTGAACTCATATAAACACTCAAAGTCTGTATGATGATGCAAAATTGGATAAAAATAAATTAGTTGATTCTTCTTTGAATAAGTCACTAAGAGAGAGGGAATCTGTCAAAAAAATAGAGTTTCCAGTTTGTGATAACTAAAAGGGGTTAGTGGAAGCTATTGCTGATGAGTTGAAATTTACTCTGCATTTTCTTATAAGTGCATAATCAAAATGTTGTTTTACATATTCTATTTTTGTACAATAAAATGTATTTTTCATTGGTGACATCAAAACCACTAAAATATAATACCTACATGTGAGTTTCTTTATTTGGTGAAAACTTGTCATTGATATCCCGCTGAAGGTGAATGGCCAGATGAGGGACTCGCATGATTGGTCTGTTAATGTGAACCAGATGGTGTTCCAGTTTATCACCTCTCTGTAAAATAAAAACTGGTCAGTTAAAAAAAGTTTGTATTTAACTTCTCTTTTTTTTTAATCTGATGAGTTTCAACATATATAAAAATTAATTTTATTGGCATACCTTGGTTACCACCCTGCCGGCAAGTTTTAAATCCCTGTCAAACCACGTGGCCCAGATTCCACCTCCATAACACTCCACACCAACCTGCTGGTATCCATTACTACACTTCTTAGAATTGGGTTTCACCTGCCACAGATCAATAGCACTTCAAAAATTTGTACTCATGATATGACAGGATCTGCAAGGGATAAGATGAAGTGAATTCTATATTCTGCTTGGCTACATGAACAGACCTAACTTGGGACACTTCCCATAGGCAGGCAGCTCCCAACAAGCAGATATTTAGTAAAATTATAGACCCAGAAATATACAAACACTGCATTAATAACCTTCGTAATATCATGGGTGACGAATTACTCCTTAATTTTGGTGCAAAATTTCAGCGATAATTTGTAGTTTTACATGTGAAATTACAAATTGCCATGACAACCTTCCGTAGGTCTCAGTGTCAAGATGGCGACGAAGTTTTAAATGCCATGAATGAAGATTCCAGGCCATAAAAAGACGCTTTAGAAAACCTGAACACATGAAAGAGCACATCAAGGAGGATTCTAACAGGTATTTTGTCGAAAAATTCGGAACTTAAGCCAAATTTAAGCTCTAAACTTTCAAGAGTGGAGTTCTCGATCGATACAATCTAGGATAAACATGTCAAAAATCCAAGAATGCTAACATAATTCATCACCCATGATATTAATAGGTAATCAAATTGTATATTTGTGAAATTAGGGAATAATTTCGCTTGCCTAATTTCCTTATTTTTTATTATTCCCTAATTTCACTCGTCACCATTTGATTACACATACTAACTACAGCTTGACACTTCTCTTAAGCAAACTCCCAGCCATATACAAATGCTGCATGTTTAATGTCACTAATTGGGCAGACATCTTGCTTGATCTTGATCCCATGCAGACATATATACAAACTTTGCATTTTTAACCTCTCTTGTGCAGTCACCTTGCTTAAAGGGACACAGTCAGCTATATGACCGTGCTGACCTGGACACTACATTTGTCAGTTTTGAAAAGAGTTTACCTCAACCCGAAATCAAATGAACGCGTCAGCTACATCTAGAAATCTGCTTCAATCCTTCCTAGTGTTTCGTTTGATCCTCGATCGTTTACAGAAAACCTCTTTTTGAGCAAACTTTAACTCATCCTATGACATTATATTTATTATATTTATCATATTTGGTTAAAAACAGTATCCAAAGGAACATGAACAGAAGAAGGTGAGAAACGCGTAGGCTCTGGGCGGGAGAAATCGCTTTCGTTTACCAAAATAACAAAAGAAATGAATCAATAACAAAGGCGAGCAAATAAGAGTTATATGTATTTGGAAAATCGATGGAAAAGGTTACATATGTTTGGAAAATCAAACTTTCTCGGCCTTGAACCTTCGACAATGATTCATGCCGACTCCGTGTCATTCCTCACCTCTACTGATGATCGAGTTCAGAAGTATTCGCCGATGTTTGGCTTTTCCTGGACAAATCCATCGATGAATTCTCAATGGTATATACAAAATGTGTGTTCTGGTGTGGCTTAAGGTCTATAATCACGATTTGGGCTTGTAAATTGTTCAACTCAACAAGGTTTGTTTTGAGTATTCCGGATACGCTTCTCACTTTCTGTTTCACGCTCGTGTCTTGTGACATGCAAATCAGCTAAGAAATGGTATCTAATGCGTATGTGCATCAGCTGACTGTGTCCCTTTAATAAGGCACGTAACCATGGTCCCAGCCACATAAAAAAAAAACACTACACTTTTTTTTACCTCCATTGGGCAGACACCTTGCACGTACTCATGGTCACAGCAGGCACATAAAAACACTAAAGCTTCCTTAAGAGTAGTCCTCTCTTAAGTGGACAATAAATTGATTACCTTCCCAGTCAGGCACATAAAAACAAATTAATTTTAACCGTCCTAACAGAGACACTTCCCATCTGTGTACACTTGTTTGGTCCACCTGAGTGTGAGGGTTGCACTGAGTAATTTGGCCCGAGACAATGGTATGGACTGAGAACATAGATGGACACCTCCCATTGGTGGATATTTCTGGTCCTAGCCAGGCGGGAGGGCTACACTGGGTAATATTAGCTTATGATGCAGTATGGACTGAGACCATAGACAGACATCTCCCATCAGTGGACACTTTTCTGGTCCTAACAAAGTGCAAGGGCTGCCAAGACTCAGTAATATTGGTCCAAGATCAACATACCATGGATGGACACCTTTGAATAGTGGACGCTACTTCTGGTCCTAGGGGTGTCTGATTACAGGTGGTTTGAGGGTACTTGCATTGAGCAGTAGAGCGATTTTCATATGACCTTGAAAAATGGTTTCGGTAAGTGTTCGTCATCTGTTTCATAAGCCAATGGATGAAAAGATCAAAACATGGACTCTTCGTTTTCCCGCCAAAGAAAACCCTAATATGGAGAAGGCATTGTTCGATTGGCCAATCGTGTTGCAGTATGACGTCAAAGCGAAGGATCCATTGATTTCTAGAAAGTTCTCGGGCATGAAGTTTTTTTATGTGAGCGTTCGCTTAACCAACCAAAAGCCACGCGCGTTTGTATCCGTTCGATAAACCAATCAAATCGCTCTATTTCCATTCGTTTGTTGTTTCTGTTTTCTTCGCGCATTTTCATTTCAAGGTCATACGAAAGTCGCTCTATTATTACCTTTAGACAGGGGCTGTCTGTGTGTGCACCCACAATAGTGAAACCATTTCCAGGCTGATATTTTCCACCAACAGCAAATGCAATTATTGTTGAATGGTTCCTGGTCACAAAACACTGATAGGATACATTGTTATCATTATAAACTTAAAACAAATGCGGAATAGGTTACTAATGAGGAGAACAGCTGTAAGTGTCAACATATTTAGCACAAAAATACTAAATTAATCGTGTGCACTGTTTTTAGGTCTCCTCATGTATACATTGGCCCTGAATTAAATGGCTACCTCTATTAAGTGGCTGCAGCCACTATATATTTAGGTGTCCTGTACTTTTTGTTTGCTATTTTTAATTAATTATTTATAAGCATTTTTGACTGTAAGTCCTAGAAAGACTATGCAGTTACAGTTGCCCATAAATTATAAGCAAAATTGAAGAGAGTATCATTTACCAGAAGTACTTTACTGATCCAGTATTACCAGTAAGATATCATTTTCTTAAGTCCATTTCAAGGCTGGTGAGCATTCACTTAGCAAAGGAATCATCAAAATTACCTTATCATTTGGTTTAATATCCCAATGGTCTCTTTCTTTAAGCTCTTTAAATCCTGCCAATGTTAGAACTTTTCGACATTCATTTACAACTGAAACAAAAATGGCATTTAAACTTCAATTCATTCATTGACCCTACAAAGATCTAAATGGCATTACCAATAAATAATTAATTTCTTTTTTTTAATATATTACTTATATAGGTATATATTATAATGGAAATTCTCTACATTTTTTTGTTATCAGCTACATTCATTGAAAGAAATCCTTAAAACCAAAAATACATGAGAAAATGTCTTGTTTCCTTCCTTTAAACATTTTATCATCTAGTCCCTTAGGACTTTCCAGGCTATATTTACAACGCCCTACATGAATATGAAAGACTTTGCCAGACGTTTTGTGACATAATTTACAATAAATTGTTAATGAGGTACATGTAATAACAGAGATACCAACCTCTGGAGATTGACTCTTGCAGGACCTTTCAGTATTAACCACTCCATCATCTTCTCCCAACTGTCCCCCCCCCCCCCCCCCATCCCAAATAAAAACAAATTAACCCTGTCTCCAAAGATCAACACTCGATCACTAACATCCACTCAGGCCTTGGACACCTTATGAAGTTTACACAACATAGTATTCCTCATTGCTTCAGTTTCACGCACTAACTATCATGATTAGGGTTCAGCAATACTGATTAGGCATACCAGCACTGACTTAAAATAGTTAACTTCTTGCCCACCTTAAATCCTAAGTGGCACAGTACAGTGGCATAGGTAATGGAGTGCAGACACTACACTCTGGGTTTGATTCTAACTCACGAACTTCTGATTGTTTTCCTTAAAAATTAAAGAGACTTCCGGCCACTTTCATGAACATCTGCTGAGCAGAAATTTCATCAAAGTGTATTGTCGAAGCAATAAAGAATAATGTGTTGTGCAAACTTCATAAGGTTTCCAAGGGTCTTTCAACGCATGCTATTGAGTGTTAAACGTCTCCAAATTATATCATGCGTGTTTCTCAGGTCAATATTATATGAAGTCTTATATGAGGAACAGACTGTCAAATTTAGTTCTTTTGATGAGACAGTCTGGAAAAACTCAAAATTCAGTTTTATCTGGGAGATTAAGGACATTTCGTAGGGAGAGCAACACAATTTGGCCCCAAAAATTTCATACTGATTGTGTAAATCAATGTTAGTTATGAGGTTCCAGACTGATGCAAGTTTTTATTCCTCCTGGTCTACTGAGATAAATTAGTTTTCAGTTCCTCGGTGAACAAGTAACACGAAAACTCAAAAACTCCTTTTAAAGAAGATTGTATTCCATGAGTAAATGACTATGTTTTAGTATTTCATGGCCTTTACATTTGACCTTGGTGACCGTGTCTTTTGTCTGTAATTAATAAACAATAGCTAAAAGAAGTAGAATTACTATGTTGACCAATCAGCGATTTCAACCAAATTCTGGACAAATCTATGCCATCAGTATGGAATTTTTGGGGCTGAATTGCAGATGTCTCTCCCCTGATATGTCCATGGAAGTGAGAAAACACGGCTGTATTCATGATCACAGCCTACTGGGAGATTTCCTGACCCATATGGGATGGTAGATTCATAGAAGACTGTGAAATGAAATAGACAATAAACGACCCTCCTTTCTATATCACTGGTAACACACTTGATTTGGGCTGCAGCTAATGAAACCTAACCTGGTTAACCTGTTATACATTTCACTAGGAAACATTTTATTTGAATGTGACTACAGCCAATTCTTGGGGGAGGCGGACAGGGGGTCAAAAAAAAAGAGAAAAACCCTCACCTTCCTTGCCTTCCATTCCAGGCTTCTGCCCCTTTTACACTTGGCTCATTAACTTTAGCTGTTTTTTGGACTACGAAATATTAAGCGTTTCTGAATAATTTTCTTGATTCTCCTGCTTCCCACCCTTTTTATATCTCCCTCCCACCACCCTTTCTTCTCCCACCCCTATTCTCCTGAGCTCCCACTTCCCTGCTCCCCCAGCTCACAATTCTAGGTCATTGTTTTCTAGGTTGACATTTTCAAGGTTTGTTTTCTAGACACCCAACATTTTACATTATAAACAAATAGCAGCAGTTTTTTTTACCATGGTATGGAGAAGGACCATTGTTGACAAAATCTATAAATTTTCTTGCAGCAGATTTTATAACTTCAAGAGAGGTTGCCTAGAGCAAGACAAAAATTAGAGCATATTAGAAGCCGAGAAGTACTACATGAACTGAAGAACTTACTTGGCTAGGAGAGTAGTGCGATAAGTGCTAAATTGGAAAATTTTTAGGGATACTATTCTCTGATTTAACATTACAGATTTC
Organism: Porites divaricata; assembly: GCA_038088405.1. Taxonomy (NCBI): domain Eukaryota; kingdom Metazoa; phylum Cnidaria; class Anthozoa; order Scleractinia; family Poritidae; genus Porites; species Porites divaricata. The sequence continues at coordinate 39,073,808 of JBBMOI010000004.1, forward strand.
CTCCAATTTTGCCATTCTGCGATTAAGAAAATGTATTTTTAAGAAATTTCTCCTATTATATGATTTTACTATTTTATATCTGTAGTGTGCTATTGTCCGATTTTACCCAAATGGCTGTAGTAACAAGTCTCCGATTGTACGATTATCCAATTTTTGCAGGTGCGCGCTTGTTTCGCTTTATGACTTGTAGAACGAGGAAGTTGAGGAATATTACATTTGCAGCGTACTTTTTTTCTTAAGATCGCTTTATGACATAAAGAACGAGGAGTATCGTAATCGCAAAACGAAGGAAACTAAATTGTAAAATCGAAACAACCGGGCAAGAATCGGAAAATCGGAAGAATCGGAGAGTCGTCAAAACGAAACTCGAGCATCGAAATAATCGTTCATGTGGAATCAGAACTGAATTATGGATCACAACTAGTGCAATTTCACGCTCTGTCAACATGCGAGTACATTTAGCTCATTTTAACCCAAATTTTTGTTAAGCTCGGGCTTAATGGCTGAAAGCCTGATTTTTATATCTTTTCACAAACTGAAACTGGACGCCGAAAGACGTACCTGAGCCGCCATCTTGATATTCAGCTGTGTAACCTAGCCTGCCACTTTTTCTCGACGTGTGATAGCAACGATATGTCTTACTGCCTCTTACTTGTGACCTTCGTTGTGAAATGACGTTAGTTTGCAAAGATTTTAACATTGCTTGTTCCAGTTTGTCTAATTTTCTTAAAGGTTAAGACTTTTTTAAAAAAGAAAATGAAGTTGAGAACGCTTAAGTCGCGAAATTTAATGCCCTTTTTTCATCTTTACTTGTTAAAATCTCGGAAATAAAACCCCGCGAAATACTGTCTCGCCAAATTCGCGAAATTAAGCACTAACAAGAACGCTCTTAGTAGCGTTGAGTCTCGCGTGCTTGGAGTAACGCCCCTGGGGCTGTTATACTACTTTTTTGTTTGGAATACAAAACGAGTGTTGTATGTCATAATGTAGGAAAAATTGCAAGGAGAGACAGGCCGCACATCTTAGTCTCAAACCGGTGTGAAGCCTTTGAAAACCTTCTACATATTGATATTGCTCCATTGAGGAGTACTCTTTCAGGGATTTTACACTCGAAAAATTGAACGATGATTTTTATCGGTATCAGGGGCCCATGACTCTGTCAGTATAAATATACATAGTTTCTTTGTACCGGACCAAGAAACGGCTCGGTACAGTATATTTTCAGCGCAGGAAAAAAGTGTAAGTTTAACAGAACCTCATACAACACACAGTTAATTCAGTTCGCGCGTATTCCTGCTGAATTTGTTGTCCGTTTTATAAGATATCAATATAGCGTGAAAGTAATGACATTTTCCATAGCTGCCTAGTATCTACTTTTAATGTCTCCGTACAGTCTCAGAGTACAATGTTTAGAGTTGTACACAGGATTCATTTTAGATAGATAGATAGATAGACAGACAGACAGATAGATAGATAGATAGATAGATAGATAGATAGGCAGATAGACAGATAGACAGACAGACAGACAGATAGATAGGTAGATAGATAGATAGATAGATAGATAGATAGATAGATAGATAGATAGATAGACAGATGGATAGATAGGTAGGTGGGTAGCTAAGAACCTTAGTTTGTTAGTTTACGGCACGATGAAAAGATCAGCGTTGCTGGTGGGGTCGTGCATACAACAATTACAAGAAAAATAAGGAGTACTGAAAGCAAATGTACACTTAAAAATTAAAAACTGTTAAAGTTTTTTCTTGTATTACAGTATCACCGGGATAAAGCGTTTCATTTTCCAGGAAAATTTCTCTTTCTCGTCAAAACAATCACTGACTCAGACAGACTCGGATTAGTTTACATGAATTTAGTGTTCAGTACAGAGAACGAGGTTATGTTCTGTGAAATTTATCTACAGTCTGTGGCCCACATCACCACTGATCCATGATTTATTTATTTATTTTGTTTTCAAGTTCTTTTTAACCAATCCTCGATCCCTGATTTCTCGATCCTCGATCCTGATTTTCCAGTAAACCTTTAAGTTTTGATCATTAAGATTATTCTTTTTTTTTTTCGACCACTGAAGTGATCAGTTGTTCCAAAATAATCAACACTTTTAAGCTATAGAATTCTTGGACCAACCCGTTCCGGAAAAGCTCGATATGGGATTTCTATTCTGTGGACATGAAGTGCTGCAAGACCCGTATAAACACATCCGTGACACGTTAGGGTGGATTTCCACTGATGCGTTTTTGGCTCCGCACGTTAACGCACGTTAATTTTAATCACGTAAATCAAATAGAGGCATGACATAAAGTATTGAGATTAAACGTCAAATTAAGCGAGATTCTACTTTTACGCTTACATAATTGTACGTGCGGCCTTTCATATATTGCCTTTATTTTATTTGCGAACGCAAATTCTGCGCACGTGCGCACGTAAAAATTACGTGACAGTGGATACTTGATATCTCAAGTACTTATGAAGTGCAGCACGACTTAACATCTTAACAACTGCGAAAATCTATCAATTAAATACATAAAACAAAGTGAATCTATTTAACCGTACATTTCCTGTAATTGTGACAATATTCTGAGAAACATAACGCCTTAAAAAGCCACAAAATCCTGAGGATTTCCTCACAGTCCTCTATTTTTCCGTAAGATCATCGAGATCGAGCGCTTTGCGTTACGGGCTGCCATCTTGCATAAGTGTCAAAACTACTTAGGGGACGGGGGCGGTTTGGTAGGACGCGAGAAAAATAGAGGGACTGTAATAACATCACTGCAGTTCGCGTTCAGGAGGCGTGACAGGATTTCACGCCTTTTACCATTCATTAATTAAGAAATTCTGCTGGTGATGAAAAACATGCCAGACACATTTAGCATGGATTACTCGTGTTTACAAATATTTCCTTTCGAAACAGTGATTTTATAATGTTTCTGGGCCATTCCTCGAAATAAAATCGGCAAACATGCACAAGAAAACATTTTCCTAATCAAAATACCAAAAATCCTTCGTGTGTCTGCGCAAAATGTGCTTTATGGTATGAAAGCGTACGTTTTATGGAAACGTCGTCTTGTCAACGACTTGTCAATGTCAGCAACTTAAACTAAACCTGTTGTCAACGCAAATTAATATATATTGTCTAATGACCAATCAAACGCCTGCGTTGCTGGTACAACGCGCTCCGTGAACGCGAGCTGCAGTGATGTTATTACAGTCCCTCTATTTTTCTCGCTTCCTCCCAAACCGCCCCCGTCCCCTAAGTAGTTTTGACACTTATGCAAGATGGCAGCCCGTAACGCAAGGCGCTCGATCTCGATGATCTTACGGAAAAATAGAGGACTGTGAACAGTCGAAGGATTTCCCAGCTATAATATTTTCTCATCCTGCTTGGGGATATTTCCTTTTTAAATTCCCTTCATGTCCTGCATAATTACACGAAAATCAAGGACCTCCATTCGAGGTAAATTACATCATTGCCAAACTTGCACGCGTCATTTCATTCATCGCCGAAAATAAACCGCATTCTCATCACGAGATCATTTTCATACAATGAAAGTCGTCACGATTCTTATTCCCAGTTTCCACGGTCTTCGCTAGGAACGCGGGGCCTACAAACTAGGTCCGACAAAAAAAAAAAAAAACGACTGCATTTTAAGAGTCTCGCTGTGCTCAAGCACGCTCGACTAATAAGGGGTTTACCTCGGTGTAAGAACCTGTGAACTTTTTCTTTGTTTTGTACCTTTTGTTTTTCTAGGTTTTATTGTGTTGACTTCTTTGTTTTCTTTGTTTTAGGTCACCGGTGAGTTTAACAGGTTCTTACACCGAGGATGAGCCCTAATAAGGCACCCAGAGTCGTTTAGCGTGCAAAACAGGCACTTAATGAGCCAAGCGAGGCGAATGCGGCATTTTGCGCGAATCGCAAAATGCCGCGCGCGTTCGCCTAGCTTGGTTCACAAATCTCCTGTTATGCGTTATGCAGGGGGGAGGGGCGGGGGGGGAAGAGATGAACAAAAATTTCATATACATGTAACATTCACCTGAAAAAATGCATACAGTCAAAACAGGGGGAAAAATACACACAAGACAAACAAACAAGCACCCAAAAAATGAAGCATGCCCCTGTAAAGAGTAGAGGCCGGACTGGTTTTCAAAATCTCCACTCTGGGGATCGTTTTTGGTGCTCGAAAACACCGTTTACGTGTGGACGGAAGGCTAAAACGGAGAATACTAAAATATCCAGATACGTGTGGAGAGCATGTATAAAATGTGTGAAAATCTTTGGATTGTACACTCTCCACTCTCCCTATTTAATTATAACCACTCTGTGCGCCGTTTTGAGGAGGGAACGGCGTGATTGCAGCCGGAGATTAAGCAACATGTTAAAATTTGTATGCGTTAAGGTATAATGCAAACATTTATTGAAATCACTTAAGTTATACGTTACGGTCAACCTGGGACCATCCTCTTTAGTTACTGTCTGCCTTTCAGAAGCCATCTGAAAGTAACGGCTGCCAGAAAGGATCGGCCTCTTAAGCCTTTTTAATCCAAACGTAACGAGGGCTGCTTCCATTCTATGGTATGGTTAAGCCTCAACGTTGTATCTTAAAATAAATTAAGGACACTTAAAGAAAAGTAATATAGTTTACGTTTGAATTTCTGTTGTGTACAGTTTCGATATACATGGAATAAAGATAAGATGCTAAAATACAGTGTCAAATGAGACAAACTGCGCTTAAGGGAGTGCTTACACTCGCCTCGGCAGGAAAGGGCCCTTGATACACGGCTTTGTCAGACGGCGAGCGAAAAAGCTGTCCATAGCTGCCACTGCCCGGGAGATATGGCTGTGCGCATGCGTGAGGTACTAGCCAGGCCGTAGGTTGGTGTATATGCCACTTACTTTCAGTCTGTCTTGGTGTCAAATAAAGTCGTTTTAACTATGTATAAACGCAAGCTAAAGCATTTTATCAAACACTGTATATACAACGTCCACAGAAATGGTTTTGGCTATTTTACCGCATAGGCTTATGGGTATTGGCTATTCAGAAGTTGCGCTTGAGACTGGGTCCGTTTTTTGTCGAAAAGCACTATGGGACAGTGTTTACCCCAGTCACCTCTGCATGGGGACCTGAGGGGGCTTAAACAACGAAAACGGCGACGGTAACGACAACGGCAAAAAAAGCAACAGGTATAGATTAGCAAAACAACAACTATGCACTCGCACCACATCTCTTTGTACATTTCTTGGCCGCCACCGCAAGAAAACAACGTGAAAGTGCCTAATTTCCCTGTTGTGGAGGACGTGAACAATACCACGACTTTTGTTTTCTTTTCTTAAACTTCGATACAGTCTATCATTATTCAACTCCCTGATCCAGATGAATTTGCCAACATTTGACGAATTGAACAAAATCAAGAGCTATTATGGCTCTTGACAAAATGGAATGAGCGCGATAAAGTTTGCCAGCAGTGAAAGGTCATTTTAATTTCAGCTGAAATTAGAGACGTGAATATTAACTCGCGTTCTTTCAATCTTCATTGCGATTATTCCAACTAACTTACTGTAGCAACTGTAGCTCTCCTGGAGTTAAATTCCTATAAGAACAATTAATATCCAAGTTTAAAGAGAGGAAGAAAAATTTCGTCGTCGCTTGTTTGTCCTTCACAAAACGTGAAATTTGGCATTTTTGTGCAGTGACGGCAAAGAAATTTACAAAAAAGCGTGATGCACGTGCATAGTTTGCTTTTTGCCGCTTCTTTTCCGTGCGTCGCCGTGGTCGTTGCTTAATGCCATGCTAGACGTGTTAACGCGTCCCAGTCCCACGCTCAACCACACTGGCCAATAACACGCCTGGTTTTGATTAAATCTTCTTGGTATTACGGAATATTGCGCATCCTATTTGAATTCATTCTCAGCCTGATTTTCTTGCTCAAGTTCTTGTGATGTGCTTCTTGTTTTGCTAGTCTTGCTCGTGGGGCTCACTTCGCCAGAACTAAGGCGATTTCTCCGTTTCTCGTAAATTTCAGAGAAGTTATTCTCATCTTTGAGGACATCGAAAAGTGTTCTTCGCGTTTGACCTGAAAGTGAAGCACAAGCCCAGATGTACAGGTTTCAAAAAGTAAAAACGTTTCCCGCTGATTGTAGTGATTACTAGACCAGCCGGCTCAGTAACTAACGCAATCAAGAGACCAATTTATTATTTCTGCAAGACGGACATATAAATATGAGCACCAAACGGCAGTGTTTCGATTTTTACCAATGAGTTTTCGATTTAGAGGAATTAGATCTCAATTCCTAAAGATTGCTATTTTACTTGAATAAAAAAATCACCTTGTATGCCTAGATTTATTTGGCTTAGTTTGAATAAGCAGGGGCGTAGCTGGGGTCTCTCAAGGGGGTGGTGGTGGTGGGGAGGGGGGGGAGTCACACTGTGTCACACCAAGGGTACTTACCAGATTGGCATGTCGACATTCACGCCGTGTTTTAGTAAAAGTGACGATTTCTTTTTTCGGATGAGGAGTGAGCGTGGCGGGGAATTGGTGAAGGGGGGGGGGGGGGGGGGGAGGGTGGAAGGGGCAAGCCTACAAAATAGCTACATATACGAATTAAGTTCCACGTTACATAAATTACTTTACTTTAGTCTCACTGGTCCACTACAGATATGCGGTCCTGCAAATGGAGTGTGGAACTATCCTGAACTTGAAAATATTTGTGGAAGGTTGATTCTTCAGACTCTCGCGTTTTCGCCACAATCATAGGGTCATAAAACAATTATCTCACAAAAGGAGGGCTCACGGGCACCCAAGGATCTTCCTCTAGCTATGTCCCTGATCAGAAAGATTTACAGCTGCTATAACTGTCCTAGTTTGGATTTTTATTGCGCAGACACTCATCACAAATGACTGATTTCTTAAATTTATGCCGTACCTGTCGGAGACGTTGCAGTTGGACTCGTGGGGGCTAAAATAAGAAAAGAATTTGTTTTTATCAGTCATGATTTTGTACTTCAGTAAACGTGGAGTAGGTCGCAAATCTGGTGGACTGACGGCGCCTAGGCGATACGTGGAAGAGACGATAAGCGTTATTTCAAATTCTAACAACAACAACCGCAACAACACAACAGCACTATCTATTACTCCCTTCTTTTTCTCGAATATCGAGTGTTTTGTTTCCCAGTTATATTCTCCAAAATTGCTTGTAGCTCCTTCTGATGCGAAAACAAAGGAAGAAGAAGAAGGCGAAGAAGAAGAAGAAGAAGATAAGCAAAAGAAACTGATTTACTTGCCCCTTTTTCAAGTGTCTGCGAATACCTGGTCTTTTGACGATACTGGTCATTCGCTTGGTCATTCGCTTGTATAACATTGACACATAGGTCATCACACTCAATTCATCAACGACTTTCATTGATACCAGGTCCTCTGCGTCCAACAGTGCTGGTACTTTTAATACGTCTTGGGCAATCTTGAAAGCCTGAAAGCAAACAAATAGTCGAACGCTTAATTTTGGTCAATGAAACTCGGTTTAACACAGCAAATAAAACATGAAAGAATTTGACTTTCTAAAAAGACAAACTTTGAGCCGTCTTTTCAACTCAGCCTTTTTTTCGACAGTTTATCACTTACTATTTTATTGCTTACTGTATTATGCAAAACGTCTACTGATGTTCAAAAGTGTGTCATCGCTTGTCATCGCTATGCTGAGTTTGTAAGGCAGTCAAGTTTTGCCAGTTTTGAAGCGCATCCCAAACTTTTGGTAATAGAAATAAACTGATCTCGACTTACCAACTCGTTATTTTTCATTGCATCGTCTTTTGAGAGGCTCTCAAAATCCCTAAAATGAAAATTCTTAATTAACATTTTGGCAAAGTTCGAAAGTTCACCCCTGACGTCCCTGGCATTGACTTCTTTTTAGTTGTTTTATTTTATTTATGGCTATTTAAGAAAACGTGGGCTTGCGTTCCAAACGTTAGGTTTTCAGCGATTTTACAGTGGTAATTTGTACAACAAATCAACTCAGTTGACGAAACCCAATTTTTGTCGGGTTCACGTCCTCAGCTTCCTCCCTAAGTAAATGTAGGGCAAAGAGTAGACTTACCTACAAGTCGAGCTCAAATTTTTTCACGAGCGCGGAGTAGATTTTTTATGTTTTCTGCGGCAAAAGCGAGCTAGCCTGCATGCAGAAGATAACTAAACTCTGATTAGGAGTTAACCAGAGTTTAATTTCGTCTGCGCGCAGGCTAAAGCGAGCGAGAGAGCGAGAGCTCTGGGCCAACTACCGGAAACGGAAATGAGAAGCGAAGGGCAGGGACGCACTATTTTGCCCGCCCAACCAAAACTGCCATGCTACGCAGAGACTTCATGCTCAGCAGTCACCAGGGCCCACAACTTAGCTATGGGCTCCTGGGCCACCTAATTCTTCGATAACTACCCTTCTTGCGGTCTCGTTCAAACAAAAGCTTACCTAAGGGACCGAGTCGGGGGTGATATATTCCTGGTCTGTGCAAGAACACAATAAGTAATGGTAACAGGACTGAGTGGAGTCCAATTCGGTCTCTAATCATACGAGTGATTAACAAAATCGGACGACGGCGTAGCGGGAGTCCGATTTTTTAATCACGAGTATGATTACAGACCGAATTGGACGACACGAAGTTCTGTTACCAATTAATCATAACATTAACAAAATTTGTGATATAATAGGCTATTTTTTAAATCAAAACACAAGAAATTCGAAATTTTGTTTTGCTAGCAGTGAAAAAAAAAGCCATTTAAGCGCGCGCGTGATGACGCGTACTGTCCAATTACTTAGACATGACGCGTACTGTCCTATTAAACTGTCCAATTAAGGCTGAAATCAGGGCAGTTGATAGCCAATCAGATTTGACAATTTTGTTATAGTTATTAATAGTTTGATCGGACACTATACCGGAAATGTGGAAAGAAATTGAGAATAAGTATATCAGCAATTAGTAAAATCCAACTAGTGGTCTAGCATCAATGCTGCGTTCTGATTGGTTGAGCTACTACAAGGCTATATGCTATAGCCCACTAGTAGCGAAAAGCGCGGCTTTTTGGCGGCAAAAAAGGATTAAAGTCTAGCTTTTAACTAGCTAAAGTTTTTTATTCTCGATAATTTTGTCCAGCTAGTTGGATTTTACTAAAACAATTATTCCTCTCGCCCTCATGGCCTCTGAGTCAATAGCCCATTCGGCCTTCGGCCTCACGGGCTATTGACTCAGAGCCCATTCGGGCTCGAGGAATAATCGTTAAAAATCTCCCCAAGTGGAATGTACGCCCCCTGTAGAGTATATTAGCTTTTGAGAAGCTTACTAAGCAAGTATTCAAGAAGAACAATGCATGAGTTGCAGGGGCCGGTAAATTGAACTGCAGTATTTCATATCTTTTCTTCTTTAGCCTTCTTGCAGAGCATATAAGCGTGTGTTAATTACTTATAGTTGTCCACGATCAGTTTGACTAACTTTGGTTGGCGTCACCTCGCCCACCCACCCTTTCTGCTGACTCTGTTAAGTTGACCGTCTCTTCCCCAACGACTTGCTCGTCTGGGGTGAATACCCCGCTTTTTCCCGGATTTCGGAAGGGGAAGAAAAGAAGTTCATTCTATCTGCTATCGATGATAGCTTTAAGGTTCTAAAAGTCCTTCTATGGAATATCATTCTTTATCGGGAACAATGTATACAAGCTCAGAGATTTGAAAAGCTGTGGATGAAATCATACGATGTTACCAATCAACTGAAACCTCTTTTGCTATTTATTTCTTACGATTTTAAAAAAACGAAATTAGGATTTTGTAAACTGATATTAGGATTGAAATGGTTGACTAGCCATAACAACTGGAACTGAACGCGACGGTAAAATCGACTAAGTGCAAACTGGGCTATCGAATTACGCAAGAGCGGCCTTTAAAAACCACTTAAGGTAGAAATCGATACTTATTCAAACTTATTGTACTCAGGACAAAAATTTAACGCATCCAAAGATGAGTACGTAATAGTAAACCTATTGTAGTAGTCGATCTTGATAAAAGTCAGTTTCATACAGGTAACCTTTAAGAAATTTCATGAATTAAGCCGTCCATCTCGCCCCCCTCCAAAAAGATAAGGAAGCGGACAGAAAAATATATTTTCCCTTTCTGTTTTGTGTTTTATTCAATATAAACCGTGAACGGTGTTCTTTTGTCATAGTATCGCCATCTGATTTTAAGGTTGATTAGGTTTAATTGCTGTTCGCGATTTAAGATCTTAAGGGTCGTCATCCCAAGCTTCTTTTTTCCTGAAATGAATTGTAACTTATGTATTATTTTCTTAGCTATATATTTCTAGGTCTTCAATGTGATTAAGATTTGACAGCTATTTCGTGCAACAGATCATTTAGTGTTTGTAGTAAATATTTTTCTTTCTCTAATTCTTATTGTCCAGTTGGTCAGGACACTTCTCGAACACTATAAAATCTTTTTGTGTGTTAAAGTTTATCATATGAGATGATTAACTTTCAGTCTTAACAAGAATTTATCAATAGCAGATGGTGGCCAAGGAGAACATATTATTTCTTAGATAAACAATATTAGAAAATGCTAGAGAGGTTTAAAACACGAGAATTATGTACCAACTTTTATAAAAGCACTGATCTTATACAATTTTGATCTACCCATACAGTACACCTTATGATGCAGAAGTTGGCGTTTCACGTTATTTTATCCAGTGGATAAACAAACGGCTTTATCAGCTAGAGTATGTCAGTTATGACACTACGTACAGATCGTAAAGTTATTTTGAGTTAGGCAATTTGCTGAGATGTTCACTAGTCTCTTGCCATACTCAGGTGAAATAATTTCGGGAATGAAAGGGGACCTCGCTTATTATAGAATATTAGTTGCATTTTGCTTATCGCAAACTAAAAAGAGAACCTTCTTCAGTAAACGCCAAATACTTACAGAAGTTCTGGGTTGAATCGGTGAAGAAGAGCACAGAACGCCAAACCGTCCCTCCATGATGCATTCAAATCGCGAACGTCGACATCTTTGTACCCCTCAGTTTGCTGTTTGCTCCACTCTAAAAGCGCCTCTTTTCCCTTTAGACTTCTGGTCCTTGTAACTGTCTGTTTTGTAGACATCACGCAAGATCCCTCGTCAAACTGAAATTCACAGCTTATGAGACTGTATCTACTTATTGTAACTCATGCATACAATTTTGAGCACGGTTCACGATCTTAAGCAACTGTTTGATCTGTATACAACACAAGTCTGACGGAAGCGTTATGAAATTTTGATAATATATTAAGTGCAAGTTCACAGCCCCTTAACACCTTAAGGCAATTGACGATGTTGTTGGCGGTTTGCGCTCAGCAGGGGATTATAAATACTTGACAATGATCACGAATGTGTGTCAAAGAGATTTATCATAGTCATGGTTTACAAGAGGTCACCAGTAACTTATATTGGTATTTTTCCCTTTTTCTAAGCAAAATAAACTTTTATTACTTCCGAAAAAGCCAATATATAAACAAATCGTCTGAAATCATGATAAGACTGAGATTTTTCTTTAAAAATGTAAATGACAGATTCGCAGAATGGCTACACTTTAATTTTCGAACACTTTGAATTTATCTGTAGACACTTCAAATGAAGAACCACACCTTTTAGTGTTTTCTGTTACGGGTAAGCAGTCGTTCCCTCTTTCTTTGATAACTCCGCCCTCATTTTATATGGCCCTGGAAAACGTTTGGCTGGCTTTGTTCAGTGTTAACTACTGGCTACAAAACAGGCACGTACCGGCCGATATGGTTGATGATATCCTATTCACAAAGCACGAACTTCAAACTATATTTTGAAGTACTAATTTTAGAAAGAATTGAGTGAATGATTTTTTGAGTACTTGTGACTTTCAATGACATTGTAAAACTTAGAAATCTGGGGTATCACTAAAAGTGTCATTTGCTTTAGAGAAAACTAATATTTACCAACAACAATCGGTGAATTGACAAAAATCAGAAGTCTTAAGAGTCTTTTGAAAACCGAATTTATTAACGGTATAAGATAAATAATAGTCAAAAACTGAGCATCTAAAGCAATTAAAGAATATTTTGGACACTTCGTTGTGAGCCTACAACTGACTGGAATTTCCAGGCAGATTGCTCAAAAGATGATTTCCAACATAAACACCAAAAAACTAATACTTCAAGTTCTTTCGGGATGAAGTGAAAGTTTATTTCTGTGATACGAAGAAAGGCTGCATGGTAGGAGTCTCAGAACCTCTATTAGTTGGTCACATCGGTTAGTAAAAGATTCCAAAATTTTGAGTTTGATGATTAGCTCAAAGCTTAAGGATGAAAATATTCGACGGGAGTAAATGTCGAAAAGGCTTTTAGAGTTAAAAGTTTTATGCCGAAGGCGATCGGAATTGATGGTTTAGAAACGAGTTAACAGAGTGGGTATTAAATATAAGTCGTTATTATAACAGTTTCGTCCTTTTTCAAAGAGTACGCTATTCTGTAGTGCAGTCTTATTTTCGGCGTAAACTCAAGGCCGTTAGCTGGTGGCACACCTTAAGCTCAGACATTCCTCTTGCAAAAGGAAAAAAAGACTGAGAAAAACACAGTTAATGTATGTAACATTACTTTGCATGCTTCTGTGTGTTGAGTACGAAGATGTCCTGACCTTGTTAAACTTTCACGCTTGGCTTGTACGTGTATTCTCTCGGCCAATTTTTGACATTTTTAGCTTTTGGATGACTCAGAGAGCACGTTACGTTTGTTTTAGTCTATGTTTGCTTGTTTGTTTATTTCAACTTTATTTTTCTTTGCACATGTGTGTTCCAACTAACGAGCGATAGTATGCGCTTGATGACGTAGTTATTTTGCTAATGCAACCTAAATTACTGTCATACTTTCCTTATTGTAACTTTTACGGATGTAACTATGGTAACGGAATTGTTGCTTTTGTTTTTTATGTTCGCCATTAGTTTGTTTATTATTTTTTTTTTGCAGTAAAAATCTTCAACCTGAAAACTCAGGGATGGCACTGTGCAATAAGCCTCTGAGGAGCACGTAATGCAGTCACTAGAACCGCCATTGCCGGAAGAAGCAACTATGGATGAAAAAGATTTCTAAACTGGAATTCATTAGAAAGTTCAACAGGCCCAAACCGGTAGCTGGATTCCAATTTTTTTTTTTTACCAATAGTTTATTAACACTTCATTACATGTTCACGGCAGCCCCAGTTTCTGCATTGACTCGTTCAATGCGTCACATCCCGGCCCCAAACGGAGAGGCATAACTATGACTATCTCACTCAATCTCTCCCACCTGCCAGTTTTAGGTTTCAGGCCTTTTTTGCGAAAATTCTAGCCCTCTTCAGTGCGGTTTCGAAACTTAACGAAATATCTTGGAAATCTGTCAGAAAATGCGAAATATCTAGGAAATCTGTCCCAGAAAATGGTTCAGAAATCGAAAATCGAAAATCGAAAGTCGCCGATCGAATATTCGAAAATTCTAGCGGACTTTCCTTCCGAACAGATATTTACCGAAATTACTTGTTGGGCGTCCCTGTCCCATTACATGGCTTACCTACAAAGTTTCTACAGAAGATCGAGCGGAAGAAGGTACCGTAAAATTCCGAAAATATGCTCCTTCAAATATAAGCCCCCCAAACTCGTAGCGCAAAAACCCTTCCGTTAAATCGCTCCTCCATATAGAAGGCCCCCCCCCCCCCCCCCGAGGCTTGTACTTGGAAATTTGCCCTCAAATACAAAGTAAAACAAAGCAAAAACGGTAAATTTCCTTCAAACTATAAAGCTAGCCTAATCGATTATAAGCCCCGGGGCTTATTTTCGGAATTCTACGGTAGCTTGTAGATGGCGATTCTTCGAAAGTGTAATTTTATTACTTTGCATGATTTTAGACCAGAAGCCGACAATCCCTATCATTTTGTCTTGCTTCGTCTAGTTTGTCCCTTGTAATTTAATAGCACTAGAAATACGTCTTTTTCAGTAATACGTTCAGTAGTTAACAAGAGAAGTGAGAAGTCAGTGTACAGAAAAAGCGTCATGCACGTGAAATAATTTAGCGGCCATATTGTCACCCTGTTTCCTAACCCTAATCAGAATAACAATGGCTTTTTTTGTCCTCCGCCATCTTAGTCCGGTACATGAAAGTCTACCCCACCAAAACAACAAAACGGCGACCATTGTTGATGTTCCAAACAAGTCCTTGGGGGGTTGAACTCTTTCTTTTGTTCGATATATTTGCCTAGATGCTGGGCAAGTGAGTATACATGTATAGTAAGTGCGTATTATATGTATTATGTAATTGTTTGCTGTTTTATTTGTCGTTGTTAACGCTCTATAGGGAGCTTAAAGCGACGGTAAAACGGATAAGAAAACATGCAAAATATTGCTGCAAACGAGTAGAAAAGCAATATTGCGCGTTTTACCACCCACATTCAAACCTATCTTGCAACAATTGTTAATAAGTTTGAACGAGGGTAGTAAAACGCGCAACATCCGCTTTTCAACTTGTTTTGCAGCAATGTTGCAAAACAAATTGCACATTTTTGTTGCCTATTTTAATCAGGTGCACCCAAAGTCAATTTTCGGAAAATATCTGTTCGGAAGACAATTTGAGATCTAGAATTTTCGGAACATTTGTTGTAAAGTTTCTTGCTTGCCTGCCTCTCCTAGAATTTTCGAAAGGACACTCGATCTAAAAATGGTATAATTGCCCATTTTTAACGGATTTTTACCCTAAAAATGTCACCTAGAATTTTCGGGAGCCCTTTTTCTGGCTGAAATTTTCGAAAAGATAAGTTTTGATCCCTATAATTTTCGGATCACTAGACTTTCAGCTAGGAAATCCGAACAAATGAAATATTTTTAGGGGATAAAAATATGCCTATATCTACCGCTTAAATACTACAATATACGTTTAACAATGCTATGTTTAAGTGGTTTTGAACTATATTCTCGTTGGGTGCCCCTGTTTAATCAAAGACGGCGATGGCAAGGAGAACGGCAAAAAAGTTTTAGATTAGTAAAACATTTCCGTTTTTGCACGTGTATCACGCGTAGTTCTGTATATTTCTTCGCGTCGTTGCACGACTACGACGTGAAATTTCCTAATCTCAAGTTTAATTTAGGAGGTAAACAGAAGACAATGGTTTAATATTTCTTGTTCTGAACTTAGAACATACAGTACTTAAGCTACGTGCAAACGGACGCAACAACTTCCAACCGATTCTTGGCCTGGGGCTTTAGAATTTAACTCCAGGTGCGGGTTGTTCAAAGCTGGGTTTAGCGCGAAATTTGAAGTTCATATATCCGAAGCTTAAAAAGCAAATTATAAGTTTAATTCATTTTATCTACAATTTCTTCACTGGATGATCTAGAAAAAATTGAAAACGTTAACCGAGAAAATGCCTTTGGACAAGAGTAAAAGGAACCCCGGGTGTAAATTTTAACCCTAGGCCAGGGTTAGCGCTAATCTGCCGTTCAACAACTGGGCCGACGGGGTTAAGTGTTGAAAGGCCGATTAGCTCTAACCCGTGGTAAAATATTAATCCAGGTTTCTTTTTCTCTGTTCAAAATCACTTTCTCAAATAATCTTCTGTATTCTATATGGAGCGTCCAAAACTCAAATTGTAGACTGTTGAATTTGCTTTTTAAGCCCTTATGTTTGAATTCAAATTTCACACTACTTTGAACAACCCGGCCCAGAAAAATTCGCTAACATTTGACAAATTGAACGAGATGGAATAAGAGCGCGAATTCACTTTTTAAGTGACACTAAAGCCGGCATCTTCAGTTCAACACGTAAACATTTTCAGGGTAAAAAGTTAGTTCACAAAAGGCACAATTAAAAAAAACTTTTAATAAGGACAGACTCCTAAGGTTAACACCTTGAACAGAAAGATCTATACAGCACCACAAAGTAGGATAAGGTCAGCCCCCCCTTTATCTCTTAGACTGTCCTGGATTCTCCGGGTGTCGATTGAGCTTTGCACCTCAGTTGGTCTGTATTTCAAAGAGAGAAGGATTGGTCATATTCAGCTATCAAAGTCAAAACTACTCTGGTCAAAGGGTTTTCCTCTGTCGCTGTCCTCAATTTGAGCCGCCAAGCGGTGATAACGGGCGGCTTGTTAACATATAACATAGAAATAAGGTCTCTGGAACCAGAGAAATTCAAAGGCAATTTGCCATACGAGGTAGGTCCAACAATGGCAAATATTGCCTACGATAGCTACAGGTTATAGTTATATATTTTTATTAATTGTTTGAAAGCTGTTCTAGCTGGCCTATAAACTCTTTTTCCTCTAAGTTAGCAGAAAAATCTTACGCAACGTATTTCCCTCGCAAGAGAATGTTCACGCTTTCTCGCATTCTTCAGCTCAGCGATCACCTCTCAGTTCGCAAGAGAGAGACGACGCCGCTATCGCAAAACGTCCCTAGCGACGGGCCGAGGCGATGAATGGCAATTGTACTCGTATGCTAAACTAGAGACCTTGACATCCAAAGACGAAGACGACTACGATGACAAGGTTTTCTTGATACTAAATGCGCGCGCGTAAACCAGTGTCATTTTGGTCGGAAAAACGTGATAGCTGTCGTCATTCTACTACAGGTTTCAGGGAGTAATGGTGGAAACAAGTTATCTTATGTGAGAATTAGTTTTAACATTTTGTGATCGGGAGAGGGCTTATATAACCTCCTTCATTAACATACCCGCGTTAACTTTTCTGGCGAAAAAAGTACAATGAAGCTTTCGGTGGCGTATATTTTTTGAGAATACGCGAGAAAACTATAAGCAAAATCTTGCCCTCGTTGTCGTCCTCGCTCTCAAATCTAGAGGTCTCTACGAACAGCTTTTTTAACATGTCTAAGCTTTGGTGTGAATGAAGCATTTATATAAAAATCAGGGGCACCCAACGAGAATATACTTCAAAACCACTTACACATAGCATTGTTAAACGTGTTTTAGTATTTGAACGGTAGATATTGGCATATTTTTATCCCCAAAAACTTTACCTGTTCGGATTTCCTAGCTGAAAGTCTAGTGATCCAAAAATTCTAGGGATCAAAACTTACCTTTTCAAAAATTTCAGCCATGTATAAGACTCCCGAAAATTCTAGGTGATGGGTTAAAAAAAATCTGTTAAAAATGGGCAATTATACCATTTTTTAGAAGTTCGAAAATCCTAGGAGAGGCAGGCAAGCAAGAAATTTTACAACAAATGTTCCGAAAATTCTAGATCTCAAATCGTCTTCCGAACAGATATTTTCCGAAAATTGACGCTGGGTGCCCTTGAAAAGTTAGTCTGAAATGTCAGACCCCTCCACCACGGGTTAGGGGGTGGAGACGTGTGACATTTCACACTGGTATTAAGTTAGACTTTCCAAACAGTCCTTTGTCGGATTCATATGGCGCGGGACGAAGGTCGACCTCTCGCGACTTCGTCGCTCGCGGTCGGCCGCTTCACGGCGAAATAGGTCGCTTCGCGGCCACAAAAGGCCCGCTCCGCTCGCCAAGAGGTCGACTTGTAGCAAGTCTAGTATTAAGTCTACATAACATCTTCAAAACCCCTAATTTATAATTACGTATACTGTTGTGATCTCCATCGATCACTATAATTTTACAGTTATGTATGTTTAACATACGCGCGTACACATACGATAAAAGTCTTTGGTTTTCGTAACTTGTTAACGTAGAGATAATGTCTACGATTTTGAAGAAAAAAATTGTAAAACTTTATGTTATGGTTGTAGGGTTCGTATACAATCTTCTATTTTATATAAAATGTACAGTCGAATCTCACGTAAGCGACTACCAAAGTGCGACGGTTTAGTAGTCGTTTACGTGAGGTGGTCTCTTCGGAGAATCTAAATCCGGGCACACGGGATCTCTTCCGAAAAGAGGTCAGGGCACTTCTACTTGGCTCACCACCACCAGAATGGGGCTTAAGGGCCATGCGCAAGTCGCGCATCTCGTGCTTTGCACTCAAAATTGTGATCATTCAAATGAAAGCAGATGAGGAGTACTTTCCTGTGGTACTGTTTATTATCCTGTACAAGGTGGTTCTGACTTTGAGTCTGTGGATGAAATCCAAAATTGTGATCATTCAAATGAAAGCTACTGAGCAGTACTTTCCTGTGGTAGTGTTAATTATGCCGTACAAGGTGGTCCTAGCTTTTGAGTCTGTGGATGAAATCCTAAAGTGTGACCATTCAAATGAAAGCGACTGAGCAGTACTTTTCTGTGGTGCTGTTTATTATGCTGTATAAGGTGGTTCTAACAATAAGTCTGTGGACGAAATCATACCATAAATAAATGTAATAGTCCCCTTTAATGAAAAGTAAATGTTTCCACTGCAACGTGGTAGCAAGAATTCTCCTGCTTAAAAATTAGTTTCAATAATGCACAATAAATATCACCTTAAAAGCACCAATTCTCATAATAACAGTATAAATTTACAAGAAATGTCACCTCTAAACTTCAAGCATTAAACTGTCTAATCACGTGATCAATAGGAGCCCTGCAGATGGGGCAAGGGTCCCCCCTTAATTTCAAGACCTGTGCACATTGCAAGCAGCAGCAACAGTGTCCTGTGTCGCCATGAATTATTGTTGCATTTTTGGGTTGCTCCATACAGATTATGCACTTTGAATTGTCATCAGTGTCTTCTGGGAATGCCAAAGTCTTTCCTTTCTCAGTAATAAGTGCCATAGAGGCTGCGTTTGATTCTGATTGAGCTGTTGTTACACGATCACGCGTCAGCCATGGGTTTTCTTCTGGCTGGCGGCTGAAAAGAGCTTCAAAGACGAAGAAAACAAATTGTCAAAGAACAAACATAGGAAGTGGTTTGAAACCTGGAGTCATGTCATACGTTGGATGGTAGAATGTGATCATTCAGGTCATTATAGCCCTGAATATGAATGTTGCTGACAGTGACTGATGTTTTGACAGGCTTTGCAGTATGCCGACCAGTGATTAAAATCGACCATTGATTATTATTAGTAGTATTTTAATTCTCCACAGATCTAACAAGATAACAAATTTCGAAATAAACTGATAATAAAAAAGGTTTAATTAATTGTCGCAAAAATAAAAGACCTCAAAAGTTTGTTATTTTGATTTTCTCATAGGTGAAATATAAATGGCATTCTTATAACTGATTTTTCCAACTTTCATTTATTGATGTCCACGATTGATGGTTTGTTATGAACAATAATATGTTATTATGAAATCTCAGCCACTAGCACTCACAATTTCAGATTTTTCATCTTCTACAGTAGGCTCAGTCTCCAGCCGCTATAGTGTCTTGATGCACTAGCGATTTTCAGGTGGGGAGAATTGTGGGCACATTAGGACACTTACAGCTGGAGATGGAGCCTACTTTTACAAAGGGAAACAGATTTTATAAACTCATTTGATAAAACCACATTTCTGTGTCTTATTACGCCACCACCAATTTAGCACCACAGTTTCATTTTGTAAACTTCATGCTTTGTTTACTTATTAAAAGAACACATACTGCACCTGAATGAGCTTGGAAACTCCTGGATCTGCTAATGAGTGCAGGTGAAGGGCCAGTCTGATCTGCAGCTTTACAGAAATAAGAAATTACAAATTAATAACAAGTAAATTAGCCATTACCAACAGCCTGTTATAGGCAGCCTGTGTATCTACAGTGAGATTTGATCTCCACTTTCAAAAGTTCTCATAGTTTTGTGTACCCTTTATTATCATTTGTGTTTGTAGTAACTTTTATTTGAATTGAACTGTATCAGGGCCAGGTTAGGGTGGGTAACCCCGCTAAAGGTACCATTATAACCCTGTACAGCTTGCCACATGGATGGGTGGCCCACATCTAAACCAGCTCCTCCGCCAGTGTCCATAGTTTTAGCTGGTGATGACCTCACCAGGACTGAGGAAGGTGGTGTGTCACCCAGCAGATATAAAAAGAAGATCCCGGACATGTCTTCAATTTCTCTTGGGACCACTATAATGCCCAAGAGAAATTAATAACAAAGGTTAGGCAAAATTTGGCTGGGGTGGGGGGGGGGGGGGCAAACAAAGTTTAATACATGAGAAATGTACAAATGGTGAATATGGCAAATAAATGCTCTTTAGTAAAATCCAACTAGTGGTCTATTATCAATGCTGCGTTCTGATTGGTTGACCTACTACTAGGCTATGTTATAGCCCACTAGTAGTGAAAAGCGTGGGCTTTTGGGCGGCCAAAAAAAGGATCAAAGTCTAGCTTTAATTAGCTAATTTTTTTTTATTCTCAATATTTTTGACCAACTAGTTGGATTTTACTAAAACAATTATTCCTCTCGCCCTCATGGCCTCTGAGTCAATAGCCCATTCGGCCTTTGGCCTCAGGGGCTATTGACTCAGAGCCCATTTGGGCTCGAGGAATAATTGTCAATTAGCCTTGTATGGCAATTTCCCTAGGAAATGGAAAACTCTGAACTACAGGCATTGCAAACTGCAGACATATTCAGTGAACCAAAAGGATATCCTAACTGAAAGGGCAGCATGATGATGACGCTGATCAACAATCATAACAAATGACTAAATGCACTTTACAGTCACAATAACCAATAACAAATAACTTTGCAGCCTTCATCTAAGGCCCTGTCCACACAGTTCTAGATATTTTGAAACTGCATATCTTTTATCTGAATTAATGTAGACAAGGCCTTAAACCACTCTGGAGAGTGGTTTCAAAACAATGTGGTTTCAGTGACCAGATTCATTGGTTTAGTGTGGACGGAAAACCGATTCATGTAAAAAAGTATACCGTTTCAAAAATATATGGAGTTTAGTGGATGTGGCCTAAATTTGCTACACCTATCAATTTTTACCTTCAATTACACCACCCATGCAATCTTGACACAAGTCGTATTCACATTCTGGGCAATGCCATGAGAAATGATCCAATGGATTATTATGAACAGAACGACAGTTATCACATCTCCACCCTCCATTGAACTGGGCATACACATCATGCGAGTTAGCTTTGTAAAGCGGATGCTGGTGAAGTGGTGTGTTTTGTGGTTTAAAGCATTCTTGACAGACATCAAATTCACATTCTTCACAATGCCGAGAGAATCTAAAAGAGTACAAATGGCAGTAAGCACAGTTTGTATGATGACACTAAAATCTGAATCCACTATGATGAACTACAAAAATTATATATACATGTAGTATAAAGTCTTTCAACCAAAGATGTATTTATATAATTATGAGAGTAGTTGCTATTCTGGGTTTGGATATCAAAGCATCAGATGGAAATGTTTTTTTTTTCATACAAGTCTTGTGATTACTTACAAATTTACCTCATAGTGCTTGTCATTTAAAGATTAATTTTGATCCAATAGTGGTATTTTCAAAGTTGCCAATGATGAACACTTTGATACTAGTTTTTTTTTCCTTCTCTTACTTGTCATCAACTCCTGCTAAACTTTCTTTGAGGCTTTCATTTACTCAATCCACAATAATCTTGAGAAATGAGTACAGAGTGAGTGCCACATTGAATAAAACAACAAAACAATGTGACATTTACCAAGCAACTAAGTTGACAACTTGCAATTTTAGTCCTAAATGTTTTACTACTTGCAAGCATGACTAAAATAGTGGCAGCTTGGAGCACCGAAATGTGGTGCTTTTAATCCTTGGTTTTGTGAACGCTATTCTTAGCTAGTCATTGTGTGGCAACTTATTTTTTTGCTGTTGTGTTCAAGGTAATGCTCCAATTTTATCATACCCATGTTAAATAAATAAATAAAATAAATTTTCTTCCAACAAGCCCAGCCATTTGTGTGACACAAATTTCCCTCCAAAATGATTATGAGAGTAGTAAAATGATCATTAAAAGAAAAGTGTTTTAATCTTTAACAAATTGATTCTCTCAGCTTTTTCACTTTAACAAAGAAATGTATGGAGATCTCTATCAGTCTGGATAATTTGTATGCGGATATCGGGGTGGATCCAGAAAGTTCAAAAGTGGGAGGGGGAACACTTGCCTGCTATATACAGTGGAACCTCGATTTAACGAACCTCTAGTATATACCAAAGACCTCGGTATAACAACAATTTTCTTCAGCCAGCCAAAATTATAATGGACCTCGATTTAATGAAATCCTTGTTATAACAAACACAATCTAGAAAAGCAAACGTAAAATATACCTCGGTATAACAAATGAATGTCAACATGTGACTGAAAGATAGCTGAAGAGGAATGTGAAACAAACCAACAAGGATAAAATTTAGGTGTACAGTAGTTTTAAGCAGTTTTGTTTGCCTGTTCTTGTGTTTCTAGTGCCGTAGCTACTACGTACAGCTCTGAACTGAGACAATAGCTTCATATACAAATGTTTATATTTACAGAAACTGGTCAAATCCGGAAATGCTGGATGTTGGAAATTAATCATTAACTGTATCTTGACATAATGAACATTTTGCTTGTTTTCCTGAAAATTTGTTAAATTAAAGTTTTCAATATAATGAACCCTCAATCTAACGAATAAATTTCTCCAGTCCCTTGGCACTTCATTAAACTGAGGTTCCACTGTAGATACTATTCATTTTACTGCAAATTCTTTTAAATAACACAAAATTTCACAACAAAAAGGGATGGATGGCCATGATACCCTTGACCAACCACTAAATCAAGAAAGGACTAGCACCTACTTTTCACTAGGCCTACTCTGATGGCCACAGACATCACACACCCAACTACCTCCTGAAACTGTATAAATGAGTGACGTGTCCACTAGCCTTAAAACATGACGATGAATTGGATGTTGCGAAGGCACGTAACACCTTCGACAGATATCAAAGTCAGGGCAGGTTGGGCAATGAAATGAGAAAGTTTCTCTTAATGTGTGACTTGTCTTCTTGCAAACTGCACACCTCCAAAGTCCATTTTGATTCTGATAAAATAGTCTGCTTGTTTCCACATAATACAGTGGATGGCGGTGAACCGAATAGTCTTCATTTATATTACTGTAAACACATGAATAGCAAAGATCAAAGGAACATAGCCTGCAGTGAAATGGATGCGAGCTAGAATTGTTCTCTGCACCACAATGATCACATTTCCAGTGCCCTGCAAAAGACCCATAAACAATCATAGGATCCGCCTCTTGTAGTTCATGTTCATGAAGTGGGCTACAAATCTTGCTGACCATCTTATTTTTAGTTTTCTTGTGATATCACAGGTGAACATTTGTACAATTCTTCACAGATCAGTGGACAAGATCACTGCAACAGACCAAATAAGGAGAGTATTAGATAAAAGTTACTTTTTAAGCATTCATGGGGCATTCATGTGATATTAAAAACTACTGCATGCAATGACGGGATGGAAAAATACAGTGTGTTACACATATATGTGACTATATAAAACCACACAAGTTAAGCAAATCCAACCGGAGAAAGCGTATAGTTCTCCTACATTCGGAAGGTGTCAAAGTAGTGGTTTATCATCAAAATTATCTTAAAATAAGTCTTGAGATTAGACAGCACGCTATAGTTACATTTTGAACTACTAAAAATTCAATTTAGTACTAACCTAGTTGCCGACAGTATCAAGACTCTACCAAACATTGCCCATGCTCGTCACAAATTACGTGATTCACCGATGATTTCAGAACATATTTTAATTTCTCTTTCTTCAAGCATACAAGCACCATTAACTGCTAGTTCGAGAGCTGTCTTCCTACAAGAAAGGGAATGCGCTTGATTTAATCCTTCTCTGGTTTGCACACTTTTTTCGGTTATTTATGCCGATTTGTTTCAGAAGCAGAAGTGATGAAACGCATAGTGGAGAGGAAATACTGGCATGTACGGGATTATTCGAATTTTTGAGGCGTAAAGCAAGCCCTAATAATTCTCTGTTTAATTAAAAAAAAAACACAACCATATGCAATAAAAGCCGCCATATTGAAATGAGACCTAGAATCGGGTAAATAATTAAACCTCACCTTTGTGAAGAAAAATCCGCTGCAGATATCTTGTTCGTAGAATTTGACTGATATGACGATGCCTCATCGGATAATCTAAAAAAGGAAACTCCTTGGAAAAAATTGAAGGCTGTGGGTGTTAACTGTTTGAAGCGCACTCTAAAAAATCCCCTGATGTCAGGCGAGACGGGGGGGTGCCCCGATACAACTTTACATATGACTTCCGGCCCGATGGCTTGGATTGTACGTGTAGCAGCCCAGGGATTGAAAACTCTAGTCTTTATGATCATTAACTTTACCATCAGTTTAATATGCTATTCGGTGTGTATTGTATATGAACTATACTGCGCTGCGAGAAACAGTTTTTCCATAAACATAAATTTTTGCTTACAGGTCTGAACGTGCTCAAAGGCGTTTTATCCGGGACTTTTTATTGTGACGTCATCCCAACCCTCCAAGTAGACTGGGGAACAACGAGGAAGTGCTAGCAACAAGAACGAAAGTGTCTTGAATATTGTCCAGCTGATAAACGTCTTCACCGCTCTATTTTTATACTGTCATGCCAGTGATTTATTGAATAAACTTAGCTGGCAAAAATTTTAACCGTTGAGTTGTACCGGATCTTTCAGTTCTGGGGTACTTTCTGTGTAGAGGGTCGTTCTCCCACCACGTCAAAGTTTACGTTTACGCATAAGATTTTCATCCGGAGGAATTGACTGGCTTGTGTACAAAATATATAAACGGCAAACTGATCTTGACGGAAAGCCATGAACAAACCGAAACAAAATTGTAAAAAAATTCAAAATACAAAAAGAGGTCCAAATAAAAGTAATCAGTTAAAAAATAAAAAATAATAAATGAGCAAATATGTTGAAAAATGTTTTGTTTTACTATTTTGTTTACTTGTACATCGCTTACCCGTCTGGATCAGTTTGCCGTGTCTACATTTTGTAAATTAAGCGGACAAATGCAGAGAGCCATAATGATTCAGTTTCGTTGCATTATTTTATTTTATTTCTATTCATTATTTATTCTATTTAATTTCGCCACTCATATCAAAGACATCTATTAGCAAGAAGACCTATGCAAACTTGTGAAAGCTTTCTAGGGGGATCTCCCTACCTACTGTTAATTCTATTAAAAATACATTAGTGACGGTGACTTTCATTGATGTGTAGCAATATCAAATATTAATAATTCTTAAAAACTGCGTATAATTCTAGTCTGACATAAATTGGTAGTGGGAAGTTTGGGGGTGAGGGTGTGGATTGGTGGGGGGGGGGGGGGGGGAAGGGCAAAAATTTTTACGATGTTTATCATGGCTCTTTGTGTTTTATTATTGGATCGGGAAATTTTTGGATTCCGGTTTCCAATTGCTGATTTCAGTTTTCTTCTAAAACCCAGGAATCAATTGCCTTCACTTTTTTAGTGATCTGAAGTTCCTGAAAGTAGAAGAGGGTTGGACGCAAAGCTCCTTTATTATAAGGCCCTGTTCGCACAACGCGATAGGAAGCCACTTCTAGTATGAACAATTTTTTAACATACCAAAATTCAATAGGGCCTATATATGGCAATTGGGCAAGGGGGGTGGGGGAGGGGGAAGGGGTGACTTCGATGATAAGTGAAAGCCGGCGGGCTGGCCCAATTTGCCGAGATCACCGCACGTTAGGGGACGCAACAAAAATCAACTTCGTGATAACACGACAACCACGCCAGCCCGGTTAGCCGGGATTTCAGCTGACGGAGCTACAATTTTTCCTGCTCGGCCAGCCTGGTGAACTAAACCAGCCACGGGAATAATAGGGTAGCTGGAAACACTCTATTTATGCTCATTGCTTCCACCTGGTAGTCTCTGGTTGGCTGGCTAGCCAACTTGTCAGCTTTTTTTAACGTCATATAAGTGACCAAATTTACCTTACACTAGATTGAAATAATCGAAATAGAAGAAACACATTCATTAATTTAGCTGACGTGGAATAATTAGGCAGAGTTTACACTTGGTGCCTGCTGGGCAGGGTAGCGGAATACGCCACTCACTGGGCAGTAATGTGCACCGCAAAACTTTTCTTCAAGTACCCATGCGAGAATTCTGGCCCAATTCAGGTGTTCCGTCTTCTGCTACTTTGTACGTGCTCATATTCAAAATCGCGTTTGAGAGATTGAAATGGCGTAATTATGTATGCAGTTACATATCGAGTACTTAAGGGGTGAACCAACACCATTTTGTGCCAGCACCCAGGCACTGGTTCTCGGGAATCAAGTGTGGGCAATTCCTTAGGCAGCGTGTACCGAGTACGGCACATGCTGCTGAGCGCTCAGTTATCATGTGAACATACCCTTTTTTCAAACAGCCATGCAGAATCCGAACACGATGCTGGTTCGATCTTGTTTTCGGGCACAAAAGGGGGAACCGGGTCCCTGTGCACTCACACTTTTTTTAGTTTTGAGTCCACTACTATGTAATCGCTAATAAGCGCATGTTTCAAAATGGCTTGTGCCAGGACAAAATGGAGTAACTATGTACACAGTCACATCGAGTACTCAAGGTGTGAACACAATACCATCTTTTATGCTGACTCAGGCACTGGTTTACGGGAACTAAGTGTGGGAAGCAATTTAGACAACTCAGCTGTATCCTGCTCAGCGCCATTTGACGTCTTTTGCAGGGCTATATACTTGAACAAGAGGTCATTCGAAGAGCATAATTGTATGTTAATTAATTAATATGTTTCACTTCTTGACTTGATCTTGCTTAAATGCAATGGGCTGCTTACTTGAAGTAAATTAGAACAAACCAATAACAGAAATTGAACAATCCAAAGACAGCCATAAATGCTATCCTTGCCGCAAAGTCAACACGTGTCGAATCGATCTTATCATTCTCTTGCACCGCAGATCCTTCGTTCTCTTTTACATCATTCAATTCGATTTGCGACCTCTTTCCTTCTTCAAGAGAACACAACCCTCCTTGATGGAGACTGGACTTACTCGTTAAGTCGCATGATTCTCGATGGAGATCGACTTTCCTGAAGAATGGTGCTTTGATCCGCAACAAGCCTTTCTATGAATAAAACAACAAACACGAAAATGCAGACAAATCAGTTTTACTCGTAATACCAATAATCCTTTCTCATATTCTTGTGAGACAAGGATTGAAAGCCGTAGCGCGAAAAATTTGCTTAAGCCATGTCGATAGGAATCTCCGCAAAAAGTGACTAAAAAGAAAAACCTTGCAGGAATTTTTAGAAGAGAAGAAGTCAACAGCAAAAAAAGGAAGAAAACGAATAAAATAAGCAAAAATTTAAAGTAAAGGTTACGACAAGGATTCTCGTTGTAAAGTCAAATAAACTTGATATTACCAAAAAACACAAATATAGCAATCTGATAAATACCTAAAACAGCATGAAAAGAAAGCAAATGGAGCAAAAGTAAATTTTATTGGCAACTGCAAATAGATGTTGCCCAAATCCCCAAAATAGCAAGAATAACTATAAGAACCCTGGAAGTTTGCAAAGAAAATGAAAGACAAAGAAGGCCCTCCGTCGACATGCCGCGAATATATCATCCGACAAATATAGCAAAAGTGACAAGCCTTTTTATCTGGAAGTCAAATTACTGAAATATATTGTGAACAAACAATGCAGACTTAGTAAGAATAACCAGCAAATTTGGTATAAGAGAATAAAAGACAAAAAGATCCACTACATGCCGCTAATTTACCAAAAATAGTTAAAAAAGTGAAAGGAAGGATTTATCTGCAAAGTCATATGTTGTGGTAACTAGTAAAGCAAGACTAACAAAGTTTTAAATAAGAGGAATTTAACAAGGATATCGATCATGATCTGCATCACCTACATTTAACGCAAAGAAAACAAGAATAGCTTGAACTAGAGTAGAAAATTTAGGAAATAAAAAGAAAGGCAAAGTGAGAAACTGAAAAGAAGCCGCCCCGTACAAGCCTCAGTTTAGGAAATACAGCCAAAGTAACGGGGAATTATAATGTTGCCTGCAACGGCAACGGAAAAAAGCTTGTTTAAAAAAGCATGAATGCATGAATATTAGCCTGTTCAGAGACCCTCTATTTTAGACATCGTTGAGCGCGCGTTTGAAAATAACAACCGCGGGGGGATTTGTTCACCGCAAGGCGCAAGGCGGTGGGTGTTTTTTCTCGCGCGTCGCACTCATTCTCGCGCACTGCACTCGATCGCTCTCGCAAGCTGCCAAATTGCCGAAAAAAGAGGAGAAGAAAAGAGAAGCAAATAACCAACCAACCAACAAAAAAAACAAAGAAAAAGAAAAACGCCTGTGGACAGACTACATGAACAGTGACAATTTTAGCAATTTTTTCATTTTTTTTTACTTGAAGGAAAAGGCGAGCTTTGCGGCCTCAGAGCATATAGAAAAACTCAGCGTCTTTCACTTCTTCAGATCTTTTGCAAGGCGAGAGGCAGAGAACGTATTTCGTGAACACAGGGTTTTTAGGCGGATATTTTCTCAAAACTGCTTCTTGCTTTATTGTTCATTTTTGTTGATAATCATCTCAGTTTGGCAGTTGCAGAGAAATACCTTGTTAGTTGCGTTTGATATATTTGCTTGATTTGCGACTTGGTGGGTCCCTTGCTCTTCCTTACAATCTCTACCAATTTTGTTAAAAAGTCTTGGCTGATACATTCCTTGTTTCTTTTAAAAAATTTTTGATTTCCTTGCTG
>JBBMOI010000004.1:39107500-39195000 GCA_038088405.1 Porites divaricata
TCGATAAAAAGACTGCTTACCTTAAATAAAATGTGTGTTACGTCTCTCCTGTGTGGTCCATGGGCCAATTTATGGCCGTTTTTTGGGTTGTACTGTAAGCGGTTTAAGAAGAGAGAAAACCGTTTACAGTACAACCCATATTGAACAGCCATAAATTGGCCCCTGGACCACACAGGAGAGACGTAACACACATTTTATGTAAGGTAAGCAGTTTTTTTATTGGAATCCTTTCATTTTCGTAGGTTACAGAAACGATAGGTTTTTCCCCCACCCAAATCCTTATATTTCGAATGTTACGCAACAATGCCTATGCTCGCCGATGCTCATATTTCGAGCTTGGGCTACCTGTGGTTTTTGTGGGATTTGACAGATTGACAGTAAAATTCAAATTTCAACTAGGAATGTAACAAATAATTAATTTGACAGAGCATGACGAGTACAATCAAATGTAAAAACTTTATTTGAAAAGCTAAATTGCTTTGAAATTGGCAACAAATGATGGGAAATTCAAAAATCTGAGCTCAATAATTTCATAACTATTTCACAAAATATTTGAAAAGAACTTTATAAGCGCCGAATACCATACGTTGTAGGGGTGGATTTTGGCAGTGAAAATCCACATGTAGTCTAAACATGCATGATAAAGCTCAGGTAGCCCAACTGGTGAGCAACACCAGCCTACATAGCTGATTAATTATTCTCACCGCAAAAATTATAAGATGTTGTATGAGAAATATCGTCTGCTCAATAAATAAGCAAAGTGTGCATTGAATTTCGATTTTAATCTTATCTGAAGGGTTTTCTTGCGTTTATTTGTATACTGACTGCATTTCAGGCCTCTTAGGCACGTTTGGATGTCTTTTGAGCATCTGTTTTTCACCCAGACTGCACGAAAAATTTGATTTACATCAAATTTACTCAGTGCAAATTTGGTGCAAAAAAGTTCAAACTAGGGTTAAAGAAAAGGCAAAGATGGTAAATACCGCATTTGCCCTCAAATTTACAACCCCATGTAAACTGTCAAGCAAATGCGGTATTTACCATCTTTGCTTTTGATTTATCCCTAGTTTGCTCTTTTTTGCACCATATTTGCACCGAGTAAATTTGTGTAAGTCCAATTTTTCGTGCGCGCAGTGCGCGCGCGGGCCAGATGAATGAAGAGAAGGCATTTAAACGTTCTTAAGAAGCCGGAAAGGCAGGCAGCACACAAATATCACAGGAAAATGCTAAAGGTAAATATTTCTCATACAAAGTCATATAATTGTTACAGTATGAATTTTTAATTGGCTAAGCATAGTGAACTTGGACTTAGCCTGTGGATAAAGCGAGCCTATCAGACACACCAACCTTGTTCCCCAAACCACCTGTCCGTCTGCTGAGATATCGATCTTGTGATTGGTTGTCATTACATTATGCATGTATGACTTGGTGGCGTCTACGAACACGGTGTCCGGCACCCAGATATAATCCGCAGGGTGTTTAGTTCCCATAGTAAGAGTTATCTCGGAAGTCAAGTTATGAGACAGCCTTGGGTCTTTCCAGTGCTGCCGAAAAAACATGTCCAATCCGAATTCCTAAAAACAGATGTTTAAAAATAACAGGCTTTAGTGATAATATCACTCAGCCTGTAGCATCATTCAACTTATCCTGCGCCACAGACGAAACTGAAGTCCGTTAACTAGGATTAGGGACCGGTCATTATTTATCGCCCGATGGGGGAAGGGGGGGGGGGAAGAGGATTTCGGGCTAAACAAGGTGAAATTTAGCCGATCCCCCCTTTGAATGCTACTTCACTGAAGTGATCCCCCTAATAACTTTCGATGACTGTCGTGTCCCCCCCATGTCTTCATTTTCAAGCAAATTTGGGCGTTCCCCCTCTGAATCCTTCCAAAGTTTTCAGCGATCCCCCCTTTGTTCTCCTAAAAATCAAGTGATTTTCCCTGAAGTCCTCCCCCCCCAGGCGATAAATAATGACCGGTCCCTTAGATTGCCACGCAGACTATCATATGTTCACTTTTGTTTGAACTGAATCAAAGGAAGAAATTTTTCCTTAAAAAATAAATCTATAACCTCGGCTAATTGCCCGTACTACATCGAACGTTCGATTGCTCGAACGTTATCGAACACCACTCTGGCGACACTCACACTAAAGGAGTTTCAGCAATCCAACGCAATCAAACTTTGTTAATTTTGATCAGTTTGGATGGTCGAAGTTAAATTCGTTTCGATTAAAAATGAAACTTATACAAGTTATAGACTGAGGAAAATGTAACTTTCATCAGGGGAATAACTGGGATAAATTACACAAATCTCAGGTTAAACTTTGTCTCCATATAGGCCTTAGAAAGCCAGCAAAACTTAAGCAGTCTAGTGGGAGATAGGGCGAAGAGAATTGACCCTTCTTAAGTTTTTTTCTAGTTTTCATAAGGACCAGTTAGTGGAAATCTGTCGAGACTGCTGGAAATAACGGCGTGACATAAGTAAATTTGCTAATTTTGAAAGTGATGCGTCTCAGTAAAGGATCTATAGCTCAGCAAAGTCGCGAAATTTTATACACGTTTGTATATGGTGGGGGCAAATTCTTGCCCTCACCTCACAAACGTAAGCTGGAAAGTTTTGCGACTTGGCAGAGCAATATCTTCAGCCTCCATAAACCAGTCTCAAACTCTTGGCAATTTTTATTACTACTGTTATGGTTCTACTTTCGGTGGTGTATACGGATTTTTCTCTAACTGGTGAGTATCAAAAGTTTAAAAAAGACCGTGAAAGGGTCTATATTTTAGAGGCAAGAAGACGGGGAGAGGGAAAGGGGGGGGAAATGAAAGGGGGGATTAGAGGAGGGGGACCCCTATCTTCCCTTCACAACACATTCCCCCTTTTGCAGTCTGTTGGTACAATGAGGACTGGAAGCATCTGGACAAAAGTAAGCGAGAGGGGAGGGGTATTTAACAAACGATCCATCATTGTCGGTCAAGGAATAAAAAATGAAAATGCGTGAAATCGGGAGAAAGTAGAAGGCGGTTGACTATCTAATTTAGTTTTTTTCATTAACAGAATGATGGCGATAACCACAAGAAAAGAGAGCGAAAATGTATTACCATATCCACTTCATTGATGTTGGAAAACGATGCAACCGAAATACCAGCTAGGATTTCAACTGGATTTCCTTTAGAGAGAAAAGGACAAGAGGAAAAAAAATAGTATATCATTTGCTCTCAGTCTTTCCGAACTAGAGTTAAATAGCTAACTAAACATCGAATCTTGATAAAAATTACTTCGAAATAGATAAAAAGCTTTTTTTTCATTTAATTTATATGAGAGGCAAAATATCATGTTTTTTGTTGTTGATGTGGCATTCATTATTTAGCTTTATAAACTTCTCTCAAGAGAGTAAAAAAGAAAGAAATGTAAAAAAATGAACAAAACCAAGGTGGATCTCGTAGTCAAGTGTATATGTACCACGTTATACCTGAATAGTTTGGCCTAATTCGAGGATCATATCCGCGAAGAAGATCTTGCAGTCCCTCGCTTAACTTCTGATCCGTTAAAAACTCTGTTCTGCTGAAATGTAGAATGACAATCAAAAATATTAAGATTAATTTATTTGCATATAAGTATTCTAGACGATAAATTGATTGAAGTAATATATCAAGCATGAGACGCAGTGTTTCATCACGAGATGAAACACTGCAAAGAGAGTGCGAAGCGATGCGGTAAGGACGATAGCGAAATCAAGACAAAACACAAGGACGAGCAAAGACCAAAAGAGACTTTTAAATTGTAAACTGAACTAATAGAACTTAAAAGGTGGCGAACAAACAAAGAGTTAAATGAAACGCGTAAGATTCCTGGCTGCCCTTAAACCAGTCCTGTAATGTAGCCTGTTCCCGGCCTTCAGATAGATAGTAGGGGGTGGGGCAAAGTCAGTCCCCACGGTTGTCAGTAAACCGGGGGGTCGGGCCCGGGGCCGGGGTTAGGACTAGGGGTTAAGGTTAGGGTTAGTGTCAACCCTAACCGCTTAACCCCTAAAACAGCATTCTTTAAAAAAAGATAGACCCGACCCCGCGTTTCACTGACAACCAGTCTCCACAATCTGATCTCCTACAGGTTACCTGTATTGTGGCGGACAATTAGTTTTGTCCGGCCTTGGGTGTCGGTATTAAGGGTTCCAGCGGAATTACCCGCACTTTTAATATTAATTATTGCTACCAAGAGAGGGTAAACCTTGTTTCACTGATTTTTGAATGAATAAAAATAAGGAAATCTTCAGAAATTTCAATCTAGTACCACAACGCATTGTAGGTTTTTTTTTTCAGTTTGTTTTTCTGATTTACGCCTCAAAAATCCTTGAAAAGCGAGAATTAACTTGAAAACATTGTAGCTTATTAACAAAATTAAAGCGTGGAATGTAATTTACCATAATTATCTTGCTTGGACTCGTGTTTTAGTCAGGATACCTTCGGGAGTCTCAAATTTTGACTTTTCCGACAATTTTCTGTTCAAGAATTCAGCGCAGATACAAATCTTCACGAGCTGCCACTGCAGAGGGGTAAACTTGGTAGACTGTAGGGTGTCGTGTATAGAGAGATCATTTATTTATAAAATCATAGAGTGTTGTATTCTATTCTTTCTGTAAACTTGGATTTTTCAATTTGGCACAACTGTGGCTTAAAGCATTGCCGTAAAGCGCGATCTACCAGATAAAAGACAACCCTCCTAAACTTTCATCAGTCCACAATGTCTCTGTAAAATTTTATCTAGATCGCCTCCAAAACAGCCGAGATTTAACAAGTGTTTTAAAACATGTGAGCACAAACAAAATTTTGCCTTATGAATTTAATCATAGATACTGTCCCCTGCGGCCTTAAGAACTCGTTTTAGACATGTTCGTGCGTTTTAGATGGAATTTGAATTTGAGAATTTTGGGTTTTGAAGAGAGGGGAAAACCGGAGTACCGGAAAACAGGAAAGAAATCTCTCGGAGAAAAGAAGAGATCTATAACAATATAAACCAACAGTCATTAGTAGCTCTTCATCCGGCTTTTTCACGTGCTGGAGGAGAGACCATGCAGTCACACCAGTGTCTCAAGACTCAAGACGACCACCTTTCCTCGATCGCAAGCAACGGTCTCTAGCTTGCATCCCGACAGATGTGCCAATGCAAATGCCAAAAAACCTCTCCAGAAGGGCTATTTGCACGATGTGCAACTGATGTACTCGCAAAACCTTATTCAGTTTATTTTGATAACATTTTTAATTTGTTCCGAACGTTTTGTTTTATTGACATATGTTTATCTTTTTAACCTCTTTCTCAAAATTGATGAAACTTTACACCTCTTATCGCCAATAAGGGTAGTTTCTCTACAACACCCAGTGTACTCCTTCATCAAGCACATTTTTAACTGAATGGAGCAACGCTACCGTTTTCGACGATGTAAACGATGTAAATGGATGAGCGACAAAATCACTTTTGCACTCAAACAAAACAGCAACACAAAGGAGTTGTTTAAAACTTACCTGTGGCAAATGCAGTACTCCAATCCGATTAAGATTCCAAGAACTAATCTGATTGCTCGAGCAAGACTTGTTCCTCCCATGTTAACGCAAGTCATGTTTCTTGTTTTACGGTCGCTAAAAAAAAAACAAATTGACAAAACTTCGTGATACAACTCACTTTGACTCTGAAGATGACTACCGCAGAGGTTGTCGAAACGTCAGTCACTGTCAACAACAACAGTCCTATTCAGGACTACGTTCACCCTGACGATCAAACTCAACCTACTTTTGAAAACTTCTATTATTATAGTAAAAATATAATTCAGACATGGATCTTAAGTCTGGGGCGAAGGAGACAAAAGAAATCACCTTGTGGTTGAGGGATTAATAAATTATAATTTTCAATTCATGTTTATCCCCAAACATTGGCACGAAATATGCCCATTAATTAATTATTATATCGAAATTGTAAGGTCCTCCCAAAGAAATAAATAAAAACTGATAGAATATTGGTCTTTTAATTAAACTTTGATTTTCGGTAAAATAGATGATCACAAATTTCCTAAGTAGAACTACCTGCTATTTTAGTAGCAGGTGACTTGATATTAGCAATGACTTACTGAGCAACATCTGTGATTTTAGCAATCAGCTAAGGCTACAAGTGAGCTACCTGCCAACTATATTTAATTAAAAGGTTCGCAGTATAATAATACACTTGAATAAAGAGCAGTCTGAGTTTTTCCGGCAACTCTGCCTTTATATTAAGTGCTCAACGTGTGCGCGTAAAGAACTTCTGAGTGTTTCTGAACATTTGTTTCCTAAACAATGTTAAAAATGAACACTAACGTAGGTCCAATATGCTTAAAACATGGAAAGTTCGTGTAAAGGAAAAAAAAGTAACATATCGTGGAAAAACAGTCGATTTACCAGCTGATATAGGACCCCAAATAAAATATATATTGTCTATTGTCGAGTAAGTCGCTCGACCAGCGCTGGGGAACCCAATTCTAGGGTGACATCTTTGTGTTCTTTATTCTTGTAAACAGCTCAAAAGTAAGTCGTTCTTCGAAGGCTATACTACTGAACAACTCCCAGTTAAACCGCTCAATTCACCCTAAACACCGCACTACACAAATCTTTAACCAAATCTTTAATCTTAAACCAACCTAGAAAATACTTCTCACTGCAATATTTTGCCTTTCATAATGAATGGAGTATACCTTCTTGATTGGATGATAAAAATGTCGGCATAACAAATTTAAAACGTGGTATAGTGTCATAGTGTGTTATATCAGAAATTTTACAGTTGTTTAGGCTGGGCATACTCCTCAGTGGGGAAAAATGGCAAAAAACGAGGTGAAATAGCCAAAAAAAAAAAAAAAAAATCGGAAAAGGGCACCACCCTTTCCTCAACACAGACTACCGCTTTCCGCCAATGAGGATCCTGGTCCGATGTCTGAAATGATCTCCGAATAATATGATAATATTTTTTAAATCAGACTTTTTCTATTACTGTCTGTTAGTACCTATACATCATTTAGGTAACCAATGTTAATTTCTTAATGAAACAATACTTGCGTAGGATTTGCCTTTTATTGATCAAACCTCGGTTAGGATTGTCGATATTTGCTGATACAAATTCTGAACTGGCTGGTGAGCGTTTCTAACCCTAAGACAAAAATGAAATAAAAGCTTACTGCTTTTAATGAAATACAACATAGTAATAAAATATTTAGTGGCGTTCACGAGAAGATGCAGGGAAAAAACTTTATCACAGAGCATTCACTGAGGTTGTCCAGTAATTGTAACATAGCTGCTGTGAGCGTTTGGTCGGCATAAGGGGACGTTGCAAACCATTGTGAGTTAGGGGGCTAATGCTGAGTACCTACAGCCTCGATACACTGAAAATTAAAAAGATCTGTTTAAGCTGCGAAGGACCAATTCAGTCATGCAGGCCAAAGTATGATTCAGCCCCTCCTGAAGCCATTTGAGCAAAATGTAAGCCAAAACAGCCCCATCAAAGTCTATTCCAGTCCACGCTGGCGCCCATTTTAGCCCTTGGGTCCAAATCAGCTCTAGTTGATTGACCTTTCGTATTGGCCCTGACTAAGGGAGCCACATTAGACTCAAAAATAGGACTGTATTTTACTCACCAAAAAGGCCCAATTTCTAGGGATAAAACAGATCTTTCTGATT
Organism: Porites divaricata; assembly: GCA_038088405.1. Lineage (NCBI taxonomy): Eukaryota > Metazoa > Cnidaria > Anthozoa > Scleractinia > Poritidae > Porites > Porites divaricata. Next base: position 39,115,192 of record JBBMOI010000004.1, read on the forward strand.
TTATTTCGGTGTATAATGCTTGATTCCAAAGGCTTATAAGGGCCGCGCAGGTGGATCCTTTGATGTAGTGGATTCTATTCACCGCGCAGAGTTGTTATTTCGCTTGAAACTTATAATTATTGCTTTTTGCCTCTTCAACTTGTTGCTGTCGCCGTATGTTTGTACAATACCGGATAGCTTCTGCACGGTCACGAAAATCATACCGGATTTGGTGATTTCGGCGAGATTTCTGTGACGGAGTGAAGCTGCGCATCGCCCATCTCGAAAATGGAGCGTCGCATATCAGACCGGTTTTGTGCCATACTTTGGGGCAATGTGAACACCCGTTCAGGCTATCACTGAAGTAAATAAGAAGGAGAGGAGACTGACGACTTTTGCCGCCCCAGGCCGATGCAGCTCGTACCATACTGGATAGCAGTTTCGTGTCGGCACGTTGGTATCACGTTGTAAGCATAGCCTGAAGCACCCTAAAATATGCCTGACGGTGAATGTGTAAGGTGCAAAAAAATGGCAGGGAAATATCAGCGCAAAAGTCGAAGGACGTTAAACAGCTGCTGCATAAGCTTGTTGACTGAGTGAATTTTTATTGATCATCTTCAAGTACGCAGACAGACTGACCCTCTCGCCGAGAGATTTCAATGCTAGATCACGTCCTCGTGCTTTCTAAATGGAAAAATGAATTAGAAATCTAATAATGAATAAACATCAAAAGCAGATGGTGGATTAGAATTAGCTGTAACAATATTGGTTAATAATTGGTATTCAGTATTGGCATTGAATACTCTTTTTTACGTGCTTTGATTGGCTATCTTGAAGGCTTAAACATTTGCTATTCACCTCAGCTTCGATACTATCGTTTTAAATTAATTATTTACTCTAAATGGTTAGCCAAAACTCTTTTCTTTATCATCGTTTTCCATTTCGTCTTTGCAACCTAGCTGTTACTTAATTATGCGATTGGGACATTATTTGAAACGTAATAGGATTTGTAATCAAATAGGGTATATAAACTTTTATATCCCTTCCACTAAAGGTGTTTCAAACGAAACTCGAATGCAGAGTCCTTACCATGCAGTTGTTTATACCAACATAAATTAACCACGCAAAAAAAGTACAAAAACTAATTTATCTCAAAAACATTTGCAATTGTATAGTTTTTCAACTGACCTTAAAAAAAGGGAATAGCAGTAGGCATTGTAAGCTTAGCAAAGGCAGTAGTTGAAAGTGGCTCTCTACTTGGTTTTCCGCGTTCAAATTAGATTCAGTTTTAAGGCTCAAGTATAGACTTTAGTCGTTGTATTTTACATATTAAACAATTTAAACATCTGTTACAGCGGTAAAAATTCCGTGCGTTGTTTTCTAGATGAATTTTAACTAGTAAAACTATTAAGAAAAAAGAAATACTTTTAAATTTTTTTAATTAAAGAAACGTTTAGAGTTAGTACCATTTAATATCAATATTTAATAGAGAGATTAAGATTCACGTTTGCGGCGTACGGCAAACGTGAGTTGAGAATTTCTCAGAATAGAAAATAAGCAGATAAATACAGTCCAGAACGATTCTTATGGATAAAACTGGCATAAAACTACTTATTTTTGTGTAGAAGCAATAAACAGTAAACGAAAAATAAGGGGAAAACTTGGTCACGTGGTACAAATTCACGTTTGCAGTTTGGCGTAAAAGTGAATCTTAATCTCTCTATTATAAAATCTGTGTCACGGCGCTTCAATTAATATGCGTTTGCCGACCTTGCGATTCTAGACTGAAACCGGTTTGTTTGTCTGTTTTTATACATAGTTTTTATCTGGGAACTGTGCTGTAAAAGTTAAATAAAACACAGTGGTTACTTTCCCCAGTATTGTTAGGCTCTATAATTTATCGAAATTGGCGAAGTCACCCACAGTTTTAGCCCTTTGTATTGGCAGTCCGTGGAAAATAATAAGAAAGTTACCTTGAAAAATTTAGGTATATAAAGGCAATGACTTTAGGATAACTCTATGAACATCTTGGAATGATTAATTGTCTACCCCCAGTAAATTAGGATTACTGTAGTTAGTGCAGTTAGACTAGAGCGTCCACTCACCTGACCGCGGCAATAATGTGATTGTTTGCAGTTTTCTTCGTCAACATTCTTCATGCATTTCTGAAATACGTTTTCTCCATGGAGTGCGTACTGATTGGCCCCCTATAGGTTTCCAGAGCTGATGGCATCCGCTGACCATTGATCCTGAAGACTGTAGACATTGAATAAACCTTACTGGCTTTTAGTATAATTACATTGATGATTATCGAAAATAGAGCGCTGTGATTGGCTAGGAGCTTCGCTTTATCCCGCTATAATCACCGCGCGGTGATTATAGCATTGAAGGCTAGCAGTTTTCAAAATGGCAGCCAGATTTTTTGATGTTTCGGGTATGGTAGCCAAATTGTAGCAAAATTCAAGAGAGAAAATATATGTCAAAATCAACAACTTGATACCTAATTCAACAAATATTTCTCAACATCAACACCATTAACTTGTCAACTTTAAGAACGTTATTTTCAATTCAACGATTTTCGTTCAACGTCAATGCATTCAGCTTTTCAACTTCAACATTGCAATCAGTCTTAATAGTCTAGTAGTCAAGGCCAAAAATCTAGGGGAATTGTGCGTTTTTTGATAAAAGCATGAAACTTCCCACAAATGCTAACCAATAGCCACTTAACAATTTTGGATATAGAGGCATCGCTGAAAAGTCATGTGACCGGAATAAACCGGTTTTAATGAAAAATGCTGTCGTCAGCATTTTTCTTGTGACATGTTTAGTGTAGAATGTCGCTGCATTTGACATTATTGTTTTTTTTAGAATGTCTTATTCTTCCAGAAAGTGTTCAGAAAAGATTTTATTTTACAATAATAATGTCAAGCAGTGATTTGACTTCAAATGGCATTATTAGTGTAATGGTATATTGATATACTTCATAAATTATTATTATTATTTCATTAAAAATTATCGATTACTAGAAATGAAAGATGCTACCGTAAAAATACTGCCTGCTTTTATGCTTTGCTTTCAGTCAATTAAACATATTTTTGGTTGTGTTCAGGATATGTTTATCACAGAAGGTTAGTGATATGGCTTTGATGCATGTCCAGTATTGGCCCTTACCTAGTGGTAGCAGTCTCCACCACAAGCACATAGGGCTGTACACTGAAGGTTTGCTTTTGAGCACTTGCACAACCCTCTGCAGGCCTTCTTACAGGAACAATGGATGAGCTCGTAGCAGCTTTTCTGGGCTTGTGGCAACGTTGTCCACACAGGTTTCCATTGGTCATCCCTCTCCCATCCCCATTCACCTGGACTTGGAAGCTCTGGCAGTGCTACATGTACTTGACTCCATACATGGCCACCTTGAAACGAAGCTCGGAGGATATGCTGCTTCAGAGCTGCAGAGGTTGGGGGAATCCTATCCAAACTGCGAGACCGCGTACAAAACAATTGTTGTCTTGCCTCATCAATGGACCTCAGCTGGCTTCCTCGGTCATAAAGCAATATCACAAATGTTTCGATGTTTCTTGTACACTCTTCAGATAGCTCACTGGGAGCATCGGCAATCTCCAAAAACGCACTGGTAACGTCAGGACACACAGTCCAGGTATCCCATGCACTTTTCTTGCTTTTGCCTGCAAAGAATGACACAGTGTCACAGCCTGTGAACGCGTGGAATACTGGCAATGCTAGGCTCTTCTGTGGACCAAGTGAACGAGCAATTTCATGGATTGGGTAATATTTAAACAGCTTTCCCATGCCAAAAGCAAGCCAGACCTCTTTCTGTGGAATTCTCTGCATCTGTGAGACAGCAAGGACGAAGACATCCGTGTCTATTGTTCTTATCATGATTCTCCGGTGCTGTTTAACAGCATCGAGAACATGCAAGAAAATTCGCGTGTCTGCTTCTTCGTGGTTGCATGGCTGAAGGTCTTCCAGGCTCTCTCTTGCTGTGTTGCTCACTACATGGATACCATATGTGCTGTACACGTCTTTGCCTGCAGCCTCAATGCTTCTCACTTCCTGTGCAAGTAGCCCGAAAAGTTCTGTCTTATTATCATCAACGCGCAAGAAACTCTTCCAGTTTGGTGGAATTTTTACTGTTGGAGCAACACGTCGACGGGCTCCAGAGCCTCTCTTATCTCGCGTAGCTGTCTTCAGGCTGTCTGGCTGATAGGTGTCCCACACGATATCTACTCTCTGACATGACTGTAACTGGGCTTGTATGTATGGCAAGAAGACTGTTTGTGTGTACTCCTGGAATGTTCTTGCTGTTTTTGGATGCAGCATCTGTACTACCACAGCCCCATCAAATATTTTCACATCCACTTTTGGGCTCTCTGCTGAAACTTCAGTTGTGCCTTGCAAACATCGGACAAGTTCAGCTTTGTTACCTTGCCTCAGCTGGTTTTCATGCCTAAAGAATTCTTCAAGATCTCCTTCACGAGTCTGGCATGATATGTAAAGTCTGGAGAACAATGAACAATCGTCCTTCAAGGCTGAAACTTGCGCTTGTTTCTTCGAAACAGCTTTAGTAGTAGGTCGGCTAAATAACGGAAGTTTGTTCCGCTTGATTGGATGTGTGATTGGCTTTGTTCGTTCAACCATTCTTTCAGTGACAAATGCCTTGTACTGACTTTGGCCAATTTTCTTGATGTTCTGTACGGATTCTACAACTTCTACAGGCATGATATCCTTTGTGTCAATGGCAAGCAGGTCACCACTATCCTCTTTAAACGGATTTCCTAGGTCTTCCATTGAACTGACAAGGCTCTTCACATTCTTCAAGAAGGCGTTTTGGACCGATGGCACTTGTTCGTGGTGCTTTGTGGACTGCTTCTTCTCCGGTGCTGACTGATCTTCATATTCTGTTACCATTCGAGCAATCTCTGGCCCTCCAATCATCCAGCGTTGTAAAGCACTCGGATTTTCTGTCAGTCCAACGGCGCCGCCTTCTCCTTTGATGGAAGCATTCTCCTGTTCATGTGCATGGTCCAGAGCGATTGCAGAGAATGGATTTGTGGACTTGTGGACTGCAAAAGCACCAGAAATGAATTTCAGGTACACGGTTGGATGGGATTTCTGCAGTGTTGCCATGTCACGAACGTGAACTGAAAGCCATCTTGCATAGTTAACATGATCGAGAGCAAACATCCATGGCATTAGAGCAGTGATTGTTTCCACATAGGAGTTGAAGTTTCCTTCCCTTGTTGCCCTCACTATCTCAAGGATGAGAATTTCTAACTCCAACACTTGTGACCAGAACGAGAACTGAGGCTGAGTAGATACCATCTTGCCACACCATGCACTGAACTCTAAGGGTACTTCGGAAGTCGGTAGAGCTGCTTTATAGTGATCATATGCTGACTGCTGCAAAATGTAAAGGGCTGCGGCTGTAACCTCGTGTGCACGTTTTGTTTTAGCCAGATGACTCACTTTCAAGAATGATTCTGCTGTCCCAGTTTATTGCCAAGAAAAAACATTGGCTTGAGTGATTATTTTTGGTAATGAGGTTATTTACTTTTGATATTAATTAATACATAGGTAATTTGAAGATTTTGCGAAAAAAACCTCCCTAAAATTACATGCTATTTGTGGATTTCTACTTATAAAAATGGTATCTTTATAAAATCTGTATCATTTGCTTGTCTCTGAATGGAAATAGTAGTTTTCCAAACATAACTTTTGTTTATATGGCATTTTATAAATATTTAATAGCGAATTGCGGTGGTTACTATACTCGAAAAAATGCTGACGTCAGCATGTTTTATTTACACCCGTTTATTCCCGTCACATGACTTTTCAGCGATGCCTCTATATCCCAAATTGGTAATTACATAGAGGCCTACAAACATGCTGAGTTTTGTTCTTTTATCATAAAACGCACAATTCCTTCCTTTAACATCCTGACTATAAATGAAGAACGACAACTCGCCTCAACAAAAACCATGTTGCTTCACTATCAACTCTTTCTGATTTTCAAATTAAGTCACGAACCAAAAGCTTTCAAGATCAACAAGCAAAAATTCGTGTCAACAAATTGGGTCCGAGTTGGCCCCTTGTTACCGCGAGGGACTTGGCAGGAGTAAAACTAAATATCCCGGATTACAAGCGGCGTGAAATGTTCATTGCCGGTGTCACAGTGATATGTGTATCCCCGTGATATGTGTATCCCCGCACACATATCCCTAGTGATATGTGTATCCCTCCAATATGGCTGCCAGTGAAATGTGTATCCCCTACCCCCCACCCCTCAAAACAAGTGTCGGTTTTATTTCTGTTGTGGAATCATCATCAAAGGGACTACTAATGATCCAAGATTAAGAGCAACAGTTCGAGACAAAATTGTCGCAAAGCTGTTTCTGGCGAGTTTACTTCTTCGTGGACCGCAATGTTGATGTAAACACTCGTTCCTCTCCTTATCCAACGAGATTATAATTTTATGTCACTAGTCGCGTTAAATAAGTATGACTGACCAAATTTCATTCAGCAAGGGATAACTCGAAAAGTAAAAAAATAGAGAGGCGATACACATATCTCTGCGCCAGTTCAGTGATATGTGTTATCCCCCCTGCGGGCGCCACAATTTTCCATCTTTGCATGTTGTTTGATTCCTGTCTTAACCCTAGTTGTGTTACTAGTTGTGTTAGATGATATCGACGAGATTTCCTTTAGCGAGAGAAGATAAAACAGTCAAAAATGAAGGGGATACACATACATGTAGCTCTGCGCTGACTCACTGACATTTGTATCCCCCCGAGAGCGTCAACAATCTTCCACCTTCGCACGGTAGTTTGAAAAAAAAACCCTTAGCAAGAGAACTTTCAGTGATATGTGTATCGCCCGCGTTCCATTTGTATCAAATTAACTTCCCCGGAGGTAAGTTACAAGTGAGAAGTTATGTTTCAGTCACTTCAACCGCAAAATTTCCTTTTACAGCCAATCGCGCTAACCCAGTGGAATATAACATGGCCCAGAAACTCTTTCGAGGTTTCACTCCTTTATTCCTTACCTTGCTTCTTAAAACAGTGTCCGACATTTTCTCTTAGACCCCTTGACAAAGTGAAGAGTACAGTGTTTAAGAATCTAACTGAAAACAAAACAACCATTTTCTCCCTCTTGAGCCGCCATTTTTATTATTGTGTCGCTGATGAGGCTGGATACTTAGCATCAGTGTTTATTGTATCCCCACCCGGGATACACATATCATTAGGGATATGTGTGCGGGGATACACATATCACGGGGATACACATATCACTGTGACACCAGCAATGAACATTTCACGCCGCTTGTAATCCGGGATATTTAGTTTTACTCCTGCCAAGTCCCTCGCGGTAACAAGGGGCCAACTCGGACCCAATTTGTTGACACGAATTTTTGCTTGTTGATCTTGAAAGCGTTTGGTTCGTGACTTAATTTGAAAATCAGAAAGAGTTGATAGTGAAGCAACATGGTTTTTGTTGAGGCGATTTGTCGTTCTTCATTTAAGACTGATTGCAATGTTGAAGTTGAAAAGCTGAATGCGTTGACGTTGAACGAAAATCGTTGAATTGAAAATAACGTTCTTAAAGTTGACAAGTTGATGGTGTTGATGTTGAGAAATATTTGTTGAATTAGGTATCAAGTTGTTGATTTTGACATATATTTTCTCTCTTGAATTTTGCTACAATTTGGCTACCATATTCGGGGTCGGAAATTGATCAATAATTTTGTTTTCTCGAATAATCATCAATGTAATTATGCTAAAACAATTGGTCGCCTTAGGCGACGTGAATATTGGCGAATAGTCACCTCGACTTCGTCTCGGTGACTATTCGCCGATATTCACATTGCCTTCGGCGACTAATTGTTAAATAGTTTTGTTTTCCAATTCCGAAACACGTGATGCTCTTATAGGGTAGTTTAGTTTTTGCCTTTTCGTAAATTATGCATTTGTTTGCTCGTAGGTAACATATAAAACAAACAGTTCGCCTATACGGTGCGAAATTGAAAATTAAAACATGAAATTGAAAACTAAAAAGGGCACTTAATATATAGATTTAGCCAGAGCTAAATCAAACAATAAACTTGTATTCCACAATTCAGTTAACTTTAGAGCACATTCATGTGACTCTGAGGGAAAGGCTAAGTGATTTTAGAGAAAAATAATTTGCAAACTGCCCAAGATAGCCTCATATGTACACCCCCAAAATAGCAATCATCGTCGATCAAATTTAAGAGCCATAATGGCTCTTGATCACCGTAGATTAAAATTAGCCCTGGAAAAAAAATCAGGCCGAATTTTTTTGCGTTCGACAAGTTTACTTTACAAAATCTTGCTAACAAATCTAGGTGCGTTTAAAACAACCTTTTATACTATTTAAACATCACATCTGAGGTGAAATAGACTGCAAAACAGTCAGTTTTTTTTCTCAAAATCAGTAAAGAAATCGGTGAAGCGTGGTGTATGAGTCTTACGCGCGCGAGGCTCGCGAGCCTCATACGCCCTACGGGCGTGTGAGGAGAGAGAGAGAGAAAAAACGTATCTTTAGCGTCTCTCCCCAGTCTCGCTCTCTGTTTGCAGCCTCGTTCTACGCTCTTATTAGTAAACTTACCTGTTTTGTTTTATCCTCGAATCTGCTGTGGTGCGAAGTGAAATGGAAGTTGTTTTACGACGCGAAAACGATGTTCAATTCGACGCTTTGACCGTTGTTGATTTCACCTTAAGCAGCCAGGACGAGTTTGTGGACGACGACGAGAAAAGACGAGTGAGGTCTGGGTCGAGAACGTCGTCCAAAGCGGGAAAAACAAATGTTTAAGCAAGCCCCGTCTCGGCTCGTCGCCGAAGTAGACTGCACTGAACAGCTTCGTTTAAAGAAATACGAGAGTTGCTTCTTTTTAGCGTTGAGAACAACACAATTAACGAGGAAGAATTTTTCCTACTCTCCGAAGGATTTAAATCAGTAAACCGTTTATTAAATGAAAAGGCTTGAATCAAATCAAACAGAACAGAGCTGGTTTTGTTGTCCTATACAATTTACAGGAGTTAATTGCCGGAGGCAAGATTTCCGTACAGTCCCATTCATTTATCTACTACGGATATACGACTATATTCACGTTGAACAAGTTTACCGGAAACAGTATATACGAAATGTAGTGAAAATCTTGCTTTCGAGAGGCAGACATGTACATCTCAAAACATATAGACAAAAGAAAAAACAGTGTGGATGAGATTGTCGATGCTTCGAGAGATTTTCCTTGGGATTTTTAACCGGCCTCTTTCAGGCAAGGGTCCCGGGTATCAACGCCTTTTCCAGTTAAATAGTGCTTCTGGAAACGGACTATAGTTCAGAAGCATTTAAGGAGAACATAAACATTTTACTTCTACTCACGGGTTCTTTCCCGCCGAAGCCATCGAAAACCACGGTTCACGGTTTACCGAAAATCTCCCGAAATCTTTCCTCCAACGGCCCAACCTTCGACAAAAAGTACAAAAAAGGTTTCCTTTTTTCAAACATTGGAATTGAACAAGGTAAAATGGGCACAGAAACGTCAAAGATTGCTTTGAATGCTCACGTTCACCAGAGGACGGCAAATCAACCGATGTCACATCCTGAACGCCATGTGGACGACATCACTGATATGCGCAGAAGCTGCCAGCTTCGTGAGAACACTTCCGGTCGGCTTCCACTCAGCTCGTCGTCTAGGTTGGTCAGCACTTTTTAACATCTGTCGAAAGGCCCTTGGACACCTTATAAAGTTTACACAACGTAGTATTCCTTATTGTTTTTGATTAGCCGGTTAAGCTCTGCGTTTTACAGATTAGGGTTAAGCACTACCTTTCCTGATTAGGGTTAAGCACTTCCTTTACTGATTAGGGTTAAGCACTGTTTCGAAACTGGTTAGGCTCCTTTTTTGGGTTGGGGTTGATGGGATGTGAACTTTAATCTACGTATACCTTGTGTAAACTTCAACGAGAATATAGTTCAAAGTCACTTGGCTTTGTTAAACGTATTTTAGTACACTATTTAAACGGTAGTCCCCTAAAACGTTTTCATCTGTTCGGATTTCCTGGCTGAAAGCCTAGTGATCCGAAAATTATAGGGATCAGAACTTACCTTTTCGAAAAGGTGAAAAACGAAAACGATGCCATCCGAAATCGGATTTCCGGCTTTAACAAGTGACGTATTTCTTAACCAAAAACCCAATAAACAAACGAGCCATGAATAACAGAAGACTCCTGATAGCTGCTGAATTTCATTTTGTACATCCAGTGGAAAAGACAGTTAAAAACATCACAAGTTGACACAAAAATCTGTCAGCTTTAAGCGACAAAGTAAACAAGATTCAAGATGCTGCATAAATTTTCTGCATGAACTCACCTGTCAAATTTTGACCAATCACAGCATAAAAATTGGACGGAGAGCGCGACCAACGAGTGAGTCAAAAGCAACCGTCTTCCCTGCCTATTAATAGCTGGCTGAATTTTCGCGTCCGAGGTCAGATGGAAATCAAAATTTTAATTGTGCGGCAGAAACTGCACCAGTCAAAGTTGGAAATCCGATTTCTTTTGGCATCGTTTTCGTTTTTCACCTTGCTTGATGGGTACGTGGGTTAAAAAGTCTGAAGCGATTCTGGCCTTACTTGATACTCTTCAGGGCTGCATCTCGAATGGTAAGCCTGAGTAATTATTGTACTTGATGTTTGTTTTTAATATCTTATTTAATGAAGTCGAGCGTAGTTTTTGCAAATAGACCAATTCCGATAAATCAAAATTCATACATGGCTGCGAGGCTTGGGGGAATAAAACAAAAGAAATCATCTTGAGGCTCAGTGATAAATAAAACGTTTCTTTTGTCTTATTCCCCCAAGCCTCAGAGCCACGTATGGATTTTAATATACAGCTATTTCGAGAAAGGTTGTCGGAAAAAGTGCACGCGACAATCCCGAAAGGTATTGTGGGTGGTTTGAGTTCACTGTTCTTTCAAAGAAATTTGAAAGAATGGCACGAGAGACCATGGACATATGTTTGCGAGTGCTAAAGGAAAGCAATAAAAGTAGGCTCGACAGCTACAGTGTCAGGAACAGCGTATTGCTCATATCCCATACTACCTTTCGGGATTGTCGCGTGCACTTTTTTTCCGACAACCTTTCTCGAAATAGCTGTATCGTAAATGGTCTATTCCATGTTCCACCGGTTTCATCATAAATTAGATACGCCTGGTCGTGGATCTGGATGCTTCTTTTGTCGTCCATAGCACGTGCTCCCTTCTCTCTCTTCGCTTCTTCGAAGTCAAAGTGAGCGTCAAACATATTTATTGCTGGAGCATTCCATTCAGTCCATTCATCAACGTCACGAACGTTGTGGTGACATTTCAAGGGGAAATGTTCTTTTATCTGAGTTCTTCAGCTTTGTTACGTGCTCAGAGTTAGCCGGACCCTTTTTTAACCATTATTTACAGCAAGAAGACTATACTATCTCTCTCAGCCTATTATTTTCGCCGAGTTACCTTGATGTTCAAAATTACTGTTACTGTTTCTGTTATTCTTAACGTCAAATTGCAAAAAAAAAAACAACAACAAAACAAAAAAAAAAATGTGACTGTATCCATTCCCGGTACAGGTATTTAAAATTATGCTTTTTTTATTTGTTGTTGAGCTGTTGCAAGGAGTTCGTAATTTTAAAATATATCCTTTCCTTATTGTCTTTGGTTTACTTTTAATACATGTGAAATTTATTATTGTTCTGTACATATGTAAACAATCAGTATGACTCTACTAATAATGAGCTTCACGACATCAACCTTACCTAGATTATTATTATCATTACAGTGTTACGTACCGGAATAACCAAGAGATGCCCGTGAAAAAGGCATAAGTAAAAAGAACTCATGAGTACGATAAAAGGCACGCAACAAAAGTGTGACAACTAGCAGTTACCTTTTTTTAACTATAGTTTATTTAATTATACACTGTTATAGTTACTAAAGTTAAAGATTAAGTTAAGCAGTTCGTAAAGCAGGCAGGCTTACTGTCTTTCATGGCCATACAGGAACAACTGTCAACTCAACTGACTTGAGACATCAATGCTTGACTTTCTTGAATTTCACTGGATCCTTTCCACTCATTGGCTTTTCTGTGTTTCCAAACTCGTCTGGGAAACTTCATCATGAACTCTTGTATCTTCTCTTTTCTGCTATCGTCTCTTTCTTTTCTCTTGATATAGCAATGTCCAAGGTTATAGCTCCTCCATAGTTATGTCAGTTGATTATAGCTTCCTCACAATATAGCATCCATAGCTGATGAGCTCAATCACAACTAGCCACGAGGGAAAACCCTCGGGCACACAACAGCAAGAAGACCTTGATACTTGGAAGCCTGCGTAGTTTTATACTTTTTCTTTAAACATCTAGAACGTTCCATTACTATTTATAGTGTATTACATCATTTACTATTTGCGGAAACTGCTGAGTCACATTACAGATATTTCTGGAATATTACAGATTATAAGATAATTCTAGAAAAGTCTGGAATTGCATAACAGATAAACTAAAAATAATTCTGATCCTCATAACAACAGTAACTATTATTATTATTATTTTTTTATTTTCAGAAATTATCACGCATTGCTGAGAGAGGTGTTTCTAACCATTTACAGCAAGAAGACAGTACTGTATCTCCGCCTATTATTTTCGTTCAGTTACCTTTCAAAATATTTGCATTTTTTACCTCACAATGACAGAGAAGTTAAAATGTTATATAATTATAAAATAATAAAAATTGACCCAATAAATAAATTAAAAAAATTATCAAAACCTCTATGCACATTTACTGTTTCCGTTTATTTGTTTTACTACCCAGCATGTGATCGCAGCATTAAGATTTAGTTATGTGTTGTAGTTTTGTAGGTGGGACTTCTATTTCCATGTAGCCACAGGGCCGAGAAAAATTTGAATAAGTCGTTTGCTTGTTTCTCATGAACGCCAACTTGAAAACAGTTTGCCCACGCTGCTAGGCCCGTCTCGATTGCCAGTGTTCGGCAACTTTTGGCGTTTGGTGCAACTTTTTGCAGTTCTACATGTAGCGACCTTGAGCAACTTTTACTTTTCTGAGTAATTTTTGAGCAAAACATATAAGGCACGAAGATTTAACGATTTAATTAATACAAAATTACAATTTTAATTAATGCGAATTTCTTGAATGATCAACCTTTTGAACACATAACCTTTTACTTGACAACGTTTCGCAGGCTTAAAAAGGTATTTTTAAAACGCGCTAAAGGGGCTTGAAACGTAGTCAGCACATAAATACACACAAGAAAACGCTTAAGGTAAGTTAAAAGGGAAAATCAATGTACTTTTTGCTAATTTATAGAGCAAAGAATATTTATCCTACAACGTCTTATATTATTTTTTCGTATGAATAATTAAATAACTTAGCAGAGAAATGTCGCCAGAAACGCGTTTTCGGATTTTTGTCAATATTTTAGAAACTTTTTGGCATTCCAGAGAGCAACTCTGGAGCATTTTACGAGGCCTACACCCTGCCGGGTGGGGGAAGGAAGGAGAGCCGTAACCTGCGATCAGGCAGTGATTGGGAGACAAAAAAATCCGCCTGATTGCTGGTTAGAAGGGCCGGAGTGGTGCAAGAAAATCAAGAAAATCGAGCAAGCCGAGTCTAAAAGAGGAAGTTTCCCTTACAAAAATGGGAGGAACCCCTTCCGTTTCCTAATGGAAAAGTCCTGAGAAGGAAAATAGAGGAAAGAGCAGAATTGACAACAATGGAAAGGTGTAATTAAACTGCTCAGCAGACTGAATCCACCTAAAGCCAATGGCCCTAACTTACTACCTACTGGCGTATTAAAGGAAGCGGCAACATAGATAGCTCCTTACCTGTGTTTTAACTTCCAACAATCCATCAACACTGGTGAGGTGCTGCCGGACTGGAAGCATGCCAATGTTATAGCAATAGTTAAGAAAGGTTCATTAGGAAAGGTTCAAGGTCGGAGGCTGCCAATTAATTACAGGGCCGTCTCTTTAACGTCAGTGCCATGCAAGCTGTTAGTACACATTATCTATCGCAGGATTATGATACATTTAAACTCTTTTGACATCCTGGTGGATGCTCAATTTGGTTTCCGTCCTGGGCGTTCATGGGAAACGCAACTTATCAATACTGTTGTGCATCTAGCCCGTCAGTACATGATAGAAACCAGACTGATCTTTTGATCTTAGACTTTTCTAAAGCCTTCGATAAAGTAACACACAAACGTCTGTTACTTAAATTAGAGACTAGGGCATTCGTGGTTTAGTCTTAAAGGCATGGCTAATAGGAAGAACTCAACAGGTGGTCCTTGAAGGCAGAGTACAGTCAGAAGTCTTGCGTGAGATCCGGAGTCTCGCAAGGAACCGTGTTGGGTCCCTTGTGCTTCTTGTTATTTGTCAACGAAATAGATAGAGGATATTACATGGTCGCGCGGAGATACGAAATTTCTCTTAGAGTGTTGAAAAATATTTCACCAGTGAGCAAACCCTCCAAGCGGCCATGTAATGTTCTTTTTATTATATCAACACCAATGAAATACCAAACCATTTCACTTTAACAGTATTTTGGCCTGAAAGGCGAGATTTATTATGTAGCCATAGCAAAGGTGATATTTTCAAATGTGAAGATAACATGTTATTTTCACATGTGAAGATATCAAGTTTTCGCACGAAAGCTCACCTGGTATTTCATTGGTGCTTATATAATAAGTAATGATATTACCGCAAATATTAAGTTATTTGCTGGGTGCCGGAAAACGCCAGAAATTAAAAGAAGCTTTTTAAGTCACCACGGTAGGGAGCTGTACCGGTATCGCAGAGGTCAACGGTTCGAATCCCTTACAAGACTGAATTGTTTTCAGGCTTTCTTTTCGCGTTGCGTATATAACTGCGATGATCGTCCTTCAAATATTTCCTCACTCCGCAGTTCACATATATGATTTTCATATATTCATAATTTCACAAACTTTTAGCTAGGTAAAAAAGTAAATGGATTACATTCTTTATTAGTTCAATTGACGTTTACAGTTTTCAGTAAGCAATTTAGACCTGCTACCACTTGACTTTGTTTTAGCTATACATATAAATATTGGGTTCTAGAGTAATAGATTACTTATGCGACATTATAAAATTAAAATAAATCAATAAAAGAAATTAAACAATCCGAAGGCAATAATAAATGAAATCCTTGCTGCAAAATCAACACCCTTCGATTCGAGATCATCCTTCTCTTGCACTGAAGATCCTTCGTTCTTTCTTACGTGCTCCTTTTTTCCTTCTTCAAGAGAATATAATCTTCCTCTATTGCTGGTTTTCAGTGTCACGCCATTCAAAATAGATGAAAATAAAAATCAAAACCATTCTCTAGATAAAGTCCAGAATCTGGGAATGAAAGGAGGTACATATGCAAAGACCCTCGCCAAGATTCAGGTCAGAGGAATATTTCGTATACGAGATATCCGAAGAAATGTTTTACCCAAATTTATAGAGATATGTATGGAGACGCCATGCTGGTGCTCACCTGGATGAGCTCAAACATGGCGGACGGAAACCAACAGAAACATCTGTTACCGAGTTTTGCTACAAAAGCGTGAATTTATTCTTCGAGAAACTCATAAACATTAAAATAATACTTTTTCCAGTACATGAACTGTTTAGATGGCAAAATTTCCTGAAATAAGTCATTTTTTTAACCTACATGACCGCTCTCTTGGCCGTCATGTAAATGCCGCGTCACGCAAAAGCTTAGAAATTCAAGCGTACTCTATCACAAAACCAAGAACCCTTTTGAAGCGAAAATTTGTTTGACAATTAGTTTTCAGCTGCTTTAATGCATCGTGAAAGTAAAATCTCGGTAGGATGGATAGTTTTTTAGTTTGAATTTTAGTGACGTCATGTGAAAACCAACAATAGAAACGGAAGATAACTCGCCCCGCCATCTTGGACGGAAGGACCTTATTATTTCGGAAACAGCTTAGATTATGATTCCATATTGTCTGCTGTGAACATGCAATCACTGGAACATAGACGATACTATCAATCTCTCGTCCTCCTTTTTAAATGTATAAAAGGAAATGGGCCTGACTATATTTCTGATTTATACGAACCTCGAATATTGCGCTACAATTTAAGGAACAGCGATCGCAATCTCACTCAACCATCCTATAATAATCGATATTATCACAATTCTTTCACTTACAAGGCTTCGCATTTGTGGAATCAACTTCCTCCTTACATCAAGAGATCGACTGAGCTGAGTGAATGTCGTAAGCACTTAAGATCTTCTAATGTTACAATCTTGAGAGCCAGTTGTAAATGTAAATTTTGCATATCTTAGGGTTTTACTACATCTGTTTTTTTCCCTTAGGGTTTAAACTTATTCTTACCGTTTTTTGTGTTTTTAATATATTCAGTGGGATGCGGGAAGGTGTAGCTCTGAGCATTAACGGATATATTTTTGTTCTTTGTTTTCATACATTTGTGATCTTTTCAAATCATTTTTTATTTAAAAGTATTGTATCTTTATTAACTTAGTATTTTTATTGCCACGTGTTTTGTACATGGGCCTCTGGCTCGGATGATCGGGGCCAGCCCATCCCACGTATTAAAGTAAATAAATTGATTGATTGATTAACATAGTGATATTTCTATATTTTATGTCAGCAAAAGCGAATATGTAAAATAAAGTTAATGATGTGATTTTGTCCCCACACAATCCAAACAATCAAATAATAAAAGCTGGAAATAATGCATTTAATTTTCTCGGAAAGGAGGTGTTTTCGGAGAAAAATAATGACGCAATCAAATCGTTTTGAACTGACGTCCTTTTTCTAAGAAAACAAAGTCGCCATCGGCAAAGACAAAGGTCATTTGTTTGCCATCCAAAGAATGGATTCTAAGAGTATTTTAAAACTCCAAGCCTAAAAGCGGAGCTCCAAAATTATTTTTTCATTTATATATAGTCTGCTTATCGTATGACCAATGGAACGAAAACAAGAGTCATTTTGAGTATACTATCCCTTATTTCGACTTATCTTATTTATGTTTTATATTAGTTAAAATATAAAACTGGACCAGAAATCACAAAGACTTTCGGTCCGGTCTACCGGAAACGGAAGTCACCAACGTAGATATATTTGTTTTAGTTCGTTTTGCATTTCTGAGTTTCAGCTTACTGTTCCAGTTCGTTAACCGAAGTGCTACAGAAAAACTAAGTGCTGAACTAAGTGAAGAAAAGTGCTACAGAAGAAGTGCTTACAGAAGTGCTTACCCATCAATTGTAAAGTTGTCGTTATTGTCAGTCACGGTCACGGTTTCCCAGAAAAAAACGGCCGATCCATTGATACGCGCGGTGCGCGGTATCAGTGGCACCAAAAAAGAAACACACGCACAGTATAACCACCACGATACAAACAGGTTTACAGTAAATGCAAGGAAAAGTTTGATACCACAAAATATGCACTGTCAAAAAAAGGAGACTGAAAACCATCAATATTGCATGAAAAACTTTCCTGTTTCTTGAGCTGGGGACTGGCAGATGAAGCAAGACCAAAACTTCAGAGTTGTCGGGGCGACAAAAGATGGCGGCTACTGAGGAACAGAGCACAGCAAAGGGAAGACCCCAGGATGACGAGCCAGAGGGTTCACTCTGTTTGAACCATGTTGCGACGACAGAAAGGGGAAAGGCAGGGCCACAGACGATTCGCACCTCACTGAGGAAATCTTTCAGGCTCCTTGGCCATCGCAGGAACTGAGTTAGCGCAAAAAACACGGAAGATAAGGGCAATTTATATGAACCGCGTTCACTCTTCCAAGATACAATTATGCAGGCACCAAGCACCAAGGACTTGACTAATTCCGAAAGATTAGTCATGTCATACATGTTCTTGACTGTCTTGATCGCCGAGACCATAGCTATCACTGCTGTTACTATCTGCAATAACCAAACTTCCGGCAGCAAAAAATGCGCAGCGATTATGAGAATAAGATTGGCGCTATCCAAACGGGCAAAAATGTGTTCTATCCACTGGAAACGTCTCTTGAAAAATATAGTGAGCTTCACTCCAATCCATAACGACGAACAAATCACCAAGAAAAACTCCGAAGAAATCATTTTGGTGTTCAGGTGAATTACTGTGTTCTGAGAAAAACCATCCGCGTTTTCCATGAATTTGAAGAAGAATAGAAAGAAAAAAATTTCTTGGAGTTTTAAATACTCTTAGAATGATGTTTTGGGAAATTCCCTCGGGTAATATTCCGGAAAAGGCCTCCTTTTCTTGGAATTTATCGAAACTTCTAGTTGTTATGGCAACTTGCTTAGCCATGCATTATTGAAGTGAATAAGCAGGTTTAATTGGCAACTAATTATAGTTGAGAAGGCTGGTAAGCAAAATACCTTTCGCAAACAAACCATCTGGGGTTGGGTAATCTTGCTCCAAATTCTACATGTTTAACTAAAATCAGTCAAAAACGGAAAGAAAAACCTCTGTCTTTGCTGATGGCGGCTTCGTTAAACGATTTGATTGCGTCATTATTTTTCTCCGAAAACACTCACTTTCCGAGAAAATCGCATGCGTCATTTCCGGTGTTTGTTGGTTGATTTTTCTGGATATCCGCACTAGCAAAAAACATATTCAATCGATTTGAGTACACACCGTGATAAAGGGCTCTGCAAGCACAGTTTTCCACGAATTTGAAGAAGAATAGAAAGAAAAAAGGTTCCTGGAGTTTTAAATACTCTTAGAATTATGTTTTGGGAAATTCCCTTGGGTAATATTCCGGAAAAGGCCTCCTTTTCTTGGAATTTATCGAAACTTCTAGTTGATATTACAAATTGCTTAGCCATGCATTATTGAAGTGAATAAGCAGGTTTAATTGACAGCCAACTATAGTTGAGAAGGCTGGTAAGCAAATACCTCAAACACCGCAAACAAACCATCTGAGGTTGGATAATCTTGCTCCAAATTCTACATGTTTAACTAACATCAGTCAAAAACCGAAAGAAAATCCTCTGTCTTTGCTGATGGCGGCTTCTTTTTCGTCAGTTTAAAACGATTTGATTGCGTCATTATTTTTCTCCGAAAATACTCTCTTTCCGAGAAAATCGCATGCGTCATTTCCGGTGTTTGTTAGTTGATTTTTCTGGATATGCGCACTAGCAATCGATTTGAGTACACAGCGTGATAAAGGGCTTTGCAAGCAACCCCTCTCTTTTGACGATGGAAAGGATGTTTCACCGGCAAAAAATCCTTCACAGAGATTACAAACGCGATGCGGTCTCAGTATTTCATCAGATATCACAAAGTGCGCGAAGTGTTTTCGACACGAAGCGAAGAAGCGACAGCGAACAACCGAAGCGGCATCGAAGTGATGACATCGGGGACATCGCAAGAAACACCGAGCAAAATAAAGAACTATCACAAAAAGAGAAGTTAATCAAGAATGGAAAGATCGTCAAAGACAGGAACAACTTCGAGAACAGTCGACCATGGCCAAAGTCGCTGACGGAAAAGGTCGAAGAAATGCTCAAAATCGAAGAGCATCATGTCATTTCTTCGGAAGACATTACAAATGTAGAGTGGTGTCCCAAATTTGTCAAACCAGAAATCCATGGTTATGTAAGAGGAGGCAAGGCTTTGCCTCATCACAGGTGTCGCGAATGCGGGCGTTTGTGTCTCCATCTTCTTGGTCGCCCAGGATCAAAAAGACAGTGTTTGGAGTGTTCAGGGAAATGGAATAAGAAATATATTCCAGTGTGGTATTACCACAACGGCTGTAAACATTGCAGACGAAACTGAACTTCAAGTTACAGAAAAAGCTGTTAGACAACTTTTAGCGAGGTTATTTAACCGGCGATGCCTCAGTTTTCATTTTTACTTGGTGTTGAGAACCGGTTAGCTAATTGCAAGTTGTTTCAAAGCATTGTTGCGGCGCATGCTCAGCGAAAGAACCTCACCGACCACTTCACTGGCGAAAAATGTCTGACTGGTCGATACCAGCCCACGTGACATAGAGTAAATTCAACATGGCGGCAAAGTCGTCCTTCGTGTGTTTATTCCAGGAGAAAGAAGAAAAACTGGAGCCCTCCTATACGGCATTTGTTTAAATGGCCTGGACTTTTTAGTATTCTCCTTTTCCTCCTGTTCCTGTGAGATTCGTTTACTGCAATGTTTGCGTTTTGGTTTATAGGATGCGACTTTTAACGCACTCACTTTTTGGGCTATAATATGTTTCCGTTTTTTAACGGCTTAATTCTGCACAAAAACACTAGATGCCTTGAGGTCATTCTCTTCGCATTTAGCAATTTTATTACCGAATAACGGAGGAAAATGCTATCCTAGCAAAACAGACTGGCAAGACTTGAACTTTCCCAAGCTGGGCGCACTTGATCATGAATACATATTACACTACTGAACGCTTCAAAGTATTGCATTGGCTTATTACTCAATATAATCCGACCGGTACATAGTTTGCAGTTAGTTTTATTTCCTTTTTATTCCGTGTGTCAATCTAGAGCGACTTACACTTTAATAAAGCTATTTACTTACTTACTTACTTTACTTGAGCCTCAGGGCAAATAGATTAAAATAACACGTCACCTTAGAAGCAGAGAACATGCTGGTTGGAATATTCATGGCTTTGTTTTGGTTGCTCAAGTAATTAGTGTACATGCTGAACCGCTACAAAGAAGTAAAAAGCCCATATCTTTCCATGGATACGATTTTTACGATTTTCAGTATTGATTTTATTTGACTCTCACACAGGAATATGTACTTGAAATTCATGCTTTCTTACACATGTATCATCAGAACACTTTGCTAAGTTAGCTACACTTTGTTTGATTCAGGATCAAGTTCATCTTCTCTGAAAAAAGTAAATAAATGAGTATATGTCAATATTTTACCGCCTTTTTTATTGATTCAACAGTAAAAAGAAACTATACTTCATATACATCAAGTTGTATGAACTTAATTCTTCACTCAGCAACAACCTCTTCAAATATATACTGTAGTAAACCCATGCATTTATTAGGACTTGGTAATAAATTTGGGCTTAAAAAATAATAATTAATGCAATAAAAACCCCTGACAAAGAACCTGCATTTTTCCCCCTTAATGGCAATTAGCACAAAGTTATATGTAGGTTCTTTTATATAGTTTCCTAGAAAAACACATTGTAGCTAAGAGTATTTAGTGGTGTTCAGCATATTCCTTATATAACATCATCACACAATTAAATTGTAGTTGGAGTGATGAGTCACCTATGTCTCCAAAGAGGATCCTGAAAGTTGACTTATCTTAATTGCGCAAGTGTACAGAATGTTTTTATAGATTTTAGAAAATAAAAACCTGTTTCAAATTTTAGCCTCAACAGCTTCTTGCATAGGGGGGCCTAGCTAGCTGACAAATGTTAGCCATACAGGTTGCTATAAACCAGGTTCTTAGTCACAGGTTTTTACTATATAGGTAATTTATACAGTGAGTTTATAAATTTTAAATTAAAGCATGTTTCAACATTTGTTAACAAACATAATTATGTTACCTTCTTTTGAAAGCTCAACCTTGAAGTAGGAAACTACATGTCATGCTCCAAAGTACTATTCATCAAGATGATCCAACAAAAAGTTTTAAAAATTTTGTCAAAAACACCATTGACCAAAGAAAACAAATGTCAAATGTTAACCCAAGCTATTAATGTCTGTAAGTTCATTTTTTTGGGGAGGGAGTGACTACCTTCAGAAAATTTGCCATCTCTTATAACATTGAAAAGATTATTCCTTTGCAGCTGGTTATCTTTCACTTTACATTTACGCCTAGATGTTTAGACAGGAAATTTAGAAACAGAGCTGCCTGCAACAGAAGCCATTCAAACGAAAGACACATTATCCACCCTCTCTCTAAGATGTTATTAGCAAGCAGAGAGGTATTAAAACACAGGGAGAACCCAAACCATTGTGATTGTTGTGGATGATTCCAAATCCAATTTTTAACGGAATAATTTAATCGCTTAAATGCCAATGCTTCCTTAAACAATGAGTTGGAATCTTGCTGATGCCAAAAATCGACAGAGCAAATAAGAATTATCTTACACTCGAAATTTGAGAGGAAACGCATTTAAGGGAGTTATTTTATGGCTCTTTGATTTTTCAGCAAAGTAGTTTGATTTGTATTGGCCGCCATGTTGGAGGGCATACTCTTGCCGTCCAACATGGCGGCCAAAACTACTTTTTGCTTATATCTTGTTAGACGTTTGATAGTTACCCTCAGATGTGCTGTAAACATTACCACATAATCTTTTCAACATTTTTCTTGAAGTTTAAGTGTAAAATTTGCGTTCAGAAAGAGATAATTCATAATTTTAAAAATCACATTTTGGTCACGTGACCAGATACAAACTTACTCATTTTAAGAAAATGGTGCAGGTTTGAAAAACCAAATCACTATTATTTTGTTTAAGATATGACCCACTCACTGATTTTCGAAGGTAAAATCATATAACCTTCATTTTCATAAAAACGATGTTACATTACCCCTTAGTGCAAATGGCCTATTGCAAGCTTGACAGCCGCACACAGTGTCAACAGAAAATTTCTAGCATAGGTAACCTTGATATTAGTTGGTTCGATCAAAATAAAATTTTTCATAACCGAAAGGGTCTATTTTAGCATTTTACAAGACTCTCACCTTCAGGAAATTCGAAAGTAAGCCTAAAATGTCCAAAATACACAGTGCTATAACCTCAGGTTCAACATAAAAATGAATTGTTCGATTGGTCAAAATTAATCGCGTTGAATTTTAATAAGCATCAAAAATGGGACAGTACGCTTTTAATACAAAACTGCCGCTCTTCCCTTTGCCACTCGGTACAAATTAATTTATATGCCAAAACAAAGTCAAAGAATATTGATTTCCCCGCTTTATAATTTTCCGTTGCACCGAGAGGCAGGAAACTTAAACCAAACGCAAACCTCTGCGATAAACTGTGTATGCGAGTTCAGATTTAGCAGTCAGAATATTTTTGTTTTGATCAACGAAAATGCAGCCGCCGTGACGGTAAGCTCCCGTACCAAACCAAACACTATTTTTTACATAGTTTTAATATATTTTTAAAACTGTTTGTATTCTATTTAGAAACAATATTAAAAACAGTTAATAAATTATGTTTTAACCTGCTTTTAATGGTGTTTTAACCTGCTTTTAATGGTGTTTAAACCTGCTTTTAATGGTGTTTTAACCTGTTTTTAATGGTGTTTTAAGCTGATTAAAACCATGTTAAAATATATTTAAGACTGTTTTAAAATTATACAAGCAATTTGTCAAATTCAGCCAAACCATTCTAAAATACATTCTAATGTTGCTTCAAACAGGTTAAAACAGCATTAAAAGCAGGTTAAAACACCATTTAAAACAGGTTAAAACACCATTAAAAGCAGGTTAAAACACCATTAAAACAGGTTAAAACACCATTTAAAACAGGTTAAAACACCATTAAAAACAGGTTAAAACACCATTAAAAGCAGGTTAAAACACCATTAAAAACAGGTTAAAACACCATTAAAAGCAGGTTAAAACACCATTAAAAACAGGTTAAAACACCATTAAAAGCAGGTTAAAACACCATTATAAGCAGGTTAAAACACCATTAAAAGCAGGTTAAAACACCATTAAAAGCAGGTTAAAACACCATTTAAAACAGGTTAAAACACCATTAAAAGCAGGTTAAAACACCATTAAAAGTATGTTTTAACATCATTAAAAGCAGGTTAAAACACCATTAAAAGCAGGTTTAAACACCATTAAAAGCAGGTTAAACACCATTTAAAACAGGTTTTATTGGTGTTTTAACCTGCTTTTAATGGTGTTTTAACCTGTTTTAATTGGTGTTTTAACCTGCTTTTAATGATGTTAAAACATACTTTTAATGGTGTTGTATCCTGTTCAATGGTGGTTTAAATATGATTTAAAAAAATAAAAATAAAAAATAAAGCATTTTCTATACATAACAAAAGTGAAAACTTTAAAATAAAAGCAAGGTTTAAAAAACACCATTAAAAGTTGATCAGCTAAAAAAAAACCTTTAAAAATGTAATCACTTAATTATATCTGGAGTTGTCTAAACCACCTTCATGTATTTCTTGGGAATTTTCTTTAAAACTCACCATATTGATATTGATCAGAGTTATAAACGCTTGTTTGTTAAAAATTAAAATAGTGCTAGAAAAGTGTGTTCTAAAATTGTCCAATCAAATCCCCAAGGTTCAACAAAGTTTTCTAAATTCTTCTTTCCTACTATAATACAACTCAAAAGTAGGTTGAGTTTGATCGTCCGGGTTAACGTAGTCCTGAATAGGACTGTTGTCGTTGACAGTGACTGACGTTTCGACAACCTGTGCGGTAGTCATCTTCAGAGTCAAAGTGAGTTGTATCACGTCAGTAGATGGTATTATATACTCTGGTTATTGATCTGATTGGTCAATAAAGTCAAGATGTTATTGGTCGTCTGTCAGTGAAGCCGCGATGTCATTGGCTATGAAGACTCGTAATCAGTAATTGGCGCGTTTCGATCCGTCTATTGTCACAGTTAAGCAGTCGTCTATTGTTAGTCAAATTGTCAGTTCTCCAGTCGATCTCTCGTAGTTAGTTTCGCTTCATCCCGTCAATAAGTCGTTTGTACGGCGCTGGTAACTGTTGGCTACGATTCAGTGGCGTCTGTTCTAAGTTAGTGAACCAGCTTTCCAAAGTAAGACGTTGATGGTAGTCTGTAGAATACGTTATACATGTCGCAGAGTCCCAGTCAATTTGATGTTTCGTCTGTAAATGATGCTCAGCAATGTGATTGTTGACGTCACCATTCCTCGTTGCTCGTTTGTGTTCGGTCAGTCGCGTGCTAAGGTTTCTGCCGGTTTCACCAATGTAAGAAGCCTGGCAGTCGCAGCATTTGATCTTGTATACTGCTCCCTGTCTGTCCTCCGGTTTGTCTTTGTCCTTGACATTAGTAAGCAGGCGTCGTAAAGTGGTTATGGGTTTGTGTGCAACACGTATATTGTAAGGTTGTAATATACGTGCAATAGTTTCAGAGGTACCTCTGATGTACGGTACAGTAGCTGTCGTAACAGGGCCAGAGTTCGTCTGAGTGTCAGTGTTGCTGTGGGTGTTCCGTCTAACAAAGTCCGTGTTGTAATTGTTCTTACTAAAAACGTTGTAAAGATAATCAGTCTCGTCTTGTAGGCTGTTAGGTGAATCGCAAACTAGTTGCGCTCGCCTCGTCAAAGTCCGGATAGTAGTAGCCTTGTGAGAGGTCGGGTTGTACGAAGACTGGTCTAGTAATCGGTCGGTATGTGTCGGTTTTCTGTAAACAGTCGTTTGTAGTTTGTTGTTGTTGCGAGTGACCAAGCAGTCTAGGAAAGGTATCTTACCATTTTCTTCGATCTCCTTGGTGAACTGTATGTCCGCGTTCTGTCTGTTAAGGTGTTCGTGGAAATCGTCGATTCCGTCTTTGTGTACGAACACCTTAACAGACAGAACGCGGACATACAGTTCACCAAGGAGATCGAAGAAAATGGTAAGATACCTTTCCTAGACTGCTTGGTCACTCGCAACAACAACAAACTACAAACGACTGTTTACAGAAAACCGACACATACCGACCGATTACTAGACCAGTCTTCGTACAACCCGACCTCTCACAAGGCTACTACTATCCGGACTTTGACGAGGCGAGCGCAACTAGTTTGCGATTCACCTAACAGCCTACAAGACGAGACTGATTATCTTTACAACGTTTTTAGTAAGAACAATTACAACACGGACTTTGTTAGACGGAACACCCACAGCAACACTGACACTCAGACGAACTCTGGCCCTGTTACGACAGCTACTGTACCGTACATCAGAGGTACCTCTGAAACTATTGCACGTATATTACAACCTTACAATATACGTGTTGCACACAAACCCATAACCACTTTACGACGCCTGCTTACTAATGTCAAGGACAAAGACAAACCGGAGGACAGACAGGGAGCAGTATACAAGATCAAATGCTGCGACTGCCAGGCTTCTTACATTGGTGAAACCGGCAGAAACCTTAGCACGCGACTGACCGAACACAAACGAGCAACGAGGAATGGTGACGTCAACAATCACATTGCTGAGCATCATTTACAGACGAAACATCAAATTGACTGGGACTCTGCGACATGTATAACGTATTCTACAGACTACCATCAACGTCTTACTTTGGAAAGCTGGTTCACTAACTTAGAACAGACGCCACTGAATCGTAGCCAACAGTTACCAGCGCCGTACAAACGACTTATTGACGGGATGAAGCGAAACTAACTACGAGAGATCGACTGGAGAACTGACAATTTGACTAACAATAGACGACTGCTTAACTGTGACAATAGACGGATCGAAACGCGCCAATTACTGATTACGAGTCTTCATAGCCAATGACATCGCGGCTTCACTGACAGACGACCAATAACATCTTGACTTTATTGACCAATCAGATCAATAACCAGAGTATATAATACCATCTACTGACGTGATACAACTCACTTTGACTCTGAAGATGACTACCGCACAGGTTGTCGAAACGTCAGTCACTGTCAACGACAACAGTCCTATTCAGGACTACGTTAACCCGGACGATCAAACTCAACCTACTTTTGAAATGACTCCTGGGTTCAAACCTTTCACTATAATACAACTGATGTAAAGAATATGAAATAATTCATATTTGAACTGCGGTTGTAGATGAAAGTAAAGAATGATCATCGCAGTAAATTTTCAATTTAAGCAATTGGAAAGAAGAAGCCTGAAAAAAATCAGGGCTTCAACAGGATTCGAACCCATGACCTCCGCGTTGCCGGTGCGTTGCTCTACCAACTGAGCTATGAAGCCACACATTGGGAGCGAGGTCAATTTATTGAGTTCATGTCTCCCGTAAGGAGTGAAATGATGTAAAGTATATGAAATAATTCATATTTGAACTGCGGTTGTAGATGAAAGTAAAGAATGATCATCATTCATATACTTTACATAGTAGTAGTAGTAAACTAGGTACAGTAATAACTGGCTAAAAAACGAAAGGATCATTCAATGAAACAAAAGCTACAGATCTTGAAACAGATAGACTGAATTAACAAAACCCTAGAATAGACTGCACTGGTATAACTGAAATAAATAAAAATGCTAGAAAGATATAATCATTTTTGTTTGTTCTACATGAAGCTTGATTGAATATTGCTTAGAGGTAATTTCCTTTCTAAGGCCAAGGTTCATAATAACATGAAGTACTGTAATTGGCAAAACTATAATTGAAATATAATAATATTCCTTGTAGCTGCATGCTGCCTTATCCAACAATCAATAAGTTGTACTGTTGCTGGGACAAGAAATTTTCCACCACCATTAATTCAGGAATGAGGGTTCAAGGGTACAAAATATAACTACACTGTATTGACAGAGTTCTTGTACATCGCACTGTTTTTTGTTATTAATTTTCATGACACTGTCCTACTTTCACAAGACCTCTGCATGACTTTTTGACATATATTATACTTTTAATCAAACAGTGAAACTCTACAAACACTGAAGTGACAATACATGTAAAAAAGATTAAAAAGCTGCTGCTAGAGAAATAAAACAGGACACTAGCATCATTAAACTAAACAATCTGTGAACATTGACATGCTATCTCAATGAAGTAATATTCTTTTTTCAATTTGAAAAAGGCACATGTACACTGTAGGTCTTATTACAGCAAACAGTTGATAAGAAAGAAACCGTATTAGCAAGATTAAGATTAGTTGTGACTGAACCTGTTGGCTGAAAAAAAATAATGCTAGATACAGTGTAGCAGGCTATACAAAGAAACTGGCCGGGACATCTATGTAGCTTTGGATTACCAGAAAAGGACATTACTTGTATATTTTCAAAGCACTTAGTACAAGAATGGTGCAACATAATGCTTTGGTGGCTTACTTTTCAATGGAAAAGTTGGAGGCGTGAACTCAACTATATATTCAGTGATTTTGGTTACAAATAATTATGGTGAGTCCTGGGACTCATCTTATGAAAAATATTGAGTCCCAGATAAAAATAAGTATACAAGTCTGTAATTGAAACTGCTTGGGCCTTTGTGTAACCAGGCAGTCACTCAAAATATTTTTCCATTTCTGATTGGCTAAAAGCACATGCATAACTTACCATAACCAGCTACTGTTGACCACATTTGGAAGAATTTTGCAATTAATCAACCGACGACGTCAAAAGTACAGCACAGTTGCAGGTTAATGCACCGTTAACCGAGAAGACCTGGGGATGAGGTTGAGTTGTTTTGGTTGTGGAAAGAAAAATGGTCAAACAGTTGGCAGAACATTTTACTCATTTCAAGATGAACTATTGTTTAAACACATATTAATAAGACAACATGTCTTATTTGGAGTACATATGCAGACCTGAACTGCCCTTTATCTAAACATGCACTATTGAGGTGAACTTTAATAACATTGACAAAGGTAAGCATGTTAAGCATGTTATCAACCTCGCAGCCAATAAAAACCTCCTTGATCTACATAATTCCTCATATCCTACTCAGCCATTCATTAATTGCTAATTATTAGCTTGACAGACTACAAAACTCAGTATTACTGCAGTAGACAGATATTAAAATATAGTCCTTCTAAAAGCTAAAAGAAATATGCATCCTTCAACAACAGCCATAATAACTACCACTGAATACACAAACAGGATATTTCTACAAATACACATGTTCAGATTTTGCTTCCATTGGAATGCATGCCATTATAATTTTGCATCTTTGGGAATTTTTATGCATCAGGGATGTAGGATGCAGAGGTTAACGTTAACAAGTCACAGCATATTTTTTTGTATGGACAAGAGATTATTATATAGGAAGATTTTGTTTTAGAATGTAATCAATGAAATTACTGGATGTCATTCATAGCTTGCGGTTGTCGCTTCTCCAAAAGCTACACTCTATATAGCTGATTCAGTAAAGCTTGGCTATTGTATGGGCATACCAAAAAATGCAATGATTTTCCTGAGTGACCGCAAAACAATAGCTTACTATTGTTCAATTCCCAATGCCCAATGCAATGTATGAAAAAGGTCCTGATTGTTTACATGTAACAAACTACATGTAAATGTCAAAATATGTTCCTGAAACTTTTTAGGAATTCCCAAGCAGAAAATAAGTATAATAAATTAAACACGCAATGAGTTCAGTGTCTATAATATATAATTTCATTAATTGAATTTTACCGCCAACTATACATTGCTTCTCTCAAGACCTAACACAATAATATTTGATTCCACTAAATCATCATGAAGTTTGCAAGGCCTGGTTTTGTGGTTTGGTATTGCTATGTGTGAGCCAAAGAGGACAGACACAAAGCTCATAATTAACGTGACACATTTGGTGTGAGAGCAAGAATGTAATCTGATCAATTAACTGTAAAGGAAACGAGTCGTTTCGATGCGAACTTAAGTAGTGAAAGTACAAAAATATTGCAATTATCTGATGTATAGTTATAGCGCGTGAACAAGAAAAACATATGTCGCGAAATATTGGTTGTGCACCTCGACTGAATCAATTTGTATCTGAACGAGTTGTATCGCCTGGTGCATTACATTGTATCAAAACGAAGGTAAGCGAACACATATAAACAAAAGCCAAAACGGCTCTAATTAACAGCGCTCTTCGAAAGGCCATATATCCAACTGTCCTTTTCATAATGCGTATGCCTATACGTTCCAATAACAGATTATTCTAAAATAAGGAACAATCGTACTCACACTTTATTCCCATCGCGAAGACTCATTCAAACAGTCCATGTGTGTCCAATGGTTGAACTTACATCCGTTCCTTGTGAAAGTAAATCCCAGTCGCTGACGATTCGGAGACATTTTGATTCGTGATTAAAACAAAATCTGCAAGTCTGGATAGTCCACAGAGTTGACAAATACTCTTTTAGCGCAAAAAGAGGAATTCAACGCCAGTATGCAACCATCAACAGCCGTCCGCCTTAATTTTAAAATACAAAGATGCTTTGTTCATTAGCACGTGGTTGTACCACGTGACTCTATTGCGCGGGAAGTAGCGCGTGCTGTGACATAGTCGAACTCAGGAGCTGACAAAATTTGATTCATCCAGTGTCATTTACAAACGTAAGACTGAATAATGTGGAGGAATTTCTTGAGCGTTTGGTTCTTCATGCAACACGAGAGGTGAGCGTTTATTTACATCATTTTGTTTAGGGCTTATTTTATCTTGTTTACCGTATCTGGTTCTACGCGCGCGCGGTTAACTGCGGTTCTGTGTCTAAATCAATTAGATTATTTAGATTACACTGTATGTTAATGTTACGTTATGGTTGATGCAAATTTTAGAAGTTTCAAAACTTAGTAACTGATCAATGATTGATTTAAATTCTGGTTGTGTAGAGGAGAGATTCGATGAATAAGGATTTATAGGGTTTGATTGATCTTTCACACTGTCACACTCTGTGACACAACGCGCGTTATCAAACCTGTCGATGGGCTCGAAATGCATGCATATTTCGATACTTTATTCGACTGATGAGATTTAAGGCTGATTGTTCGTTTTTGTTTGGAGACACATTAGCTCCCAACTGTATGACAGCTCTGTGTCTTGTTTCTAGCGGACTTAGGCTTAACAATTTTGTGGCGTTTATACTTACTGGTTACTTATTAAGTACTCGCAAGATTAGAAATCGGATGTGTTCAGAATCGGAGAATTCTCTTCAATTTTCTTTTGGACTGACGACGAAATAACTAAAACTTTATAATTAAATAAAAATAATTAAAACCCTTAAACACTTCTGTCCGAGATGGCTCAACTACGTACTAATAGTGCCTTTGCAAAATGGACTGTGCCTACGACGACGCGTTCTTATTTCTTTTGGTTGGCTCTATCTGCATGACTGTCTACTGAATTTTGTTTGTCAAGTCCGTGACTGCGGGTATCAATTTTTAAAAATACTCCGAAAACAGTATTTGAAATCTGTTTAAAAATAAATTTGGTTGAATTTTTTTTCCTTTAAAGTAATATTTTTACCATTGAGACAACCGGGTTTTTTCCAAATACTCTGTAAACAGCCTGTTTAAGTTAGGCTTGAAAACAGGTTTCCATTTAAATACCTTTTAAATTAGGATAGTTTGTGAAATACTATAAAAGCAGCCAGTTTTAATCCTGTTTGAAAACATTTCAAGGTGCTCCTTATTTCAAATCACGATTTAAATTGAACTGCCTCTCAAACCCTCTTCAAACATGTTTTAACTATGCTAGTTATGAGCTGTTTAAGGTCGTAGACGGGGAAGTGTATTCAAAATAGTATCTAAACATCCTAATTAAAAACTGATTTTGAACTTTACTTGCAAAAACTACTTTTTAAATCTTTGATTTTAGGTTCTTGTTTCCGAAATGCAGTTTAAATACGGTATTTGAAAAAATTTTAGCAACCCGCCAGTACTCTGTTTCTGAATATACAGTTTAAATACTGTATTTAAAATGTAGTTTGGATAGCAAATATGTCTCAAATACAAGGAAAGCCCAGCAAAATGTTATAAATACTATTCAAATAGATGTCAAATAGTTTCAAATACAATTCAAGCTTCTAACGCTATTTTGGTTTTAGTCGTAAAATATAATAAAAACACCTCAAATTGTGGTAAAAATACTTTTTAAATCGTTTAAATAGCTTTAAACTACTTCACAGACAGTTTTCAAATACAGTTGATTTGGTGCGGGAGCTACCTCTTTTCCTGCAACACTAGGTGCAACCTAAATCAAATTTATGACTTTGCTTTTTAATTTTCTGTTGTGTAGTGCTATGTTGCGTTTACCTTGAACCACGCATAAAAATTCAAAGGTGTCTAAATGTTTGCAGTGTGGACAAACCGAATGGCAGCCAAGCTTTAGAACACAATCGTGTCGATTTATAGCTCAAAAAAGGTCTATTGATTTTTACAAAACTGCCACGCTTCCGTGCAACTCGGTACACGCTAATTCATGTACCAAAACAAAGCTCAAGAATTTTTCTTCCACTGCTATATAATTTCTTGTTGTACCGAGTTGCACGAGACTTGCACTAAACATAAAACGAGAAAATTACCCACATTTTTAGCATGTCCTTGCCTCGCATCCAGCGATCGCAACGCCGATCTCGGTTAAATGGATCGGGCCAGAGTGTTTGTCTGACAGTTCAAGGATGCATTATCTACTAGGCAACACATATCACTAAAAATTTCGACCAAAATAATTTTCGATCTCTCACAGTGGCAACAAAACCACAACACTACCACTGACAAAAAAAGCTGCCATTTCTTCTTTCATGTTGACAACATTTCGGGGGTTTTGTCTCTAAGCCAATGACTTTGCGGGAAATCGACCTCGTGATTTATGTCGCGGCGTATGCGTAGACATTTTTCGCCAGTGAAACCGACCACACAACTTGCTTCTTGGTTCAGACAGAACTTTGATCAGATGGAAAGCATTTTATATTGTTGTTATGTTCTTTAAATACATGTTCTTTTCAAGGTTTTAATTTCCTTACGTAGCTGAAATGTCATCTTGACTATGACTATGATTAATTTACTGCTGGCTGTAAATATTTATTTCACGCTGGGTCCGGCCCACTGATTTGTAATACTTCAGTTCATTGTTTTGTGGTGATGTTGTAGGAGTTTGAATTATTAACGAGCGATTGTCAGAGATTTCTGAGTCCATCAAGGATATGTCTGTACAACCAATACACCAACTTTGTCAGCGCTGGTTAAATTGAAATAAATCACGAGTCTGGGCGCGATGTTGTTGTCCTTTCCTTGTGGAATAGCTTGGAATACCTGTAGCGATTATTTTGTCCACGTTTTTTTATTCTCCCAGTAACCCCTGTGCCGCTAACTGGTTTCCATGCTTCAAAGAGACGAGACATCTCGCGGGTTTCGATCCCTTCCGGCTTCGAATTTTCCTGCTAAGTGTTCCCGATTGCAGATTTATTTTAAATCAACAAATTCAACTTTCAGAGAGAATCAACAGTTTAACGATTTGTTTTCTTTCTTGTTTTTTGTAAACGCCTGTCGGAGTAATCATACTCGCTTGGGCGAGAGTGGCTCGCATGAGCTCGTTAGACAGGAGGCCAAACTAACTCACGTGTGCTAAATATTGGTCTGGGGGTCATGTTAACTGGGAAATCTTCTGAACCTTAGTTTTAGATAGTAACAGTAGCGCAGTCCACGTAAAGTGTATGAGATGATGTGAATACCTGGCCTCATCAAATGTCCAGTTACGACAGTTGGTTGAATGTGGAAGTAAAATGAAAACGATTTATGCTGGAGAAATGGCCCACTTTTGCCTCTCTTTAACAATGGGTAAGCAAAGTATTCAAACACGGAGCGATCCTGTAAAAGGCACTGATGACATGCCACCTTTGAAGCACTTTGTTGGTGGAAAGCCGAAATAACGGTCACATAACATAGAAGTCGCGAAGAAATAGCGTTTTTTTCGTTAAAACAACGGAGTCATTTACGTAGAATAATAATAGGAAAATAATAAAAATACACTGCAAATAAACTTCTATTAAAACTTTTGAAGATGCCTTTGGAATAACAAAGACGATGAATTATCTTCGTCACAGGAACATTCCAATTTTCGCCACTAAAATAACAAAGCTGATGCCTGCGATCAACGAGCTATCTGTTTCCATTTATCTCAGCATGCCGACAACGAAGACAAAACTCGTAAGAGACGATTGGATTTTGGTGGGACATTTAAAATTATTCAGATTTATGAGCGTTATGATGGTGCAAGCAAAATGCAAATTGACAACGCTGACTTATTCCTCAAACTATTCTATATTCAGTGCAAAGAAATTGGAAAAAAAAGTACTACGAAGAAACAAGAGAACTTGAAAAAAGGCAAATTGAGATTTCGTCTAAATATTGACGTTAGAAAGGAGAAGGAAGACTCATGGCTGAATTAAATAAAAACAAAAATTGGGTTGGTTAAACGGCGGACTGAATCTTACCAGCAAGAGTACAACAGCAGCCAATGTTCACCTTATGGAATCTCTTTTAGGGAGTGTTTACATGAGAAAACTCGCACCAGTGCGAGTTTCATATTGGCATGACTTTTTTGATTGTGTATCGCGTTTACATGATGACTGAGTCATTTCATCTGTTCATATCTCGTTATTTGAAGGTACAGTTCATGTTGATAAAATACACGGAAGACATTCTCGACCCCAGTGCTTACGGGTTTGGGAATGCGCCCGTAAGCTCTGGGAAACTCTGCGCCGGAGTAGCCAAAATCTGGCTATTTGGGCCTCACAGCGCATGCTCTTGGAAAATACCGTTAAACGTTCCCAATCACAGATTGAGACTTGAAGTTTGCGTAGCTTGACAGTTGATTAATATTTCTGTGGACTACTTCACGAGGTGGTAAGTGAAACCCGAATGGCTTGTTAAAATAAACGTATGGAAATTCCAATAAAACTTTCCAAAATATGAATTTAGCGTCCTTTTATTTATGTTTGTTCATGAACATTAACACTTCAGCGAAGCTGCTTTGAAATGTGATATCGTGGGAAAAGAAGAGAACTATAAATATCTAGTCGCATTGTACACGTATCACTTAGTTTTTCTGTTTTTTTTTTTCTTGCAAGTCTGTTTTTGGGCAATTTACGACAAGAAGCTGAAGTT
The DNA here is from genome assembly GCA_038088405.1 of Porites divaricata. Classification (NCBI taxonomy): domain Eukaryota; kingdom Metazoa; phylum Cnidaria; class Anthozoa; order Scleractinia; family Poritidae; genus Porites; species Porites divaricata. Next base: position 39,149,994 of record JBBMOI010000004.1, read on the forward strand.
TTCATTCATACTCGGCTACTTCGTGTGAACAAAATAACGTGGAAGTCGAAGAAAAATCAGCAATGTGTCACGCTTCTTAACTTATAGCTGGCAAAGATGTCGGTGTATTTTTATTTTATTTTTTTTGCATTCAAATCTTTTTCTGGTTCACGGTTCAATTTTCAATATGTAGCTAAGCTATTTTATTTGAAAATTGGAAAATCCAGTAATTCTGCCTAATTAGTCGTTCAAATGTTGTTTTCAAGAATCGGCCGGCCGTGTTTACTTCAACATGTCTAGGGAAAAAACCCGCTCACACGCCAGACACGCCGCACGTTCAACCGCTCTCGTGCAAACTTGAATAGACCAATCAGAAACACTTTTATTGTTTTTTGCTGAAACCAATCAGAGACAAATCTTGCTCCAGGGTTCCCCAGAGCTCTTGATCCCTCTCCTCTACATGCGCAGAAGAGCTCTGGGTCGAGATTGCGGAGTAGCCAAAATCTGGCTATTTGGGCCTCACAGCGCATGCTCTTTCATCCAACCCAAACCTTTTGCTTAACTTTTTGCATCTTTTATATCTGCTTCATCGCTAAGTGTTTTGTTGCTTCGGTATTAGAACTGAAGAAATTCAGTTAACGGCCGTGAAGAATTTTCAGGTATCCAAGGCTGTTGTGGTGGCTGCTGAGAAAATACCGTTAAACGTTCCCAATCACAGATTTGAGACTTGAAATTTGCGTATGCTTGGCAGTTGATTAATATTTCTGTGGACTACTTCACGAGGCGGTAAGTGAAGCCCGAATGGCTTGTTAAAATAAACGTATCGAAATTCCAATAAAACTTTCCAAAATATGAATTTAGCGTCCTTTTATTTATGTTTGTTCATGAACATTAACACTCAGCGAAGCTGCTTTGAAATGTGATATCGTGGGAAAAGAAGAGAACTATAAATATCTAGTCGCATCATTATATTTTTATTTTATTTTTTCGCATTCAAATCTTTTTCTGGTTCACGGTTCAATTTTCGATATGTAGCTAAGCTATTTTATTAGAAAACTGGAAAATCCAGTAACTTTGCCTAATTAGTCGTTCAAATGTTGTTTTGGAATCGCTGATATCAATTTAAGAATCGGCCGGCCGTGTTTACTTCAACATGTCTAGGGAAAAACCCGCTCACACGCCAGACACGCCGCACGTTCAACCGCTCTCGTTCAAACTTGAATAGACCAATCAGAAACACTTTTATTGTTTTTTGCTGAAACCAATTAGAGACAATCTTGCTCCAGGGTTCCCCAGAGCTCTTGATCCCTCTCCATGCGCAGAAGAGCTCTGGGTCGAGATTGACACGGAAGATTCAAAATCGCAGACATGGCGCATGCGCTACCCGTTCCAGTCTACCGGCAGACCGATTTCACACCGAAACGTGGGGTCGTTTTGCGTTTTCATGATACCTTTAACGAGATTTCGTACCGGAGAGAAATTCTCGCGCCGTTACAACAACCGGGGTGAACTCACGCTGTGGTGACTCGCGCTGGCATGACATTTTGTGGTGGTATCATGTAAACAAATAATGTAGAGCCATGAGAGTGAACCGGAGTGAACTCACTCCCCGCGAAAGTCGCCCCGGTGTCATGCAAATACCCCCTAAGATAACTGGCTGAAGAGCAACCATATTACCGTAGATAACATATATTGCCTTCGCAGTCTGCTTGTATCTGGGTTTTTTTTTTCGAATTTTAGTTTCCAAACTTATTTCTCAACCGCGTTAATTTCCAAGGAGCAAAGACACTCTAGTATCAAAGAACTAAACACGGCATTTTATAACTTTGAGTGAACAGCTCGAATTCATACGATAGGCTTTCGCAAGTGGAGGAACAAAATTATGAAGTTGAAACTAAAAAAGTCAATTTTCTTTGTAAACTCTTCTCCTAAAGTTATCGTTCATTTAGTTCAAAAGGCATTGCTTACTTGTAAAACATATAAAACAGAAAATTACACCCGTCGCTCTCCAGAAATTTGTAGCAACGCTCTAAAATTAGAAACCATTCTCTCTTGATTTTTGGGTACAATACCATATCATCAACCATCCGCGCCCTTTGATTGTGGCAATACTACTTTCATGACCTGAGTGAGTAAGCCAATCAAATGGGTGCATTGGTCGTCCGCTGGGACTTGTGATTAACAGGTTGAACACCCCAGCCTCGATATATAGGATCGTTCCGTGTTTAAAGTGTAACCTTAGTTCAATTGACTTTGGATGCCCATATTTTTTACTGCTCAGTGTAAGTGACTAGAAAGAATTGAGCCTTTTTTATCTTGATAATCCGAAACACCTCTCACTGTTGTTGTTTATACACTGTAGGCCTTCGAAAGATTTGATTCGGTGATATCTTACAAAAAGTAACAAATGAAATTGATTATCAACGTCATCACCAACATCATCATCACTATCGCTTTCATCGAGAACTTCACTACCTTCAATGATTTTCCTAGCAATGTCTATGGTTTCCAGATCTATTTTTTATTTTATTTTGCTTTATTGCTCCTCTTGAATGCTTCAGCTTTCGTTACATGACGTGCAGGTCTAAGACCTTAACTTTCAATTTCTTCAGCGTTCCTTCCCTATACATTTCTTCCCAGTTGTAATCTGCAAAGAATTTTCGGTTCTCTTCCAGGTTCGCCCTCTTTCTGCTTTCCTTCCTCTAGTTACTTTTCCTCTCTAGTTCCAGAGGATGGTCCACATATTGCTTGACTAGCCTTTTCTCGACAACATATTTCCTGGTGAAATTCTCTATGGCTTCCTCGTCATTCATTTTAAATGCATCAAAGGCAAAAAAATGTAATATGTCAATGAATAGTATCACGATATTAAAGATGTTGAATGTAGAAATAGACGTTAATTTTGCGGCAACTTACCCTCAACAAACAACTTCCTAAGCACTACTCTTTGCTGATAATCATCTACCTCTCTACCTTCACTAGGTGTTTCCTCTAGAGAACAATAGTTTGGTCCTCCTACTGTTTAAGACTGACTGAGTTTTGCAAAAGAGCAGATAGGATTAGTAACTGGACCGCTATGAGTCCAGCTAAGTTAGCCGTTAACGGTTTACGCAAGAAATATTGCTCCCGTAGAGCAACAAAGTTTTCCGACAAATTAAATGCCTGATTTTGTCTCGTATTTCCTGCCTAAGCTTTGGTAATGGCATTGTACCATACCAGAATTTATTTACTTCTCAGAATAATTGTTCTGGAGTGGGCCTTTTTAAAGCCGCAATCAAACGATGTTGGTGATGAAAGGAAAGAATTCTATTTCTAAGTTTGCCACAAAAAAATGGTAATTCCTCCATAACATTAGCTTCCACAGGTTTCAAATTCTACCAAAAACACAAATACAGTCCGAGTACCAGTCACGATACGAAAAAATACATTTTCACAAGAGAGAATGCTCATTCTCTCTTGATTTTCGGCGACAATACCATATCATCAACTATCTAGGCCCTTTGATCGCGGCAATTTTTTTCAGAAAACTTTCATGAAATGATCTGCCATTCAGTTATCCTATAATATGGGAAAATCACATGCTGACGAGGTTGACTTCACTGGAAATTGCTCGAGAAAAAAAAAAAACGGCAAAAAAAAAAAAAAAAACTGAAAGCGAAACTAATACCGCGCGCTGTTTTCAAAGCCATTTCACTCAATGATACTTCCATACCTTAATTATGGTAATCTAGTCTGGGGATCAACTTACAAAACTAACCTTCAAAGAATTGTCATTTTGCAAAAACGTGTGATTAGAATAGTGGACATACAGAACCTATTTTTGAGAAGCTTAACTTGTTTTAATCTCAAGACATTCATTTAATGCATCTAGATCAGTTTATGTTCTCGTTTATAGGAACGCTATTCTCCCTGGAAAATTTGCTAACATATTCACAATAAACAACCAAATCCATTGTAACAATAGAAGGTATGTAAACCCCTTTCGTCTACAATTATATAAAACAAATACCCCTGCAATTCTCCGTATTCTATCAAGGTCCTAAACTGTTTAATTCTCTTTCACCTGAAATTTCTGGCTCGTCATCACTTGCATCTTTTAGGAAAAAACCTAAAAAACATATATAACCGGTAATTATTAACTCTGTCATTAAGTATGGCTTGCATGTCATTAATTACTTTTATCTAAATTAGTCATCTGGTGTTTCTTATGAGGGGACCTTAGCTTACAAGCCCCCTGGTTTTTATTAGGTTCCCTCGCCATTATTTTTTCCATTCTTTAATTTCGTATCTTCATTGTAATCTTGCATACTTATTTTTGCAATTTATTAATCATTGTACTGTAATGCTAATTTTGTTTGTGTGGCAAATCCAAATTAATAATAGAAAAAAAGAAAGCCAAGCAAGCGATTCCGAGTGAAGTCACTCATCATCTCTAACCAATCAGAGTGTTTTTTCACAGTGCAATTCAGCTTTGAGTATGCGATTCTATGAAGATTATCTTGCACGACTATAGTATCTAAGCATTGCTCACCGGTTGAAAGTTTATAACACCAAACCCACTAGTGCGAGCACATCGCCCAAAGCTTTAATGGAAGGCACCCACAAATTGTGACCCTCCCCAAAACGCGAGCCCAGAAAAGTTTGCCCCCCTCCCCCAAATGGGCACCCAAAAAATCGCAGCCCTCTCCCGAAATTTAGCGGCCCTCCCTCCCCTAATAGTTGATTACGTACCACTCCCTTACTTCTAAAATAAAACAGAAAATTACACCCGTCGCTCTCCAGAATTTTGTGGCAACGCGCTAAAATTAGGCCTGAGTGAATAAGCCAATCAAATGGGAGCATTGGTCGTCCGTTGGGATTTGTGATTGGCAGGCTGAACACCTCAGCCTCGTTATATATAGAGTGTTTTCACTCACGTGGCCAGCTTCTATGCAAATTTATTGGAACAAAAGAAAGTGTTTGCTTAAGAAAAGAGTTCAACTCCCAGAGGATTGGTTTGGGACACCAACATGGCCACCGTTTCATTGATTTGGGACACCAATATGGCCGCCGTGACGTCATGTGAAAACACTCTATAGTCTCTCTAAGTGTTTAAGTTGAAAACTGATGGAGGCGTGAACCAAATAAGGAAAACAATCTGCTAAACACAAGGCGCAATAATGAGATGTTTGAAAATTTGAGAGGCCCTATTACTGGCTAAATGTTCTTTCACACGCGTGGAAAAATGCCAGACCGTTTCGCCGACGTAAGAGGCATTACAGCCTGACAATGCAAACTTGTAAACCACACGTGAACGGAACCCTCCAGGGATAGGGTTTTTCATACCAAACATGTTACCGATCTTGAAAGAAGAACTTGAAAATACTAGCTTAATATCTAAATCACTGCAATAGCTCTTGATGGAATGGCGAATCTTTTTTGAGTAAGAGCAGAAGAATCGCCTGCTTAAAGTGAAACGTAGGTGAGGTGGTGGGAAGGGATTTATAACCTTTTTAATTTAGTAAATGAGCAGTGAAAAGATTCTTTTTAAAAATATCCATGAGCTTAGTGACGTCCTCGTGAAACCCTAACCAGGTGTTATTAATCTTATGGGCCCTATCAACGAGAGTTGTTATGAGGCCCACTTTGTAAGAGTACGAGGTAAATTAATTAGTAAATAGCCCAGTGAAAGTTTTCTTACGGTAAACTCTGATTAGAGAAAAATTGGGGTTATCATTATCGATCAAGACGTCTGAAAATTTTAGACTGGAATATTAGTTTAATTCTGAATTTCAAACAAGAGAAATTCAGGAAACAAAATCGAACTTATCATGTTTTGTCTCAAAACTGTTGGATTGTTCCTTGAATTCAACTGTTTTTGAAGCAATTGTTCTCCGGGACCTTAGAGGAATGGCCTCCTTTTAATGCAATGCAATATTACACGAACAGAGACCTTAAACATAATTTCTATTTATTGTGCTTTATGATTAAACAGCATTTGATCTATAAGTATATTATGTCTACTTTGATTGAGTGAAGAGTCAACAACTCAATTTTGATTCAAACTGATCTGAAAATCGCGTCTATTTTTGAATCAGTGCCAAGTCTCGTAATATTCAAGAGGAAATCAGTGATGAGAGGTAAACTGTGATTATTCAGAAAAAGGATAAGAAGTAAATTGTAAAAAATGACCGACATATTCAATTATAATGCTATCGTTATTGTCAGTCACGGTCACGGTTGCCCGGAAACCCGCCCGCTGCAATGATACGCGCGGTGTCCGTGGCGAAAAGAAAGAAACACACGCACGCCATGACCACCACAATACAAACACGTTCAAAGTTAATGGAAGGAAAAGTTTGATACAATAAAATATGCACTGTTAAACAAAGGAGACTGAAAACCATCAATACTGCATGACAAACTTTCCTGTTTCTCGAGCAGGGGACTGGCAGATGAAACAAGACCAAAACTTCAGAGTTGTCGGGGCGAAAAAAGATGGCGGCTACCGAGGAACAGAGTACAGCAAAGGGAAGAACCCAGGATAACGAGCCAGAGGGTTCACTCCGTTTCAACCATGTTGCGGAGACAGAAAGAGGAAAGGCAGGGCCACAGACGATTCGCACTTTACTGAGGAAATCTTTCAGGCGCCTTGGCCATCGCAGGAACTGAGTTAGCGCAAAAAACACGGAAGATAAGGGCAAAATATATGAACCGCGTTCACTCTTCCAGGATACAATTATGCAGGCACCAAGCACCAAGGACTTGACTAATTCCGAAAGATTAGTCATGTCATACATGTTCTTGACTGTCTTGATCGCCGAGACCATAGCTATCACTGCTGTTACTATCTGCAATAACCAAACTTCCGGCAGCAAAAAATGCGCAGCGATTATGAGAATAAGATTGGCGCTATCCAAACGGGCAAAAAAGTGTTCTCTCCACTGGAAACGTCTCTTGAAAAATATAGTGAGCTTGACTCCAATCCATAAAGATGAACAAATCACCAAGAAAAACTCCGAAGAAATTATTGCGGTGTTAAGGTGAATTGCTGTGTTAACCGTGAAAAGAATAGGCCATTTCCGAGTTCCAAAAAGTTTCACTTTCAAAACGAGGCTAAGTGCGAAACCTTTGTTGTGGAAATGAGTTTTAATTATGATGCAAATAAACCTCATTTCCACAACAAAGGTTTCGCACTTAACCTCGTTTTGAAAGTGAAACTTTTTGGAACTCGGAAATGGTCTATTCAATATCGTGTTCTGAGAAAAACCATCCGCGTTTTCCACGAATTTGAAGAAGAATGGAATGAAAAAAGTTTCTCGGAGTTTTAAAAATACTCTTAGAATTATGTTTTGGGAAATTCCCTCGGGTAATATCCCAGAGAAGGCCTCCTTTTCTTGGAATTTCTCGAAAGTTCTAGTTGATATTGCAAATTGCTTAGCCACGCATTGTTGAAGAAATGTCCAAATTCTACATGTTTAACGAAAATCAGCCAAAAAACCTTTCTTTTTCTTTCATTCTTTGGATGGTTAACATATGATCTATCTTTGCTGATGGCGGCTTCGTTCTCTTCAGTTTAAAACAATTTGATTGCGTCATTATTTTTCTCCGAAAACACTCGCTTTCCGAGAAAATCGAATGCGTCATTTCCGGCGTTTGATAGGAGATTTTTCTGGATATGCGGGCTAGCAGAAAAAAATATTCAATCGATTTGAGTACACACCGTGCTATAGGGCTTTGCAAGCAGCCCCTCTCTTTTGACGATGGAAAGAACGTCTCACCGGCAAAACATCCTTCACAGAGATTACAAACGCGATGCGGTCTCAGTATTTCATCATATATCGCAAAGTGCGCGAAGTGTTTTCGACACGAAGCGGAGAAGCGACAGCGAACAACCGAAGCGGCATCGAAGTGATGACATCGGGGACATCGCAAGAAACACCGGGCAAAATAACGAACTATCACAAAAAGAGAAGTTAATCAACAATGGAAAGATCGTCAAAGACAGGAACAACTTCGAGAACAGTCGACCATGGCCAAAGTCGCTGACGGAAAAGGTCGAAGAAATGCTCAAAATCGAAGAGCACCATGTCATTTCTTCGGAAGACATTACTAATGTAGAGTGGTGTCCCAAATTTGTCAAACCAGAAATCCATGGTTATGTAAGAGGAGGCAAGGCTTTGCCTCATCACAGGTGTCGCGAATGCGGGCGTTTGTGTCTCCATCTTCTTGGTCGCCCTGGATCAAAAAGACAGTGTTTGGAGTGTTCAGGGAAATGGAATAAGAAATATATTCCAGTGTGGTATTACCACAACGGCTGTAAATATTGCAGACGAAACTGAGCTTCAAGTTACAGAAAAAGCTGTTAGACAACTTTAAGCGAGGGTATTTAACCGGCGATGCCTCAGTTTTCATTTTTACTTGGTGTTGAGAACCGGTTAGCTTATTGCAGCAGGGCTGAAAAACGACTGCGCATGCGTTTGGTGAAGCACTGTTGTCTCTCATTTCGATCGTTTGATCATGAAACGTATGGAGGTGGAAGGTAGGTCTCGCTGGCGGTTCCCAGGCATTATTTGTTTGCTAGATGGAACTGAGAGACGCAGTTTGCAAACAGTTTCAGTCAAGGGAAATTCTCGGACATGCTGAAAGTATTTTAAACGAATATTCGTCTATTTCGATCGTTTAAAAAGCCGGCAGACATATTCGGAAAGCATTGCTTCAGACGATGGCAGCTCTCGGTGAGTACGTTTGCCTGAGTTAGACTGCAATATAATTAACTTATCAAGAAAAATTTCAACGAACGTAATGTAATTAATTCCTTCTAAGCATAGTTTTATTGTGGTGTGACTCCCAAACAAGCTCACATACAAAAGATAAAACTGAAAACGCAAAATGTCACTGACATATGTAAGCTTAATCTTGCATATAAAAGTAAGCTTTACTCGTGAACTTGTGTCTTATCTTCGTGAATTTTATCTGTGTAATTTCACACCCCAGCCTTAAGTATTTTACAGACTGCTAGTTTGGTGGGCATTGGATTGTGCATCTAAGGAGATTTTGCAGCTGAAAAATTTTTTTTTTTTTTTTTTTTTCAATTGTGTTGTTTTTGCAGCTACGTTGTCATTCAGTTGACCTAACATGATTCTCTACTTTCGAGATCTTTCTGAGCTCCTGATGAGACAAGGCAATCAATATGTTGTTATTGCGTGATCCTTACTGGTTGTTAATGATGAGCTTATTTTTGGAATTTAACTTAGGGGCCGACCATTTGACTTTTGAGTGGTGGTATAGGTGATTTTGCTTGTGTATAATTTTTTTCCCAAACCTCTGGTAATAGAATTTTTACTGACAAACAACGGTGAAAGATTTTCTTCCAGCATTATACGTCTCGAAATATATTTTTCTCAGTGAAGGAATTTTTTTGCTAGTTATTTTCTTGGAAGAATTTTTTTTCCTCAAAATCAGTCCACAGGATATTTTTTTCTGAAATCACCCATACCCCCCTCAAAAGTCAAATGGTTGGCCCCTTATGGTTTATAAATTATCAGTGTAAAACTAGTTAGTTGATAATTACTGGCTCCTTGGGTAATCCATATTTCCAGTTTATATCACTGCAAGAAGAGTATGAAATGAGGGGGGCAGTGCTTGCACAAACACTGCCCCCTGATTTCGTACTCTTCTTGAGGTGATATAAACTGGAATAAGGATTACATGCGGTGGAGACAGGACGTGAGATTGGAATTTAAAAAACAAGAAGAAGATATGGAAGAAAAGAAGAAAAAAACTTTCAAGAAGGCAGCCCAGATCAAGAACACTGCTGTGGAGGCCAAGCAGGCGGCTGCCAGCTGTATTTTATGGCTGGACGGCTATGCCGCTTGGCAGACCAGATTTTGCATACAGAAAATAATTATGAAAGTGTAAAATATGTGTTTTCCCATAATAATGGCTGTCGCTCTCATGGAGTGGAGACAGATACTTCTAACAATAATTTATTATTATTGTGGTTGAAACTAATGAGGTGGAGGGCTTTAGAGGAATGGAATTCTCTCTAATAAAATCAAGGAGAACCATCATTTAACACCTCAATTGTTTTAGAGATTTTCTTTCCTTTTTTATTTTTCATTGAATTTTTTCCTCTTGCTCTATTTCTTTGACATTTCCAATGTCTTTACTGCATGCTTTCCTTTCGTCTCCTTCAAAACTCACTGAGAATTAAGGTGAAGTGTAAATATGGTAAATTAAATATTTACTTGGCAACGCCTTTTCCTACAATAAAACGCTCATAAATAAACATAAATATACCTATTATAGTTAAGCTAAGCAAGCAAGAAAAATGAAAAAAAAGTTTTAACTATCATAACCTTGCCCATTTTAAAGTCACAATCACTTTAAAGTCACGGTCATGTAAAGGATAGGATGACAGCCATGAGACAGCAAAGGGAAGAACCCAGGATAACGAGCCAGAGGGTTCACTCCGTTTCAACCATGTTGCGAAGACAGAAAGAGGAAAGGCAGGGCCACAGACGATTCGCACTTTACTGAGGAAATCTTTCAGGCGCCTTGGCCATCGCAGGAACTGAGTTAGCGCAAAAAACACGGAAGATAAGGGCAAAATATATGAACCGCGTTCACTCTTCCAGGATACAATTATGCAGGCACCAAGCACCAAGGACTTGACTAATTCCGAAAGATTAGTCATGTCATACATGTTCTTGACTGTCTTGATCGCCGAGACCATAGCTATCACTGCTGTTACTATCTGCAATAACCAAACTTCCGGCAGCAAAAAATGCGCAGCGATTATGAGAATAAGATTGGCGCTATCCAAACGGGCAAAAAAGTGTTCTCTCCACTGGAAACGTCTCTTGAAAAATATAGTGAGCTTGACTCCAATCCATAAAGATGAACAAATCACCAAGAAAAACTCCGAAGAAATCATTGCGGTGTTAAGGTGAATTGCTGTGTTAACCGTGAAAAGAATAGGCCATTTCCGAGTTCCAAAAAGTTTCACTTTCAAGACGAGGCTAAGTGCGAAACCTTTGTTGTGGAAATGAGGTTTATTTGCATCATAATTAAAACTCATTTCCACAACAAAGGTTTCGCACTTAGCCTCGTTTTGAAAGTGAAACTTTTTGGAACTCGGAAATGGCCTATTGCATGCAGACATAAAAAATTACTGAAACTAATTTTTTTAATTTAGGTAGCTTAGTAGTCTATCTAGCTTGGTGAACAGATGCTTTAACTTGCCTCGAAGTTCTTGCTTATTGTTCTAAGTCTATAATGGCCTGAATCAATCATGTGCATACTTTACCCAAGAAATTTAATGTGATAAACGTTTTCGATAATATTAATCTACCTCCGTCAGTTATTTGATTCAACCACCAGTTATTTCAAGCTTTATTCCCTAAAGTCTAATAAACTGGCAAGGTATTGCGAGTTGGCAGTCTGAGTATAGCATCACAATGTTTATTTGATGAGAATATCTTGAGAACATATCTCTAGCATTATATTTATATAATTATAAAACAAAGCAATATCAACCTGAGCAAGGACTAAGAGTAATTTTAGTAAATTTCTTTGTAATCTATCCAGCATGAAAAGAAAATATTTCAAGAGTTGTATTTAAAGTCAAATTAATTGAGTGCTATGTTTTTAATTTCTGAATTCGTTACTATTATAAATGTAAGAAAAATCTGCAGAAAACATAATGTTTGCCAAAGTCGCAAGCCAGAGGCAAGAAAAAATGCGAGTCTGCAATGAGGATGTCGTTTTGTTATTTTCTTTGAACAATGACTTTACTCTCTCAACGAAAGTAGGCTGCAGTCAAATAAATATATATTTTTGACTGCTTTGTTAATTGTTAGAAGATTGAAAAATTGGACCAATTTAATGCCAGTTTCTATTTTGTTGGGGTTCCCGGTAAAATACTGAAGATAAAATTATAGTTTGGCTTTTGATGAACGCAAAGCGAATTTTGTATTGATATTAAAGCAATTAAACTGATCAATTGAAAAGAGTTTGAAAGATTGCGTAAAATAGTCTAAAATGGCCCATGACGTCCTTCACATGGTTTGCTTGGGGACCCACCCTTGTGGTTCTTGAAGAACTATTGTAAGTTCCTCTCGAATTCACCCCATGAAGATCAAAATAACAATTAGTATCCAAGCTTTCTGGGTGTTTGAAGCCCTCCTCCTTCCCTCTACCGATAGTAATACACTCGAGTTGGCTTTTTTATTTTCTTATAAAGATCAAAGGAAGAATTTTTTGCTCCTACTTTTTGCAATGGGTGTTTGAAGCCCTTCCTCCTGCCCTCTTCCAATCATAACACACTCGAGTTTGTTTTTAATATCCTCAAGAAGATTAAAGAAATCATGTCCTTGTTTTTCGAGTGTGAACGCTCCCCCTCTCCCCTCCACGAAAAATAGCTCCACCCTTAGGTCTCCCACAAAACATTGAGTTGGAAAGAGTAGAGGAAGGTGATGAAAAGTCAACAAATACTTACCTCCACGCACGTCCGTTTCGTGTTGAAAAAAGGACTGGCATTCTTCTGATGTCAGTTAGGGCCTCTGCAGGACTGGCAGCTCTACGATCAACAGGTGAGCGGCAAACTTGTTCCCTCAGGATGGTCTAGTCGTCTGTGTCTCAAGCACAAAACCTAACGGAAACCAAAGATCAACGATCCTTTCAATGAGTGTATCCAGTAACAATATAAATAAGTAAGTAAATATGAATTATCAGTATACTACCCTTAAAGAATTTGACGTGTATCTCTGTTGTTTTGAGGTCAGTTAAAGAGGAGCTTTGAATGGCAGATTGGTCAACATTATGTTCGGTAGTTTTGAAATTCTCAGCTAAGGTTATATATGTAAGCAGACCCGAGTACGTTGGACTTGATTTAAATGATCGACAAATATGGCTAAAAAAAATATCGAAGTTCGATATCTTTTGAACGCAAATGTAAAAATTGTACTGCTGTCACTTAGGAGGATTCATGTAAGGATGCTAACGGTGAATAAAGCTTTTTCCTATGAAGTACATTCTCTTTGCTGAGATCAAACAAGGCTTGTAATCATGTAAAATTTTAATGTTTGTAATGCGCAGTCCTTCTAGCTAAAGAAATACGAAACGAAAAACAAAGGTTTTGAATCAACTTCTTAATCTCAATTTGGCGAATTTTTGTTTATTTGAAATCGCTTTCCAGTTACTTTTTAGCTTTCATTAATTGCTTGTTCTGTGTCACAGAGGTCTCCAGTTGCAAAGCACTAAGTCAATGAGCCGCCAACAGACCTTCTTAGCTCCAGTTTTGTTTTCCCCATGTAGGTCACGTGATGATGCTGCAGGAAACTGTTCGTTTCAAATTTCTTCACATTCATGATCATAAGTACGCATAATTTACGAAAAGACTCCTGGGGCAAATTCCCCTGGGACCTTCATTAGGAAAACAAAACATACAAGTTTAGCCGAACCTCTGCCGGGCGCGAAAAAATGCTTGCAAAAACGAAATTCCTGTCTTTAGATAGTTTATCGCCGACATTAAATTTAATGTCGGCGAAAGAGTAGACAACTGGACGAAATTCTGCGAATTTTGTCCTCAAGTCTTTTTCACAGTACTGTGGGTATACATGTATATATCCCAAGTTAATCCTACTTTAGAGTAGACTTAGGATACTTGCAAATAGGACATGTCTAAAATAATGTACTAATATTCCTAAGTTATATCTCAGGATTCATCTTAGGCAGATTTCTTAAAATGGCTTAGCCTATTTATATCTTTTGTTCAGTATTTGCTATCTTTGTTGTAATTTCCGCTGTTTTTCCTGAATTTTTCCTGTGTTATTGCTCAAAAAGATAGATTGGTAGCTCTGTTATGTTGTCACAGGGCCTTCAAAAGCGACCTAGACTAATGACCCATCTCGCCCTTGAAGAAGTCTGTATACCAAGGAGTGAATTCTAAAAAAGTCATTTGAACTTAATGACTTGAAATTTGTTTATGAACGCATCACGCTTTTAATTGAAAAAGTAACAGTTATAACTGATAAAAAAAAGTTTCCAAAAATTAACTGAAAATCTTTTAAGTTTTGTTGGTATCAGTTTGAAAAATTGAAAAAGATAATAATTTCGAAGAATGCGAAAATTAAAGCAACAGTTACTGTAAAGTTTAAATTAAATATGCCCAATTAAAGCAGAAAACTGAGTGACCCCGACAACAGAGACAAGGTTTCAAATTCCGGCACCTACAGTATAATCAATTATCGAAAATAACGAAAGACCAAACAAAAGACGCATAAGGCAGATTTAACTTTTAATTATTATATTGTGCTTTCTTGCATGCGGAGCCTCTATCGCAATGAAATAGAAAACATGCGGTATTTATGTCGCTTTTAAACTGATCATTTTAATCAAGCCGAGAGCAACGTATCATCACGCATACGGTTTCAAGGTGTCCCCGGCTAAGACAAAAAAAAACTATCGAATACATGTTGACCAATTTTTGCCCAAATTTGAAGCACCTCACAAAATCTCCTAGCCTTATAAACTGTTCATAAGACACAATTACTCTATTATTCTAAATATCAATCCTATTGGATTTTTTTTGGTAAAAGTTTAGCTAAACTGATTTTAAATAGTTCATACGATCATAGCAAACTATAGAAACATGCGAGCGAGTTATTTGATCTTTTTCAACAACCTGTAGAAAGTAGCGCTTCTGAGAGAAACAAAACTCAATTTGGAACAGTCAATAAAAACAACTGAGAATATATAAACTCAAATCTTTTTCAGTTTATGCCAACATATCGAGTATTTTTAGAAACAGCCCAAGTAAAAATTCACCAGTTAATTCCATTTAGTTTTTTTCGAAAGCAATTACGGCTTTTTAATTTCGTCCTCAGTCATAAAAACAACTTGATAGTCTGTGATATTAAATATACTTATCTGTCGCTCTCCGTTCGTTTGTCGGAATGGACTTTCCAAGACTCTCTACGCGCACTTTTGAACTGGAGGGAATGGAAGTTGGTTGAACGCGTCATCTGTTTTACAGATTTCTGTTTGACAAGATAAAAGCCTGATATTAGCAAAGTAATTAATTTCCTTTGTACGTTTGGTCTTCACGGATTTTCCTGGCTGTTTAATTTCTTATACATGTTCACTACCGACGCCGCGACAAAGGGGACAAATTCTCATATGTGTAATTTTTGTTATTGTAAGGCAAATGTCTTCCGTTTTGTTCGTACCTTTCTATTGTAAAATGAAATCATAATCAACACCAGATCAGGGCTAGATTAGTATAATTTTGAGACCATAATCCGTGAAAAAAAATCCAAAGCGTTGCCAGGTATGAATTGTCCATTTCAATTAGAAAGAAGGACAAAGGCTAGTTTTTGGTTACAGTGTTAATTTGCTAGATACTTTTTCGCCACAGAAAATGGTATCGATTTCTCGGAGATTAAGAAACAGATTCTAACCTGGAAGTTAAGTGAAGTTAAATTAACTTTTGATTACCTGACGCAAGCAGAGACTGCCGGGCTGAAGGATCCCATGCCAAAGTCTTCGAGGCTCTCTCGCTCCGAGAAGAAACAGGGAACTGTTGGTAAAAGACAAAAAGTGAGTTCTTCTAATGAATACTGTTGAGTCAGTTTGTATTTGCTCCAAACCTATTCAAAGTTTATCCTTAAAAAAAAAAAAAAAATGAAAGAAACGGAGCAGCAACTCAAGTTTACTTCTACGACAATCGTGGGATGTAAGACTTTGGCCGCGAACTTCAGTCAACACGTGACGCCTTTACTTTATAACACTTGTGCAGTTGTAGAGACAGGCTCTGATGTATAAACCTCTGAGAGAAATGACTTATTAAGAGAACAAACCTGTTATCGTCTTGACTCATGATGTAGCACAAATTAATCCACAAGAAGCAAAACCTCAGCATTTAGGTCGCCTTTCCAGTCGCTACTTTTAATTCTAATACTGGGTGTGTTCCTTGGTTTTATACCTTCTGGTATAATAGTTAATTTTATTCAGCTTCTTCGAGAAATACTTTTCATAGAGTAGGAAAAGCAAAAGGAAGTGTTACTTCATGATTGTTCCAAGAAATATGTAAAACCCCAA
Organism: Porites divaricata; assembly: GCA_038088405.1. NCBI lineage: Eukaryota > Metazoa > Cnidaria > Anthozoa > Scleractinia > Poritidae > Porites > Porites divaricata. The sequence goes on from JBBMOI010000004.1 coordinate 39,166,056, forward strand.
CTTGCAACCTGTTGTCTTCGGGTTGTCGGAATTTGCTACACTGTTTTGCACAATGTAATTATTCCTCTACCATTGGGATTTGGAGGTCATTTGCATGTGCACACAGAATTTTGCAAGCGCATTACCATCCTTAGTTTTCATGGTATCTCAAAGAGAACAGTGTTCTGTCTAGATTGCGGTGGCGGCCGTTGCTAGTTTTGTGACGCTTGCTTCGTTCATCAATCATGCACCCTTACGGATGATACTACTCTTGTAGAAACTTTCTTTTCTTTTTTCCTGTATGACATAGCGAAGGCAAAACAAGAGGCATTTTAGCGGGGTTTGAATGAAAACGCCTTTCGTTGATGAATTGCCGTACACTTGGGAAAATGCCAACATAAGGTGAGAGAAGATTATCATCAATTTGTTCCCTCTATAGCTTGCTATTGGTGTAATACAACAATAACAACAACAAGTTCATTCAGTATTACCATTTCTATACATGGTGTTACCGATTTCGGGGGTGGAAGCGTGACCTTAAGGCCTACTGAACTATCATTCGTGGCGCTTTTCTTTTCCTGAAATTTTGAAAACAGCTCATTTTTCGGGTAGCTAATTTGACCTGATTTTGGCAGGAAAAAGCGAAAACCCGTCGTGACCGACACGACTTCGCAAAAACAAATTACTATATTCATTTCTTTTGCTTTCATTTGCTTATCTTCTTTCTGCTTTCATATCCTTTCTGGAATTTAAGTGAACGGTTGATGTTGGAACTTAGTTTTGGATAAATAAAGCATATAAAATTAGGGTTATGTGATGTACCTTAAGGCTGAGATTATTTGCGGCAACTAATGTTTTGATCAGTTTGTGAGTGTTCTGCAAATTCAGCAAGTACGCCAAAGTTGCCATTATGGCAACTTTGGCGTACTAAAAATTAGTATTAGGGAGCTTTAGCAACGACGACGGCGACGGCAACGAGGACGTCAAAAAAAGCAATAGGTTTATTACGCAAAGCAACAACTTTGCACGTGCATCACGCTTTTTTTGTACATTTCTTTACCGTCCTTGCACGACAGCGACGTGAAAATGCCTAATTGCAAGTTTTATGGAGGACGTAAACAGGCGACGACGAATTTTTCTTTTTCGCTCTCTAAAGTTGAGTACTCTCCTCAAGAAATCAACTCCAGGTAAATTCGACTACATTTGCCATTTTCAGCAAATTGGAATAAAAGCGACAGTGTTTGAAAAACGGGAATTCATTTTAAAAGTGACGTTTTCACCGCTGTTGCGGTCGTCGATGCTAAAGCTCCCTATTGATACAATGACGCCGACCTCACTGATCAACTGTTTTTATCTGCCGAGCCCTAACCTGCGAGCAGTGGTTTCTCCACGGTCGATCGAACACTACACTACGAAAGTGGAGAAACCACTGCGAGCAACCAGTTGCTTTTCCATCGAGCATGCGCATCCACGTGGCGCCTTTCAATCCGTTCTATTTACTCGATTCATGTAATCAAAGTTTAAAATATTTTCTTTTAAGGGTTAAAAAAGGGTTGGGTTACGCCGAGATTGGTCTTCTTTGGGGGTATAATTCAAAATTTGCGTCGGAAATCCCGGCCCGCCCCTTTCATATGGGAGCCCCGTCCAGGGATCCAAAGACGCGACGGCAACGACAACGTCAAAAAGAAATAATAGGTTGAATAAACAAAACAACTTTGTACGTGCATCATACACACATGTTTTTTTTTTTTTATTATTTTTCTGAACTTGGATATGGTCCCTCGAAATAATTCAACTCCAGGAGGGTTCGTCGACATTTGACAAAGTAAGTGAGGAGGAATAATCGCGATAGGAATTGAAAGAGCGCAAATTCAGCAGGCTGGCTTTGGGGTAGCACTTATAAGCGTAAGCAAATGCGCCATATTCTTAACTTATTTTTATCAGCACTGGCGATACAGGGCAGTTGGTACTGTGTCTTTCCTTGCTGAAGAGGCCAAAAACTGAGTGTTTCTATGAATAAAAAATACGCCTTCTCTGGATACCTTAAAGCACCGAGGAACGTTTATTTTCGCCAGCAGTTTTCAATTATTACACAAACATTGTATTGCCTACCGGATTGCTCGTTGTCAGAAGCCCATAACCAGCTCCTGTGGTTGTGAATTTCTTCAAGGCCGAAAATTTCAGTAACTGGGGGAACCGAAAACAACAGCTAAAAGGAGGCATACAGTGTGAGCTAAACAGGGAAAGAGGCTTCTGATTTTCTAAAATGTAACCGATGCACGGTTCGATTAGACTTGTTACTACCCCTTCGGGACAGGGGGTGGGGCGTTGTTTTAAGCGGTCATGTCCCGGACTTTGGGGGGTTGTTAACGGGGCAAATCAAAATAACTTCTCTTTGTTTTTGTGAAGTACATCATTTCTCGCGCGGTTGACATGATGGTGACGGACTCCGTAGCTAAGGACAGGTCCTTGTGAAACATGTCCCGGCAACATATAGGGCACCACGTAATTGACGTCAACACCTTGACTCACCTCCATGAACAGGGAGAGGCGATAAGTTCCATCATACCTTAAGTGTTGCTTGATGTCTAGACGTGGATAGTCTGTCCACAGACGTTTATCCTTTTGTTTTTGACAACGCGCGAGTGAACCGGAGCGCCGGGTAACAAGGCCTAACCCCACCCTATTGCCCAAACGTTCACTAAATCCCCGCGCTTTGTATTTTTGTGCAAGAACAGAACAGGTACGTTTTTATCTTTCATTTAATTCCCACGTGCAGTTTAAAAATAAGAGGGTGGGTTCCCTATGGTGGAGCTTGAAAAGAACGAGGCATATAGCTGTGTAGCAGGCGCTTCGAAGTAGGGTGCGGAAAAGAACGTGAGCGCGAGGATACGCGTGTCTCTCTCGCGTGCCCCGTTCTTTCTTGCGCCCACCACCTCCAAGCGCCTGCTACGCAGGCTAAACAAGACATGGTCACCAAATCGAAACAAACTCAATATGGCGGAAAGTACGATGGTCGATTTCATAGCAAAAAGGATACAAAACCGATTCGGAACCTCTTATGCCTGGAAATGTTGTTATGATGCTCATCTTCAAATTTAAAGAATTAATTAAGGTCAAAAAGGTTAAACTTTGTCGTTTCTTTTTCCTTTTCTGAATTTTTTTTTTTGGATAATGCCAAAACATTGGGTCGGTCTGACGACGTTAAACGAAGAAAAACTAAATAATTTAGCTATTATAGTCACTTAAATATAGTTATTTGGCTCCCTCAGAGTATAAAAGTATAATTTTACAATGCCAGGATTCATCCTCGTCCCCAGGGTGCCTTTCCCTGGCTTTGGAGGTGTGGCGCCCCACCTCCAAAGGTGTACAGAAATGTACAGATGATATCTCTCGCTCCTGTGGGTATAACTTTTTTAGCATCCAAAAGCCATTAACTAACTTTATTGAAAATTGAAATTACCACAGCACTTTGCTTATTAGTAAACACCGAAAGCACTTATAAAGTAAATCAAATAAATAATCGAACAAATGTAATTTTTGTCTTCTACTGGATGACCTTGAAGACATTCTTGGTGTCAGCAAATTTTACTGACAACAAAGGTGTTGCAGCAGTTAATTTCTATACAAGGCTCGAGAAATGCCATGTTAAGAAATCTTCCATTTTGATGCACTATGCACCTTCTCGCTTCTTCACATCCACGGCATAATGATTTTCTTTCTTACACTAAGCCACACCCCAGCAATTTTTGTCGACTTTTTTTTTAAAAGCTAAATTGTGAAATTGAAGATTAATCAATATTCCAGCCACATTGTTCTTTACACTGTTCTTTTGTAGAGGATGTAATAGGCCTTTGCTTCTTCCTGCCGGTCTGCAGAACCGCGCTTATTTCCTTTTTAACAAACTGTGAGTGCAGAGCGACAGCAGCGAGAGTAGTTATTGGTGATTCCCGCTCTGTAGAATTTTGTTACCAGAATAAGAATTGCTTTTGTTATTGCCAGAAACTTACTTCTTTAGATCCCTTGATTTTACCCGACCTGATTTAAAAAAAAGCCTTAATTTCATGGGGAAACAAATCAAAAATGAAATTACGCGTCAGTGACCAAAGATGAAACTGGCCTCATTTATCGTTCTTTAATACAGCTTGGGGCTGCGTGACCATGTCGGCGGTTTCAGATGGCTGTGATTACAAAAATGGCACCAGGGCTTGGGTAAATTAGAATGACTTCTAATGATTTGATTTGGCAAATCTTTTACTTATTGATCTGTAATAGAATATTCCATGGGGTCAGTAGAAACCTGATTACTTTTGCGCGCTTATTGTTTTTGATGGAGAAGCCGAAGGATAACCGTATTAAACTGTAAGTTAAAAAGAAAGAGCGAATTCATACAACAAACTTTCATCTGACTCATAAGTTCAATTTCAATTTGAACAAAAAAAGTACATCAAAAGATACTACAGATGTTTTGACTAATGTAATTCTGAGTTGCCGGACTGAGTCTTACTTCCAAGACTAAGTTAGCTTATTTTCATTTATCAGCACAAATTATTAATCCGAAATAATCAAATCGTCAAATCAAGTCTGAGTCTGATCTGACATAAAAACGTCAGAAAATCGTGACTAGATTTACATAAATAATTTACGATATTGCCAGAATTCAGGCTCACTTTTTCTAATGTACGAGGTACGCTCAAAAGTGCTGTTGGATGAACTTGGCTGGGAAAGACTTGAAACTCAGTTCTAGGTTGAAACAACCTGCTATCTGCATGTGCAAAAGTAATCTTTCCCCATCATACTTGAAACAGATCTTTACCGGTACAGCAAATGTCATGCTTATAACCTAATAGACCTCGGACTGAATTTGGAAACTTAAGGGGAGCCTACGGTATCGAGGATCTGTTCTATGGAATAAACTTGTCTAAACTGTGTCCCTCGTAAGATAGGATTAGTTGCTGTTCGACTGGAACGATAACTTACCTCAGTGGAATGTGAATGAGTGTAGTTTTCTATGTCAACATTCTCCTTGCATCTCTGAAACAGGTTGACTTTGTGGATTTAGCATTTCAGCTGTTAGAGTGTCAAGACTGTCTAAACTTTGAATTACGCATGTCAATTAGTTGCCACTTTTGCATGACTCATAACAAGCCTTGTTTTCCCTCCAGAATTTTGCATAAGCATTGTTTACAATTTTCAGTACCAGCCAAGGAGTTTATGAGGCCATTTCGGAGCTTCCCCAAGCCTCTGTTTCAGAGCGAGGCTAAGTGCGGAAGCCATTGATATAAAAATGATTTTCTATTCTCATGCAAATCTAAAACTCAGCAATCACGTGAAAGGTTTTGCACTTAGCCTCGTTTTTAAAGTGAGAGTTTTGGAACTCGGAAATGGCCTATTGGAAGAGTAGGAATGGGGGAGGGTGGGAAATAAAGGAAATGCATGAAAGGTCGCTTGTAACGTAAAAGCTGCACCTAGCTCAACTTTTACATTTAGGTCCGGCCTTTCATACAAAATAAAATTACGTGACAGTGGAAATCCGTTCTTCTATCTTATCTACTAGTAGATGACTAGACCTCTTTATAACTCATCTGTTTTTACATATCTCTTGATTAGGGGAAAAACTAATAGAGCGATTTTCGTATGACCTTGAAAAAAGGTTTCGGTTAGTGTTCGTTCTTTGTTTCATCAGCCAATGGATGAAAAGATCAAAACATGGCCTCTTTGTTTTCCCGCCAAAGAAACCCTAATATGGAGAAGGCATTGTTCGATTGGCCAATCGTGTTGTAGTATGATGTCAAAGCGAAGTATCGGTTGATTTCTAGAAAGTTCTCGGGCATGAAGTTTTTTCACCTGCGCGTTCGCTTAACCAATGAAAAGCCAGACACGTTTGTCTTTCCGTTCGATAAACCAATCAAATCGCTCTATTTCCGTTCGTTCGTCATTTCTGTTTTGTTCGCGCGCTTTTATTTCAAGGTCATACGAAAATCGCTCTATAATTTGTACCGAGCTAGCAAAATGAGGTTCTCACTGAGCCTGAATAGCACCTTCAACCGCGGGTTTTTATCCTCAGTTCCAGGACATAAATGCTGATGCGAAAAAATGCGCGGGGACTGGGGAAAGAGGAGGCGGTCCAGATCACGTGCGTCTTATTTTCTCTTGGCTTGTTTTCTCGAAATCCCAACTATCTTGGAGCCTATCACAGGCTACAGGGTCGTTGACAAGCATTACAAAAAAATTCACAGATTTGATAACACTCGTAAGTGTCTGTTTATTTGCTCGTGACTTTACTTTGTACAATTCGGCTAGAACTCAGAGTTCATTACACCTATGTCTAAAGTACACTATACATTTTCTGACCTAATGCTTCCTATATCATTTTTATTATGTAACACACTCTTTTGTTCATGCAGATTGGAGTGATTAACATAATTAAGATTTTACTTTCACAATTTTCATCACTCTTTCCAATAAAATAATAAGAAAAAGCAGTAATGTCCATTCGATCGTGGTTGTAAACATATTGATGTTTTTTTTAACCTTTTATCCAAGCCATTATCGTTTGTTGTTGAAATCGATATCCTTGTCCTTATCAGTCTCTGATGGCAAAAAGTTTTTAATCCAAAGCTCCTTTGGACTGTTTCTCAGTGCTCGTCCCCACAGACCAGGCTTACGTTGCCGACTCCACATTTCGGAAGGATCATCTCCAGTGCTCCTATCCCAGAGTCCTGGGTGGGAACCTTGAATTCCACGCCCCCACAGACCGGGACGGTTGTTTTTTAAGCCCCGCTCCCATGGACCCGTCAGCGCTCTCATGCTTTTGTCTTCAAAGTCTTCATAGTCATTAGTTTCTCTTCCCCAGAGACCTGGAGGCTTGTATGGGGCTCTGAAGATGTCTTTTTCGCGTTCTTCTCTCAAGTTCTTTTCGTCTTCACCTGATCTTTCCCAAAGACCTGGGGTTCTGTTTTTTAAACTCCTCCCCCAAAGACCTGGAAGTGGCCTACGGTTCTTTATCTTGCGTTCATCAGATGAATCTTCCTCCTCTTCCTCGACTGCAGCTTGCCTTCCCCACAGACCAGGAGGTTGGTTTCTCAAGCTTCGTCCCCATAAACCAGGCGGCTGCGCTTTCCGTCCCATGAATGACCTTTGTGTTATTTCCGCCAAATCAGCTGAGGTCACCTCGTCTTCCATTCGTTTAATGCTTGACGCTGAGTCCTGATGTAGATTGTTTGAAGATTCCGTTTTTGTTTCGACGTCTCGTTTTAATCGTGCGTTGTAGGGTAGCTCACCAGTTTTCTCATCATTTTTGGTTTTCAGTTGCAGAGCACAAGATGTGGACAAGAACAAAACAAGCACTGACAGGAAGATTGCTTTTAAGGAAGACATCCTGCAAGAAAAGAATATCACTCAGATAGTTAGTATGAATGAAGGAAGAGAATGAAGAGTCGGGGATGAGAGGACAACATTTTACATTTTAACATGTGAACAGTAAAGTCAGACGTCAGTATACAAAGGCCCCACTGGCAGCCGCTCTCAGTCCATTTTTGAGCTATTTTGAAAAAATAGCTCATATGTCAGTGGTGTTAGCGTATGTATCTTTGTGGCTCTGTGGCTCTGTGGCTTTGTGGCTTTGTATGTTGGGATGTTTGTTGCAAGAGCCAATAAGGTTGAAGGTACTATGAGTTGATGCTTAGGAACCAATGAGATCTTGGCATCTATTTAAACATGGCATTGGTAAAGGTCGAACAAGGGCACTTTGAGACCGCCATCTTGATCCTTCACAATTTGTTCGTCTTTTATTACGGGTACCGAAGTGTTTGGAAGCATTACATAAAATATCTTCATGATTCAAACGCTGTGAACAGTGATGCAGCTGTTTGAGGGTTCATATTTAAGTGTGGTTGCTGCTTCGGGGCATTTCTGACCTAATTCGGCTATCGGTACAACGCACGTCAGTATGAGTTCTGTTTCACCTGCTACAACTGGGTAGAGTTAAAAGATCATATATTTTCAAATCTCTTCCAATGAAGCAATAATTGATATTTAGATATAGACTTTAATTCGAAAGTATGCGCCCTATAAAATGTGGTTTTAGAAGTTTAAAAGGCAGCTTATTTTTTGGAAAGCTGTATCGAGTATTGTTAATCCCGTAAACAAGCTTTAAAAATATTATTCTCTCGCTTACAAAGTTCAACCGACCTTTTTCGTTCTATTTAGTAAATATGCGTAACTTAAGTAGAAACAGTAGCGTTAGGGAATAAAATTGGAAGAAGCTAGTTGACACAATAATTAGATACTGTTATATTGAGTAGAGTAACATGATATAAGTAGAAATATATTTCGGCAGTTTGATAATTTTCTTGGAAGTTAATAAATGTTAGGCTATGAACCTTGACGTTGCATGAAACATAATTTAATTGCAGATGTTGTAATAAAGCCGAGGTGATTTCTTAAAATCGTTTGAGAAAATTTTGTAGTAAAACAATTTGCCTTTTTTTTACGTACGAATTGTAAAAGGGCGAAAGACCAACATCTTCACGTGCAAATTGTGTGCGTGAGTTATTTTTAGAATTCTGTTTACTAGTTTACTGTGTGATAACTCGAATTCCCTCACGTACGAACGACGAAAGGGGGCAAAGTCTAACACTTTCACGTGCCAGCTGTGTGACTGTACATCTCATGCAGATTGGCTTTTCACAATGATAAATAGTAACTTGGACGTATGAAGACCTGTTTCCTTTTGAAACCAAATCCTCAAAAAAGGCTCTTGTCTTCTGAGAAGAAGAAATAAGTTGTCGGAGTTAAAGACTGTTTCACTGAGTAGAATCGCACGTGAAAACCTCGTGAATTATGATGATGCAACCATCTACCACAATGATAAAAATCCTGATATTTCGTAACTATTCAGTATTCGATGAGTCACATTTTGGCTTAAGAAACTCTGAGGAAACCTTAGAGTTTTCCTTCTAATCAACGTTTGGTGAGTAGAAATTTATTTCACTTTAGCGATTTGTTTAACTTGCACCAGATGTAACAGGGAAAGACAGAAGAAATTGAATATATAGCTTGAAGATCGATTCAGCTGAGCGTTTCGCGTTTTCATTTATGTACCGCAATACGCAATTTCGCACAAAAACCCAATCTACATTTAGGATGAAAGAGGTAGATTCATCACTTTTGGTAAGGTTACACCGAAGCATTAAAGTTACACTGAAGCATTCAAAATAGCTCATGCACGTTTAACGTGCCTATGTTTTAGCTTACTGTACCCACCCAACCCATGATGTGAATGATGTGATGAGTGAAGGTTGACCACAAACACACGTCCCCTACTCTTTTTTTTTTTTCACCGGTGTGGGTTCTTTTACGCCCCACAAGAACCAGTCAAGAGTTGGAAATTAGCTCAGATCGTTTGTTCAGGAGATTGTTATTGCTGTATTTAATAATATAAAGTTTTTCTGCTAGGCATAAGTCACATCGTTTACTAATTTCTAAGTGTCGTCATGAAAACAAGTTTTACTTAAAGAACTATTGACGCTTCCCCTATTCAATAACTACTGTTTTACGCTCCTACGCTTTTAGTTTTTTCGTTTAGACAGTTTACTTCACACATTCCATTGTTGTTCTAGATCCGCCTTCCTCACCTATTGTAATTAGTGCGTCGCATCTATTTATTTATTTATTGTTACACTAGAAGGAAGGGACTAAAACGCAGTGAACACGTCGGAATGCAGAAAGTTGCTAACTTTACTATTGTCTCTACTATGGTTCTGATTGGTTTAAACATCAAATTTTACGAAATCTTGGAAAAAGCAGTATGTATATTAATCCCTTTTTTCTATTCAACTTCCTTATAACAAAATCTCCTCTTAGTCTATTAAGTAACGCAGAAATCGTATGTGCGGATCATGTAAAATTGTAAACATTTCTTGGCTATTGTTTGCAACTCTTGTGATTGGTCGAAATGTTTTAACACAAAAATACACTCTTTAAAAGTGGAGTTTAAATACATTTTCTTTCGTAAACTGCCTTTTTGTAGGTTTATGCATTCTCTGCGTAAAAATGAAAACATTTCTATGTGAGGAAAGCGTATTGCGCCACAACAAAAGAAATTGCTTCCCTTCTTACCTGGATCGTTACTTAAGCTAGGTGAAAAAAATGTGAAAATGAAATAATCAGCATGCCACGAGCGTGGGACAAAGAAAAAATCTGAGTCCCCGACAGGATTCCACCTATGATCTTCCAAACACCAGGCGCGCGCTCTATCCACTTGAGCTACCGAGAACTCATGGAGAGCGAGGCCATATACCAAGGGTTATTTTTCTTTTCATGTGGCTCGCAAAGGGCACTGAAATCTTGGAATGAACATCGTAGTGTACAGCGGTTGTATGACCAAGAGTGCATAGTGTACAGCGGTTGCACGCACAGAACATACGGGAACTGAACAGTGTGAGCGGGCGTAGAGTGTGTGAATTGACTTGGTGTCGAGCAGAGCAGATGAACGAATACAGCGTTCGGTTTTATTTGCCTTTGTGACCGTTAATACTCTAAAAACATGTTTGAAATTCGCCTCTCAGTACTGCCATTCTGCGATTTATTAGGACACTGAAGTCTGTTCCAGGAGCTCAGATAAAAGAGGTGGCGCAGGAGAAAGAAGCAGGAAAAACATTTCGTCCATTTCGCACAACTCCCTACTATCTAAACGAGTGTAACAGTTTCAAATTGGGCACTGTAAAAATTCAATATCTTCTTTTACGACTCAAACGTTTCAGAATCAATAGTTATAGTTAATTTTGGGACGTTCTATCACCATTTACCATTCTTCAAGTTATCTCTTTTGCTTTCCTCGCTGAATAGTACAAACTTATTTTCGTTGGAGTTGAATCAAAGGCTATTAAACTAGGACTTGCGGTTAAAAAGGAAGAAATTTTGCTTTACTTATTTAACTCTTTTGTCCAAAGTATTTTAAAGCCTTATATTGTTACTTGGTTTCGGACTTAGATAAGACTCTAAAGGGCGCCCAAAAGATGTGTGAGCGTGTGAGCCTGCAATTACCTGAAAAGTCTTGAATCGAGATGAGAAGATGCAATGCTTACAGGAACGGCACTGAATCCTGAATTTGAAAAAAGAAAGAAGACCTCAAAACTTTGAATCAGATTCAATAAGTTTTATGAAATATTTGTCTGTTAACAGAACGAAATTGTGTTTCAAGTTTCACTTTGCTGTTGCCTTTACTGGCCATTTAGTGTAAGTTTTCATCTCTCCGAGATCCGTCTATTGAAACCTACCTCAGGGCATTTTCGTTTTGCACGGTGACCGAAGGACAAATGAAATCTTTTTTTCAGTGAAGTTAGCATAATCATGGTAATCATTTTGGGATGAAATTGACAATTTTAAAAACAGACAAATTTCCGCAGTAGGAAAATATTCAGTCATGTTTGTCGACATGTATTTCCTCCTTTATGACTATCATTTTCGTTATAGGTTTCTTGGAGACAACGGTGATCTAATAAATTACTTTCAATTAGACTCTTTCAATGTCTTTTATGAATGTATTTAACAATTTGCGGCCTCATTGATGTTTAAAAAAGATTGTTTAGGAAATAAAATGATAGTCATCAATCTTGAGGTAAACTAACAGACCCTCCATTTCAGTGTTTTATGAGTAAAATATAAACTGGACTGTTAGTTCTGCAATACTACGGCGCGTAAAATTTACTTTTATCGCCGATATACTTAAAAAGAAAAACGAAACCGAAAAGGTAGCAAAGAAAAAGAATGTTAGGAGGCTGAAAAATTCAATGAAAACTATGTGAAGTAAAAAAGAGATGTTAAGATATAGAATTGGTGTTTACATGAATGTGAATTACTCGCTGACCTATTTTCTGGAAAAAAAAGCAGGCATTCACATTTTTGTTACGTCTAGCCGCGTTGAAGAATTTGCAAAACCAATCTTGCAGAGGACGGCCGCCAAGGCAGTACACATTTCAGGTTAAAAGAAGAAGAAATGAATGGGACGTCGAGACTTCATTGTCTTGTAACTTAGACTAAGAGCTTCCTTGCTCAAATTAACTCAATGTTAGCTACTGAAGAGCCATGAACCATAGAGACTGATGGCTGCCACACCCTCTAAACAAAAATTAAGGTGTCATTTTCAACACCGAAGATATGATCAACTTACGTTTTGGCAGAAAACTTTAAGATGCAGGAAAATAATGACATACAAAGCTACGTATCCTCTCAGGAATCTTCCACCATTCGGTTTATTGACTTCTATAACGTTAAAAGACCATGGCATTCTTATTTAAGTTCCATACGCAGCGGCGAGCGGAAATGGGCCCTATATCGCATACTTAAACTGTTTCTCGTTTATGAAAATAAACTGCGTTAATAAAGACGACGTCAAAAATGAGAATTGACAAAAGTTTCCAATCATCTATTAACAATCTCCCGCGGGGAGATGAGAGGATGAAATCAAGGACCGTTTATATAATTGGCTTGACAATATTTATGCACCTGTTCCAGATGGCAAGAGAAGAACACTTAAATTTATTTGTTAAACATCGTGGACTTAACCAACGAGGACGTTAAAACGTGAAATTGAAAACAACGCGTATTTTTAAATATTTGGAATACTTTCAAGTTTTGGCGCGTCACTGGTTTGATTGAGTTTTTATGTTGGTGGGAGGTTCACGTCAATTCGCCCCTTCATAAGGAAGCTTGATGTTTATTTTTTAATCTAAGAAATATAGCTTTTCATTTTTGGTCAACCCATATTTCCTGCCTTAATGGCCTACTCCAAAAATGTAAAAAAAGTTGGGAAAGTACTGGCAAAATCTAATTTCTTCTAAGTTCAAGACAAGTTCCTGTCTTCGATTGCTTCACAGCAGGCCGAAGTATTTAGGAATTTAGAAGGAAAATGCTTTTACCTTCAGAAAAACACGTGAATATACAAGGACAATTTTCTATATTGTATTGACTATGACAAATTGTCTCGATGTGGCTATATTACCTGCATGGCGAAAAAAAAAAATATCGAACGTGTTGGAAATTAATTCCAATATGCCTTTAGGGGAACTAGAACGAAATCATTTATCTACGCGTTACATTTTATAACAAGTCTATAAACTCATCCATGAAATTAATAAAATAAATGTAGGTAATGGTGAAAAGAAAAGTAACGTGAAAAGAAATGACGAGGTTCACTTCCTTGAGATACTCTTTTCCCTTAAAAATAGTTATTTCATTCTGGGTTCGAACAATAAATATTTATTGAATAATTTGATAACATGTTCTATATTGTTCTTAATCGATGCCGACAAAATATTCAGTCATACTCATTTTGTTCTTTCATCGTCAATCTTTTATCTGAACAATTCTGGAATTAACCGTCTTCGCAGCCCAAGGTATAGTATAGTACGTGATGACCAACATGTACTCGTTCAGATAAATTCCCTTTTTTGCAACTGAAGCTTGCGAAAGAACAGTTACTGTATTACTTATGAATCAACTTCTTTAACAAATGGAAAGAAAAAGAAGGCGGATTTTAAGAAAAATAATAAAGAAAAAAACAATCCACGTACATAGAAAGTGTAACCTGATCGGCTCCGTAGATCAGAATTGCAGTACAGACATTTTAACTTTACGTACGTAAACGTTTGTTCCCACTACAATGCTTTTGTATCGATCTGTCTTTTTCGGCTACCCCATAAATCCAGCAGGGGTCAAAAATGTGTGTTTTTAAGTATTTGAATTAGGACGTTCATTGAAAGATTGTTTTTTCATGAAATCAGCTTATTGAGTTTCATCCTTCAAACAAATTGGTACCAGGTATCTTTTCGCCTATTTTGCTGGTTTAATAGCCGTCGTTTATTTTGTATGTTTATATAGCAACTAAAAGATTGGCTCATTTTCTAGGGGCTTTTAAAGCCGCGGCAAAACACTATAAAGCTCGTAGAAACAATTAAAATTCCATGAGCCCAAATAAAAAGCACTTCCTAGCAGTCTACGTAAGATGTTCCTTTCTATTTCTCGGAAAAAAAAAAAACATACCACCAAAGGTTTTTTTTATTTTATTTTTCTAGAAGTGAACCGCCAGGATTAGACCGCAACAACAGTGGTACATTGTAACCTTTTGCAACGCCGTTTTTTTTTTTTCAGAAACATTTAGCAGGTTCTGTTTTACACTTGTAAAACCTTAAGTTCTTGGCTGGCTCTTTCCGGATTGGATCCCCTATCAAAGTATCATTTGTTAAAGAAATACTATATAGTATCTTATCGTCCAGATGAATCCTTTATATATTCTGACTTTCGTGTTTGATCGCCTTTCATTGGCAATGCAGAGATTAGGAATCACGTTGACTTCGCAACAATCTGTGCGGCAAACGGCACTTTCAAGTTAACAATGAACAGATACAGGGATGGTTCTTACGGATAAAAATGGTATAAAACTGCATATTTTCAAGCAGACAACAGAAAACAAAAAGAAAAGGAAAAATCTGATCACGTGCATGGTACAAATTAACGTTTTCCTTTTCTCACATTAAGCGAGCAACTCTTGAAAGTTTTAGCAACATTCTACAAAGACGAATTTTCTGCAGAACACAGACTGTGTTTAAAAAAGAAATGTTTTGTACTGTAAACTACCGGGAGACGAAATAGTGTTTTTTAAAAAAGAAACAGTTAACGTTCTATTTTAACCTTACAATTTTTAGACATGGTAAAAATCATAATAAAATAAGACTTAGCTAGCATTGAGAAAAAAGCTCAAATAAATGGGAACAAAATGAAAAATTGAGTGTTGCTTTCTATCAAAAACTCATTCATCGAAGTTTTCTTTTTTATAATTTCCAGAAAAAGGCTATCTCATAATCAATAAAATGAGTCATTGCGTCCGTGTAATTTGTAATGTACGGCTCGATAAACGTAAGAAAGAAAGCTCCATTCTTTTGTAAGCTAACTGACTTGTACTCTGACAAAAAGATTATTGGTCAAAATATCGTAACAGTACGTTGTATAAATGTCCAAAGATATGTATAGCCGAAGTCTAGTGTTATTATTATTGTTAAGTTAATCCGTTTTTATATCGTTTTTATGTCATTTTATCATTAGTCCTCCATATCACCCAAAAAGCAGAACGAAAATTATGCAGACGCTCTCAAGTCAACCCGATGTCGACTATCTCACTAACATATTCCTTATCATTCCGCGGACCAGCCTTTCATAGCGTTTTTTCGCCCGCTGTGTAATTTTACATCGATGTGGAAGAAGGATAACATTTCATATGACTTTTTTTTCTTCTCAATATTAAAACAAAGACAGTTTGAACGTTTTTGAAGTCATTTTTCCTTCAATCTATCATAATGATTATGATTTAATTTAACAATCAGGGACTTAAAAAAGTAAAATATTCCAGAAGATTGCTGAGCTATGACAATCGCTATAAACTTTAAGTTTACAAAACGTTTCTAATTTGTTTTCAAAACTTTGAACTTAATGATCAGCCAAATACAATTAAGGCTTTGTTTCAAACGCTTCGAAATTCTTCCGATCGGCCATGCTATATGTATTTGCGGTTAGAGCTGAATATGTAAATATTCGCCCTTCAATGTTAACTGGTGAATAAACGTGGAATTGCCGTGAAAAAAAAAAATAGATAACTAAATCTGTTTCTAATAACGGGAAACGCTGGATATGAACTTTGAAGAGAATGAATTGACAAAGGGGATCAGCATGCAAACACAAGCTACTTTTTACCGTCAGGATATAGGATATATACTCTATAGCTACGCCCAAAGCGAAAATACCCCTGTCAGCTCCTTGCTTTCAATTTAAGGAAGTTAAAAAAGCAACAGTTACAGAAATGAAAATAAAATGAAAATCGGTTAAATCCCATTGTCCTGCAATGAAATTACAGAAGAGGACGAAGAAGAAAGGTCCAGGACGATAAATAATAACTTGAAAATCAAAACTACATGATAAAGATTTGTAGACTGAACCTATTAGCGTGGTCTCTCTTACCGTCAAGCTATATAGAAAAAAAAAAATCAACAAACTTGAAGGGCTTCTTTTGTAAATCACTCAGTTGTCCACAAAGAAAACGCTGTAGCTCAAGTCACGTCCCCGTCACGGACAGCGCGCACCGTCTTCACTGCCAGTCGTGAATTCACACGCGCTGTTTGTTCCTAAAGCTGATACAGACGCGCACTCAACTTATGCGTCAAATTGTTTTAAAGAAGGTGTTGATTTTCTTTCAGTCTTTAATTCGTTTTATCCGGGCCATCCCTGTAACAACAATGTCTATTAGGCCCAATTAATAAAATGGTGTCATCTACTCCACTTAACGGTTCCATATTGATAATGATGCGTTGACATTGCTCTGTGAACGGATGGTTTTTGAGGAAAAACAAAAATGCAAATTGCTGCACTCACAGCTTTTTCCCACTCGATTTCCGTTTTTTTCAATCTGAGTCATGCGAAACCTTTTTCTGGTTATTTAACTATGATATCAGCTGCTTGTTTGAAATCCTCACCTGGTTGCTTTGGCTTTTAAACTTGTTAAGAACATTAAGTATGATCAGTTTGCAAGTAATCCCGCTCTTAAATCCACTAACTGCAAAAAATGCTTATTAAAAACACGTAAAAGGACAAGGAAACACCAAAAAGGACTTAACTTTTCAATGATTTTATTTTTCATTTTCCGGCTTTCGTCTATTCGAACTAAAAAAAATTGATATGATGCCAAACTTTCCGGCCACTCTTAAGTGTCCCGCCGAATTGCGACGTCACAGGAACAAAAATGGCGGCACTCGATCGAATGGACTTTGAAACTTCAAATGACATTTCTGCAAAAATTTATGGCTTATACTCGATGCTCAAACGTCAGAGAACTTCTTTACAAGGGGCTATACTACTACGTTGTACGAAAACGATAAAATTAACAATTACAATCGCCCAAAAAGAGATGACAAGCAAAGTATCTTTTTTCTTCATGAAGCTGGTGGTTATGGTTTCTTGATTTTCCGTGTTTTCAAAGGAAAAGTGAGATGGGCAATACTAAAAAAACTGTATTTTACAAGTCGCTGTTAAGATCCACAACTTCTTTACAATAGCTAACTACTACGTCGTAGAATGATGTAATTAACATAGAATTACAATCGCCACAAAAGAGATGTCAAGCTTTAGGCATTTTTGCTGCATGAAGGCGGTTATTAGTTTTAATTTTCCGTGTTTTCAAAGGAAAAGTGATATGGGCCATGACATGCTGTAAAGCTATATTTTACATGCACATGCTAAACTGCTTATAAAGCATCCAAGACAGCGTAGGCAACGAAGACGTTAAAAAAGCAACACTTTTATGCGAGCAAAGCGACAAACCCCTTTAAGTACAATTCTTTGTGGTTTCTGGATCATTTCGACGTGAAATGTCTTAACTTTACGTTCTATGAAGAATGTAAACTTCAATACGATCCTTAGCAGATGAACTCCTGAAAAATTCGCCCAGTCATTTGGCAAGGTGAACAAGACGTAATGATAGAGGCACGAATTCTGTGTTTTGTTGCCGCTACTGTCGCCGTCGTCGCGGTTTACTTAAGCTTCTTAATGCTGAGCGAAACGTTGTGATGTCATGAACGTTGACATGGAAAGAAAAATTCTGAGTCATGATTACCTCCCTATTACCGGCTGGATGGCCCGGTATGAATTACAGCAGGGCTTGAAGAGCTGAAAAGGTCTTGCCATATACAAGCTTTCATTTTAATAGATGGTGAAAAGTTCCGAATGCAGATAGAGTTAGTCAGCTTGGAGATAGATTGAAGGAGAAGAGAAGGTCATGTTGCCGGTTGTCTTACGAATATAAGTCATAAGAGAACACGTGACCATAATTAAGCTTGAAAGTTAGACACGTTCGCTAGCCCCTTTGGGTTTTCAAAGGTTTGACCACAATCAATAAGATCCGCTTCCGGGGAATTCGTTTCCAGTAGCGTCAAATAAGAGGATTTTGTATCGTGAATTCTAATGCAATGTGCCTTCTGTCGGTATTAACTGAGAACTGAGGTTTAAAGTTGACATGCTTCGCAGTCTGTGAGGTCCAAAGTTTAAAGAAGTACTCAAAAAAACGTCAAGTCTTGAGGAGGTCTACGAGGAACTTGGTTCTGATTCTGGGCAAAGCACGATAAACGTGCACTTTGCGAAATGAAACGACTATAACTTAGTTAAAGTCGATCTAACATTTTCCAGAAAAAAAAAAAAAAGAAACGTGAAATGATAGTCTGTTGTTTAGTTGTGCTTGTTGGAAAGCTTCTAACAAGTTTTTTTCAACACCTCCTTTGAAAAAAAAAAAATCGCGAATAAAAAAACTCATTGTTGGGTAATATTTTGAGAATCGAATTTTTTGGTCACCTGACTAGCTATTGATGGGTAAAAAAATTGAAACAACAGTAACAAATAACAACAACAAAGAAAAACAAACAAACGACTCTTATCAAACACTTTGCAGAATTTAGAAATTTAGGGTTGTGGAATTCAAATAGCCAGTTCATCAAATCCAGGACCCTATTAGGGTTCTTGTCATATCATATGAATTGACCTGTTTATTCAAAACGTACACAACTATCCTCACAAGGTCACATGTGAAGAGGGGTTAATCTCTTATTGGGCATGCAATAGAAATTGTGGTACTGAATGTCGCACTAATAATCATGAAGATCTTATCTTTGCTTGTGGCTAAAAATACTAACTGTCATCTCTCAAATGAAAGCTACTGACCAATACGTCGTAAGGTTTGCGTTATTCTTTTCACTGAACCAAACGTTACGTAACGCTGTTCATTGCGCTACATTTAAATGAAAGCTACTGGGCAGTACTTTCTTGTGGTACTCTTTAATGTGTCGTACAAGATGATTCTAACGTTAATTTGACTCTGTGGATAAATTCCCCAGTAAAGTGTGACCATTCAAATGGAAGCTCACTGAGCAGTTCTTTCCTAAGGTACTGTTTAGTATGCTGTACAAAGTTGTATAATCGTTTTGTGTCTGTGTACGAAATCCCAAAGTTTGCCAACTCTAACAGAAGCTATCAAGTAGTACTTGTCTGTGACACTCAATGTTTTTGTCTGTACAAGGTGGTTCTAACTTTTTAGTTCGTGTGTGAAATCCTAAAGTAAATGGCCATTAAGACTCAAATGAAGGCAGTTTTCCTCTTATGTTTTTTTTTGTTGTCTAAGGTGGTTCTAACTTTTCAGTTTAATATGTCAAAGTAGTAATAAAATATTAAACGCTGTGATTTTAAAAAAGCTGACCGTAACACTATAGCATAGCCTAACGGCTAAATAAACTTGTGGCCTATTAATGAAATCTTTCACAATTTAATATGCAACCATTCATATCGGAACTAGTTAATGATACTTCCTTAGCCATAAGGTTTTTTTTCTCAAAACGTTGATTCTGGCACGCATTTAGAGTGAAGTAAGTTCCAAAGGTCTGAGGGTCAAAACATTTGTTTATATAAGATATATTTTAACAGATCTAAGTAGGAACTCTTGAGGTATTCATCCATCACACACCAAATTCAAAGCATAATTGGTTCTTTGCTTAAAAGCACTGAATAACCTCGACGTAGGCCTCTTGACACTTTTTTCACTGCTAAGGGTACCCGCTTAGTTCAGAATCTCATTTGTGGCACTACGTGTTGTCATGGTGTTGCTGAGCCACTTATTATTAATAATAAATACGTTCAACTTACCAAATGATTTTTTAGGCTGCCGTTGGAATGAGACATTCCATGGGCAACCTGCTATCCGAAGTAGCAGTTTTAAAATCCTTCAGTTAGAAATCCATGCATCAAAGTCACATTTGAGACTTTTTCACAAAGTAAAGCGTTGGGCGCGACTGATAATTGATTCTTCCAGAAACGGGTGTCTGTGTTTGTCTATCAATTCGAGCGTTGTATATAGGTCTCCTTTAATCCGTTCTAGTGTTTTGTTGACGAGAAAAATTGAAGTTCTTTAAATTTCGGGCAATGAGGTCACCGCCATCTTTTCAGCATGTAAAGTATATTCAATAAAAATTAATTGAAATGTTTGGAATGATGTCTGTGATCACGATCAATGGCACTTAAAAATATTTTGTTCACTAGCCGAGGAAATTGCTCAGTTTCGAATACTGAATCCTTCCTCAGACCTTCTATAAGATAATAGCCAGGGCGAAACCTGGAGCAATGATCTGCTTCAAAGATGAATTAAATAACTTATAAATAAGGATTTGTCAACTTTCTCCTGTCGTGTACTCATTTAACAAAAACTTAATATATAATTGTACTGCGCTGTCTCGACTCGCATCGTTTCTGGAATGTTAGTGCTCAGTGAATCAGCATATTTATTTCACATTATATCAGGATCCTACTGATTAATAATCTTTCTGGAAGCGCAGGTTAAATATATTTATGTCAATACGCTGCCTTAAATTTAAGATTTAGGAAGCAGCGGTTTCGAACCAGACCATCATGCACATACATCTACTGAGTCTGTTTCTGTATTTCAATGATGCCAAAAAAGAGAGAACCTTTGGACGATGTTAGTAGCTTTAACTAAATTAAAGACACGACCAAACTGAATGACTGAACGTTTTAGTCATTTTTGGTTACAGCAAAGTGCGAAGCGTGATTTGGCTGCCATTGAAATTCAGTGCCTTCGATGAAATGCAGTGTCGACTGAGTCAAATGAGTCAGGATCTACTGAACTTTGTGAAATGTTTTACAGCTTTGAATTAGTTGAAATGGTACAAAAATCAACAAGCAGTTGAATGATTTAAAAATTTTAATATTAAATACAGAGATTCCAGCTCTGCGTCTTAAAGACTTAAAGTAGTGATTGAGCTTCATTGCGAAAATGAAATGGACAAGAGACGCCTTTCCTGTGGCAATGTGAGTTCTAAGATAATAGCTTAAATATTAAGTGTAACAACTGAAATATAACCTTGTTTGTAGTTATTTTTGTCATGTTACTTCCAATATGCAATTTAGATTATTCTTAAGATTTGAATTATCGCTTGAGGCAAAGTTAAGGGTTAAGACGCGTCTGACGACAACAGCTGGATATCGATGGATATTTCATCTTAAAAGCAACCGCGACTTCAGGGCCCGTTTGTTTAAACATTGTATAGGGCTACCCAAAGAATAATCACAATCCAAAGGATAACTATTTGGGAAACCAATTGCATTATCCATTAATTATCCACAGTGGATTGCGTTATCCACTGATTGAATTTCTGAGACCTACCACCGGGGCGATGATCACTAAACATCCGGCTTAGTTATAAATTCAAAAACCGCTTCACACAGTTCTCTGAGTTCTGTGAGGTAGGTTTAAAGAAATTGCCGCCTGTTCTTTGAAATTTCTCCATTCATTTGATGAATTAGCCTCACTTGAGTGCAAACTGTCTGACGACGAGAAAGTCTAATGTTACTGAGAAGGATGATGTCTTCCCATGAGCCACCTCTCAGAGAGCCACGAGAGAAGATCCTCAATTCCTGGAAACATTCCATTCTCATGACAATATTGGTTTCGGAATAGGACAGAATTACTACCTGCTTCAAAAGCCATTCCGGAAGAAATAATGATTGATTCTGTAGCCTGCGTAACAGGTGGGATTAGAGGGTCAGTGCTTTTATTTTTTGGCGAGCGGAGCCGCGAGAAAATTGGGAGCAAGTCAAATCAAGCGAGAATGATTATTTGCTCTTGGTCTGGTCAAATGAGGTGATCTCTGATACTCTAAATGGATTAATATATGCGGTTAAAAGTCTCTAAGGTCCATTATCGGAAGAAAACATCTATAATAGGATTTGCTTGCCACGAGCAGGCTCCCCTCACGATAAACTCGAGTCTTAGGAAGCGATCTTTTTTGTTAACACTTTATAATGTTTACTTATATTATAAGGATTAACGTGGTCTTTTTTTTCGTTTAGCAGCCTTTTTGCAACAAATTTTTGATCCTATTAAGTCCATCTAAGGTGCTAGACGAAATTTTAAGCATCATGCATTCTCCGTAACAATAGTCATGTCATAATTTAAGGTTGATGACTCCTTTTCGGTATTGCGCGCACGTTCGGTACATCAATTGCAAATGTGTATGGGGATAAGAAACTCAAGTACGGTATTCAAGAAAGTGTTTCCTTTAGAATGCTGGAATCGTAGACCTTGACAGGGGTCAATGCAAATAAAACTAGACCGCGAGCGGTCGTGACATTCTTTCCTCTGAGGCAAGTGCGGCGGGAAAAAAGTAAAATTATTCCAGTTGGGGGTAGAAAGGGTGAGTGATTGTGTAAAAGAAAACAATTAAAGTAACCATCGAAAGGCCACAATTTCCTTCTATTTATAAAAATCATCATCACTCTCTTCATAAAACTGAGCCTTTTTTCAATTGCTGACCATTCCCAATTTTATCAACATATAATTAATTGTTCTGTCGTAATTTGTAATAATTGTCGTAATTTATAATAGCTATCGCAATTTGGAATAATTTTGTCGTAATTTTAAATGCCTGTCTCAATTTGTAAGAACTTTGTCGTAATTTTTAATAAACAACGGCTGTCGTAATTTGTAATAACTTTCTCGTGATTTGTAATAAATTTTAATCAGATCATGTGACTTGTACTAATATTTCCAAATTTTTGATTCAGTTTTACCTGGTATATTATTTACGATAGGAGCTAGGCACCGGCTGGTAGGCCTTTCTCGATTATGCTAGTAAATCTGGGATTTAATGGTACTAGAAATTCTCGCATAAAGCCAAAAAAATGAGCAAGAGAAAGAGTTACCCGCTGATTACCCATACCTTTTTTTCCGTTGGTGTTAATACCCAATAGTACGTGACTGTACGTCATGTAACGGAAACAGACAATCTACACACACAAGTGACAAGTATCCTTCTGAGTGCTGAAATCTGGATCACAGTCATGAAAAATGACAGAAAATGCTAGCAATTCTTTTTCAAGAAAAAACGAAAAAAAAAAAAAAAAATGCTCGTTTTCCCAAAAGATGCCGAAAAAAATGCTAGCATAATTGAGAAAGGCCTGCCAGCTGGGCCCAGGTCTTAGGGTAGGCCTAAACTCAGTTTGGGAGATTATATGTTAGAAGTACATAGAACAATTTCAAGCAAAAAAAACGCTCCAATGCATGGCTGAAGTTGAAGGAAAGTGGGTATGGTTGGTTTACCGTTGTTCGCATTTTTTTTTTGGAAAAAACGTAGCACATATAACGTTTTCTTACAGTCGGAACGGTTTTGAATTAAACTAAATTTTTTAAAAAAAATCCTATTAAAATTAATTAATTGTAATATTTGTTCAGTTTTGGTGAATGCTTATTAGCTTTTTTGCAAGAAAATATCATTGTTGTTTTTATCAGTATCTTGTTTGATTTCGAGAAATTTTGGTCACTTTGGGAATGAGTTCCTATAAAACTGTATACAACTGTCATTTTTTAGTAGTTTAAGATGGTGTCTCATTTTTTAAGGCCAATGAATCCACTGAAAACAATTACATTTAACAATGTTTTCTTATGGTTTCGCTTGTGTATTCAGGTTCGGTGTATTTTCAGTCTTTTGAAGTAGGGATTTTGGCAATCAGACCCCCTGCAACGCCACGCCTCGGTTTAGATGTTCACATGAAGGAACATGTCAATTATATAAGGAGCGAACACCGTCAGAAGGAGGGGAGATGGTCCAAAATTGTGGCACCCCTCCATCAGCGTAGCTGAATAACACGCGAGACTCCCCCTGAGCATAAAAGACAAAGTAAAGATGTATTTAATATTCATATTATCATCATTGTTGTTATTAACTTTGGCGTATAAATTAAATGTATTTATCACCTGTTTTTGACAACAGCAGGGCATACTAGAACTTGAAAGGTGGTCCGAATGACCGATCATTTTTAGGGGTGATGAATGGTCCATTGAAATTTTTAACTGCTCGCAAAATTCAACCTTTGCTCGATTTGCTCGCAAAATTTAAACGAGTGCTCACTTGCTCGTGCTCCCCAAATTTTTGCGTTGCTCGCAAGCTCGCAAAGCAAATTTTTTATTTCTGCTCGTGCTCGCAAAAAAATCGCAGTGCTCGGCATGCTCGCGAATGCTCGCAAAGACCATTCGTCACCCCTATTTTTGTAATAGACTTCTACCTCATTCTAACGCTAAGCCCTAGGAATGGACTTGGCTATTATGTTGTATTTCTGCATAAAGTCAAAGGAGATAATCATAATAGTAATAATAATAGCTATTACTTTACAGAATTGGAGTTCTTTGTTTTTACCTTTTACTTGTTTATCATCCCTATAGACATTGCAAAAAAAAAAACCTTTGTATTGTATAGAACCCATCATGGGATGTCATTTGTATACTGTCACATCGAACTTTTCTTTCCTATTTTTATAGTCATTAATTAAAGTACATCCACAAGAAAAGAAGGACTTGGTGTATTTTTACCTTAATAGCGTTGCTAATGATTTGCGGCAAGCAAGTGGTGTTTCCGATTCGATAAAAAAACCCTTTTTTATCTCGTCATTTTGCAGTTAACAGGAGCTCTTCGTTATGCGCATGCTTACATTCGGGGTCTTCTTGTCGAACGGATCAAAGACAATTTCCTCCAGAATTTAATGATCGATGTTCCTCCTTAGACAAGGTATACAGCTATTCTAGATATATTACGTATCATGGCTTTCCTCAATTAAGGGTCATCTTGTTAAGCTTTAATGTGGCGAGTCCTCAGCGAAGGTGAGT
Organism: Porites divaricata; assembly: GCA_038088405.1. Lineage (NCBI taxonomy): Eukaryota > Metazoa > Cnidaria > Anthozoa > Scleractinia > Poritidae > Porites > Porites divaricata. The sequence continues at coordinate 39,190,798 of JBBMOI010000004.1, forward strand.
GAAACAATTTGACTAAAACTGAGTCAAAGACAAGGAGATTTTCATCACTTGCCTCACACGCAGAGGAGCAAAATAGTATTCTTACATGTAGCTATTAGTTTATTAAGTGTCAATGCCGGGCCTTAATTAAAGGAAGAAAGTTCTTTAGGGGCGAGTCAGCTTCTCAGCAAAAGGCAGAGATAGTAAACTAGCAGAACTTAAAGGTTATTTCAAAACTCTTTGAGCTGTTGAGATCAAGAGCAGCAGCTGCTCGCTTTTTGTTAGTCAAAACCGATATAATTAAAAAGAAAACCTGACTAGCTTCAATCCTATATCAACTTCTCGTCGCAGAAGATCATCCTTAGAAGTAAATTAAACTATTGATTCCCAAGCTTAGGATCCCAGAAAAAAAAAAAGAAGAAGAAGAAGAAGAGGAAGAAGAAAGAAATCTACTACAGTCTGTCTAAGAACAAAACAAGACAGGCGTGCCTCAAGATCTGATTTTCCCGATAAAAATTCACTTCTGCGCAGACAATAACCGCGATGACATAGCGAATAATAATAACAACATTTTTTTCTCTACTCTAAAAACCCCTTTGCGGGGGGGATACAACGGCCAAACATAATCATTCTGTGCAAAACTCGGCGTGCGTTTCCCTATTTTAAAGACGTTTCCTCTCATTTCAACCCCACTCCTTTGATCATTTCATATTTAAAAACAGTGAAATTGTCAAAGGTATTTTTGCGTCTAAAAATTCATGGAGAAGTTAATTTCCGGCAGGTTTCACAGCAATTCATATATGAGTAATATCGATTAACTTAATCACATCTATTTTTGTGAAATATATATAGTTCATTCATTAGATCTTTTGTTTTTAATAGAAAAGAGGACTTTGGGCCTGCTGAATTTGATTCTTTAGCTTTTCTCGCGAGCTCCCGAACATACGTTTACGTCTCGTTCGATAATTATACTTCCCTGACACAAGGTCTCTAACAACTGAAAATAATTTCTGGTAAAAAAAAAAGATTCATGTAGATACTTAATGCGAGTCAAGGCGGCTAGCCCTTCGGGTGTTTGGATGCGATACTCATCTTCAGTTTTATACAAATCGATTATTAATAACAAAGGCTTTTTTCGCGACAAACTAAGATCGCTCATGAAGTTAAGACTAAAAAAGTGACAGCCGCTTTCGTGGGTCAAAATTAAAACCTCCGATTTAACTTTTATGATTGAATAAAACATTAAAAGGTTTCTGCAATGTCAAGCGTACTTTTTATTTTGTACAACGGAAATATGCAATGCTCTAGAACAATCTGTCTTCACAGCCTTAACCTCACAATTGAAATTATCGCGCATTTTGTTATCATTTATGATTTGATCGCCAGATAAACTAAAACAAACATTGATTTTCATCGACAAACTAGGCAAAAAAAGGTAACATGTTTTAGCAGTGAAGAATGAATAAATAATCTTAAGCTTATTTGTCTCTTTGCTTAATTTATGATCTCTCTCGACTTAAAAAATTGTCGGTTCATGGCCTCGCTGTCCCCTAATCATCGTAATTCTCCCCGGCTATAAACTAATAGGAGCGTTAATGCAGTCAGTGGTCTGCTTAATTTGTTTCAAGTCTTTCTACCGGACAAAACAACAGATAAAAGGAAATTATACTGCATTCAACAATGATAAGAGTGGCTTAACCAACTAGGCGATTAAACATAGATCACTCTATTTCGCAGCGGTTTAGTTATTTTCAAGAGCACTTAACTTTCTAACTTTTATCCGGTCGCTAAGTAAAATTTAAGGCAGCTTAAATATTGACTTTTATCGTAATCCAGATACAAAATTTATGATATCGCCTTTCAACTAATACCAAGAAAAATGTTAATTAAGGAATTTTCATCCTCTTTTCCCTGAGGTTTTTAAACAATCAGGTATTTCCGCAGGGTTGTACAATTTTTTCATCATTCTAAAAGCTAACATCTGCTCAGTAAAGATCACAGTTAGAAGGATATTGGTCCGGTGGGTCTTTTGTGCTGGTATATTTCCCTAAGAAAGGCGTTTGTCCTGGTGTTCAGATAATCGCCGAAATGCGCTTTTACCAAATGTACTATTGACAACTTGCTTCCCTCAAGCGGATGGCCACAGCCAGGCTAAGCACCATCGAAGGAAAAGAGAGGTGAAAATGTGGCACTGAGGAACTGATATCTTGTACACGTCACTTCCAGGCCTACGTCTTGAAGCTGTTATAAAACTGTGGTAAAAATTAGCGCCTCAAACAAAACGCGAGACGGGTAACGAGCGGTGGAACTTTTCATTAACGAAATCGCACCTAGCAAGCGACCGGACTGGTATCACAAAGGTAACTCATTCTTATTAGTTCATGGGTAATTGGGTTCCTACAGTCTAAGATCACGAATGCTTGTTAACAAGTAAGAAAATAACTTTATTTTTTTGATTATCAAGAGTGACAAAAAGTGGTATTAGGCAGCTATATATATATTTTGTAGTGTTACATCTTGTTTAATGCATCGACTCGTCCGCATGCTCCAATATTTCACAGACTTTGAGTACGTTGCACATAAAACAAGCAATGCATTATGTGGTTTCTCTTATGATTGAAATTCACTGTAACGGCCATAAAATCGTTTGTCAGCAATCAAAAGGATCTCGGTGCGGGGTAATTCTAACCATAAGCAGCCAAAAAACAAAACAAAACAATAAATTGAAAACAAAATTGCACAAATTAAGTACAGACAAAATAAGCACACTTTTGATGAAAATGAGAGAGCGGGTGTAACTTTTAATACCTTAATTCACTTTTGAACGGTTATTACTAATCCTGGCCAAGAACTAGTTTTTTTTAAGCTCTCGCGTTTTTTTGTTTATTTTTCCAATTTGGAAATTATACTAACTGATTTGAAAGACGTTCATGAATACGAAATAGAAAAGTATTTTGGGGCTTTCTGGTTTTCTCTAATAATAAGCTGGCAAATGTTACAGGTGACAAAAGGAATAGATGAAGTTACGTTAAAACATCAGAATTTCCGATCTCTGTTGAATAATTCAACAAGCCAGAATAGTCCAGTCTAAAATGATTTTGGGCTTGTCAATTGTTCGCTCCTTGGTTTCAAGAAGGCGTTTGCTAAACTATTTTCCGCCGCAGTCAGGACAAAGGCGAATAATCCGCGATTTTGATTGGACTACTTTAAATACTGCTTACTTCGAAAAAACATCTGGCTCGTTCTTTGACTAATGACTTAAACAAATTTTATAATCTATATTAAACCTATACCACTATTTCTGCCTTAGGTTAATCACTCGAACGCTGCTCAGAGCTACTTGACTTTTAATGGTCCAGTATTTTTGTAACGTTGGCGAGATATCAGGTAGAATTTGCCAGCGTAATATTACAGTCATATTTATTTAGTCGACTTAAGCAATCATCGAATGCTGGTAACACATCCGCCCATTGGCGGATAATCAACTCTTAACCACGCTATTCGTAAAGACAGTGGGTGAGGCACACGTAAACAAGATGAAAATTTCTGCGCGTATTATCTATGTTCAAGAAGGATTAGGATTATAAAAGCTTTCGTAAGCGACCACACCGGCTCGAATTCATAAAGTGGTCGCAACTTGAGCTAGTCGTTTAAGAGAGAGGGAGATAAGCGACCGTGTGATAAAATAATATTGATTACACAGTCTTCTGTTACTGACTTGCGAAGTTCAGTTCGCTTTAATACAAGACAACGAATAATGGGCTTCGCCCCGGTAGAAGAATTGCGCATGCGTGACGACACAAAAAAAACATATATAACAAACTGCAAACGTATATAACATCTCCAAAATTAAGAACATAAACAGCACTAACATTTTATCACTCATGCATGCAGTCAGTCTCTTTTACGAGAAATTAACGAACGAGACCCCTTTTCACGTTTTTTGCTTTTTTTCTTTCAACAGATACATTTCACCTTATTGAAGACGCAACCAAGTAATCTCGCGATGAACAGAAATATTCTATTTGTTTTTGGAATTTTAACGCTGTTAACAATCGCTGTATTTATAACGGACAGTAGCAAATCCCGAGTCAGATTTTATGATAGGCGGTTCTTGAGATCGAGATGGAGGCTTAGAACAACAGCAAAACCGACAAGAAGATATCGTACTCCGTTGCATCAGGCCCAAAATAACCAACAAAGCGATAGTCGACCAAGTTTTGA